>OY720632.1:63842392-65042392 GCA_963169105.1 Ceriagrion tenellum
TTGAAGAAATGCGCGATTATGAATTTTTGGAAAAAGAATGGCCTTCCCCGGAATAATTATACATATACATCTACATCTACGTCATACCCTGCAAGCCACCCAAAGGGTGTGTGGCAGGGGGTGCTTTCGCACCAGGCATGCATGAATGATATGGTAGAACACCGACATTACATTAAAAACCCGCGTACCACACATGCAAAGCGCCAATTACAAATCTAATACCCAAGAAACATTGTATCTCCAATCGTTCTAACATGCAAGGGATACAAAGACTACTACTACAGATTCAAAATATCATGCATAAATAAGAACATCATTATTTACATCATGCATAAATAAGAAAGAGGAGAATATAATGAGAAAGATTAACTGCCTGCCTATTGTCAATACTCGAACTATTCATGACGACGATCACAGCTGTTATGGTCCCGAATGGTACGCGGAAAAAATGACATTTTATACCTATCGGTTCTACAATCTAGCTCTCTAATTTTATTGGCGCGATCTAATCTGCCGTAGTACGAAGGGGTTAATAGTATGTTTTTTACGTCGTCAGTAAAATGATTTTCCTGAAATTTATTTAGGAGGTTAAGCCTATAATTTAATCTACGCTGTGATAGCGATTCCCATCCTAATTCTTCTAACAGTCCAGACACACTAGCCAACTTATCGTAGCATCGTTTCACAAACCTAGCTCCTCTTCGCTGTACGCGATCTAACTCTGATATCAAGCCTTATAGCATCAAAGATTATAGCATCAAAGAAAACAAAATATGTAACGTAGAATCAATTAAATACTTAGGCGTCACCATCAGTGAAGACATGTCATGGGGGAAACACATCAGGGAAATAACTAGTGTAGCAAACCGTAGATAAGGATTCGTAAAAAGGGTTCTAGGCAAATGCGATGAGAGAGTCCGAGAAAGAAGCTATTTTACACTTGTCAGGCCTCATTTAGAATATGCCGCTAGTATATGGGATCCCTACGAGGAAGGTATGATAAAAGAATTAGAGCGTGTGCAAAGGAGATCTGCTAGGTTTGTCAAATGTCGTTATGATAATTGTATTAGTGTTACGAGTTTAATAGAAGAACTAGGATGGGAATTACTATCAGAACGCAGGTTAAAATTTAGGTTAAACCTTTTAAGTAAATTCGAAACCGATTTGTTCACAGATGACGTTAGATATATATTAAGAACCCCTGCGTATTATGCAAGGTTTGACCATATTAACAAAATTAGAGAGATAGATTGTCGTACCGATAGATTTAAAATGTCATTTTTCCGCGTACCATAAGAGAGAACAATAGGCAACGTAGCAAAAGGGATAGGTAGGTGAAACATAGTTAGAATAGTCTGTAGTGCATGATGCATGTAATAACTACCAATAATCCCTTCCTTATTATGTAGATTTTAACCTGTACTATACCGTAGTAACTAATATTCTAATGTAATAACTACTGCAATTACTTGCAATAACTAATAATCTACTGTAGTAACTAATAAACTATGACCCTATTTTCTAGCATGTCTACATTATATATCCTACTTACATGGCACTAGTGCATGTTTGGTGATCTTCACCCCCTGCCACACACCCTCGTGGTGGCTCGCAGGGTATTACGTAGATGTAGATGTAGATGAATAACTTTTAAACAATGGCTGAATTTCAATTCTTTAAGTATAATTAATATTTTCAGGAATGGATGAAATTCAGAGAAGGTACTCAGAGCTACTGGAAAATGATTTCAGCGAGGAGCACTTAAAAGAATCGGTCGAATATCGGTGTCTTATAATTCTTACCGAATATAAAATACAGGTTTTGGGATATGAGTGATCTAGACTACCGATAACATATCTCTATTTATCTCAACGACGCCTCTCTCACCAGATATTTAATTTTTTAGTGATCAAAAACGAATTTAAGTTGGCGACATTTAAAAGTTCAATTCTAAAATATTCTTAAGCAAGTTAAAGCAATACCACTGAGATACGAAGAGGAATGACGTCATTAGTCGGCAGAACCATGCTCATGAAGACGCTTCTGTTAGCAATGCAGGGAGTTCTAAACAATAAATCAACGGTTAAAATAAATCATTAAAAAAGAGAGCAAGAATACACTGCATAAAGCTAAGAGCCTCTTTTTTCCATCATAAAGAGAGCAAGGCGAGACGTTAAATGTTCACTTGAGCAAATATTTCCAGCTACTAAGAGCCGGATAGGTAAAACGAGAAAGGACGATAAAGTCGTTAAAAGACCGCATTACTACTTTATACAGAAAAATACACCTCAATCAATGTGACGCCCAAATTTTGACAAGGCAACAAGCCTGGTGGTAAGACCTATGTTTTCCACCCATTACTCCACTAAGCAGCCACCATATGGTAGTTATCACAATCTTGAAGATTATGTCTATATTTTCCCCAGAAGAGTTTTGGGTAATAGATAATTAATGGTTCTCCAAGAATGCCACCAAATTAAGCAGGTGGTCAATTAGAATGGACGGGGACGGCCAACAGAAGGCTTAGGCCTTCCAAGTTATAGCCTGAAAATTTTTCAGAACCCATTTCTTCCTTTCCCCTTCAAAAATTCCTTTGTTTTCCCGCTCTGTTCTCATTTCCAGCGGAAAAATAATGGAATAGGCTACCAGGAAGAGCAGACCTGAAAGCATCGACCCACTCAGCAACAAAAAATGGATCCACTCAAAAGTCTAGATCTTTCCAAAGTCAGTTTTACACCTGATTCTTTCCTATTTCCTCGTAACCTCCATTATCTATCGTAGTCAACCACTTCCGGCCGCAATATCCTAAATCTTCCTACTAACTACCACGCATGCCACACAAAATGTACAGTTAAAAATTAACCTAGAAGCCACATCAAGGACATGTGACAGTAGGTGAATATTTATCAATCACGCACTGAATTACACGCTGCGAAAGCTTTAGCTACTTGACCCAAAGGTGCTCACATAAGGAGGCTTTGATGCAAAGTGAGTCAAAAATATAGTTAGGGGGAGGAAAATCGGCATTTCACGAATTTGACTCTATAGACTCTGAGGCTGCGCGCTACACTTAGTTCGCTTGAGAAATTCAGAACAGGTATGTTTCATGGCAACACAGTATATATTTTGATCATTTTGACGCCACACTACATCTCTAGGCCCGACAGAGGCGAAAAAATAAGAAGGAGAAATACATTGCCGAACAGATAGGTACAAAATTCCGTCCTTCCCACGCACTCTAAGTGACCATAATAAAACCGGAGATCCGCTTAAAACACACTCAATATACACTTCACCATTTAACCTCCCAAAAGATCTTATTTTACAGATTGGAGGGTAGTATGTAAAATTCTAAAATATGGATCTGCGCCGTTCCAGCAACCCCTAAATGATGCCACCCAGCACCGATGTACCACTGAGGAATGGCCCGCACCCCTCCTTTACCCCCGAGCTTCTCTAAACCCTAATACGACGGACGGCACACAGGGCGTCGCCTCTGCCCTTCTGTTCAGAGAAATTAGTCGACGAATAGCCTCTGATATGGGTAGTCATAAATTGAGAAATTTTTAATAATATTCAGTATTCATAATTATACGGTAGGGTATTTGAGTTTTGAAAAGTATAGCAGGCATACCATATATACCGTGAGAAACGCCGTGCCAGACATCCAAAAGGTGACTTGCACGGTGTTTCAAAGGGATCACGCATGAAAGAATTTTTTCAAGGAAAATCCTCTTTTAAGTGATGCAGATACCTTGTCTAGCTGTCGAAGAAACGATACGTAATTCGAGTCTGAATATAAAAGATTCGATGCCCTCATTCCGTGTTTATCTGTGCGATCGGTAGCCTGTTCCGCCATCTCATGTTTTCACGATTCATTATGCCGTAGTAGTTGGGCTGGAGATAAAAATAAATAATTTTTGACCTCTTGAGTAAAGAGATCAGCGTTGAATTCAGTGATTTCAGTGACACTTCATTCAATGACTGTTCTTCCTGCATTTCATCCGAATGACTGATAAATATTTCCATACTACTTCCTCAAACAGTCTCAATGAAATAATTAGCCTTAAGAGTTACATCGTTTTACCAATCTAGCACATCAACTATGAAGAACTTAGCATTTCCACCCTCTTTAAAATGTCACTAAAATGAAGTCCCCTCTCCTTGCCTCCATCAAACCACCATTTCCGACTAAAAACTGCTTCAAAAAAAACTCTCACCCCCTCCACCAGCGGACCAACCCCATTTCAACTGGTGGCCCTCTGGTCCTCCCGGCACGCACGCACCACCCATTGTGTTTGCCCATGGACTGACTCCCTTTCTCGGAACTCGATCGTGTGACGAAACCTCCACGTGGCGTCCGGCTGACTGTGACCACCGCTGGAGAAACAGAGTAGTGATGCGTATTCGTTCCACCCACATCGAGGAGTCCAACGGGCGTCAATAATGGGTATTGTCTCCCTCGCATACTGCTCTCCCTCTCAGCTGCGTATGCGTCTGACTGGCTAGCCGCAAACCTCACTCCAACATCTCTGCCCACCCACCTCCCCCCCCCACCCCCGAGGAGTAGGATGAGAACTTACTGGCGATGTCGGAGAGGAGGGGATGATAGGAGACGATCTAAATCTACATATTACTCAGCAAGCCCCCATTAGGGTGTTCAACAGGGGTTGGTGAATTATCACCAACATGCACAAGTAGAAATTAATTTTCACCTATATGCACACCACTATATGTATGCTACATCTACATCAACTTATTACCCTGCAAGTCACCACAAGGGTGTTTGGCAAGCGGTGACTTATCACCAGCATGAACTACAGTAAAGAAATTTACTTTCACCTACATTGAAACCTGCGTAACACACATGCAACGCACCCAGTAAAAATCTAATACCCAAGAAACATTCTATCGTCAATCGTTCCAACATGCAAGGGGTACAAGGACTACTACTGCAGATTCAAAATATCATGCATAAATAAGAACATCAATATTTACATCACGCATAAATAAGAACGTAGAGAAGATAAAGAAAAAGATCTACTGTCTAGCTATTGTCACTATTCGAACTATTCATGACGACGATCATAGCTGTTATGGTCCCGAATGGTACGCGGAAAATATGACATTTTTATACCTATCGGTTCTACAATCTATCTCTCTAATTTTATTGGCGCGATCTAATCTGCCGTAGTACGAGGGGGGTAATAGTATGTTTTTCACGTCGTCAGAGAAATGCTTTTCCTGAAATTTAGCTAAGAAGTTAAGCCTATAATTTAATCTACGCGGTGATAGCGATTCCCATCACAATTCTTCTAACAATCAAGACACACTAGCAAACTTATCGTACGGTCTTGTGTAAATGAAGTCCGTCAGGCCGAAATTCGTTAGATTATGAGTCAGTTTCAGAGTCAGGTACCTAATCCATACACCTAGTTGAAACATTTACCTCTTGATTGCAGAGACTCTTTGCGCATACATTTTTTGAACGACGCCCATCACGCGGTCTTCCGTTTACAATGGAGGCACTCCTCACAATTGACCATACGGTATATTCGCACGGATGTATCATGTGCACCGACGCAGCGAGCGCGACCCTGATAGCTATGCATACAACTGTTCCCATTCCCTTCGCGTCCTTTTATCACTTCCGCGAACTTCTTTTGAGACGCCTGAGCCATTATGTTTGCTCGCGCCTTACCGAGAAACCCACCCGAGGGATTATCACGGTTCCCCCGAAGGGTCCGAGTGCCTTCAATCACGGGAACGCTGCGTGATGAGCGAGCGCCTGATGGAAATCGCCAGAAGAGACTCGATCCCTGGATTATACTTTTATTATCAGCAGGGACCGAGTGGAACGCAAAACGGATGACCGGCCAGCGAGAAACTCGTCGATAAGTATTCACACATCGTCGAAGAATGACAATCTCCAATGCACCGTCATGATTCGAGCGAAAGAGGTGAGCCTATATTGAGGAGAAAAGGGGCTGCACGGTTTAATTTGATTCCTAACCAACTCCTTACACTTTAGCAAGGAACACCGCTCATTTGTCATGGAAGTTGAAAAAAAAACGTTCAGCCGCCGACCAATTGATAGCGGGATCTGAAGTGGAATAGTTTCTTTGAATTTGGCATTAGAAATAAAATCTTAGGAATCGTATTTCTTATTAGTTAATCCACCTTTAAAAGAGATATATCAACGTAAATAATACCTATACCAACGTACAAACTTAAGCAGTTAATTTGCTCATAAAACAGCATCAGCAATAGACGTTGGTACCTAGGACCAATGGGACGGTCTTGTGAAACTCAATTAGGTCTTTTTGTTCATGATATTTTAGTTTCCGGAGAAGGTAACGCACAGGTAGATGCAGCGATTCTTGACTTTAGAAAAGCGTTTGACAAGGTTCCCCACTGTAAGTTACTCGCGAAGTTAGCATCATACGGAATAGACAGTAATATAGTAGGCTGGATAGGAGACTTCTTACATGAACGTGTTCAAAGGGTGGTATTAGATGGTCTCAACTCAGGCAAAGTTAAAGTTACATCGGGTGTTCCCCAGGGAAGCGTGATAGGTCGAACTTCTCTACGTAAATGACTTGAATACAGTAGTAAAAAATAGCAAGCTCCGTCTTTTTGCCGATGATGCAGTAGTGTATAAGGAAATTAGATATAAAGAGGATATCCAGTCTTTAGCTTAGGATTTAGATGTGATTGATGATTGGTGTGATAGTTGGCAGCTAGAATTAAATTTGAAGAAATGCGCGATAATGAACTTTTGGAAAAAGAATGGCTTTCCCCGGAATAGTTATTGCATCAAAGAAAAGAAAATATCTAACGTAGAATCTATTAAATACTTAGGCGTCACCATCACTGAAGACATGTCATGGGGGAAACACATCAGGGAAATAACTAGTGTAGCAAACCGTAGATAAGGATTCGTAAAAAGGGTTCTAGGCAAATGCGATGAGAGAGTCCGAGAAAGAAGCTATTTTACACTTGTCAGGCCTCATTTAGAATATCCTGCTAGTATATGGGATCCGTACGAGGAAGGTATGATAAAAGAATTAGAGCGTGTGCAAAGGAGATCCGCTAGATTTGTTAAAGGCCGTTATGATAATTTTATAAGTGTTACGAGTTTAGTAGAAGAAATAGGATGGGAATTACTATCAGAACGCAGGTTAAAATATAGGTTAAACCTTTTAAGTAAGTTCGAAACCGATTTGTTCACAGATGACGTAAGATATATATTAAGAATCCCTGCGTATTATGCTAGGTTTGATCATATTAACAAGATTGGAGAGATAGATTGTCGTACCGATAGATTTAAAATGTCATTTTTCCATGGCAATAGTGCATGTTTGGTGATCTTCATCCCCTGCCACACACCCTCGTGGTGGCTCGCAGGGTATTACGTAGATGTAGTGTTGATATAGATGTAGTTTCATGTCAATAGTGCATGTTTGGTGATCTTCACCCCCTGCCACACACCCTCGTGGTGGCTCGCAGGGTATCACGTAGATGTAGATGTAGTGCATGATGCATGTAATAACAACCAATAATCCTTCCTTATTATGTAGATACTAACCACCTAGCTGCATGTGACCCTGTTCTCTAGCATGCCTCCCTTAAATATCCTAGTTGCATGTCAACAGTGCATGTTTGGTGATCTTCACCCCCTGCCACACACCCTACCCTCGTGGTGGCTCGCAGGGTATTAAGTAGATGAAGATGTACATCTAGCTATGATGTGACTAGACCAAAAATAGATATCCATCATCTGGGTGGTGTTAATGATATAGTCCCATTACCCGACATCTAGTAGATATCTATTAGATATTCTTCTATAGATGGGTATTTCAGGACTGGTCAGAGACTTAAATTTTCCTGCATTTACCAAGCAAATGCGCAGGCTCTTCCTCTCAAGCTTCTGAGAAATAACAAAGCGCACCCGAGCCTCAAACACCAACATCTAATAGACATCAAATGGATACCTTTTTGAGGTTCATCTTCATCTGTGCATTTATTGAAAACACATAGCCGTTTTCTTTCCGGTAGTCTTCAAGGAAATGAATGCATACCTTCCATTTCTTTGTGCCAACCCACACAGCACAAAAATCCGTGGGACGTCCCAGGGACGTATGTCCCGTATGTCCCGAAATCGTCCCGAGACCAAACTCGGACGTTCGGGACGCATATGGGACGTCGCTTGCAAGTCGTGTATACCGCGTGTCTAGTTTCCCAATATCAATAATAAATTAATAATAGCATCCATAGTGTGGCCTAACGCAGCATGAAAATTGGAGCAATCTTATTTCTTTCTCAATTCTACTTCGAAATAATGTATATTAGAACGCCAATAATAGTGTGTTATAAAGAAAAGCCGTATAAGCGTCCCTGACGTCAGATATGAAGCCTTAAAATCATCAGCTTTAGGTAATGAACGTCAGCTATGTTGAAATCGCGTACTTAGAGCAGAGAGCCATGTCTAACGAAGCGACTACATTCTTTATAAAGCATAAAATACACAAACTTTCATGATGCGAAATAGCGCAGTGGTAGAGTGTAGGATTATCGTACGAAAGGTAGTAGGCTCGATTCCCCTAGCCAGTAAGAATTCTTGATCGTCAATGTTCACCGTTATACGGAGGTATCAAGACATAACTTCAAAGGTCTTTAATAACACTATATTTTTATTATAAAAATAATTTTATTATGACAAAATTCCCAAATCCCAAGATGCGTGCCTAGATACCTATAGAGAGATATCTATAAGACAACTATGAATAGGTATCTATAGATAGATATTGGTATATACATAATGTCTATGACATATCTTTGAGTAGATGTCTACTAGACTAAATATCTATTGATAGTTATCTATGAGATACCTTTAGATAGACACCTATTAGACTAGCTGACATTTTGACAATAATACATCTAATAGATATCTATTAGATGCATTCCCTTCCAACCATCAACATCTAATGTACATTTATTAGATTTTTTCCGTGTGGGGAAGATGCAGGCGAAAAAATACGACCAAAAGGAGGATTTCTGTAATTCTTTAAACATTGGCGAGAAGAAGAAGTTGACTTTTTGAGTCTTCCGGTATAGCAAACGATTTCACTTCAGAATTCAAATCTTCGTCCATATCTCTCACTAAGAATTCAAGCAAATGAAAACACGAGATCCAGAACATGGAAATGACTTGCCAGTAATAATGAGAACAATTGTCACTACTTCTCAAACAAACGATGATGCGGGATAAAATATTAACATTTGCTCATCCCATTACAAATCTCATAACAGAGAGACGTCACAAATTTGAGAATCACCAGCAATATTACGTTTTCAGCATCGAAAATTAATACCTTGAATATTGTAGCGATGAAGCCCACACAATCTGCTTTTGACATATATTCGAGTTGTAAAGGAGCCAAAAACTATCGATATTTATTATTTTCTGGAATCCATGGCAATTTTCCTCAATTGATTTCTCACTTCAAATCTATTTTTCTTCATATAGTTTCAGATGAAGGAGGGGGGTAGGCTCTACCGAGAGAGTGTCACTTTTGGAAAATTACCACGTTTACAATCCCATAAAAATGTGTCACGGTCAAAATGTCGCGCATTTGCGCAAAACGTCGGTAGTGATGACGACCTTCAATTCATGAAATGTAGTCCAACTACGGGCGAGCGTGCAAATGCATGATTCTACGCATTAGTCGGTAATAGCTTCAATAAAAAAAGCAGTAACAGGAAAGTCATAATCCGCAACCAATTCATACAGAAGACAATTCACCTAATTTTGAAGGGCAGATATCAAATTAAAAAACATGAATAGGAGTAAATATGGCTGAAGAATACGAGAACAAACCCATCCTTAATGAAAGCAACATTTTAGAGAGCAGGAGAAGACTCCTATCCACAAACATAGTGAAGGAGATGGAAGGAAGGCCTTTCTCCGAATTTCGTTTCAGCTGTTGGTAGCGTAAATAGAACTGGTTACTCCTCCGACCATTCCCGTCGATCACGATACTATTTACCAAAGCACGCAAATGAAATTCTTCCGCGTTTCCACCGAAATATCGAGCGACGACTTCTCGGAATCACCACACCGTCAGATGCGTCTCAAGATCATTCTACAAGGGGCAAATATTTACCCACTATATGTCCACCCACGGATTACCTCCGACACGTGCACGCGCACCAGTTCTCACTTTTACGACCCCAAGATCGGTGGAGAACTCATTCTCCTCGATTACTCTCCTATACGGTACTCTTTTTATGTCCCAGTGAGCAAAGAATCGGGGGGTGGGTCCCTGAAAGAGATTTTCCACCCCATCCTACAACATATACCCAAAGAAGACTGCCTCCCGTTAAGACGTTTCCCGAAATCGTAAATCACCCAAGCCTCCCTTCTCCGGAAAGCTTAAGACGCAGTCATTGTTGAGGGGAGATAATTCCCTCTAAAATTTCCCCCCCGAGTTTAGAAACTCAACTGTCCCTCCACTTTCCCGGAAAAAAATGATAATGATGTTTCGATGCATGAGGAGTGGGAATATGTAGTATATATTCATTTCCAGAAGGCCTTGGCTGATACGTTTCCAGGTATTGGATTTCGCAAGGGGAAAACTATGGGTAATGACCACCTCAACGACCCATGGAGAGAGAGAGGTCCTCAAGAAGATGTCCCCTCCTCTAGTGAGCCACCCGCTGTCCCCAGTCCATTCCCTCGCACTCTTCCCCCCTCAAATCTATCTTTTCCTCGAACCCCCGCAGCACCACCTCCGACACCACCCGTCCTCCACGATCCTTTCGCACCGGGACACCCTGAGTCCCTCTCACCCCACTCCGAAGACCCCTGGGGGACGGACCGCTCGCAGTGTCCCACGCCTCGGCATGTCTCCCTCCCTCCAAACTTCCCCAAACGCACACGGGGCGACTTGTAAGGATAGTGAACTCGTCGTGAGGAAGGGGGAGGCTGCGAAGAGGGGCTCGTGGTGGTTTGAAGGGTGTAGTGGGGACGGGTGGGAGAAATTGGCTCGAGGGTTGGAGAAGGGGTGAGAGAGACGGGAGGGGGGGACGGGAAGCCCAGAAGGGATAATGCCCTTTTTCAGCGAGGTGCTCAACTCTGGGAAGGACCCGAGAAGGGGGGGATGGAGGGTCTGAGGTGAGATTTGTGAATAGAGTGAGGGAAAGACGGCTGGTGGTGCGCGCATGTGGATGGCTTCCTTGCCTCCCGAAGTCCGCGTGGAAATAACCCTCCTTTTTTTGGAATACCCGAGGTTTCTGTGAATGAGGTTCGTTTTGAAAGCTTCTGGCCCATGCGAGTACAACGGATGGGCGACGGGTGTCGCCGTGACCATCCTCCCGGAGGATCCGAGCAAATGTTTGTAGAACGAGATGAATGAGCAGCAATGCCTTCTTTCTTTGCGTCTCTTCTTTCTCTACAATCCGCTATGACAGAGATTCGACGGGACACGTGGGTGCGCAATACAAAACGAGCAACTAATAACCTTTACCGGGCGTCGCTACGGTTAGGTTACTTGGGCATCAGAGGTTAGTGAAGAACTACATCAAGGCAATGGTGTGTGGTGATACCATCCATAGTAGTCGCAGTTACGTCAACTTTAATTGGGGGTCTAAATCTAAAATTTAAACCAGCGAATCACCGTGCAAGCCACCACAAGGGTGTGCGGCTCATGGTGATTCCACACCAGGCGTGCAACACTGATCCTAGTTCAAAATTTGACTTAAAATCAGACCCTCGCACGTTACCCTAGCTGCAAAGAGCAGACCAAGAAGCAAGGATATGCGCAGACAGAACAGGAAGTAGGAAAATGCTACGTATACGAACATGCTACCGTGCAGTACTTAGATTAAGATACAACGACTGATTGGTATAATTAATGCTATTAATATACAATACTACTAGATTTTAGAGCGTAGATTAAGAAAATGAATCAATCTTCAATGTAAATTCACAAGTTATTTATTTATGTCGAGGTTATCAATATCATAGTAACCCCAAGTCATGTATAATATCTCTATCACACTATCATTCTGTTATTAGTTTTTATATTGCGTGTACTGTTCATTGACGAAGATGTAAGGAGGATTCACACGCATTACGACTTCTATTATTCTACTCATGCGAGATAGACTCTGCACTCATACATCACAAGGACCTATCGCTATGGTTTAGCCTTAGGTACTCATTCGCAAAGCATGCACATAGGATTGATTAAAATAAAAATAAATACTGGGCCATAGATTAATAGTTCGAATAGTGACAATAGGTAGACAGTAGATATTTCTCTTTATATTATCTATGTTCTTATTTATGCATGATATTTTTAATCTGTAGTAGTAGTCTTTGTATCCCTTGCATGTTGGAACAATTGACGATAGAATGTTTCTTGGTTAGTAGATTTTTAATTAGCGCGTTGCATGTGTGGTACGCGGGTTTCAATGTAATTTCGGTGTTCTACCGTATCATTCATGCATGCCTGGTGTGGAAGCACCCCCTGCTACACACCCTTTGGGTGGCTTGCAGGGTATCTACATCTACGTAACACCCTGCGACCCACCACGAGGGTGTGTTGCAGGGGTTGAAGATCACCAAACATGCACTATTGCCATGCAAGTAGGATATTTTAGGGAGGCATGCTAGAGAACAGGGCCACATGCAGCTACGTGGTTAATATCTACATAATAAGAAAGGTATGACGTAGATGTAAATGAAGTTACCAACGCCTATTCTCACGAGATTTAAGTGGTATAGTGCGAAGGCATCACGTATGCAAACTTAATCCGCCTGAGAATAATGAAATATCTAGTGAAGCTAGATTGGATACGACAGTGATGATTAAAAGCGCATCACCTCTTCGCAAATACTTTTCGTAAAAATACAAGATACTTTTCCCTTCGGATGATAGGAAAGGAAAAAATTACTTTGGAAAAATCTCTCACCTGCCTTCGCAGATGCTTTGATCTTTGAAGTGCCCAGAAGGATGCCAGAGGTTGTGGATAGGCTAGCATGTCATCGAATTCAAGAAATTGGACTCCAAACATACCGAGTTACTCCACTTCCTTGATGTATCATATGCTTGTCACGATAAAACTTTGAATACCTGCGGGACAATCAAGGAAATCAATCAACAGTACACACGCTTAAGAACATCAAAGGGGAAAAGCTAACCAACAGTCTACAAAAAGCCAATTCGTTAAACTCATTCTTCAAAAGCATTTTCACCACTTGCACACCACATCTTTTCGATCCGGAGCCAGTTCGTTACCAAACATTTATGCCTGAAATTATTTTAAATTGTCGCGGCATAGAAATCAGCAAAAAAAATCAGCCCCAACAAATCTCCCGGTCCAGATCAAATTCCTGCTCGCGTACATAAAACATTGGCATCAGACATAGCACCTTACTTAGAATTAATATTTAGCAAATCATTAGTAGATCACGTACTGCCTAACGACTGGAGAGTAGCAAATGTCACACCTATATTCAAAAGCGGTAATAGGGAAAATGTGATGAGAAAGTGAAAGAACGTTGTTATTTTTCAATCGTTTGGCCTCATCTGGAATATGCTGTTAGTGTATGGGATCCATACGAAGCGGGATTCATATCAGAGTTCGATCGCGTGCAGCGAAGAGGTGCTAGGTTTGTGAAATGACTTTCCCCGGAATAGTTATTGCATCAAAGAAAAGAAAATATCTAACGTAGAATCTATTAAATACTTAGGCGTCACCATCACTGAAGACATATCATGGGGGAAACACATCAGGAAAATAACTAGTGTAGCAAACCGTAGATTAGGATTCGTAAAAAGGGTTCTAGGCTAATGCGATGAGAGAGTACGAGTGAGAAGCTATTTTACACTTGTCAGGCCTCATTTAGATTATGCCTCTAGTATATGGGATACGAGGAAGGTATGATAAAATAATTAG
Source organism: Ceriagrion tenellum (assembly GCA_963169105.1). Taxonomy (NCBI): domain Eukaryota; kingdom Metazoa; phylum Arthropoda; class Insecta; order Odonata; family Coenagrionidae; genus Ceriagrion; species Ceriagrion tenellum. The sequence goes on from OY720632.1 coordinate 63,856,358, forward strand.
AGCGTGTGCAAAGGAGATCCGCTAGGTTTGTTAAAGGCCGTTATGATAATTGTATAAGTGTTACGAGTTTAGTAGAAGAACTAGGATGGGAATTACTATCAGAACGCAGGTTAAAATTTAGGTTAAACCTTTTAAGTAAATTCGAAACAGAGTTGTTCACAGATGACGTTAGATATATATTGAGAACCCCTGCGTTATATGCTAGGTTTGATCATATTAACAAGATTAGAGAGATAGATTGTCGTACCGATAGATTTAAAATGTCATTTTTCCCTCGTACTATAAGAGAGAACAATAGGCAGCGTAGCAAAGGGATAGGTAGGTGAAACATAGGTAAAGTAGTCTGTAGTGCATGATGCATGTAATAACAACCAATAATCCCTTTCTTATTATGTGGATACTAACCATCTAACTGCATGTGACCCTGTTCTCTAGCATGTCTCCCTTAAATATCCTAGTTGCATGTCAACAGTGCATGTTTGGTGATCTTCACCCCCTGCCACCCACCCTCGTGGTGGCTCGCAGGGTATCACGTAGATGTAGATGTAATACATACGGCTCATTTTCTGAAAAGCTGCCGAATTGTAAAAAAAACGTCATGTGACAAAAAATAAAGGAAAAGCCACAGACTTCTGTAGTCACTGTTTCGGTAAAACGGCAAGGCATTTTGGGAACACCTAAACGGTGAAACACAAAAGATTACAGAGTTCTTGACGAACATTTCTACGCATGTATGTACTTCATTCCAAATGATTTTCAAGGACGAAATCTATGATTTTCAAGGGCAATACCCGGGAAATAAAGAAGATTTTCACCGGGTGTAAATTATTCTGTGTATTAAGCAGATAGTAATAAATGTTCATTCCATATGGCTGGTCCAAATCATCCCCATGCCGATTAAGATGGAAGGAGGAATTAAGCAAATAATCCAAGCTCGACTTGTTACATTTGCGAAAACACAACTCCGAGCCGGAAGAGGAAATGATGAACTTAAAAAGAAGATTGAGGTGAAGGTGTTGGAATGGATGAGGGACGACGGAAAAGTGGGAAAGGAAGAGAGAGAGAGAAAGACACAGGAGGAGAAAGAGGGAGGAGGGAAAAAGAGGACAAAAGAGGAGCGGGAAAGAACGGACGCTCTACGAGGCAGGGTGCGCACTTCTGGGAATTCATTGCCAGATAAGGGTTCCGGTTTCTTTCCCTTTGTCTGATGTTGGTTGTCAAGGTTTGTCGAGGGAACGAGGTGGGAGGGGGTGAGCGGGTGCTCGGAGGGCTGTGGAGAGACACTGGGGGTGGGGGCTGGGGAGGGTGGGCGGTAAGAGGTGGCATAGGTCCCCACTCGCCTTTCCCACCCTCCCTTTACAGCGCTGGTAGTCACCGTTCCAACCCAACGCCCTTCTCTCCAATGGCCCTCCCCCTTGCTGCACGCCGATCGCTTCACTTCAAAAACCCTTCCGTTTCGACCCGAGAGGTCCCTCCATCTCCCTCCCCCACGGGACAAAGCTGCTCATACCCCGACCCCTCTTTCCCACCCCTAGTTTCATTCCCTCTTGCTCCGAAAACCCCGAAGTCCACCTCGCGATCGGGCAGTATGTTTATCGCTCCCGCCCACTTAATTAAATACGAACAAAAGCAACAGAGAATAAGAATTGTACTTATGTAACACATAAGGATAAATTTTTCTTCTCACTTTTTATATATTTTTTTAAATTTATCTTCACTATCCCGGATACAGTACAATGTGCCAATTTACGCCGGGTGGATAACAGTAACAACGGACGAGACACAAACACCCATGTCCTGAGCAGATATTATTATACCAGGCGGGACTCGAACCCGCGACCCTCAGGTTAGCAGGCGAGGGCGTTACCCCGCCGCCACCGGGGCCGACAATTTTTGATTCCTTTCCGTATCGGAAGTAATTAAACTAATTAACCTGGTCCACTAGCTACTAGCATAGATCTGTCCAGGAGGTCATAGATATTATATACAGTAGACCCTCGTTTTACGATATTAATCCGTTCCGGAGGACCGATCGTAAAGCGAATTCCATCGTATGTTGAATCGGCATTATTTCCGGTCGAGGAATCGGTTTAAAGAGCATCAGTGCCAATCCATTCAGTGCACGCGTCAGAGCCATTGCATACGAAATATTCTGGATCAAAATTGTTTAAAATATTATTAAACCAATATTTAAAACACTATCGATATTTAAAACAAAATCGGAGAAATTTGAGATTTTAAAAAGCGCGCGCATAATCAGCTCAAATCGTAAGTCGAATCGGTCTACTGTAATATCCAATAATCTATGAAAGAGAGAAAAGCAGCACGCTCTACAGAAAATTGAACGGGATTTTCAAGCCTGCGTCAGCCATCGGATTGTGCAACCAATAGGAGCGAGACGAGATCCAAATCTGAGCCCAACAACTTTGCTTCCAAGGATACCGCAAAGATATCAGTATTCTCACTCAAGAACTAAAAAAGCTTCCACGATGGTTGTAGAAACTATCGTCACTCTGACAAAATAAAACACGGAGGTGATTCTGGAATTCAAGCAGCTACAATTTCAACATATTCGCACATAAACGGTCACCAGCAAACCAACTCAAGAATGAGAAATAGAAGGTGAATTTTCATCAACAAGTTACTCTTAAAAATACGGAAATAATGAACGCCGAGTCTGTTAAGTACTTAGGGGTCACAATTACTCGCGACATACCTAGGGGAAAACATATTCGGGAAATATGCGGTCAAGCATAGAGGAAGTAGGCTTTATCAAGAGAATATTCGGAAAATGCGATGAGAAAGTGTGAGAGCGTTGCTATTTTTCAATCGTTAGGCCTCATCTAGAATATGCTGCAATTGTATGGGATCCATATGAAGCGGGGTTGATATCGGAATTAGATCGCGTGAAGCGAAGAGGAACTAGGTTTGTAAAACGATGCTACGATAAGTTTACTAATGTGTCTGGATTGTTAGAACAATTGGGATGATAATCGCTAACACAGCGTAGATTAAATTATAAGGTCAACCTCTAAGCTAAATTTAAGGAAAAACAATTCTCTGACGATGTAAAAAACATACTATTAACACCTCGTACTGCGGCAGATTAGATCGCGCCAATAAAATTAGAGAGCTAGATTGTAGAACCGATAGGTATAAAATGTCCTTTTTTCCGCGTACCATTCGGGACCATAACAGCTGTGATCGTTGTCATGAATAGTTCGAATTGTGACAATAGGCAGACAGTAAATCTTTCTCTTTATTTTCTCTACGTTCTTATTTATGCATGATGTAAATATTGATGCTCTTATTTATGCATGATATTTTTAATCTGTAGTAGTTGTCTTTGTATCCCTTTCATGTTGGAACGATTGACGATAGAATGTTTCTTGGTTAGTAGATTTTAATTGGCGCGTTGCATGTGTGGTACGCTGGTTTCAATGTAGTTTCGGTGTTCGCCGTATAATTCATGCACGCCTGGTGTGGAAGCACCCCCTGCCACACACCTTTTGGGTGGCTTGCAGGGTATGACGTAGATGTAGTTGTACTCTGCAAGCCACATCAAGGGTGTTTGACAGGGGATGATTATTCACCAACACGCAATATAATGTAAAAGTAACCTTCACCAACATGCACTACTCCCCTGCCACACGTGGTGGAAGGGCTTGTACGATCCACCTCGTCCCCTGCCACACACCCTCGTGGTGGCTCGCAGGGTATCACGCAGATGTAGATGTACTCAACAGATATGCTACCAATGCTACAGAAAGTATTGAATTAATGTATTTCACTTGGCATTTACCGCGTGATATGCTAGTAAAGGTTTAGAAACTCATGCAAAGGAACAACGCAGATTTTAATCTATGCCCTCTGTTAGTGAGGAGACAAATGTTTTCTTCATTTCATCGTATTCCATGATGTTTTCATGGCGACTTTTATGCCTGTGGTTTCTCACTTCAGCTTTGAATCTGCGGACGTTAATGCGTACCATTCCATTCGCGTATTTAAAGTTGAATTGGAAAGGAAACCATGGGATGAATGTGAATACCGTGTTGTGGATTAATTTCATTAAAAGGCGACGAACAATGTGAAATTACAGATGTCATCATGCCAAGCACCGCCAACGTCGCATCGGACGTTCCCCACGGAAGAGTCATCGGTTCCCTTCAATTCTTCAAGACATTGAATACATTCGTGCACTGGTTTATAGTACGCTCTCTGAAACTTTCAGCTCACGACGTGGTTGCATACAAAAAACATATATCCAAGCCGGGAGATAGGTACTTAGTCGCAAAGGAGCGATAATATACAATAGCAATTCATGGCAGGGATAGGCAGAAATTCATGTCTGGGACGAGCAATGGCAGTTCAATCTAATCCTAACAATGTGCTTCGCAGCAAATTTTGTCAAGAAAGAAAAATACACAGATTTGTCAAAAAGTAAATATTTAACGTCCGTTAAATACGTAGGCGTCACATTTACTCAGGACTTAGCTTGAAGTTTATATACCTTGAAATATATACAAGGTAAAATTAATAGAAAGAGAGGAACTGTTGAAAGAATACTGGGAAAATAAGATGGAAGAGTTATGAAAGCTGTAATTATTCTGTAGTTAGGCTTCTATTGGAATACGGTGCGGAATTTAGGATTCTAACAAAACAGGCTTGATTTTGGAACCGTATCGGAAGCAAAAACGCACAGCTCGTTCGTAAAGAGATGTTCTGATGAGTCTAGCACTGCGTTAAGGCCCTCAGAGGAGTTGAGATGATAATAACTATCACAGTATAGGTTGAATCTGCGTCTGTGAAACACCACGCAGGCCGTCTATCGTGTGTGAGGCAAGGGGTGACTTCACACCGTGCACGGCATCTTTCGTCCTTGTTCAAGGTCGATTTATCAGGTTGATGGTAGGGTTAATCTACTGAGAACATTTGAGGCGAATCACTGACCAAGGAAGTTACAAAATATTTTAAAATCCGCGCCACTATTGCAGGTGAGGTCACACGTATAAAATGAGAGATAATGCAGGGCAAACATGTTCGAAATGCCATTTTTTTCCGCGTTCTACTTTGGAGCACAGTCTGCCCGAGCCACACAGCCTGGTGGTGGATTGCACGTTACTTCGCAGATGTAGATTACAATGAAGCGAGTGTTAATGTAATGGTAACCATAGTTAAAATTGTTTCTATGATTATTTATTTTTCTCATTTTCGCTAGTGACGGTACTTCGTTTGATGGTATTATGTATGCATGATTTTAAAACCATTTTTGGATCTTAGAGCGACGGAACTCAAACAATTTTTTTCCGCGATATACTAGCAGCGACTATCCCACATCGTTAATCACGGGGGCCATTTCAAGCGTGGTAGGTGTTAATAACGATTTATTATTAAATATTAGTACAAAGTCTACTTTATCTCATTTGGGTTCATTCATAGAATTTATCAGGGTACTTTCATAGAATTTATCCGTCGCGACTATTATGGTCCATTATTGTACGCGGGGAAAACGACATTTAAAGCTATTTTTTCTGCAAATTATTTCTTTTATCGTAGTTCTGTGATTGTTTCTGACGTTTTACATCGGTTCCAGCATAGTTTGTAGAACATCCGTCATTAAATCGTCTGCTTCAAACATGTGTAAAAGATTTAAAGTATAGTATTCCTACTGATTGGTTCGAGTTTCCCACCCAAATTCCTGTAACAACTCAGTGACACTGATAAGTTTATCGTAGTAACTTTTTCCAAACCTAGCGGCTCTCCGTTACCCTCAACATATTTCCGTGACAGAGGATGGAGGGGCACGAAGAACACAGCGAGATCGTCTGGGGTGAAAGCCAGCAGCATTCGTGTTAAATAACTATCATTATCCTCAAAAATTTCCTTTAAAATCTTCACAAATTACCACTCTCAAGCATACCAATTCCATTACAAAATATGAATTTCCATAATCATTATAAGAGTTGCCCTCAACACTATAGTAAGCCATAGTATTTTTCCGCTTCATTTACAATCCCGTATTAACTACAGAAATTGTAATAATCACCATACAAGATTCATTATTGATAGCCTAAAGTGGACGTAGAACTAATAAAAATAAAACATTTCAATAACCAGAATAACCGATGGTCTTAGAGTATTTTTTCTGGCGTGTTTTACTTTATCATGGTACTATGTAATTCATGTACGTGATAACTCACCTTCATCCACACACCCTTGGGGTGCGTTGCAGAGTAATATGTAGATGTACAGGTAACAAAAAGTTTCGACAGAGCAGCAACACGTATGATTTTATACACTTCTCCTAAAAAAGTCATCCGCGAGTTTTCGAACTATTTTGTTATATCCACTTTCAAGTGGAGTGGACCTTAAAATTGGAGTTAACATCATTTTCAACTTTCGCGGGATGGATAACCACAAAGTCAATCTATAAACCATTCCCTCTGAGAATGGAGCGCACTGATCACCCGGTATGGTATAAATTGCATTCAGCTCGAAAATAGAGAAATCGAGGGTAAGTAATCGCGGAAATATCCGAAGAGATAGTGATTTCATCATCGCCTTGCTTACATTATTTTCCCAGCATAATAGCTTAAAAAATAAATAAGCTTATACTCCTCAGTCGATCACAAACGATATTTTCTTCGCACCCCGCAAATCAAAAAGAAAAAGCGGAACATTTTTTGAGAATACGAAGACAAACGCCGTTCATTGAATTAAGCCTTTTCCGCAAAAGAGTTTGGTTGGTATTAAAAGCTAACTAACGAGAATACTTCCTTTAATCATTTAACTGGTTTCATATTAGCAAAGGTTCAAAGAATAAGAGGTGACGAATCTCAATACCGTTGGATTGCAGCAACTGACGGAAGGGTTGAAGCTCTCGGAACTGGAAATAACAACATGCTCACTTAGAAATCGTGGGTAGATAGTTTTCAGCAAACAGATGATAGATGAGTCAATTTCTGGAACACTTTCCCGTCCGTTCCCTCTCTTGAATTCCTTTCCGGCGCGGCGCATGCGCAGTCGGAGGCGAGCGCTGACGTCGCTCGACGGCAGAAACGGGAAACAGGCTGGCGTGTCGAGTCGACTTCATGTCTGAATTTAACCAGTCGACGTCTGTAGCTTGTGTCAAGCGGATGACGAGTGAGAAAGCCTGTGTCGTTCACAAAATTACCTGTTGGATTAATGGCGATCGTCGGAAGGCACGCGGGGACGTGCCAGGACTTGCAAAAACTGCAGAAGCATCGGAGGACTTTTCTGTCCGGAGGTTGCGGATGGACGACTGATCTGAATTTTTCTATCGGAGCGACGGCGCTGGACTTCGACTACGATATTTTTTCGGAGGACAAGACTCCGCAAGTGTTCGTCCCTTCGAAAACCACGGCTCCTTCAGTACAACTGGAGGTATGTTTATTCGCACCGGTCGGCCCCGCTTTTGTATTTTCTTTCCCGCGTTTGTTTCCCCCGTGCAACGCTGGGGAAGAAGCTCCTTGATTCATTCCAACAGAGTGAGTGGTGTTTCTGTGTCGTGCATTTTTCATCATCTCTGAGGAACGGCGAGGGAGTTGTTGTGCTGTTTGTTTTCCTCACGCGTGCCTGCGCGATGTTGTCTAAAAATGAGTGGTGGTTGAATATTTCCTCTCCTGACGCCTCTGGATATTTTCATCCTCCCGTCTTGTCCTCTTTCTCTCTCTCTTAACACGGCGGTAAGGTCTTTTACCTTCCGCACCAGCCTGTGAATATTATTCCATCCTTCGGACGTTCTCGGCCGAGTTTCTGTATTTTATTTCAATTCCAGCGCGATGCGAAGGGAAAAGTGGGCGCAGCTTTAGGTCAGAAATGAAATGGCTCGGAACACGTTCCCGTGAAAATTCTCCCAAGGCGTTGGGTGCCCGTGAGAGAAGGGAGCTATCGGGCACCGCGGAGGGCAATTACCGTTCCCCTCTCCTCCGGCGTACCTCACTCGACGGCGGTTTCTCGGAAACTCATCTCCCAGTGCGTTGTGTGTGCGGGCGCTACAGATGAGGGAGGCCTGATTAGAAGAGCGAGTTTGCGTGGTGGCTTCGCCGTAGCGAGTGGCGGTGCGTGCTCAAGGTGCGGGGCAGAGGGGTGTGGAGGGCTCAGGAGGGAGAGTCATTGGGGAAGGGAGAGGGCAGGCAAGGCTGTGAGTGCCCCGTAGTACGTGCGAGATCGTATGAATTGCTTATACTCCTACACAGTACTCCGTAAGACACTTACGTTGTGTGTCAGAAGATGAATTTTCACACCGAACATGAAGTACACCATATGCTACGACTATCTCGGAAACCATTTTTCCTACGTGCGTTATTAATCAAGCCCGTGTTTGAAGATTTCGAAAGCAAAGCGGAAAGTATTGTTAGAACTGATTAGCGCACCTATTAGGAAGAAGCGTCGTTTTAACAAATCAACCATCAAGCTTACTGGCCGTTGGTTATCCACGGAAACGGCTGTATACAATCTGTCTATTCTGCTGTAATTTCTTAACTTCATCTTGTTGAGTGAATCTACCATGACCAGGTTCGTATTCTATATTTGACGAAAGATATGAGATCAGCTTTATGTGACCTGTATCCTTAAATTAAAGTTACTTAGTATTAGTGATTCCCATCCTAGTTGTATGCCCATAGCCCATCGAATTCGTTGAAGTAGGCCCGTGACTCTGACGATAATTACCTTTTGCACGCATTGTTTAGAATGCTGTTAACGTTCTAGTGATGTATGTTGGCCTTCCTTGTGTCGTAAATGGTCATGGAATTTTTTCAGAGAGATTCCCCTAGGGACAAGTTAATGGAATTTATTGTAGGAAGGGTAACCTGTAGAGGTAGAGAATGTCGGTGGGTCGCGAGTGGAGTTGAGAGGGAGTCAGAGTAGGTGCACGTATTTTAATTTATTCCCATGAAAGTAGTGCTCTTTGGTGCGTTCGGTCGGATGGAAGGTGGCGCTCCCATGAAAAAGGAACGGATAGAGGAAAAAAGGGGGAGGTAGTGAGATAGGGGGAGGAGATGGGGGGGAGGCCAGTCGGCCTTCTCAGTATCTTCCCATCGTTCCTTCAACCGGTTCTCCGATCTCTTGCCTGGAAGAAGTGAGGGAGACGAAGCAGCAGATGTGTGCGTGAATGCCTTCTCTCCTTCCTCTTTAATTGTCGCTCTCTCATTTGTGCCACTTCTCTCCTCCCTCCACTCTGTATCTCCCCTCTTCCTTCCTATTTTTTATACGATGGTCTTCCATCGGGAGTTCAATTTCGTGAACTGCTGAGTGCATTCTCGTCCGCGCATGAAACGGGCGCCTTTCAGTTGCAGTGAATAACCACCCAATCGTTTTTTCCCTCCAAGCCGAACCGAAAACCGATAGGTGTCTTATTAGTTAAAGGTGCACACTTCGCGGAGGGCTCAGCCAGTGCTTCCACCTGTCGGGGTAACCGCGACATCCGCCTTTTTTTCGAAATTGCAGGCTACCTCCGACATTTTTTTGTGCATTCGGCTGTATGTTCAGGAAAACAACAGTTCGACATTATTTTTAGCCACCGATTGAGATGAATTCTGGTCGTTTACTTTAACGGGACACACGTGAATGACGAGTACTTAATAAGTGTAATTCCTTGGCTTAGGAAACACCAATCATGTCGAACTTTTAATACACTCTCAATACATTACAATAAGTTTAATCGTATGCGATTTTCTCCCTCACATTTTTATTGGCCACTTCTGTCCATTTCTAAGCGTCATTACGGCGCGGAATTCTGAAGGTGGTCTATAGAAGTCGGGTATTTCGGCCAGGGTTATTCGGAATGTTATTTTTAGGGTGACGCTCCAGATTTTGCCATTTTATTACTTTCTTGTCCGGTAATTATTTCGCCGACACTTTTCGATGCTTATCTTCCGCGTGAAATATTTGTTCACAGTCACGGGGAAAAATCTTTCGTTTCTATAGATCTTTAGGTTAAATGAATTCGGATTATGATGGTATTTTTAAGAGTTACCGGTAACATGTCCATATCTCCTTCCTGTTACAATTTACCTCATGTAATGCGGACAGTAAACTTCCGCAGTGCATGATGTCGGTTGTATGTGGTCTCTAGTAAAACTCAGGAAGCAGGAGGAAAACTGTTGTTGCAGGTTGCAGAATACAAGTATTGTAGAAGATAGTTATAAGATTATGAATTCATTTTTACGAATTGATGCTGAATGATCAACGGGCATAGATCATTTTTTTCCCGGTAAGCTGTAGTGCAAACTTTATCTGCGCCAAACTTTCAGTCGTTCCCTCGTTAGGTAGTCCGTAAATTGCATAATAAGGCATATCGTTCGCATAGCTTGACATTTTAAATGCTTGGTTCACCGGTTTTTCTGCCATTGGAGATAAGTAAGCGATTCCGTTCACATTTCATTTCTCAATACGAAATAATGTACGCCGCCGATGTTTGAGGTCAGTTGAACATCGGACTTGAAATAAGTAGGCTGAAGGACAACTGATAAGTGAGCAGTTACTTAAATTTTTGCCTTGGATACTTTTCTTTTTGGTTATACAGCAAGGGAATGAAACTATTGATATCCGTCGCCTCGCTTCATTTGTCATAAATTGAGGTAGGTTTGTCTCAGGGCGTTGACTACTCGCATCGTTAATTGTTGTTTCTAGTGTTTTCTTTGTATGGTTGATTTCAACTGCTAGCGATTGATAAAACGGGAAATAACCTCCTGACGTGAGTGTAGAAGTCGATGAAATTGGAGCAGAAGCGGAATAGAGGCTAAAATGTCCGCAAAATTTTCTCTCGATCTCCAGGTTGTCCGCTTACATTTTCTCCGATTCCACGGAAAGCAGTAGATTTCTTTTTGCGCCTTTCTCTATCTCTCTCTGTCCTTAGAGCTTCTCGGATATTGCTAATAAGGTTTGCTTGCTTGTGTGAGGGCAAAGCTCCGGCAACGGAGGTTGCTGTCTCTCTCTCTCCCTGTATAATACCTGGAAAGAACTTCTCGCTGGCTTTCGTATAATTCTGTCCCATGCCCCGCGCTCGCTCCGAGAACTTTCATAGATAGAGCCTCCGCGCCCACCCAACCCTTTTCTTTCATCTCTCCCTCCCTGCCCCTTTCGTCTGCCCCCCACTGTTCTCATCGATTGTTTCCTTCCAGTCGGGTATCCCCGCACGGCCCGCACTCCGCGTCGCGCGTCCCCGCAACGCATGTAAGATGTGGACCTCGGAAGGTTAAGAATTTCATTCCCCTGGCTTGGCGAGATAGCTTGTGGCAGTCGCATTAAATCAATGATTATTCCTTCCATGGTGACATGACCTCCACGGGGAGTATCGCTCTTGAGTTGTGGGGAACTCGGCGGGTAACGTTAACTGGTTCGCATATTCAAGAAATTCGCTCATAAGTTTACCATCTTCTTGGTCTTGCCTACTTTTCGCAATTCATCGCTCTGGAAGCATATAAGCGGTTTAGAATAGCGGTCTATAAATTAAATTTCTTTTGAAATGAGATTGCACCCAAAACCCAACTGTGCATATTGCTTATGAGGAACTTGAATGGTGATTCCGTTAAGTTCGTTAGTTTCCGTAATTGCTTTGCTCTTTTTACTGTTCATTCCTATTCGGACCAAGCCTTGGAAAACTTCCGTTATGATTTTGATAAATGACGTAAAACTTTTTCAACCTCATTTTAGTGAAGGGAGTACAGTGACTTGAATTCCTCTCCGCTTTCAGGCCTCCATTCGCACTCTTGAAAGAGGAAGCCAATGCGAGCTCAATGAACGAGTCAGTACGAATCCCTCCTTGCTTCTTGCCAAGCGGGAAGCGTATTTTTCGTGGCTTCGATCGTTGCCGCGCGCGTTTACGGCGATGGAATTTATCGAACGCGTCGCGTTGGCTTCTGAAGACCAACGCTGTCCAGGCGCGCCTGTTGCGGCTCAGAACGTAGACTTTTTTCGGGACGGAAAGGACTGAAATCACGCTGGTTGGCCTGGGGCTCGGCTCTTTCCACGGGATTCAAGGAATCCCTCTCTCCCCCGGAAAACTGAAACGTCTCTCCGGCCTTCTCGGAATGGCCCCCGAGGGAGTCGAGGAGGAGAGGGGAGGGAGGGAGATGGGGGGAGGTAGATGTGGAATAGTGCTTCTGCGCGAGGGTGGAGGGACAGGAGGGGAAGGGAGAGTGTAGGGGAGTGGGTACTGGAGGGGAAGAAAGAATGGTGTGCGGGGGAAGGGGGAGGAGGTACGCGGGGGAGGGAGCGACGGGCAAGAAAAAGTTTTCGTTGAGCCGTAGCGGCAGCGAGCCGAGGGAGAAAAGAACAGACGGACAAACGTTGCCATCGTCACGGTTTCCTCCTCCGTCTGCCCCAAAAAACCTCTCCTCTCCCTTCTGCGCCCATACCTCAATACCACTGTGGAGGGTTCCATTGGATGGGTCAAAATGGCGTCTTCTTAAGGTGCTTATTAGCGATTGATTTTGATTCTCGGCAGCAGTTAACATTCATTATCGATAATGGGCACTTTAATTTCCCACAGCATCCATTTTTAGTTTTCAGTTTCGTTGTGGCAAAGTAGGTGAAGTGTTGAAGAGAAGTCCTTGCTTTTAAAACAGTCCCTGCATTGTCTTCCGTGAGACTTCTCTTTAGGCCTTGATTAAAAAAATAATGGAAACTTTGTGTCACTATTGCTTTCACCTCCGGCTTCGCATTGTTGGAAGGTCTCATCGTAGAACTCTATCATATGGAGTGCCTATTCTTGTTATACTCCTTATATCACGACCCGATTTGGCTATCGTCTCTTTCCAGTGTCGTGCACAGAAGTTTATAGGCTAAGGCCGAATGATAATTCTACACTTAACTTCGCCGAGCTGTAACAGTAATTTTTATTCATACTTCAAAGCAGCAGGTACCGATGGAAAAAGGCACTATCGACAGTAGTCCTACCACCTGCTTTACTATAAGGAGGGAAAGAAGGTATTTATGGGACGTGACGGCGTGTTCAATATTATTCAACATTAATTACAAAACACAATACGATCAAATGTATTAATTCAATATTAATTACAAAACAATTAGCTAGCAAGTCACTCTGCGGTTCAGGAATATTTTATTTAGAGTATTAACCTCCGCGGCTTTCTCACTTATCTTGCAAAAAAACGGATTCGTGATTCACTGAATGTTTTTCATATCCCCGAAGTTATGAAGTTAAGTCGAAGCAAGCAGTTAAGAAGTTATACCGAAGGTATGAAGTCGAAGTTAAGATGACAATTTAATGAGCAAAGGTAATTTTCTAAGCTAACTGTTGTTTGCTGACACTGGGATCGAGTATTCCAAGGATGTCACTATTCGTATACAGGCTCTACCGACGTTACTTGTAACTATTCCTTCTCATTGATGTAGGCTGTTCGATTTTTGCAATGCCTTTATATTTTTTGTTGCGGCTATTTAAAGCATTAGTACATTTGCGAGGCGAATAAGTTGAGTACCGACTGCAGAAAAAAATATTTGGCTGTTTATATTTATATTTCTGGTCGCGGAGCACCCCGACTGGCAATTTTTTTTAATTCGCCACTCGAGTCTTTTGCTAAGACTCGTGATTCTACATAGTGTTATAATGTTTACTTCAATTAAGTATTTGTTTGATTCCTCATACAGCGCGATTCACGTTCCAGCGCGACTCACGTTCCAATTCCTCATAGGAGTCTTAGTGTATCTCGCAAACTCAGAAAAATAATATTTCTGTCATCACCTAACCTGACACAGAATTGTCCTGTGTCCATTGCAAAGTTAAAACATTAGTAATAAATATGAAATAAGACAAATAAATGCTCTATTGTTGGTGTTGCTGTTAACAAATTTTCTTCTCCGCCTCCATGCTCTATTTGATTTGTTATGCACTCCTCCCGTAAGAGGCTATGAAAGATATTTCGACTCTTGTGAAGATGGCTCTGATTGACGTATTCTTTTTCTATTCCAGAATCCCTGCAACGGTAGCAGCAGAGAATCCATCAACTCTCGCCCCATCTCGCTCGATGGGGCCTCGACCATGTTGACCTGCCCTAACTGCCTCCACGCCTTCGGGCATCCTCTGTCAGGCGGTCAACCATCCCCAACGCCTTCGATCCCCCCAGCGACCCCGCACGGGTCCTGCTCCATCCACCCCTTGGCTGCTCAGCCCTCGGTCCAGATGGTGTCTTCGCCAATAGCGCCGTCGCCCCTCCGCCTCCCCTCCGCTACCCACCGCACCACATGCACCGTCGCCACCGTCTCGAGGAGCAGCAGCGCACCCGCGGGCGGGAGGTGCAGTGTCTTCGTCACCAGAGACCTGGACGACGACGACGAAGACACATCTTCCAGCATCCCCCCGGCCGACAAGTTCCTTCCGCAGCCGTCTCCCTCCGTGCCTCTCTCCTTCGTCTTGCCCATCCCGGCGGCTCCGACGTTGACCACCGCCTCCGGCCAGTGGCCATCGTCCACCACCACCACGACCACCATGATCCCCAATCCACCTTCGCCCTTCCTGGCGACCATCGTCCCTTGGACTCTTCCCCCGACGCCCTCGCACGAGGGGTCGCCGTCCTCGTGGCCTTGGGCCGCGCCTTCCTGTCCCTCCGCCGTAGTGATACCGGCGGCCCTCTTGGTCCCGCCTCCTCCGGCCGCCGCCATCCCGTCTGCCCCGCCGTCGATGCCCTTCCCGGCCGCCGCGCCCCCGACGATCAACATCCCCCCGGCGCCCTCATCCGAGGCCGACCTCGACCGCCTGGCTTCAACCGTTCGGGCCCTTAGGGCATCGGGATGGTACTACGAGGGTCTCTCGTGGCAGGGGTCCGCCACGGTGCTGGCGGACACCAGTCCGGGAACCTTTCTCGTGAGGGATTCGTCCGATCCTCGTTTTCTGTTCGCCCTAAGCGTGCAGACGGAGCGGGGTCCTACTAGCGTGCGGCTACACTATTCGGGTGGAAGGTTCCGCCTCGACGCCGAGCCGCGCCTGGCTGCTATGATGCCGCTCTTCGACGGGGTTGTTCGGCTCGTGGAGCACTACACGAACGAGGGCAAGGAGAGAGGGAGCAAGTCTGCGAGCACGGCCGCCTCAGCCATCGGCCACTCTGCGGGCAGCGGGGTCGCCGGCAAGGCGGTGGGGAACCATGTGTGGGTGGATTCCAGGGGCAGGGTGTGCGCTCACGTAATGCTAAGCAGGCCGAGGTACAGGGCTCCCCCCACCCTGCAACATTTGGCGCGGCTGGCCATCAACAAGGGGGTCGCGGCCGCCGGTAGGGACCCAAGGACTGTTGCAGCCTCCCTCCCCCTGCCCACAGTGGTGTCGGAGTATCTCGCGGAGTACCCGCACACCCTGTGACGGAGGACTTGTGTTCTCGTGTGCTGCGTTTCGTATTTGAAAAATCGAACCGTGCGGCCGAAGAGTTCCCTCAGTGGTCGGCGTTGAGAGGGTGCGGTGCTCTAGTTCGTGCATGCTTGCAATTGTGTGTACTTGCGATTCAACCCCCAGCATTTTTGTTAAGTGCGGGGGTCAAGTTTTTCTGTATTATCAAAGGAACTAATTAGTGGCGAAGGACAAGTGTTTCATCAATTGCAGCAATACTTTAAACAGGGATTTGTTAATTAATTATGTAAATAACAATAAACTTCGAGAATGTCTTTTTTATCGGCTGAGCTTGAGTTTTTTTCGTGATGGACTGATATTTAGGTCTCAGCCCAAGGATGTAAAGTTCCAAATCGGTGCGAAGTTATAGTTTTGAAACCAACTGTGGTGCATTATAATTTCATCACATCAGACAATATTACTACCCACACTCTTCAAGACTGGGAGCCCCTACTTTTCATTTTTATTACCGGTAAAGTATTTGTAGATAATTATGACTGCTAATTACGCATGTTTAGTGGGATGGCTGTGATTAGTGTGACATTAATTTTGGCCAAAGATGAGGAGGTTGGTCCAAACCTAGACATTCCACCACGAAGTGTTGCCTATCCTACATGGAAGAGATTTCTCTTTTGGGAGCAGTTCTCGAATTTGTGTTTAGCTTGTTAACCGTGTTTTGTGTTACAGATGCCTCATATATTCATTTAAAATGCTGAAAGTTATTAATAGCAAATGAAAGGGCCTCATTAATGCATCACATGCTGCATTCCAAAGAAAGATTGAGGTTCTTCTGTGAGGCTATCCATTCTTTCCATTTATTCAGCATTTGTTTGATTGTTTTTAAGTATATGCACATTGTTGTTATCTTTTCTAAAGGGAGCAATCTGTTCACACTAAGCTTTTATTTCTGCACAGTGACAAGAATATAAAATTGTGAATTAGCCAACAAGGATACTGCTGGATATTTTTTTTATCGTGACAATGTATCCTAAGAGAGAAAATCCATTGTTTATAAGGCTCATGTTTTGTAAAGAATCATGGTAACTTATTAAACTATTTATTAAAAATATTTCTTTTATTTTATGCTCGGAATAGTCATCAGAACCTTATCCTGTGAATTACCGTGAGGCACTACAAGTTGGAGAGGCTCATTCAGAGAGGACAATTGTTCTACGGTCACCTTATTAACAGACGAATATTGCTGGCTACTTATGCTATCTGAGTGATGACATATATACCACCATGGTCATCATTCATAGATGCTGCCATTTTTCACATAATAGGCTAATTTATACGTTCTGAAAGAGGGCCCATAAAAAATGCTTTCACTCACAAGAGTGGCCCTTCTGTCTGAGGTTGATTAATTAGCTCTCAATCTAAGTCCAGTGACAGCACGGCATGCATAAGTTTGTGTAATGAATTATTTTATTCTTATACTAGTACTGGCAACCATAACTTATTTCATCATCAAAGCTTTCACCAATTACATTGTTGTATTTAATTATGAATGATAATGTTATGAATAATCTTTATTTTTGCAAGTATAAATACCATAATTTCTTTAATGATATAAACTTTCACTGATTACAACTAATGTAGTCCAACGGACATTAAATCATGCCATTGATTACAAGAACCACCACATGGGATTTCAAACATTTGACTTGAAGGGTGAAAAAAGACGAGCATAGTTTAGAAGAAAGAAAGAACTGTACTAAAGAAAAGCTTTGTTTTAGGTTTCTGTGTTGAGTAGATATTCTTTGCATTTCTTCTTCCAGGATTTGGCCACATCGTTGTCTTTCTGATGTTTCTCCTTGTCTTCTGGAAGCATCTTCAACCTGAAGTAGCCTCCAGGAGAGACGTCAGAAAAACAACGATGCAGCTGAATCCTGGAAGAAGAAATGGAAAGAAAAGAAAACTGAAAAAAACTTTCCATATGAGCCTACAAATGTTCCCAATATCAAAAGAAAACATGTAGCTTAATTACTCAACTGAGACTGCTGCCCCCAGTTTTTTCATTCAAGTCTTGCAATAATTCATGGTAGGTTTTGGATAGCTAAATATACTTGGATATGAAAAACTCAAAAAACCATTTACCTTCCTGATCTTTGCTGCTTTTAAGTTAAAAATAATTAAATTATCCATTTTCATCCCGTAGCGCAGTAATTTGCACAAGGCATGCAACCTAACTCCCTCTGTCTCAACCCTAGCTAAATGACTCTTGACTTACCAACCATGATAGTTTTCCTGTTAGTTATAGCTCTTTCTGTATGTCTCATCATCCAAAGTTTGTACACAATTTCCTTAGGATAGCTGCATATCTCCAATGGTAGTTGTGGAAGTTGATAATTAAAAGCTACATTACTACGGCAATTTTGGACCTGATTTGCAACATTTAATGCCACATGACAACCATGTCCTAACATTATTATTTGTATAAAGCAACTAAGAAATAACTGAGAGGATATAAAGCCCATTTGGAACAATTTTTTTGGCACCTTTGGCTATCACTATGACAGTGAAAAAATAAGAAAATGATCTCTCAAACATTCAGCAATATGTGAGTATAATAAAGAATCTCTTAGCATATATGGCTAGGATTATAACTTCTGATGTAGAAGTCCTGCTGTTGAATATAAAATCAATTTATCAACAATTTTACCTGCACTCCTTCAAGGCTGTCTCTGAGATATCCTGCTATGCATCCTCACAGCTTCTAGAACGGGAAATGTTTAAATGTTCATGAGACTAAATAGTTAACCTGGATTGGATTGGATATTTGGGGAGGCGACCGACAGGTCATTTGTGCCATAGGGGATAGGTAAGGAAGGAAGGGTGGATATAAACCCAGCGTCGGCATTAGCCTGCTCTTCACGAAAGGTGCCAAGGAGACCGCCGTTTAACGTCTCATCCGACAGATGGAGTACTACACTTATAGCGCCCTCCACAAGACACTCAAGTAGGGATTGGATTTCCTCAGAAAAACGTCCTCCTCTTCAGGGATTTGAACCCTGGCCGTCCAAATGGTCAGCCAGTACTCTAACCACCACACCAACCCGATCCCCAAATAGGTAACCTCCTAAGAATGTTAGACAAGTTACGTGTACTCCAGAAGCATTATTTTTCCAGTCTCACAAAGAAGAAACTGCAGACAAATGTTTTCAGGGGGATGTCATATTCCTTTTGAGCTGGCTTAGATTACAGGGGCAGGTAAACAGGTCACTGCAGTGATGTCAAATAATTTTTCAGCCACAATCCGAACTTGCCCACACTTTTGTGTATGTGATTTCCTGTTCTAATCTGCTTTCTATTTTCTCACACCATAAAGAGCAGTAGGCAATAATAACAATGTGAATTAATAGTCACCTCACTAAAAATCCATGTACAATGAAAAGATAAACACTGTCATTACTAGGCAGCGGTACTCTGCATATATGAAGGCAATGAAAACACTCAAAGCACAGAGACTAAAAATTTCTCAAAATTTAAAGAGTTTACCAGCTAAATGAGCCCTTCCACCACAAGTGATAGGGAGGCAATTATGTAGGTGACAACAGCCTGCGACAATATTAACACACTCAGCTTCTTCCCCCCCTGCTCTATCTGGACCGTATAGGAAAAGTTCAGATGTATTAAGGACTGGCATGGATTGGGTGGCAACTATGTCAGACTTTGGTGGTGATTTAACCTTCGAGGCCAAAAGATCCAAATAATAATACTAAACAGCCATGGCCCAATGATTCAAAATGCATAAGGCGCAGTGAATCCTTATTCTCTGGTGCCCCACAAAACCTTCCCTCTACTCAGGCCTATGAGTTTAAGTACATTCTTGTATAGGTTAATTAATTCTAACAAATCCCTCACTAACAATCATCAACTAATTCTTACAATTCTTCAAAGCATTGATACAAATGCTTTGACAACTGCACTGAACATGTATAAATTTCTATAAGCTGGTCCAAAGCTGGGCAGATGGAGCCACTAACTTTACCACACTATTACAGTAGTGTATCATGAATATATTCCAAACCAGGCAGTGGCTACTCCTCATCATGACACTTAGCAACAATTTTCTTATGTATCAAGGGAAAGACAACTCCACTCAACAATTTTCCATAACTCGATTTAATAATTAAAAGAACATCTCTTACCTTTTGATTAAATTCCTTCCATATTTAGTAAAAGTAAAGTATCAAGTCTGCTAAAATTTCATGACCATTCAACTAAATCGAATTTGCTCAAATTAGTTTTAATCGGCAGAAAGTATACAGGACTCAGTGTTATATTTTCCAGGTAGAATTAAACTTCAAATGAAGCTTACTTCAACTGTCATCTGTCAAGGAATAATAAAAAAAATGAAAATGAATGGTTGTTACAGGAGAGCTTACATTTTCAAAATTAACATTCAAACCTTGGACATAAATGGTACTGTAAAAACAACTGATATTTTCCAATTCAAAACACTTCAAGGTGCATAAGATTTTACATCCACTTTGAAATTGATTGCTTTCCATCCACTCACATTACATAACTTAAC
Source organism: Ceriagrion tenellum (assembly GCA_963169105.1). Taxonomy (NCBI): domain Eukaryota; kingdom Metazoa; phylum Arthropoda; class Insecta; order Odonata; family Coenagrionidae; genus Ceriagrion; species Ceriagrion tenellum. The sequence continues at coordinate 63,876,256 of OY720632.1, forward strand.
ACATTCTTTACCACCATGCTCACCTTATAAGTGGATGAGGGAAGTTTCACCAAAAGGAAAGGAGGTAGTATTTTAAAATGTAATTTAAAGACGAATTGTCTTACTATTAATGACCCTTCAATGAGAGAGCTGGAATTTTAATAAACAAACAGAGTTCAAACACATGGCTCCAAAGATGGGAGGGCACCACTGTAGGTCAGAAACTATTTTTGGGAATGTGCATCCTGAAAGGCTTTTTTAATGCCCAAATAGTCACAGCTAGAGGAAGCAAAGAAAGTGGTATAAGCTTGATTTTCATGAAAGAAAAATAACGGTAGATATTCATTTGGAACCAAATTGAAGTATGTATTAAGTTTTGGGACAAGATTTTCTAAACTAAAACCCTATGGTATGAAAATTCACTCCATAATCATAGCATCACTAGACCACGTTTTAAACCTGGGTCTATCTCTTAATGACCGTGAATCAAGAGAGCCAGTTAAGCTATCAATTCATATGGAAGCAAGTGAATTTTTAAACGGCTTACTTGGACTATACATTCCTATCTCCACTCTAGTCTGTACCATGTGAGTTGAAGTTGTGCTCGAGTACTGCATCCATGAGCGTACCCAGTGAGGGGCAGGGGGGGCAGCTACCCCCCCTAGAAGCAAGTATAAGACATGTAACTAGAATAAAAATTAATTTTTTTCATGCAAATAATTGTAACAACTAATGAAGCACTGCTTTAATTATATATAATTTTCTTAAAATTTTTGTTTCATTTGCCTTTTCTGTGCTAAAATGTTACAACGTGAATGACCATGGCTTGCCCCCCCCTAGTTTTGATCCTGGGTATGCCCTTGACTGCGTCCATGAGTAATGCTGCACTAGAAAATATCAACCTTTATGGATAAATGGCATAGCAAGAATGACAGCATAAATCTATAGCCAGACATTGAAATATAAAGTAAAGAAAAATCCAAACTGTCAAAAAAGCAACTTATGAATGCACTTTGATTTGCTCAGGTAACCATTGGCAGGGAGCATTAAAATACTGTACATGCATATTCAGAAGATTAACTACAAAGATAAATTTATCAAATACTCTCTTCTTGAATTAAATTGAAAAACAAATGCAGGAAAATCAAGCATAAATACCAGTGACAGAGTTTTATTTGAAAGAAATGAAGTCAGTACATATGTAAGAAGCAAAAAGGATGGCATTGAAAAGAAAATATTATTTTAATTCATAAATAATATCTATGTCTCTATCCTAACTTCAATGGTATGGAAGCCCTTGGCAGAGGTCCCGGGTTCAAATCCTTGAGAGGTCATTTTGAGAAGACCAGCAAGACACAAGCTACATGATTTCTGGTAATCAGATCTTCTCAGGTATTCACATGCCATGCAGGCAGAGGAAAAGGGCTGGCCACCAAACTGATGGGTAAAATTCACATACGACTACGTAAACATGATCATATTACTGATTAAAAATTTCAGATATCTATTCTGACTTCAAGTAGGTGAAGCTACAGAAAATCTATCAATCATAATGGTGCAGTAGCAGGCAAACAAACTTGAATGACAAGTGCAAAATGAAAGTTCAAATCCAATTCCAGTCAAATGATAAATTTTTAAGATTATTTCCATCACTTTTGAGTCACATTTTACACATTGGTTTCTTACATATTTCGAATTTTATCATTTCCAAAGAGCAAATGTGAATTAAATTCCCAAAAAATGTATGGAATACTTATACATACAATTGTGACACAGACGAGTGGAGGTAATTTAGAGGTTTAACTAGAGGAGGTATTTATGGTCATTCCAAATCAAATTCTTAAAATCTTGTTAAGTAACCCCTCCATATTTTTAGGAGAGGAATGGCTGAACCCACTCAAATTACATGATTTCATCTCATTAAGGACTCTTAAGTAATAGCAATAGTGATCTTTGATGAAAGATGAATCAATATCCAGAAAAAGGATAGTCATGCTGATTTCAAGGATATCACCCACTGAATTAGCTGCCACACAGCACTTGGGGTTTCACACATCCACTCAGTGTTTACAGATGTACACAACTTCAACAAATAGCTTACGCTGTTGTGCCTCCACCACAGCCACCCAATCTTAAATGGCATTTTTTCAATACTAATAAAGTTACTAACTTTGAATATGAACCAATCAACCGGAAAGCCTAACCAATCATCAGCCTTGATACCCTAAATCAGAACATCCCACAAGAAGCCTTAGCTACTCCTTTCAAATACATATGCATCAGTATCAGCAAAGGTAAGGGCATTAGTTCTCAGTTTTAGGACCATTAGGACCTCAGTTTTATATAAGGGAAATTTCACAGATCCACATAAAATAGAAGGGAAAATTAAAGTAGGAAAAGGGGGATAGTTTAAGAACAAGAATTAAGAAAGAATGCGAGGATCCAATAATTCCTAAGGTTTTTGAAAGAAGTGTATGGTTTGAATTGAAGAGCTTGACAGATATAATCAGGGGTGACTTTTGTGGAAGAGACTCTCAAGAGAAGGAATATTACAAGTTTCTAGGGCAATACAACAAGTATGAAGTGATACATGAATGTGGCAGAAGCTAAAGATGTGTCCATGGATAGGGCAACAAAGAGGATATTGTACCAACAACCGCACCATCATAAATAAAACAATAATAATACAGTTCTTAATTTATTAAAACTTGGTACAAGACACATTTTGATGATTTACATAATTTTCATGTGAAGCCAGTTTTATTTTCTTGACAGTATTTATACCATTTATACCCTCCGGGGAAAAAAGTGAGGAGAGAAAGGATGAGGGGCAAAAAACACGAACTATTTAGGATGGGTAGAAGCAATATTGGAAGTAGAGACCAACAGAGAACTGAAACAGCTAACTGAAGTCCTTATAAATCAAGCTAAAGAGGTTGGATTGGATGTAAAAGTGTATAAAACCAAATATCTTTAATTAAGCAGGAGGGCAGTAGAGGATGAATTCTTGGAAGTAGAGGTCAGAAGATTTGAGTCATGTAGTGAGTTGAAAAACTTCCATGTGACTATTGATAAAAATAAAGATGAAGAGGCTGAAATTGATTATGGAATACCAAATGGAGACAGAAGTTTTTGGGTTGTATGCAAACTTCTAAAGAGTAACATACTATCGAGGAAAACCAAACTTCAGCTATACATATACTACCATGATATCACCTGTGGTACTATATGGATCTGAGATCTGGTCCTTAAGTAAAAAGACTGAAAACAAACTAATTGTATTCAAAAATAAGATTCTATGAACAATAATGGGACCAATAAATGAAAATGTGTTCTGGAGAAAAAGGCTAAACCTGAAATGAAGAGAACTGTACCCACACCCTGATATAGTCGCCCTGGACAAGAGCAGACATTTTAGATGGGCAGGGCACGTAAGGTGGAGAGAACAAGAGTTGACTCTATGACTGATGATAGATGGAAAGCCGAGAGGAAAAAGACCCTTAGCGACACCCAGCCTACACTGGTGGAACCAAGTCCATAAAGACATGACAAGATTGATAGTGACAGAGAGGGAAATGGCAGACCGACAGTTTGGGCTCAGAGTGGTTGGTGAGCCCAAAAACCTCTTAGGGTTTGAGTGACCATGGAGGGAAGGTAAGAAGTAATATTGGGGTGGGTGGGGGTAAAAGAAAATGGGAAGGAGAGAATGAAGGTTAAGTACTGAGGTGAACAAATAGAACATAGGGATGGCTTTCAAAAGTAGGTACGTTAGCCAAGTAGACTCTCATGAAGAACAATTCCCCACTGTTCTAAGAAATCCAACCAAAGACTCTTCTCCTGCAAGTGGATCAAGCTCTTAGACCAGAGGCAGTTTATCCAATAATAGAAGATGATCAACCTGCCAAAAGAAAGCATCTCTGAATATTATACCCTTATTCTAACTGTCCATCTCAGAACCTCACCTCGAAATAATCACCCTACCATCGATTATGGCAGATTTAGTTTTTGGAATGTTGGGTGCTTGATCCACTTCGGCAATCCGATATCTCTTCCCTCGAGCGATGTGCTGAGCTTATAAGTCAAAGGGAAGTACCAATATATATAATGTTGCTAATAAATAAGCATTTGTGTTCAATGGCCAGGTCACAATTCGTGAGACACGCCACACAGCCTTTGAAGTCATTATAGGCACGACTGTGAAGACTTCTCTCTTGCTTACATCTTGACAGCAATTGCCACCTACTAAAAAGAAAGTCTCGACAAGCCCCCACATCTATCAATCGAGGCATTAGTTGGCAATGCCGACACAATCTTGAAAACTCTATGACAATACTCAATGCTTTTTTTCACAATACAAAGTAAAAAGCAATGAGTATTATCACATATCCGAGTAGATTATAATTATACATATCAAAATAAATCATAGGTGTAGAAAGAAACATCGCTAAAACTTAAGTAAAACAGCCGTCACCAAAGGATGTTCCACTGAAAAAGTTATCTGCTGGTGCGAAGGATTCGGACGTCTACCTAAGATTGTAACCAATTTAAATCTCACACGTGAAATGAAAGACGAATATCAGAGCTTATCAAGATTTAAAACGAAGACTCAATTACGGCTGAAGGACGCCTGGGAGAGGAGTCACGAAGGAAAACCGGTGGATCCCGTCCGTCGAAAATATAGTTTGTTATACGAGAAAATACGAAGTAATGAAATATCATATATAACTGTCATTGATATTCACTTGCAGTTGACATTCAGCCCAGAGAGTTTTGCACGAATACTACACTACCCTATGGTAACAACTTTTCCAATGGGTGAGTTCACGCTGATTAAAGAGTGAATCTATGAACAAAAAGACCGACCTCTACCACTCTATGAAAAATGACAACAAATATCTCATACAAATTACCATTCTCACCTTTTCACTGGTGACCAATGGCAAATATACCGCATTCTCTTAATCATTATGAATTGCTGTACTATTTCATGTCACGACACAGGTACAAGACGCCAAACTTCCAAAACTCAAGAATTTATTCAACCGTCAACTAAATGCAGCCGCCAGCAGCGCAATTCAGTCAGTCGCAGTCATTTGTTCAACTTTTAGTTTGTTTTGAAGGTATTGAAACGGGGGTTAAAGTTTCTTCCAGTTTCTTCATACCGTGTACCAATGAATGCAGTTCTGTCAATTGCAAAAGTCACCAAGGCGTTTATCACTCCCCAGAAATATCTCTCCGGATCAAGTGTTTGGTTGGGAACTGCAAGCCGAAACACAATGAAGTTCTTAAGTCAAGAGGAAGCGATCAACCTAGATCAAGAGTTATTTCAGGAATATCGTTTCAGTGTTGACCAGTTAATGGAACTCGCCGGTTTGAGCTGTGCTCTGGCAATCACGAAGTGCTATCCATTGAAGGAGGGCCATCAGTCTGTCCTCGTATGCTGTGGACCCGGTAATAATGGTGGTGATGGACTAGTTTGTGCTCGCCATTTAAAACATTTTGGTTATCTTCCTGCAATATTTTATCCGAAACCGACTCCTAAGCCCCTGTTCGAAAACTTGACTGTACAGTGTAAAACTTTAGATATTCCATTTATTGACCAGTTGCCTGACAATCAGGATATCAAATCTAAATACACGTTGTTGGTTGATGCACTTTTTGGCTTCAGTTTTCGGCCTCCCGCGAGACCGCAATTTGCCGAAATCTTGTCCACCTTGCAGAATGTTTCAGTTCCTCTGTGCTCCATAGACATTCCTAGTGGATGGGATGTTGAGAGTGGACCTCCTGAGGATGGACTGAAGCCTGAAATGCTAATATCATTAACTGCTCCGAAAAAGTGCGCCTTGCACTTTAAAGGCAAATACCACTATTTGGGGGGAAGATTTGTTCCTCCTCAGTTAGAAAGCAAATATGAATTACATTTGCCTAAATATCAAGAAAATGAATTATGCATGAAACTGTAACTCACCCTGTAAATTTTCTGAATGAAGACACTTGCTGAACTGAATTACTTAAAATCCCGGTGAACGCAATAAATCTAAATCTTGTTTCTTCGTATGTGCTGATTGTTTCAACGTATTGTCTTCCTATTTCCATTGGTGCCATTTGCTTTATTTACCTATGTCATCTTGGAATGTGATGGGAGCCGGAAGTGTGTTGGTATTCACATTTATTGATCTAGTTGTTGCTTTTGGAATTGACTCGAAATCTGAATTTTCTCATCTTGGATACCTAATCAATTATCTATAGTTGCCCCTATACCTAAAAGACGACTTGTAATTTAAGGTTAATGTACTCCGGCACCACAGTTAACTATAAGAAACGTGGTTTCTAATGGCTCAATGGGAATTTCTCATGGTGACCAGCTCCTTGAGGAGTTGCTTAATCACTTTCATGCACTTCCTACTATCGACTCTTATTTTATTTGTCAGTCAGAAAAAAATATAAGCAATTCATATACCAGACTTCACGCCCCCAGCAATTGAGTGTCAGACACATGCATTGAATCTTCAGCCAGTTTCATTCATGCCATTCTTTACATCTTGAAGTGGTTCATTCTCCCAACATTAAATTCAGTTGGTACCTATAAGTTTTCTCATATAATCCATTGCGCTTAGAGTAATCCCAAATCTACAGCCATTCCTCAACCTCTCCTTTGTATCACATACCCTTAATTCATCACATTCACCTGAGTTGCTGGGTCTACCAGTTTCACTTTCAGTAAATGATATCTTGGTGTGCACACACAAACTGTATTTTTATGTATGCATCAACATTTATAGTAGCTAACTTCATTGATTCTCCCTCATTTGTTTAACATTTAGCGAGTTTAACATTTTCTTGGCATAACTTCCGTCAATATTTTACATAGAAAAAAATGTCTTCCCTGATAGGGATACCATCTAATTTATTCTTCATGTTCTACTTTCAGAATTACTTCCTGCTTCTCTCTCCTATCTATAAATAATTTACCTCACCTTTCCCCCGTTATACGAAAGACTTGCTGCCACTAAAAGCCTACAGGTCATTTGCAATTTCCTTTTCATGAGCATAGTCAATGAATTTTTTCTCAATTTTTCTGCTCAAATTTTCGAAGTTGGCAACTTTGAAGATTCTGACAAATTCCGTGGTAACCAAGAAAATGATAAGCTTGGCAATTTACCCAGTTTCTCAGGTTCAATTAAAATTGAGACCCACAGTTAATGCAAGCCTCGAGATTTCCTGGTTCTTGGTCCTTTGAGGCAACCACAATTGACCATAAGGTACCCAAGCCACTGCCTTGGCATTCAACCGTCAAGGTATTTTACATTTATTGGGATGAGGGGGGGGAGAATAAAATTGTAAGAGAGAATAAAATTCCCTTAAGTAGGGCATAGATGTATATATACCTTTTTACAAGAATGGGCTTGCACTCAGTATAACTTTTCTAACTCTTTATTTAGAGACTTGGGCTCATGAATATATATATATAATGGATATTTATCTCCTCTTCAAGGGGTGACGGCAAGCAAAGCAGACTGCGTGATATTGATAATAACATCCACTGAGTTACGCTAGATGTAAAAACTTATAAGCTATATCATGTAACCACTGTTACATCTCTACAAAATGTTGCCGTGAATATTGAAGTAAAATGATTTTCTGGATGTCAACAGTAAAATTACTATTATTAAAAAAATTAGAGGTTGAACAAATGTTATATATTCTTGGACTGAAACACTATTAGATTTTTAAATTCCGCTAATGAAGTATCAAGAACCCTTATTTTGGGAATCAATATAAAAACAAAAATTTTAATTATCTTAAATTAAAATATTTAGGTAAACCACAATTTGGAATCTGTTTACTGATACAATACCTTATTGAAAAAAAATCAAAATATATGTAAATTTAGGTCACATAGGTAAAATACCTCATCAATATAAAACTACAAACTAACATACCTACCACTGGGCTTTTTCAGCAAAAATAGTAACTTGGCTGAGAGGAAAAGGCCAGGTACTTTCTCACTTGACAAAACTTAAACAGCGAATGTAGAATTTTATTTTTATCATTCATGGGGTGTTACATAAAATATTTCCAATAATTGACATTCTAAAAATAGATAAAGGCTGCCAGAGGACTAAATCAAGTAAAATGAAAATATGCATGATTTGCAGGTACATTTTCGAAAGGCACTTAGGCATCAAAGACATGAGGCTATGCTCTTCCTGCTGGGGGACAACTCTGGTAGAGGTTATATATGACATATCACACGATTAACTACAGAGTATATTTTAAGTATAGCCAAAAGTTCAGCTACAATAAAGGCTTAGTCTGAATAAGTTTCCAATGACAACTGATTTGATAAGGGTCATTTCATGTCTCTTACTTATGATCATAAAGCTCACTGGATGATTTTTTAAGGAAAATGGTAAGATTAAACAGTAATTTATATGTTGAATACAAGTATAACAGTTTGTCTTTGGAAGTAACAAAATCACTACCTTCAAGGCTTGCATAAATCCGTAAAAAAGCCAGACATTGCTTATATTTAATGGCTAATCTGAACAAAGTGAGGTGAAACTTATTGTGCTCAATCACTTGTATGCATTATCTGACACAATCCTCTCATGAAATCAAAATATTCACTTAATGCACAGTAGAGAGAAATACAAAGTGAAACACTTGATTGTAACATGGAAATATCCATAATGCGTAAGGCTATACTGAGCATAGGAGTCTCTAAAAATGTTTCTCAATAAATGCATAAAAACACACCATGAAGTCACATATGGTATACAGGTTAGATTTAGAAAAAGTACATATCTTGGCAATCCACGAGAAGGATACTGTCAGAGGTCTTCCCTTGGGACTTTGAAGTTGACTTTTCACTGTGTACGGGCAGGAGTGATTATATAAGAATGGGCTTAGCCAAGTTGCCCTCCCTATACAAAAAATTTCTTTCCAAATCCACTGTATGGCGCCCCACAGGATGATGTCCTGCCCCCTATCCCAACATAAATCTACGGCTATGGATGAGTGTCCTGCCCTTCCCTAACATAAATCCTTCCTATGCCCATATATACATATCATGTATTCTAAGAAAAAAGTTCACTCCATTAAACTCAATGAGCAACGAGTTTTGTAAAGGTCAGGAGATTGCACTCGATGGCAATCATGTACTGTTGCTGAGTGGACTCTTAAGATACCTTGCTCTCAAGATTGCTAAGATACACACACCTTTATGTGATTATACATTGCGATGTTTAACTGAGAGGAGCCAGTAAAACAATAGATCGAACATTATTTATGAAAAGATTGTTTGACAAGGTATCCAGAATCAAGCTTGGGACAAGGAATTAACCATAGAGAGTTATCTAGACCATTTCAGGGACACTTAGGTATAATTCTGTACAAGTGCAAAAGAGAGAATATTAAACATGGGCATTTTGTATTTTCAAGAGTACCTCTCGTTCATATTAAGAAATGTAGGAATTTATTTACCTTGGTTTCTCGATGTAAGTACTTCTTGTAATGCAGCAAATTCTTGCAAAATCAACAATATCAATTTTAGTTTTTAAAACTGCTACTGATAAACTACAAATTTTTTATAACCCAATAAAAATTTACTCCACATACTTTAACATTGAGCAAAACGTTTTGAGCACAGCACCAGAATATTTGATCATACCAATCAAATTTTCACTGTAACTATCAGTTATTTAAAGATAATTTGATTACCTTTTATTACTTTTATAATCTTGATGCTAAGTGAGAAATAGTGAGCAACTAAAAAGCACCTCCTGAGAGCAAATCTTTCCTTACTTTCCATGCTGTTTCTGAAATGACTCCATATATGCCACGAGAGCTTCCACCTCATCAACTCTTACAGCATTATATAAAGATGCACGAATTCCCCCAACTGATCTGTGCCCTTTCAGCTGCAACATATTAAGCCTTGAAGCACCGGCCAGGAATTCCTTCTCCAGCACTTCATCCCCCTTCCCAATCCGAAACGGAACATTTGTTCTGCTACGAAAAGGTCCTTCAACAGGGCAGTTATAAAATCCACCAGAAGCATCAAGAGCTTTAAACAAAAGGTTGCTTTTTACTCGTGAAAGTTCCGCCATGCCAGCAGCTCCTCCATTCCGGTGCACCCATTCAAGTACCTTCCCAACAACAAATATCCTAATGAAGTAAAGGCAAAAGAAAGAAAATAGAGTTCAAAGCACAAAGTCTGAGAAAATAACAATGTACATGGGCTGCTATTCTGAATGACATAGCGTGAATGCTACATGCCAGAAATGGCTTTCATTACGCTTTTGTTTCGAAAAATAGCATGTTATTTTTCTAAACAAAAGCATAATGAAAGCTATTTCTGGCATATAGCATCCACATTATTTCATTCATAAAAGAAGCCATGAACTTGCAAAATATAACGATTGAAAATTTTTAATTTATGACATTCTCTGGATAGATTTTGAGAGGAGTATCTCTCACTCTAGTGGATAGTTAAGAATATTTTTTCCAGTAATCTCACTGTCATTCAGATATCTCCTTCAGGCATCATATATGAACAGCCACATTGGCAAATCAGGAAGCAAAATGATAAATCTTGGCCCATCCCTTAGGAAACAAATAAAAATAGCTATTTCAGACAGCTTGAATAAAAACAAAGAATGAATAAAAGCTTCTCTCTTTGATGTTCTGTAAAACATATATTTATTATTTTTACAAATTGGTCATTTTGATGGCTGAGATATCAATCAGTTTATCAGAAGATAACAAACTACATACTTTTCAATACCCAAAATGCAGAATAAATGAAGTTGTCAATGAAATTGAATGTAAAACATGTGTAGCAGGAGTAGAGATGGGCCATTCTGAAAATTACTGTAATTTTCTGTAATATTCATCCAAGTTTCAGATATTTTTCATACTGATATATTCCTTTGAGCCAAGTCCATACATATTCATGCTTGATTACAAATAAAGGCATGTACAACTCATTTGTGGAAAACTTTTACAATTTACTCTTCTGGAATACTTGAGTGACTATTGTAGGAATGGCCATATTTGAATGGCGACATAGCCAATAAAATAAAACCAGCCAGTAAAAGTTTGGACGCATGCAACAAGATAATAACTTCAAAGATAACATCTCAGGAGACAAAAATAAGATTATTCCACTCAATAATTTGCCCTGTGGTCTTGTATAATGCAGAAACATGGACAATGAAAACAGATGAAGAAAGAAAACTTATCATTTTTGAAAACAAAATCCTAGGAAAAGTCTTTGACCTCACAAATGAAAAGGGGATTTGGGGAACCAGGGAAAACAAGGTCATGAGATATCTTTACAAGGACCATGATATAGTGGCATGCACTAAAACAAGAAGAATGAGATGGTCTGGCCATGAGATGCAAAGTGAGCAGGGTACACTACTGAAGGAGGTAGTCCTGGGAAGACCATAGGGAAGAAGACCTACTGGAAGACCAAGGAGAAGATGGTAGGATGGAGAGGTGTAAGATGTCAATATGCTGGGGGAAGAGTGGATGAAGCAGTTGACAGAGAGAGATGGAGGCCAAAACCCAGCTTGGGTATAGATGGCCATGGGAGTAAGAGTAAGGCCGTGTTCCAATCCGAGATTATGCACACTTCGTACCCTTATGTGCTCTTTTTGAGAGTCATTTTCTGGATGTGACGTCACATAGTGTGGTTCCAATCCATTAGAGCGCATCATGACTAGGGTGCTAGTGCACAAGGAAGGTAAGTGTATGACGATGCGGCCTAAGAAGCCAGCGGTGAAGACGCTCTAGGATGGAAAGGGAAGGAAGATCAGTAGCAATGTCTTCTGAAAGTAATTTAAATTCTGAAAGCTGGGGCAACCCGAAGGTGTCTCCTTGTTTGAATAATATCCCCACAAACATTACCCCAAAATACTCCTCTTAATGGTATATTCAAGATGCAATATCTTGTTTGTGGCTGCTGAAGGTAAAAAAAAAAAAATCATTATTTATTTCATTATAGATTAGTTTTAACATTCGTTGTCAAACTGCTTCTAACTTACCATTCCCCGCAACATCAGCACACGATGATACCACGCCGAGATCGCGGCAACTCTCTCCCGAAGCGACAACACTCGCCTCAGTAATGGCGTTTATTGCCATGATATGTTGTAGAAGGACAGGGATATCACCGCCGTCCATTACCGTATTTTATTGGGTTTTCCTTTCCTCAATAATCCTCTAACCAACTAGTGCACTCTCTGCAGTATCACTATTTCGAGTAGTGCTTAAAACAACTGATATAGTTCTGACATTGGACACTGGGAGACCTTGGCGCTGGCTGCCTTAAGAGCAGAAAAGTGCGTGAAGTGCAGGATAGGGCATAAGTGCATAGGGTGCACCCTACAGATTGGAACACAGCCTAAGTAAGGATTGTTTGAATAGTTTGAATGAAAATTTCACACACCATGACAAAAGAAAGCCAAATTGCACGTGGCCTGCCATATTTGTTTTTCCATTTGTTTAAATTCTAACACATTAATGAGGCAATGGTAATGGTTTGAATGCCGTTAATCCCTTACTATTGATATTTGCTTTCCTATTAAATCCTCTTGTTAGCTTTTAATTGTTGAAAACTAAAAATTACTGGAAAAATACAGTAATTTACTCATCTCTAAGCAGAAGGAATCCAATGTAAGAGCCCAAAGATTACACCCATTAATCATAAAGTAAAAAAAATACATTCATACTTACGCAAATGTTGGAGGAGTGTTATGCACAGAGTTATCTTTAGCAAGCACATTAAAATCAAGGATAATTGGGCAAACTGGCAGGGCACTGCCAATCAAATCCTCTCTGACAATAACAAGGGTGACACCAGCAGGCCCAACATTCTTCTGTGCACCAGCAAATATCACACCAAACTGGCAAGAAGTAAGAAGAAATAAATCGGGCAAAATTATTCATATTTACACGTTGATTTGGAGCCTACCCAAGATAATAGCATAACTGAAATATACTCATTTGGATTGCAAAAATATGACAAGTAAATAATTTTTTTCATGATCCTAATATTTAAACAAAAGACACCATCATGAATTTGGTTACCTTATACCCAATGATCACTGGATCTGAATGATTGGCTGCATATCTTTCAGTCAAATGTGCTATAATCTTGGAAGGACTCCAGAGACAAAATAGTAAAAGATTCAGGAAACACATAGTATTTTATCAATCAAATCATAAGCACATTTGCAGTGCCCAACAACGATTTTTCAAGAAATGAATAAAATTGCTAATCCAGATAAAAACCATGATGCAGAGTCTGAAATTTACTATCATGGGTTTAAGATGATAAACATATATTCTGAATTACATCACAATGCACTCACCAGTTTTCTGAAATGATTTTACAAACAAGGCTTTTTTTTAATACAATTCCAAGCATGAATTATCTCCAAAAGTTCAACTCCGAAAAATATCATAGAAGGAAATTCTGCAGAAGGGCTGAGGAAGGTTGCTATGATGGGATGCATTTACAGTAAATGTCCACCCCGCATATTAAAGCGGGGCAAATTTTATCTTCTGGTGATGCTTTCTGGCCAAAGTTGGAGAATAGTTTTACCACAGTCAAAATGCTCACCAGGGCAGAATCTCACAACAGTATATTTAACACATGTAATAAATGGCCATCAAATATATACTTAAACAAATGCAAGCATCAAGCTGACAAATTTGGGCACTTACCTTTGACACATCCACTGGACGGGTTAGGAAATTTGAAGACATGTCAGCAACTAAAGGCACTCCTTTGGTGTCAGGTACATAAGGAAATTCTACACCTGGAATCAAATATACCACATACAAAAAAGCAAATTAGATGAGGAAGATAGTAGCCAATAATATTCCTTCAATATCAAGAATTATCAATTTAATGGAGATCTCGAAAGAAAGATTAATCACAGGGCTCAATTAGGATGGATGAACTGGAGAAGGACAACAGGCATTATGTGATAATTGGATTAGAAAGAGTACAAAGGGAAGGGTTTTTTAACCAGTAGTGAGACCAGCCCGGATCTATGGTTGTGAGACATGGCCCATGAAGAAGAGGCAAGAAAATATTTTGGACGCAGTGGAAATGAGGATGTTGCGATGGACTATGGGAGATACAAGGAGAGACAGGATAAGGAATGAGTGGTTTAGAGAGCGGGGAGGGGTTGTTGAGGCTTTGAAGAAAAACCAGGCCTGATGACCTCCAATGAGATGGATGGATTGCATCATGCAAGACCTGAGAGAGGAGCTAACATCTGAGGACATGAAGGACTGGATAGAATGGAGAAGGAGAGAGAGGAACAACTACCCCTAGTCTCTAGGAATAAAGCTGAAGCGCAGGAAGAAGAATAGCAAGAATTACCCTGCATGTATTCACCTGTTATACATAGTTAATCTTACTTTTTTATCCAAGACTAATTTACCTTTGGACTACAGGACATTAAAGAAAAATTTCTGCAGGCCAAAATTCTTTTTCTGACAAAGAAATGTTCAGTAATCACACTCGGCATGCTTCTGCAAAGCCCTCCCTTTTAACTCACACGAGTACCTGATATTTTCATCGAGTAAAGAAATAAATAACCTCCCCACCTCCCACAATGCAATGGTTTAAACTCAGGATTTCAGATAAGCTACGTCAATACACAAACCCCAACAAGCACATAATGTTTAAGGTAGGTAGCTATAAATACCGAAAGTCAATACGAGCAAAACTCTATCATTTAAGTATTAGTACATACATGATTTCAAATGTATCATCATATTTATGACAGTCACAGGACAAAATTCAATAAGTAATCTAGACCTTTCTTACTGGAAAATAATTAACTTTATAAATTGGAATGTGTAACCACTCAGAGAACACTGTGCACACATAGTTATGTAATATACAATTTTGGTTTACCCAGATTCATTTCAAAAGACTACTGTTCTCACTGATAGTAATCCAAAGAATTAAGCCTTCATAGAGGCCAAAGGAGGGAATAGGCTAGGTAGAAGGATGGACCGCAGTGAAGATGATGACAATGGGCATTGATAATAAACAATTACAATTGAGGATGATTATTGCTTCAGAAACTTCTTCCTAAAAATTGAGAACACACACATGAAGCATTTGTCCTTAAGGTGATTATTAAAACCCACCAATTTTCAAATGAATTTCATCCCAATACCAGGGAAATTTCAATATTGAAAGTGAAACAGTTTAAGGATTATATACCGACAAAGTGAAATCACAAACAGTTCAGCATTCCATTTGTAGAAGACATCCTGTTGGAGGATGAGACAAAATTTTTCTATCTATGAGAAGAATATAAATCTTGGACAGTACAAAGGCAGTATACCACCACCACTCTCCAAGAGCAAGGCCTGTCCTCATTCCACAGTTTCCATCCTGTAAACTCATTCTACAGTAAGACTCACTGCTTGCATCCGTTCTATCACACACTAATGTTATGAACTCTGCTTGAGGTCAGTCAAGGTCAGAAGATTATTTAAAAACACATAGAAACTTTATCAAAAATAGATAATACAGCCAGACCTGGATCTAAGAGGGACAGCTAAAACAAGCACTAACAATATGAGGGGGCCCAGAACTAAACAGAAAAGGACCCCAAGAGCTCCCATCAGGATTATAGCCCCTGGCCCTGCAAAATTTCAATTTGGTCCTGAATACAGCAACATTTAATGTGCTCTCTCCTAGGAAGTTAGTAAATAGGAATGAACACACATCATGGTATTTGGGAAGGCTTCCAGTGATCCTCTGAAGGTGAATGATTTTGTCATGTAAAGAATTTGAACAAGGTAGATCATCAGAAGCAAGGCTACGTCTTGCTGCGATATATTGTACGTAGTAACTTTAGTGAGATCTACTTCAGGCACAAATTAAAAAAGATCTTTAAATAAGACGATAATAGGTTATTGATTTATTAATAATTATTTTAATTGTTTATACTCAGTGAATTTGTTAACAAAAAACTATGTCTTGATTTCGCTAGGAAAAAGTCACATGGCCTGCATGGTCCATATCAAAATAACAATCATGGCGGCAAGTCGTGAATGTGAGAAGCGACCCGGGCAGCATTATTGCTCAGCCAGTTGGTGCAATAATTTTTCTGGCTGCAGATTAGACAAAAAATTGCATTTTTCAACTTCCCGATGTGATTTGGCAAGGTAAGTATGGTGTGAATAAGATGGTTAGATGTTTTACAGTTATGACGGAAGCCTGCTCTTACTTTTGTATTGACATCTAATTAATTAATTTGGCCTATGACCCAATAGTAGGGCGAGGATTTATGTAATTTTATGCCAAGTTTGAAAATGAATTCCACTTTATTGTTTCAAATGTTATGTTGAAGTTTTTGTAACAATGCACATTGTGTCTTCAGTATCATTATTCACAATAAAGTTTCTGTGAATTCCATTTGGTTTCTTTTCATTGGAAATTATGTACCAAACCTAAGAAACAATATCAAATATCAGGAGACCTCGTGAATTTTCATCATTTGGACCAATATCGGAAGAATGCAGAGGTCATGTTATAAGCTATCGCTCAAGGTTTCAGTGCTTCGGTTTAAATTTGGCGTGGTTGGGAAGCGCCTGACCGCTAAAGTGCTCTGCTGGTAAAGCATTACCGTTGAGGGAAGGGGAGCATCGCGGTCTTGATCAGAAGCCTTCCCAAATATAGTCATAAAATACGAAGAAAGAAATGTCAGAAAGTAAAAACGTCCTCTATTCAAGACCACAGGAATATTTATGGGCACCACCGATGTTTTACTACTTCTTGAATCTAAACTTTTTTCAGTTTGCTATTTGAATCATTCATCACAACATCTAAATACACATGGCAAATTAGAAACATTACAATGGTATGATAAGGACAGACTATGATAGGGGTAGGTCAACTTTAAGATAACCTAGCAGTAAAAAGAAAACCAAAATTTCTTCAACCATTTACCATTCATGATTTATCATAGTTCTGTTTTAAGTATTGATGATCGACTCACGCCACAAATAAGCATTCTATACGGAATTTCAGTATATTACCTGACTTAAAAAATAGCCAGATGGATACATGAAAACTCATGGCTACATTTTGACTGAAATAAGGATGATGCTCAATTATTGGGGATCATCATCAATACATTAATCTGGACATATTAATGATTTTTTTAAAATAAAGGGAACACATTTTATAAAGATACATAAAATGATAGCTTGAATCTTATCTTACCATGCACAGTTTCATTATCACAGTAGTATACATACGATGCATTTGGATCTAATTTCCACGCGGAAGGATCTGGAATATTCAAATACTGATCTGTCTTTGGAATTACCATGTTTACTTTTCCATATTTGGAGGCTTCCTTGGCAGCCTTGGCTGACCACGAGCCTGCAATGAAGAATTAAAATAAGATTAGGCAGATAAGATTTCAATAAAACAGGAATGAGCTAAAAACTCCCTGTTGTAGAGCTTCTACAATTCACCACACATTCAACATAACAGATGAAATAATGCCCGATATTAAGTAGAAACACCTTAGGGACAGCAACATTGAAACATCTACTAAAACATTTTTTGAATTAATTATACATTTGACCAGAGGCAGATTCTAATGGGGTGGCTACCCCTCCCCTAATCCCTTATCCCCTAGATATAATAGGAAAAATGTTGGCCATATGGTATTCCATTACCCCAGAACCCTGGTAAGTAGCAGTCCAACACGCAAAACAATGACCTTGATCAATGCCAGCATTAGAGGTTCATTCCAGAATCATAGCCAATCATAATCATATATCCATAACCATAGCCAATAAAATATGAAGCATTAGCCCAAATTAGCATGGAAAAGCAAGAAGTGAGAATTCTTACCTGTAACAATATAATCAGCTGTGCCAGTCCGAGACATAAGGTTCAATGGCACAGCAGCAAAGAGTCCTGTACCTCCCCCTTGCATGAAAAGCACTTTATAGTTCTTAGGTATTTTGCTGGAAGTAAATTTTACACACATGCTTAAGATACAAAAAATAAATGTAATATAAGTATGTGGTCAGGAGGTGAAGTTAGTATGCATGGACGTCAAGATGCAGGCTTGATCCTCTCTGAGGGAGTTAAGATGCAAGTTAGGGAATATGATTCAGTATTCCCTTGATTGCCCTGGGTTTGTATGAAAGTAGGTATTCCTGGACTAGTGATTGTGGCATTTTAAACACCAATGAATGGAGAAAGGGACAGTGTGAAACACATGCCTCCAGACATTATGTTTAAGTGGAAAATAGATGTCTGGCTGGATAATAAATGAACAAAAGTCATCCTAGAGTGTTACCTTTTCATTCCATTTAGAGAGACCTTACGCTCTCTCCAGACTATCCCAAAGATTAAATACACAGCTACATGACTAAAGAATAATACCTCACTTGACCAATAGGGCATATTTTTCCATGCTCAAAAAAAAACATTTACATATCTCTACCCTTATACACCAAGGTAGGCTGGCAATCAGGGGAGGCAACTGACAACTAGCATCACTGAGGAAATGAAGCCATGGGGTTAAGGGAAGGAATACTTGGAAAAAAAGGGAGGAGAGAAACTGCATATCTATTATCAGCATTTCTTAAGCAAACTGCATGTGATATCCAAAGAAGCCAAGAGGTTCAAAATATTTTGTCACATCCTACCAATGGAAGGCTGCACTGGCAGAGCCACCCTCATAACACTCATGAGGGAATTAGAAACTTCCAATAAAATCTCTGCCACAGGAAGACTGGAAAATCCAGGCCCTCTGAATGAAAACCCAGTACTTCATTTACTGCATAAATGTAATCTCCATTCATATAAATTTACATGCATCGATGACACCAAAGCTTAGGGCTGGATATATCAATAATATTCTACCTTGACATTAGGATTATTTTTCACTGAAAAAAAATATAATCTTAAACCTGGACATGCATACTCACAGAAGTTCTTGCAACAGCTTTTGTGCTCCTTCAATAATTGTGGCAAAGTCAGCAGATCGATGACTCATCTCCATGACACTAATCCCAGTATTTTTATAAGATAGAAATTCTTTCTGAACTTGCTCCATCACCTTTCAGTAACAATACATGCAAAACAAACATACATAAGCATCAAACACAAATGAGATAATTCAAAATATAAAATTTAGACAAATGAGCCCAGATGAATGGATTTGAGGTAAATTTTAAGGTAATGTTTATTATGTACTGCAGCAGAAATGAAAAAATTAGATTAAAACCCATTCTAAAGAAATTAGTAGCTAAATATAAATATAATATGAACTTCTGAAGGTAGCCAAAAGATTCGGCTGAAAAAGGGTGAATTACTCTACAACACATGTTAACAAATAACTAAGAGTACATAAACATGACAATTACAGTATTTAATCTACTATAGATCAAATTATTAAGCTTCAAATTCACTCATTTTCAATTATGATTATTTGACAGTAATTAAGAATTCACTTCAATTTTTAATCAAGCTGTTTACATAACATTTAAATTGCGCATGAATGTTGCGGTAATGTTTATGGATAGGTCCAATCCCAAACCCAAGTCAATGTTTCAAAATGCAATGAAATATAGTTCATTGCTTTCCTCAGGAATTACACTTTGGGTAAATGCACAAGTGTCCTCACTCTTTCAGGAGTTTCCTTTTGTTGCAAAGAGTGATGACACTGCTAATGAATATTTCGATTGACCTGAATGAAGCCATTCCAAAAAGGCAAGAATGAAACAAAGAGCAGTCCCCTTTGACAGGTCAATATTGGATTAAAATTCCAGACAGTGCCCATATGCAGAGAGAGAAGGTTACACCAGATGATGATCAGATTGTGTCAGAATCAAAGTTCAGCAGTGTTCTACATCTCTTGGATGAGCAAACAAGCAATAGTGCAATGACCACGAAAGGGAAGAGTTGACATGCACAAAAGGTTTTATTAAAAATTTTAATATGGGCCACGAGAGAGAGATCTATGGCATGAGGGAATTAGTCAACAAGCTTTCTTCAATGACACACACGCTAATGGGGGAATACTCTAGTAAACCCACAGTTGTTCCTATGCGACCTGGCAGCAAAGTCCCTCCTTCATCTGGGAGATTGCAAATGGCAACAGATGCCAGAGGAAGACAGGACAGTGAAACTAGAAGTTAACATTTTGGAGGAGGGCTGTAAGGAACAGCAATATACATCTTAGAAGAATCCTAGCTGAGTTAAGAAGACAATGGAAGAGGTAGAAGAATATTTTGTGAGCCAAGTAGCAACCTAAGAGTGCATATGGGTAGAGGTGGGGGTTGAAGAATATTTTTCGTGAGAATGAAGTTGCTTCTTGCCAGCCTCTTACGCCCACTTCATCTTCCCAGCCATAAATCTTAATGTTTTGAAGCTGAGAAAAAAAATCACATCACTTGAGGTCAATCAGAATTACAAAGTTTATTTCTTCCTTTACTAGTCAAATGTCCCATACCAACACAGCATATTTATGATATTTTATGTTTTGACTTTGAATCTGATCCACCATGAAATACCATTAAATTTTCAGAGGCATCTTTGGAGAGATATCACAAGTTCACCTGACTGTGAATAAATGATGTGCCGTGTTTCTTTGCTCTCTAAGTCAAGGCAAGACAAGGGTCAGAAGAAGATGCATGCCCCAGATCGTAACCTAAGGGAGAGAAATGGCACAAGGAACTTTCACATTAAAACTAAGTAGTGACTCTTTATATCCATGGCGTAAACATGCATGTATACGTGTAGGAGCCACCATATTAGGGCAAGAGGTAGGAGGAGTCACAATATTAGTCACTAGTTTGTTGGGACAGGAAAGGTAACTGGAGCAAGTAAAAATGGTTGAAGAGTGAGATGTGCTTTGACAGCCTAACATCTCACTCAGCTTGGTTGTAATCATAAATGGAGGGGATTCATAAAGAACGCTGAAACCAATAATTTAAAAAGTGAATTATTAATTTTATTACTTTTGTCCATCCCATCGATGGTGCAGGTATTTTTTCTACAGTCAACCTAAAATTCAAGAGATCAGAATTTTTCACAAAACTTCAGCTTGGCAGCAAACCTTGGAGTCTCTATCAGCACTTGACCCCAGTCACATTGTTTTTTAAAACATTCTCTCCACTCATGGTAATTTTTGACTAAAAATAGGTTTTCTTTGACTTTCATTGAGGTCGGATACAACTTCTATTCTTGTTCCCTGATACTTATTGTCATGCTTGAGATATGGCCTGATGAGAATGAGATAACTACTCCTTAATATCCTACCATCAGAGGCTTTTCCACCTGTCTAATGGGCAAATTCCAAACCTCAAACGCATGGGCGTAGCCAAGGGGAGGCAGGGGGAGGATCAGCTTCCCCCTTCCCTTGACAAGACATTTCAAACCAAAAGTGTTATATGGAGCTGGACAGGATGATGTCCTGCCTCCTCACAGCATATATCAACAGCTACAGATGGTGGTCCTGACCCCCCTAATATAAATCCTGGCTATGCCAATGCTCATAGATGAACTGCCCATAACGATTTGAGCTTGCATCCACCACAAAGGATGCAAATTCAAGTTCAAGACGAGGATACTACATCTGCAACATTCATAGTCAGTCTCCTCATTCCGGAAGTGCCTAAAATATGTCAATTATGGAAGTGTCTAATTTATGAGTGGCAATAATAATTTCATAGTTTTCTAGGTTATATTGGTATGTTTGGATGTAACATACTGTAAACCTGGTTCGCAATAAATTGGCAACTATTCCAGCTGGATTCGCAGGGTCTAGGGCTATAAATGATGATATCTCATTTATTCGTCATATCATATCCATCAGCATCTATATCTATCATGCAAGTCCTTTAGCAACTTGCCAATCCATATGGAAGGGGCCAATTTCTGGCAGGAATGTTTGCCAGGAAAGCCAGGCAGACACAAAAGATAGTGTGTGTAGTGGTTTTACTCAGTCCTTTAATCTATTAAAGCACTTTCAAGAGACGACAATGAAAGTTTTAGTATTGGTACACATGACGTAATTGACATCAAAAAAATGCATCCCGTCAACTACACCTTTTTCAATTTTTCGTAGTAGTTAAAGCGTGTATTGAAAGATTTGCAACTATTGAACTCCATAAGACAAATATCACGGCCACATTAGCAGCAGATATCGTTTTAGTTTCACCCGGCTGCGGCTTTACGAAAAGTCAAGGTCCGTCAAGGTTCTACACACGTATATGGCTAAACACCGACAAAACAAGAAAGAGAGAAGGGGTTTTGAATGGCAATTGTAATCAGCCACAGCGTTTCGCTTCTTGCCCAAAGCACGTCACACTTGTAATAAAGGTACGAACATTTAAATTGGTGGGGCCATCCAACAAGTTCCACAATGGTATAACAAACCCTTAATATATGAGAGAGACCAAATATCTGAAAAAATCTTATTATATCTAGACTGATGAACTAGAACAGATTCCCATTGTGCAATGCAATACCACAATTTACATCCTAGCACTTATCTGAATGCAAGATTTCACCACAGAGCAAAGATTACTATGTCGAGACGAGAGTACTCGAATAATAGAGCAATCAAAACGATGCATGCATCTTTTTATAATGAAGATTTCCGATCGTACTACACGCCAAGAAGGGCGTAAATATCGTCCTGAGTTGAGCAGCTATTTGCCAAAATAAAATTTCTTTAAACTGTAGGATACTTAATAAAGAAATTAACTGAATCACGTCATGTTGCTTAGCATGGTCGGCAAAGAGTGAAATTCTTTCTCTCACCATTGACAATAATACGACTGTTAGGATGGAAAATGTGTATATCACGTCAGTCAAACATTCACCCAAAATAATTATCCCTTCGCAATAACATATTAACAGCCGCGAAAGGAATGAAATAACGAACTAGGAGGTAGGTAAAACCAGTAAAACTTCATTAATAAAAATAATACCTCCTCTGGCAATTTCGCCGGCCCGGCACCAAAGTTAATGACTCGCTTTGTCATCTTTCCTGCTAAAACGCAGCCACTTGTTGATTAAGCCACCAACACACCGCCACACCGCTCAGGCAGTAGATCGGATACAGAGAGGGGTTTACGATTCGCTGCTAGCACCACTCTCCTTGCACTTGAAAGGTAGTGTTATTGGCGGAGAGAGATCGTTTAGAAATCAAGAGACATTGGAGGCATTTAAATGGCGTCATGGATGGCATTCGCCAATCGGATACTCGTATCTAGTGCATTTGCATCTGTTGCAACACGGTCACATTAGGGAAAAGATTCTCTACTCTGGTCACATGGATGAAGCAGCGCAACCGCAGCATCCGTTATCCCTCCCAATGCATTGAATAGTATTGCGGCCGATTGCGGCTACTGAGGCGATAGCGTCTCCAACTACGCCAGAGGTCATGTCATTCGTTTGGAATATTACTGATAATGAATATTCATGCAGTATGTATATTCATCTTTCGGAATCTCCGTAAATTTTTCAATCGCCAGCTAGTTGAAGTTTCTATGTGCAATATCTTGATTATTTGACGGGGTTTAAAGCTTACTATAATTTATTTTGGTCTGTTGGTTTTTGAGTTGGGCAATTAATTTTCCCAGCAGGAAGCGTCAGCGTTCGCATTGTGCTGTGAATGGAAATCAATTTTACAAGTCTGAGCAGTAGCAGAATTCAGGCTTCTGTAATGCCTCAAGGCATTACAGAAGCTCTGTTTGCATTTTCAGATATTCCAATACCAATGCTAAAATTGCCTTCAGATGCCAGAGGTTTAAAAGTGTTATAACAATTGCGTATCTGGCATGTATCTATAGATACATGCCAGATACGCAATCCACCTTCACTAACTTTTTTAGTCATATCGACAGTAATATTTCTCATCCAATTGCCTTACAAGTCAGCGAAAAAACGAACATGACACATTAGTGCCGTAGTGTAAGCTTTAGCTTCTAGGAACTATTCCATGGCTCTTCACATCATCTAAGAACGTAGGCAAAATATCCCTACGGTATACACTTTCCTGGTGCATGTTAGGCGTGCAAACATAAACTTGCTTTCCTGTAACAAATTTATGTCTCTGTCAGTTCCAGCCATATAGTACCTTAGGCAGCTCAGTGTATAAAATCATTGGTTTAGACCGTGGTTCAGACCCTGGTGAAAATATCAGGAAAATAAGCCAGTTATTTCCACAGCTACAACAATAACTACCATATTCACCAAACTACTTTGGCTGACATCAATATCCTGTTTCACCCTCTTAACAAAAGGGTGCTGCCTTGGGTAGAATACCACACTCCTAAAATATTTCGGTGGGTCGCCCGCACCCCCGCACCTTCATCAGTGACAGATTCAGACAGATTGAGGAGGAAGAATTGTATAGTACGGGCGGTGAGGGGAAGGAGCAGGTAGGAGGGGTGGGGAAGAGGGGGGAGGGAAGGAGCCAAAGACCTATTCCGGAAAAGGAAACAATGTAGCGAAAAGTGGGGAAAATTAACGGGAATGGTTGAGGCCACGTGGACAGAGGGCGTTAAAAAATCGGATGCAACTTTGTTCTAAGGTCTTCAAACTAATTATAGTGGCTGAGGGCGGGAGGGATGCCAGAATGGCTACATTGTAGCAGTCATCATATTTTACATTGCGGGAGGCAGCATGTGTGGGGACAGAGAAAGAGAAGTTGGTTGAAGAAGGATTGCAAGAAGCACGGTGATTTTTAATTCTAATATTTAGGGGGGCATAGAGGGGTACTACAGAGCCCAATGTAAAAGGCTGTACATAATTTATAAGGAAGGATATATACTATATTAGCTGTGGTACAAGAATGGGAGGAAACAGAAGGAATATAACGATTAACGAATATTTTGACTAGTCTGTCTGTAATTAGAACTAAACAAGTTTTGCATCTTGGCCGGTTACAACAGGTGGCTGGAGCTTTAGAAATATTCAAAGATTTATGAAGGGGGTTAGTGGCTCTAAATATAACAGATAGGTTCGGGGGACGTTTGAAGACAACAGAGGGTCATGTAGGGAATAAATTAGTAGTGGCTGGATAGCTAGAAAGGATAGGGAATAATTATTTGAGGAGATATTTTAGGGACTGTACGCCTGGGAAGAAAGTGGTGCGAGTAGAAATATTGTTGTACTTTGGACAAGAAGTTGATTTAGGTTGGTACGGTTTTCTAAGGATTTTTTTATTGAAAAGGGATTCAGGGTAGCCCCTGCGAAGAAGAGACTGGTGTAGGTTGGAAAGAAAGTGATCAAGGGACACCGGGTTGTTACAAATTCCATGACCTCTGATAGAAAGTGGGTATGAGAGGGAATGTTTGGTATGTATGGGATGACAACTGCCGAAGTGAAGGTATTGCTGTTTATTAGTGGGCTTAATATGAACAGAAGTACTGAATTTAAGGTTGGATAAAGCTACGTCGACATTGAGAAAGGTTATATGGGTGGAAGATATAGTAGAGGTAAATGATAGAGAAGAGGAGTCATTGAGAGAGGAAATGAAGGAGTTTAGAGAGTCGATGTCATGTGTCCAAAGTAGAAAAATGTCATTTATGTATCGGAGCCACAACAGAGGTTTAAAGGGGCTTGGGAGAGGTAATTCTCTTCCAGAAGACCTAGAAAAAGATTGGCATAAGAAGGGCTAAATCAACTTCCCATGGCCCAGCCCTTTGTTTGGAGGTAGTGAAGATCGTTGAAGGAGAAGGCATTGTGGGTAAGAATAAATTCAGAAAGTTGTACGAGGAAGTCAGTACTGGGTATATGAGGAGTGGGGTTGAGAAAATGACGGATGGAACAGAGACCTTCTGAGTGGGGAATGGAAGTGTACAGGGAAGTGACGTCTATAGTGGCCATAAAAAGTGGTGTATTTTGTGGAAGTGTGATAGCGTTCAAATAATTTAGAAAGTGGTGTGTATCTTTAATAAATGAGGGCAGGGCATTAACGTGAGGCTGCAGATAGTGATCAAATCAGATCACAAATGCCGAGATGCGTTCAGTAGGGGAACTGCAGGAGGAAACAATAGGACTGCCGGGGATGTTAGGTTTGTGGATTTTAGGAAGGATGTAGAAATGAGGGGTTTTGGGGTGAGGAGCGGAGGGAAAGGTCACACTTAGTCAAACCTTCTATTGGACCTTTTTGGAGAAGGAGCGATGTTAACTTATTAGCAAAATCAAGAGTGGGATCTGAGGGAACAGGCCTGTAGGAGGATATATCTGAAAGTTGCTTTAGGGCTTAGTTTAGATAGTCATTGGTGTTTAGAATGACAACCGTGGAACCTTTGTCAGTTTGGGTAATACTATTTTTGGATTGTGGGTGAGTTGCTTGAGGGCCGCCATTTCTACTGCAGAGAGGTTGTGTTTGGGGTTAAGGGACTCAATGAAGGAAGGGTTGGAAATTTTAGAAAGAAGCTGGTTGGCAAAAATTTCAACTGGGTGATTAGAAGGAAGGGGTTTGGGTTCAAAAGAAGAAGGAGGTTTGAATTTGGTGAGAGCGGGGTGAATTGAGTTAGAGTTGGCTGGGTTAGAGGGTTGGGAACTCCAGAAAACCTTCCAATTAATATTACAGCAAAAATTAATAGCGTCAGAAGGAATGTTAATTGGATTTACTACGGGTGTTGGTGAGAAAGAGAGACCTTTACTTAACAATGACAGTTCAGGTGGCCTTAGAGGCACGGAGGATAAGTTGACTACCTCTTGTAGCGGCGTGTCTAGGGGAGTTTCCTCTGAAGGGGAAGAATGAAACATCCAGGAAGAATCTTTAAACTGGGGGGTTTGCTGCGAAAACATTCAGGAGGTAGAAGGGGCTGGTGGAGAGAGATGAAAGAGGGTGGCTACATCTGGTTTGTAGAGGAAAAGAAGTGGAGTTATGGATGGGATAGTTACGTGCATTGGCAAGGAGACGCCATGGTGAAGATATGAAGCATAAAGAGAGGACAACTTTTTGTATGATTTCTGGCATCGGAGGAAAAGAGTGTCATGAACTGATTGTAGGCATCTATTAATATACGGAGGATTTTTGGGGGATGAGAGGCTTATGATATTAATAAGTGAATGGATATTTGATCAATATTTGTGAACTAGTGATATATATTGGGAGAGAACAAACAGACAAAGAGTGAACGATTGTTCATAAATGAATTTATGAAAGGATGGGTGAAGTGAAGGAGGCACTCCTGAAAAGGTGAATTTAATGAGAAGCCCATTGGGAATCACTCCTAAGGATAGGCATGAAGATAAAAACTCAGAATGACAAGTAAATTGGGCTAGTTTAAAGGCTTGTTTCTTAATACTATGAAGTCAAAAAGGGGTTGGGTCAATGGCAGTCATTATAGGAAGGATGAGGGAAATTAGGAAAACGAGACCAGGATATGTCAAAGGTTAAAGGAAAGTGATAAAGAAACAGTGGTGAAGGCACTGAGAAAGGTTGTAGTGACTTACAGCACAGGAACTGAAGAAGCAACTTGAAGAGAAAGGAATTTGCTATGTGTTTTTTATAAAGATATATATATATATATATTATTTATATGTATACATATATATATACATATAAAATAGGGACATAGTTTGCATTGTAAAACATAAACCAAGTTGTGGGAATTGCAAGAGCCGGAGGCTTTGATGTCGAACGGTGTCTCTGTGGTGGGACTCTGAAAGAGGATAGGGAGCGGAACATGTTGCACATTTTGCACCGTGGCTTTTTGCATCTCTGTGTGATGGGATGGGGAGTGTCATTCAATATACCCTCCAGTGAAGAATTGGAGCGGAGAAGACTACCGAGCCAATCTTCTCTGCTCCATGTTTTACAATGCAAACTATGTCCCTGTTTTTATGTGGGCGAATGCATTACGCCTCTTAATATTAGAATTAATAATCATCGGTGCACCTGTAAAGACCCATCTTCCACTTTCCCCATCCCCACTCATGTGCGGAAACATGGCTTGTCTTTTCACAAGTGCTTCGAGGTGGCAATATTGCTCTCCCTTTCCCCGGTTAATTGAAGTACGCCAGAAGGAACAGGCATTAATCTGGTGGCTGAAATCGTACGCCGTGCCTGGATTAAATAAATTACGCTTCCCGTTCTTTTCCATTTAACCCCCTGCTTTCTCCCCCCCTCCACCCTCAATTCAGAATTCCACTTCGACCCTTTCTGCTCTCTCCTGCCCAGACACGAGCTGGTAAAAATTCTCCTTTCAAGAACCGTTCCTCAACCGCCTGGTAAAACCCCTCCCCTATCCTACTGTCCCTCCTACCCCTATCCTCACCAGCGCACGCTACATTTGTGCCGTGATATGCCTCGAAGATGGATCAGTTCCGAAAGCTAGCAATGTGTGATCGTCTCTTTTTTTGTGTATCTATCTCCTCCATCCTATCAACATTGTGTGTTCATCCCCACATGGCTGACTCCAATCCATCAACAATGGCAACATGACAATGGCCACAAACAAATGAAAATACTTAATCAATTTTAATAAATTTATTTGCATTCATTACATATAAAATTATTAATCGCTAAAAGTTATAAAGCTATTAATCAAAGGTCACATAAAATACTGTCACTGTGCTAGAAACAAGTTATTTTATCACAGCTTTATAAGACAATGTAGAACATGAAAGCATAGGATATTTTAAAATAAAAATATTCATTGATACATGATAAGCAATAGGAAATTGTCACAGTCTGTTACTTTAAAAGTTTTATGTGGATTATGAAACTCCCTTTGCAAAGTATAATCCCCAAAGTTGTTTGAGGAGTTTCACAGCTTGTCAAAGGTAAGTACCTTAAAATAGGCAGACTTGGGATGCTCTTGTTAAGAAAAAAAACTGAATTTCACACTCACTCCACTTCCAACTTATGCTGGCACGTAATGTACCTTAACTGGTACTGAAATGAGCCAAAGTTCAGCTATATTCCTAACAATTTTGCTGTGATCAAAGTCACCCTGTTTTATGGTAATCAATGAATTACACCCAATTATAATTTTGAATAAGACCATTCAGATTAAGAACAAAAGAAATTATTCATATGAAAATATCCTCATTTTATGATCTCATAACCACTCCTAACATCATTCGAGTCATCAATGTACATACAACATCTCTCAAAAATTACAATAGCTCAAAAATCCAAGTCCTTAATTATTACCATCATCCCAGCACATTTACACATCTACTGAAGACAATGAATAAGTCCCGCTTTTCATTAATACTCCCCAACTACACACCATACCTATATCAGTCTAAAAGTAAAGATAAATAAGGAAATTTCACTGAAATTAGCTTAAATTTATGCTTCAGGGTGTAGCATATAAACTTCAATCACACACTTATACTACTTATACTTAACAGAATCCTATATGAGGTTTTAAAAGGAGTGATATAAAATATCATTAGGAAAGAGCACTGAAAAAAGTGAGTATCCGAGCACCTCATGAGATTTATATAAATTCAGTTAACCCTATCACCAAAAGATAATATTTTAGCATGACAAAGAAATACACCAGATGTTTGCAGAATTCTTGTCTTGAAAGAGATGATGAAAATTAGCCAAAGCAGTTGCATAGTCAATTCATAATTAGATGTAGGTTCAAAAGCAGGGGCCATTCATTAGATGATATGAACTTCCAACCTCTCTTCAATTAAAGGCTAATCTTTCTCTTCGTATTCCAGTTTCCTTTCTTC
Source organism: Ceriagrion tenellum (assembly GCA_963169105.1). Lineage (NCBI taxonomy): Eukaryota > Metazoa > Arthropoda > Insecta > Odonata > Coenagrionidae > Ceriagrion > Ceriagrion tenellum. The sequence continues at coordinate 63,905,978 of OY720632.1, forward strand.
TTATTTGCCAAAGTCATTAAATATCCCACCCACTAGTATTTCAGCAAAAAAATTTAATTATAATATACACTGCAGCACATGTCACTACAATGACATATGTCACTCCGTATGTCACCACACTACACCATACACTACATCCACACTCAAAATGTTAAAAGTCTATCACAGAATTAATTTAAAATCTCACTGGCCAAGAAAATGGAGGAAAATCACAGCGTTCATTGACATCCACAAGGAAAAAATCAATGAGATATCAATACTTCACAAATGTTGATAATAACACATCCATCATTGACAGCTTTCACAAAATTCAATTTTATGGCTAAGCCCAGCCAAACGGAAAGTTACAACCAAAACTGAAATCAATTGCATTTATATATATATCCTTGAACCAAAATTAGACTTTTGAGGGCAATTATAAAATGTGTTATGTTGCAAACTTTTTTTCTGGAAAGAAGACATGCATTCAAGAGGCTTACAGCAAATTGAGGAATAGCATTCAGACTCCAAACACAGGTAAATCCTGTCACGTGACTGCAAACTTGAATAAAACTGAAGAAGGAACTTGCACGCAAGACATACAAAATAAACAACCCTGTAGAAAAATAGTTGACTCATAATGAGCATCCGTGCAGAAAAATTGAAAATATGTTCAGAATGCTGAGAGAACGGGGAAGACATGTCAAATCCCTCTGGATCGAAAACGTGCAAGGGAGATGGGTGTTAAAGGAAATTTTCGAGAGAAACATGCAACCAGTCATGGATTCAGATATTGCGATTGAATTATTCAAAAAGAAGATGGATGAGAATTTTTAGGATGATGATAGAAATAAACAGTAATCGCAGGAAATTGCAAGTGTATGTGAATACAGGGTAGTTTGTGCCAGATTCAATACTTTTAATGGGCTCATCATTGATGAGACTACATGGCAGCAGCAAGAAGCAGCACTTGCATGCTTTCACTTCAGTGCTTCCTGGATCTGGGTAAACTACTGGATTAACTACTGAAAAAGAAAAATATGAACAAAATAATACCAATTGAGTAAGAACCAAATCAAAGAACATTACTATAGAGATCTTGAAATTACAAGGTCCCCGATCTCTCAGTCCAATTTCCATTTCAACATGGTTAAATTGAAATAAAAACAACTAAGGGATGGAAAAAAGAGCTTGGCTAAAGCAGTTTCCAGATAAAGTAGCCACATTAATGCAGGAAATAAGAACTGGAGTTCAAAAGCAAGTACATACTTTCTTTCCCAAGAGTGAAGTCTAAACCATTCAATTCCATATCAAAGCAAGAGAATAAAAATATAAGTTACATGTGCAACAGCTTAAAACATCCACTGCCTCAACTTAAAAACTTATTCAGATGTACATTCACATAAATTTTTAGGTTATGAGCCAATATGAGGTTCTATTTCCACTCATTACTCAACTCATTGCTACAACAAAAATGCAGAAATTCAATATTTAAGGAAATTTGATAAGTCAAGGAATCTACAAAGTGCCATGACTACATTGAAATGTTCCATGAGGGCCCCTCAATAAAGTCAAAGAAATTTCATCTAATATACCATAAACAGGGAGCATTGAGGTCACCAGGAAATAATGTAGCAACCATGACCAGGGATGTTGCAGGCAGCAACTGCATTAAGGTGAGATGTGCAAGTTCCAAGTGACCTACATCTACTAAGGTAATCCAAAAGTTGAAGGCAAGCATGAAAAACTGGACCTTTCTCTTACATATAGACTATGTGTACAAAAGCTGCTATGTTTTGTAAAGAAATTCCAAACAATTATCACAGTTACTGAGTAAAATCATGAACAGAATGGCACCAAATTCATCTTCATAGATAATGAAATTATGAGGTATATGAAATGATATACTCATTGTAAAGACATATGCATTCGCTTGAGACAAATCATTGGAAACTGACTTGCTTAAGGGGGCCAGCCATCCCCCAGGGAAATAGACAAAATTTAAAGTTCGTAGAACAATATTGTCATCCACATAGTGGTAACCCCATAAGGTTGCCTAATGCTCACATTTATGGCAGGGAGCAGGTTGCTTTCTCTACATCACCGAAGGTTTCCCAGAGAAAAATGATACCAGAACAGACACCAGAGAAAAATGAAAGATGATAAAAAAATGATATGGCAAAATGAAGATAAAAGGAGATGAGCTGATAAGAATGCATTTGCCACCTGAATGTAAATCCAGGGGCCTCTCTCTTAACATGTAGTAATTGCTTAGGAGCTCTAACATGAGCTATTTATGTCAATCAATTTAAGAATGGTAAACTACTCATTTGGGCAACTCCCTTAAATTATGAAAGCAAACAATCTCAAAGCAAATACAAGCCATAGATCATTGTGCATTTTGATGTCAACTAGAAATATGTACTTGGGGTATATATTCATTCATTAAAACATTATAATAATCTAAAGAAATTACCAATTTAAGGACAATCTACAAATTAGCAATGTCTCAACACTTTCACAGTTAAAATCACAGAATTAGTGACATTCATCAAGCAGCAAAAAAGACATGAACAGTACTATAAGGCTACTATGCTTCATCAGGTATACAAGTGCATGCCAGTTGCTATTCAATGTATTTAGGTCGATTTAGGCAGCATAGTCTGAGACAGGTATAAATTTAACCAAACCAGAGACTAAGCATAAATAAAAATATTTATGCTTTAAATACAGAACTAAATTTAACCAAATCCTTATAATGAAGTTAAAAATTGTTAGTATAAGTACACACTCATTATTTTTGGGATTGCTGAATGAAACTAGTCAAAATTGAAATTAAAACATACAATGAACAAGTTCAAAATAAAAGGGTTCCAATTGGTCCTGTTTTTTCCAGGACTGTCCCATTTTCTCCCTGAAAACTTCCTCAGTTGTCTGAAAAGTTACCATTATTTTGAACATCAGGAAATATATGGGTGTTATCCGATTTGTAGTCCCAAATTATATATCATTATTCATAATACATAGTAATTATAAAGACTGATTATTTTCATAGGAATGTTTACAGAAGCAATCCAGAATAATTTGGGACATACATTCATAAGAAATTCATATTTGAATAAAAATTCAGCAAAAAACAATTTGAAGTGCCACAAATAAATTGATTTTCTTCCTGATTTTCTTATTTTTAACTAGCTCAGCTTTTTATAGAATGTCTGTTTTTTAAAAATGAAAAATATTCATAGCTATTAGTGAAAAAACTATCAAGGCACTCTTTCAGATAAATAAACGATGACTTCACAGTAAGTGCATAGGTATAGCAATATAATTATAAAATGTTTGACCCACTGCTGTTTATATGATTTCCAAACTATATCATTCATATTCTACAAGCTTATCTGGCATTTTAAATCCAGAGACTCCCAGGCTTAAAATAAGAAGTTGTAGCTTCCAAAAGCACAAACAATGCCAGTTACTTTAAGTCATGGCCATCTTTGAACACCATGTTACTTCCAATCCCACTAATAATGCACTTCCTCCAGCACAAACCAATGAAGGGATCTCTTGCCACATTTTATTCCAAAATTGTCGGCCAGAATTCAGGCCATATAAGTTCAAACCAAAGTTCTTAAATGGTCAAACTCAAAATGAGTAAAAATACTTCAATACACAATTTAAAAAAAATTGAGATGTTTTAATTTAATACGGAAAATGAATTCCCTTGAAAGTCATCACAAAAAAATTTAACTCCTACACTAAGCTTTAAACAAAATTATAATTCATTGAATTTATTTCAATTAGAGAAAAAGTGTCATTACTAGGGTATTCATTCAAATTAAGACAAGCTGTACTTGATGTAGCAACAAAGATTATTTGTGAATTCGTCAAAAGTTGAAGTAATAGATAAGCAAGAACCCTAAGTTAAATGGTACATAAATATATAAAACGCACTCAAAAATAGGTTGCCTCCATGAATTCCAGCTTAGCTAACCACTAATTTAAACTGGAGCAAAATGAGTTAAAATCTTGATTCTGTCACATCATTTATATAGGAATAACCAGATATATCATAAATGATTCTGTTCTCCAAATGTGTCTGAAAGGAAGCTTTTCTTTGAGTGTTCAACTGCGTCATGGCTCCATCTCTGCAAATGTATCCAAGATGCTCTACATTCTCAGGGCTTCTGAATCGTTTCTTTTTTTTTTTCAATTTACGTTCCCATACATACCTTTGTCCACGCCTCCGGCTTAGTCAAAACAATCGTTTAGCCCCGTGGGCCAAGCATTTCTGCACCAAAATTAATTTACCACATGCATGAATGATGGGCCCAGTCAAGCAAGGAAGCCATAGACATCCACTTAGATACAAATTCTTAAACCAAGACAATTGCTCCCACTTGAGTAATACTGGGGAACCTGTTTTCAAAATGCGTCCATAATGTAAGGAAAAGTGACCAGCCAATATGAAGGTGCATTAAGTCAAATCATCATCTTTAACAATCAGGAGGCACCTGATCCTCAGGCGAAGGCAAATACAGCAACCAAATTTGAAGTATCAGCCATCTGAACAGAAGCTCTGAGATTGAGGGGCAAGTCATTCTTCAAAACCTTAGCAGAGATGGAGGCTCTGACCAAGTGAAACACCAGAAAAGCAATTACCAAACATATCTTTGATGACCACACTTTCCGAAAGATCATTAAGTGATTATCCTGGAATCATGCAGAAAACTTGGAATAAAGGCACTGGCTATTAAATAATGTCGAAAAAATGCAGCCTAATTCATTAAAATAATGCAGACTTTAAGATGGTTAATATACAGCATTTTTAATTGCCATTATCTTCACATAGTGACTCAATGAATGCAAATTGTGATCAGTTTGCAGCTGGCAAAGATAAAAGAATGAAAAACAGAAGGAATACATTAAATTGAAAATAGAATAGAAAATGTGAGAACACACGGTTACATATTTCATAAAGAAGCATAATTTAAAAGGCAAATGTCATTTCTCTAATAAATATTATTATTTATTGCATTATTACATCATAATTATGGATGGGTCCAAAACTGGAAGTAACACTTGCATGGAAGACCTTTGATTATTCAATCTAGTAGCATACCCCGATTATCAATGTGATCAACACACCATGTATTCAGCATTACAAACATGATCCCACAGGCTGATTAAAAAGAGCACATCCCAAACTTTCCCTTTTGGATATATATGTACAAGTATAGCCTAAAGGTATACGTATTCAAAGAATCAACTGTGATACATGATTAAGGCCACACACTTACTTATGGTTGGCTCACATTACAGCACAATATTATTATGGACACATTATTGCAAAATAACTCTTGATCTCAATTATTTTAAGAAGCTAGAGCCATCACAGGATGCTTTGAAATAATTTTACAACAGTTCCATGAATGCATTGATTCCAACCAAAAGTATTACAACTGGTTTTCTTTCCATTATGAGAATATGAATTACCGATTAATCATTTTTCAGGGTAACAGATACCAACAAGTCAGAAGGAACAAGGCCAAAAGAGCATGCAAAAGAGGTAGCAGAGCAATATTAATGTAAGATACTGACTTTACACCAATTGCACAACAAAGAGCATAAACCATTGTGTAGTCACCAACATATGCATGCAACATGCCTGCATTACAAAACTGCAACAGTGCTGCCATAAGTTAAATCTCATGACAGAATTAGCTTACAAGTGATTTAGTCTTTATTACATAATCATAAAAAAAGGGGTAAGCAATACCTTTTACCGATAAAATGAACACATTTAAGAAATTAAAATGATTATTAATTTACTTCATCCTGCTTTGTCATATGAAAAAAATGAGGTAAAGGCCTGAATAAACACATTAAGGCAATACATACACTCAACAAAAAGATAGGCTTTATCAATAACGACACACATGTTACAACTGTTATTATAACATCTCAGGATTTGGCAAGGTATAAATTAGCCATAAATACCTTCTAAGGTAATGCCAAGGTTGCTTGATTCTACACGAAATTTGAGACATATATTTTCACAAAAAAGTTTATCGACTTACTACCTGATATAAATATCTTTCCAAGAATAGTTATTTAAAATGCTCTTTCATGTTTTAGGAAAACTCTAGAGAATTTAAATTTTTTAGAAAACTAAATCAACTCTTCAAAAAATGACAATGGTTGAGCAATTAGTGCCATCATGAATTCATCAAATAACACAGGAATTAATTTTCCCTATCTCATTTAATATCCTCACAATATCAAACTTTTTCGTAAAAGAAATATTTGAGGAAATGCTACAACTTGAAAGGAGCAAACCCCAATTCCCACATCTTCAGAATACAGAGATATCAACAAATTTCATTTAATTCCAATATTATATTAGCAAAGAATTCACTTTTAGATGTTTAATACACAAAACAATTTAAAAGTTTTTTTTAATGAACAAGACGGAAAGAAACTATGCTAGAATTATTCCTGGATATATACCATATACTGTATACGAGTTCATTCTCCAATCTCTTCAACTGCAGTATAATTATACAGCTACCAAAATCATAAAGAATGGCTAAACTGTCTTGGTCATATACTTTTTAGTACCTTGATTCGTGCATTTTATCCCACTTGAAAATTAACAAAAAGACCAAAACTCTATTTTCCTGGTCTTGAAGACTGAGCGGAAAATGTAAAATGTTCAGCCATGGACTAAGATTAAAGTTATGATATCACTAGTGCTGCCTGAAATTATTAGCTGCCAATCATAGGCAATTACAATGAAAACTTGTCTATGCCTTGAAATTTGATTCTGGCCAATTGAATACAACTTGTAACAACTAAACTGAGCCCAGGGATTGGCAATCACATTGATTGCAAGGGTAATCCCAAAAATATTGTATAAGAGGAAGAGGTTAGAGCCCTGTCGAGTCAGGCAATATCAGACAACAGGGGTGAGGAGTTAGGTCAGTACATTCTCAATTATAGAAAACAAAACGTAAAAGGCATAGTAGATCTATACATATACATGAAAGTTACATTCAGGTATTCCTAGTTCTCCAAAAGCAATACAATAGATCCCCACCAAAATCTGAATTATCCCGGAATTTCTCCGAAGATACATTAATGGAGCTATTTACCAAAAACCTTCGGCGCATGACAGCTTTTAATCATGGTCTATTAGGTAGGGGGGCATATTGAATGAAAACTTTGGCATGACTTTGAAAATTATAAGCAAATAAAATATATTATGTCATACTCCCAATTGGTTTAAGCAAACTTTAAATATCCAAATATCTTTTGACAACAATGACAACATTTTTGCAATTATCATCAACACAGCTTAATCCTTTTTTTCTGTAATTAACAGCATTAGGAAATTTTTCACCAAAACTTTAATTATTGCCATAAATTATTAAATTAATTGTAAGCCAGTCAGTCAATTACATAGAGTTAGTATCAAAATCAATGTAGTAACCATGTTACTGTATGCCCAGCTTCTGGTTTGCAGATCCAGAAACATCCACATGATAAATGATTAAATTCCACCTATGACAATAACAATGGTTACAACATTTCTCTTTTGGATTCACATTTTTAGAGCCTTGTGATAAAGGTAACTTTTCTATACCAATCAATTAACTTGTTTATTGCTCTCAGTAAAAGCATAACTATACCATTTTTTATGTAACAAAAGCAAGTAAGTGAACAAAAACTGCATTAATATGAAGTAGATCAATTATTTTACATGCAGAGATTTTTATTCCATAATAACATCTTAAAGAAGAGGTGCAACACATTGAATCTGAAGGTTTCCAGCGAAACCCTTGGGCAGACGTCGTGCATGAAATTTATACAACTTTAAGACATAGCTAATCATTAATTATTGATGGGTACGGGAAAAGACATGCAATGTCAAATTTAGTAATCATTTTAAGGCGAAGTTTCAACTTCCGCCCAGAGAAAAGTGACTTTTTGGCCAATTTCCTTTAATTTCTGCCTATTGAATGTTGGGCAAAAATTTGGGAGCGATTAAATTAGGTAAACGGTGCCACACCTGAAGACACACTAAAGTGAATCCCACTCAGCAAAGCTTATAGGGTGGCAGCATATCAATCTAATTGGCTTCAAGCAGTTTCCCTAGTCCTGCAACTTGGGTCAAGAGGGTAATAGCACAGATTAACAACTGCTGAGCATTATCGAAGTATGCTGAACAATATAAAACAATGATGAAAGTATTTGCTCCATTATCCTTAGTATGTAAATTTTGAAATTTTATAAGTATCCTTTAAGAGCTAAATGAAAATTTTTAAATATTCAATGACAGTTACGACAGGAACAAAATCATCCCTTTCCACAGAATTGATAATTAGAAACTATTACTTTTGTGTCGTGATGGAAAAATATAATGATATGCCAACATTTTTAGCTTTGAATATTTAAAACATCACTAATAAAATATAGTCCTCGATGTGTAAATTTTATATGCTCAACCTAATTGGAAGACTTACCCCAAGGATAAAGAATGATAATCCACAAGACTTAAACATACAGCTAAGTCAAGGTTATACATTAAAATAATGAACCTTTACCATGCAAAACTAAAAATGTCAATTAAATAAGAAACATCTCCAAAATAAGTAGATTAAAACCATCATTAATTTTAAAGTAACTTTGGGAGTTTAATCAAACTGAAACTTCAATAAATTAAGCCAAGAGAAATCCATGGACACCAATCGTACATCAGCTGCAGGCCTAGCAATGAGTAAAAAGATCAAACACAAGACTATCGCCATTTACCAAATGGCTGAGAAATACTCCCAAGTAATAGATTGGACTCCCAAGCACTCCCGGTCAGTTGCAGCAGCAACAAACAGTAATAACCTTCATAAGGTTATGCTAAAATACTAAGGGCCAATCTATTACTTCACATGCCACAAATTTAGCACTGCAGATGTCATTAGTGGCCCCTAACATTGCTGATTTAACATAACACAAGAGACTTACTTTGATGAAAATGCATAGAACAACTCCTTCAAAATAGATAATAAACTGCACCCTCATTTCTGATGTTCATGCCTCAGCATCTGATATTCTAATTGAAATTGAGGGTATTGACTGTAAAATTCAAATGACCAATCCACTACCAACATCCCCAATCAAGAATACACTTGCGTGTTACTGACAACACAGTCAAATTAAATAAAAATTCAAACAATAATTTAAACAGAACTAGCACACTAAATTTCCTGATAAACTAGATTAAACCAGTTTAAACCATTTTTGAACAAGATATGCAAGACAAATGGAAATCAATCATGACATGACAGCAAAGGGAGTTCCAAAACCACACTGAAATAATAAGATACATAAACTCAATAATTGTGCTACCTTCCTCCAATACATGTTTTTCACCATTATAATAAATGCAGCCACAGTGGGTGTATAAAAGTGCAGTGCAGTATAAAGATAGTTTAAACAAATTCAGATACAGTTGACTACATAAACTATTACTTTCACATAACTCTGAGGGTTAAACTCTTGTTTGACAGGATAAACAACAGAAATTCCTTTGATAACAACATGTATTTTATACATATATCATGATTAAAATATATTCATTGGTGTAACTCTTTAACTTAAGAAATGTTATTCCAAAAACTCCATGAGACGAAAATGAGGACATGAACAAAAGTGAACCATCACTTATCTACTTTGGAAGATCCACTCGTTATGATAAGCTGAAAATGATACTATGGTTGGTGATCATGCACTCAAGGGCTGAAATTTCATGCCCCATGCCAGGAAGCATCCCTCCAATGCACATGGGCTTGCCCGATGGAGATGAGCTCTTCAAAAATGCATCTGGAGCAGGCATCAAGGTGGGGGCAAAAACTGTGCTCAAGTTGTGTGCAGTCATTTTGTTTTCACTCTCACATAGGGATACCCTGTCCAAAATAAAAGAAACAATTTATTATACATAAAAGTATTTAGCTATTTACTTACTTTAACCAAATATATCCTAAATAATACCACTTCCACAAAAATATCGATGCATTACAACTTACATGTTTCATTGATAGGAGTGACTAAATAACAGAGATGCACTTCCTAACTGACAGGTTTATAATTGCCTTCTTTCCTTGCACCATTATTGATTTTAAAAACTAGAATGACACTGTTTAAAGACACATCATGAACACAAAATTCGCCCTTGTCCTTCCCTCCCTCCTTTTCCCTCTTCATGTCTTGACACCCCTGCCACATGCCTCTACACTGGCTCACAGTGTCCTATACATATGTAGACAATGATTATCTGAAACCCTTGTTTATTTTGTTGAAGATTTGAGTGGGAATTCATCACATGTAGATAGAACAGATATTTCATTTTTCACATGAAAATCATTTTCAAATAAAGAGGTAACAGAAGATTTGAGTGGGAATTCATCACAAGTAGATAGAACAGAAATTTCATTTTTCACATGAAAATCATTTTCAAATAAAGAGGTAACACTATGGTAGAAAACTCCTCAATACTGAGTTGTGCACTAGATGCTTAACTCAGCCAACATCCAAAGCAGCACATTCAATTCTGTATCTCACCAAATCTTTCATGCAAAAAGTGGCTTCTAAGATTTTTTTTATTACTGACTATGGTTTTAACATATAAACTGTCATTTTCAATGCTACTATAAGTGCCTAGCTGCTCTCTCATGCACATAAATATGTAACACAAAGGGAGCAGGAGTATACGGATAAGATGATCTCTGCAACAACATTTGTGCAAATGTAGGAAGGCTTAAACTCGGCTGACAAGAGGTAACCAACTTCAACAATCAAATATCTATCAAAGGTTGCTTGTGGACTCTTAATCTAACTAAGAGTCCACAATAGAAGTGAAGAAGTCCACTTTTTGGGAGGTTCAAGGGAGGAGGGGAGGACATGATGCAAAAATTACGCAAATTAAACTATTCACTGGAATTAGGACAGCCTTCAAGATATTCCATAAGTACAACAAAATTGAATCTTCATGAAATACAGATTCAGGTGTGATGTGGTGGAACAATTCCATAATGACAGAAGCATAACATTCCACCACTTTTCCACCACTTTTTTTTACCAGTTTTTACCAGATAGTTTTCCAACACTAAAGATTTAATGTGACCAGTTTCGATATAATGGCATCATCTTACTTACCGGTAAAGATGTTCTATTAGGAACTTCAATGTGTTGAAATGAACAGGAGGAAGATTCAAAACAGCATCTCTCATGCTTTCTATCTGCTCTGATGCATCTTTCAGCTCTAAAATAAAAAATAAAAAAGCATGACTTCAAATACGAATCAGTCACATCTAAAATTAATGGTAATTATAATAATACATTTTATTATAAATTAAGAAAATTAAATTAGCAATAGTCTTCGTCAAGGTTAAGGACAACACAAACAAAATCAAAATACAATATTTAGGTTTTTACACATCAGATACTCTTCAAAAGAATAAAAAGCTTTTGATACAAGCCAACAATGAATAACAGATTTAAATCTTGGCAAGGTGACATTTCTGGCCTCTTGAGGCAAAATTATACAGCTACCAAATACATAAAGAATGGCTAAACTGTCTTTGTCATATACTTTTTAGTACCTTGATTCGTGCATTTTATCCCACTTGAAAATTAACAAAAAGACAAAAACTCTATTTTCCTGGTCTTGAAGACTGAGCGGCAAATGTAAAATGCTCAGCCATGCCTGATTGCCTAAACAATTTCAGCTTTAGAACATTAAATTGTTCTTTTGTTTTTATTAACCTACAATGTGATACAACTAGATTTTCCTTTCTCCTAGTGTCATAGTGATGGATTCTGACACCTGCCTTAATCAAGACAATATTTTCTTTAACATAACACAGGTATTTGTATATACACAAACTGGGAAGTATTATAATACCAAGTTGTTTGAAAATTGGCTTACAATGCTGTTGAGGGGTTGAGTTCAAAATAATTCTCACCGCTCTTATTTACAGTATAAAAATATCATTTGCCATAGAAACATGACCGCGTAGTTCAATGCCATAATAAAGATGGCACTGAAAAAAAGCAAAATACATTGATCTAAAACAGTTCTTTGGAATAAGTTCCTTGAGTTTGCGCAACATGATAATCACCTTGGATACTTATATACAGGCAGAGGATATGCGAGTATTCCGCTGTAACTTGCTGTCAAGTTCAAAGGAGCTTCATGCTGCTGGTTTCAATAATGTTTAGCTTAAGGTAAAGATTTTCGACTGTGTTTTTTCAGTATTTAAAGCAAGTCCATTGGCTGTGAACCACCTGTGTGCCACAGTTATTTTAGAATTGTATGAGTTTTGGATGTTGTTCAGATCATAAATGCTATATAAGAAGGTTGTATTATCAGAATAATGAATAGAATACATCATGTTTGACAAGTAAAGGTAAGGACATTTTATCATCAATGCAAACACACTGTGAACAATCCTTCAGGTATGAGATAAGGAGCTATAATTCATTATTTTTGATTCCATAAAGAGCAAGTTTTTGAAGAAGAACAGAATGAGACACACAGTCAAAAGCCGTAGAGAGATCGCATGCAATCAAGGTAATGGATGATTTTTCTTCAAAGGCTTTGAGATTGTAACAGTAATATATCCAACAGCAGATGAGGTAGATTCACATTTGCGAAAACCAAACTGTGATGATGTAAATAGAGTATTGCATTGAAAATAGTTGTAAAGCTGAATCTAGATGACCTTCTCAAATATTTTACTTGACACTGGAGTGACTGATATTAGGCGATAAATAGAAGGGAAGATTTTTTCACCTTTTTTATGAATGGGAATTACTTTTGAGAATTATAGTGGTTTAGGGAAACTACCAGACTGAAAACAAGAATTGCATACCAGGGAAGGTGGTTCATCAATTACGTTGGCATTCAAACTTCTAACTTGAATACATTAATCCAATCTCAAACCAAAATCCTATTCTCACCAAATTATGAAATCCATTTTCTTTTCATCAGCATAAATTATATCCATATTCATTTTTACATTTTCTTGTAAATTTGTGAATCTATAACTAGATATGCAAAAGTTTTCCATCAAACTCAAGTCTTACGAATTTTCTTTCACGTGGGAATTAAATTCAACAGATATTTCAAAATCACATAAAATTTATGATTCAGGGTACATGAAAACTTATGATTTTTATATGTTCTCGGTGGGGTTTGAATATTACAGATAAAGCATCCTGATACCAACAAATCTACACTTAAATCTTTATATTGCATTTCACATGCATAATATTTGATTAATATTTTTTGTAATGAAAATGTCACAAATAATTAACATGTTCAGTTAATATGTAATACTTGATTTGATTTAGGTTTAATGTTGACTTACAAGATGGAAAACTCAAAGGATAATGAGTAATTCTGGGAAATGGTGCAACATTTTAAGAAAAGGGCAATTGATCAGTGCCCTGCACGTCCTGTTAACTTGTATTTACCTATCTATTTGCACCAATAGATTTTAGGTATAACCCATTCATATTATATAAAATTAAGAAACATTTGGTAATGATTTTGCTTCAATTTCCTGCAAAATAAAATTTCCCTCGATTTACATTTCCCCACGATATACACATTTTTCTTTTGTCTCCTTCATAAGTGTAAAAGAATGGTTTAACTGAACACAAGCTTTTTTCCAGAAATATAAAACTTAACTTAAGCCACAATTGATACTACTACTGAAAATGCACACTAAAAGAACCACCATGGACATATTGATCAGAGTTCATTTATTATAGATTCAAATATACAAGATAATTAGTGCATATTATTTCATTGACACTTGAATTTCTCAGACGCCCAATAATAAAAAATAAATCAGACTTACGAGCAGCAGTAATTAACATTGGATGAACATCAAATGTAATGAGGGGGATTGGTAGAAGTCTCAGATAAAGTTTCAATGTTCCAGCCACCACATTGATGTTGTCAAAAGACTTTGGACTAATGTCAGCTCTCTCTCCATCTGAAAATACAAGCATAAGAAAAGAATCTTGTTTAATTTCTCATAATTAATGAGAGAATTAAAAACTATTCATTTATAGTCCAGAAGAAACAGCCACAATAATTTCATTCTGAATGCATGTTACTGAGGGAAAAATCTAAAATATTTATGAAGCACAATGTCAATAAACACAGATTTATTTCACATTCGACTATCATCTGAATCCATTAGAATTTCATGCAATTAAGGGTTGTTTTCCCTCCTCAAGGTAACTAAAATTCTACACTGAAAAGGGCAAATTCATTCAGAATAAAAAGAATCAATTATTTTCAATGCACATTATTCCACAGTATTCCACAAAATGCAACTGAAAGGAGGTGACAGAATACCGTAAAGCTTTTCCAGTTAAGTTGGGGCTTCTTTTATTTTTAAAAATGCATTTGACACAACTAGACAATACCAATCAGACATCATGACAAAAGTTTTCCAGCAAAAAAAAATATTAGCAAAAAACTAAAAAAAGAAGTGGTGATTTAAATCACCCATCATACAGGATGGCTTTCACCACTCAATGTTTTCTGCATTCCGAACCAAAGAAAAGGTATTTAGAGATCAATATCCACTCACAATATTATATATTCAGCTGTTTTGGAACTGTTGAATAAAATTAACACAATAAAATTTAGGTTTGTATGTTTTGAAGCTATTGGAGGAATAAAAAACTTGAGTCTTGGGTATAACTTGAGCATTTTGACTGGAGGGCTGAAATTACCAGGGGGTCAGAACAGATACATAGATTTGAGAGGCTTTAGTAAGAAATTTGTGCCTACAAAATTACTGATAATATTCTGGAATTTTCCTTTCCTATGCAACTGCCACCCAAAAATTCCAGATGAGATAAATATATCACTGCATGGTATGGCTCCAGCTGGGAAAAATAGGACCTTCGAATCTTACATTTATTAATTTTTTGGCATGAAAACGAGGCATTCACCAGGATTTGCAGCTTTAAATTGCCCACCTATGCAGAAACTGGTGGACATATTTGAAAGGCAACCAACTTCCTTCAAAAATGTGGTATGGGTGACTGTGAGCCTCTTATTTGTATTGTTCTCATCTTCTTTCATATCCTGTGATAGGTTTCTCAAAGAGAACAGAAAATCTTTCTTCCAAAAAGTCAACGATTTGTACTCTCACCACGGTTATTTCCTTGTGCTATGTTTTCTGTTCAAAAATTAGCTTGCTTCTTAAGATGAGGAACTTGTACTGTGGAGGCAAACTTTCCAGTAAATAGCACTATGAAACTGTAAGCATTTACATTATTCATCATATACTCATGAATGTTGCAATTTAATACAAACTCCCATTCCATTTTTATATTCCACAATTTTCAATTGTTACAATACTTATTTTTCCATTGACGAGGTTATTATAACGTCAATATTAGTCAGCATTGTAATATATGAAAGGGAATAAAAATGAAAATCGCAACTATAAGATTGTTACAGAGGACGATGAAGAAATCATTGGAGATATCTGATATAGATACCGTATATTTCCGCGGATAAGACTACCTTGAGATAAGACAAGGTGTACATTTTCGTCAAATTTTTATAGTTTAAGAATATATCTGCCCTAAAAGACGACCCCCAAACTATCAACGGTCTATGAATTCAGTTTAAATCAGCGATCATCATTTTGATAATAATACTGTATAACGTGTGCAGAATTATGTCCCAATCATAATTTTTCGAATGAACAAATTTTACTTTATTGCATCTGGCACCACTGATTTGCGATTGTTGCAAACATTCACACTGATTCGGGCATCCGAGTAATGACCTTGACTATTCACGATGCTTTCTTTCACACAAACATAAAGCTTCTGACCGTGCCGTTCCGCCATTTTCACCATCTTTCAACTCCAACTACAAGAGCAAAATGATGGTTTCAAAAATCCCATGGTAGATGGCTCAAGGAATGGCTCTAGCCAATCATTGCAACGCCCGGCTATTCCTTTCAAGTCGCTTTGCAGTTCGCAAACGCTACTGCGCATGAGCAGAATGCGTTACAGGTCAGGAATGGAAAGGAAAAAGGAATGTGTGAATAGTGACATAGAAACACAGAGAAGCACGTGCCGAATCTCTTAAGTTTCGTAGTTGGTTGTGTAGTGTTTTCAAACGTGTAAAATTTGTAAAGTGTGAGCCTAATCATGGAACCAACGAAAAGAAGGAAATATGAAGCAAACTTCAAGTTGAAAGTTATAAAAAAGGCTAAAGATTCAAACAACTGTGCTGCAGCAAGGGCTTTTGACGTACCAGAGAAGATGGTAAGGGATTGGAGGAAGAATGAAGATACTATTAAAAAAATGCCTATGAAAAAATGTGCTTTGAAGAGAGGAATTGCTTGCTGGCCAGATATAGAGAATAACGTGGCAGAATGGATACTAGAACAGAGGCAGAATTGTTATATTGTTACAAGAAATATGATGAGGGCTCATGCATTGAAGTGGGCATGGCACAATCCAGAACAAGGCAAAGACTTTAAAGCAACAGTAGGTTGGTGCAATCGTTTCATGAACCGAAAAAATCTGGTAATTCGACAGAAAACAAAAATTGCACAGAAATTACCACAAGATCTTGAACATAAAGTCACGAGTTTTCACCGGTTTGTTATTGCTATGAGAAAAAAATATAACTTTCCATTATCTAATATTGGAAATATGGAGAACCTCCGGTTTACTTCGACATGATAAACTGTAAAACAGTGGGAAAAAAGGAGTAAAAACTTTTCAAGTCAGAAGTACAGGCCATGAAAAGACCAGGTTTACAGTATTATTAACATGCATGGC
This sequence comes from Ceriagrion tenellum, assembly GCA_963169105.1. Taxonomy (NCBI): domain Eukaryota; kingdom Metazoa; phylum Arthropoda; class Insecta; order Odonata; family Coenagrionidae; genus Ceriagrion; species Ceriagrion tenellum. The sequence goes on from OY720632.1 coordinate 63,922,844, forward strand.
AGATGGAACAAAGTTAAAACCCATGGTCATTTTCAAGAGGAAAACTACTCCGAAAATACAATTCCCGCCAGGTGTTTTCGTACATTTTCATGAAAAAGGGTGGATGGACGAGAATGGTGTAAAATTATGGATGGACAATTTGTGACAGAGGCGACCAGGTGCTCTCCGAAATCAACACAGTTTGTTGGTGTGGGATATGTTTCGCAGTCATGTAACTGAGAACACTAAAAATCGCTTAGTACGGAACAATACTAAGATTGCTGTAATACCGGGTGGTTTAACTTCAATGCTACAACCTTTAGACGTCTCTCTGAATAAACCACTCAAAGATCACATGCGTGAACAATGGAATAACTGGATGATGAGTGGCGAAAAGTCGCATACGAAAGGTGGAGCTATGGGGGCTGCGTCACTTGATGTGCTGTGTGATTTCGTGATCAAATCATGGAAAAAAGTGAAAGTGGAAACAGTGATCAAATCCTTCAAAAAGTGTGGGATTTCTAATGCTATGGATGGCACCGAGGACGATTTGTTATGGGATGATGATGACGAAGCAGAAATCGACTCGCAAGGTACTGAATGGGACCCATATGATGAGCTTCTCCAACACGAAAGTGAGGACGTACTTGAGGAGCTATTTGCCTCAGGTGATGAATTTGAGGATTTTGCAGGATTTTAAATACATTGCTTTGAAGTGAGTGTTTTGTTTTATTTTATAATGATTTTAATTTATATAAATTTCAATTTTTTTTGTATCTGTCCTATAAGAAGACCCCGGATTTTGGGGACCTTTTTCAATGATTCAACTATCGTCTTATCTTCCAAAATATACGGTACTTTGATAACCTGCAAGATGGTGACCACGACAAGAGCATCATATATTGATATAAAGTATAAAAAAACATTAAATATATTTCCAAAAGTGTCTAAAACATTAATATGATATACAAAAACAATTATTACAACAAAAATACAATTTATAAATTATTAAGTAAGACAAATTATACCTAAATACATAATTCCCATTCATTAGAAAGAGAATAAAATTTTCCTGGGAGTCTGATACGCACCAACCAAATTCTTATTTGTAAAATAAGTGACTATGCTGAAGGGTTAAAATTGGAGTATTTAGTAATAATATTTGTTAGCGGCAGTAAGTGCACATGATTCCACAAAAGCTAAGAATTAAAATAATGACATTAATTTTAGGCATTTTCTGAAATTAAAACCTTCGCTACCACGTAGCTTATTAAGTTTGGCTACAAGATTGTAACATATTTTCAGATGATACCTTTGTCTAATGCCATTTTGAGAGCTTCAATTTCCTCTGCAAACCCAGAAACACGATAAAGTCCCTCCGAATCTAGCCCTCTTCTTTCTATTTCTTTTATGCAACATCGGACGACAAACGGCACCACAGGCTGTGATAATGAGTGCTCGGCATACAAAGCAGTCTCCATGGCAAGAGCAGCTGACAGTTCCAGGCCAAACACTCCACGAGCCATGCCAACATCAGGCAAACAATCATTGGGAACTTTCTCTGAACAGCGAGAGTGGGCAATGAACCCACAATCTAAGGAAAATAATTGATAAGATATGTTTAATAAATTAGCTGGTACAAAGCTATACAAAAGAGGTGATCTTAGTCTAAACTAAGGACATAAAGGAATATAATCACACAATAACATATTGAACAATGTATACATTCTTTACTGCTTTTGATGCTTTATCATGAAAAGCGATATGTTTTATCATATGAACATAGTGAAAAATGTATACATTCTTCACTGCTTTTAATGCTCTATCATGAAAAGAGATGTTTTTCATCATAGGCCCATACTCTAAAATTGCAAGCTGCTGAATCAGCAGAAGAGGCCCAAGGAACACTTGAAACATATGGAAAAAGCCTTAGAAAAGCTATACAACTTTCAATGTCAAAAGCATTACATGGTTGAAGGTTGCCACTGTTATCACACAAACTTTGTTACTTCCACCATTAATTATAGAATTTACTAACAGTTTCGACTCATGCCAGTGATGCCAAAGCCAAAACTGGTAGCCAAAGAGCCAAAACTGGTAGCACATTCTGTAATGAATTGTGGACGTACATATATAAGTTTGTAAAATTACAAAGCTATACAACAATATTGCATGACAAAAATATCCATTATTTACAACAGCCCAACTTGCAAAGCATATTGAAATATTCCTAATCAACTAATAGATTACTTCTGTACATAATGCCAACTAACACACACTACAAGCATCATTTACAAGTTACATGACTTAAGTGCATATGCATCCATGAACCAAAGGTGAATTAAGCACTCAATTTGATGGGTCATGGCCTCATAAGACTCAAAGCTTGGCTACATATGAAAAGTGTAAACCCATTAATATGTCATCAAGATATTCCCAAATCAAAGAATGACAGAAAGAAACAATGCTATAAGCCAAGACTTGTGTAAACGACATTTCAGGGAAGCCTGAAAAAATGGACTAGCCCAATTCTCAGAGAAGAGTGAAGGTAAAATAATATGCCAGTCTGTGTCAAAAGCTTAAACACCAAATAATCCCAAAAAGAATACATACAAAGAGAAACCTACCTTCACATTTCACACCCTGAGCTGTGAATCCCCAGAGGAAATTTCCACAGAATTCACACCAGTTGAGGCCTTTAAAAGTATGAACCTTGAAAGAGTGGTGTTTCTCATAACATATAAGCTGATTGGGAACAAAAAGAGGAGCTTCAGAGGAGGTAGATGCAGTCAGCGAGGTTGTACTTGAATCACGAGGAATTTTAGCTGCAGGACTGGAATGCTGTTCACTATTGTTGATAGGAGGTATTGATGTATTTTTTAATTGATCAAGTCGAGATAGTAATGCTCTTCTCTTTAACCTGTTGAGAGTCATATAAGGGCTCCCTTCATATGAAGTCATTGCGCTCATCGATCGAAGGTAAGGTCCAGCACGGGACTCGAGATGAAGGGTGACAAGTCCATCCGCAGCGAGCGAGACAACTGATGGAAAGCATTTTGATGATGCAGGCATTATACCATCACCACCAACAACCCTATGATAACAGCCATCATAGTGGAGACGGTAGTGGCGAACTTTTCCATCATACCTGTTATGATGACATGAAAAAGTAACAAAATGATCACTACAGACAAAATGACACCTCTTAACAAAAACGTGACAATGTTGACACTATTAACCTTTTTGAACCCAACATTTAAAATACACTAGAGGAAAAGAACAAATCTTAAGGTCACACAATAGAAGGTATAGGTGACCATACAAACCAAACACAGGAATTACAGGAATGCAATTAAATGGGTGTCAACTAACTGGGACACTGGACCCTTTCCTCAACAACTAGTCTGTGGTAATTTGGCTATTGAGACAGTTGAGACAGGGCACAAAAGTGATTTCAATCCAACTATATACTATACATGTTCATGATTAAGGAATTAAACTGGAATTTTTGTAAAAATTTAAAATTCAAACAAAGATGGTGTCCCCAAATATTACCCTGCTTAAAGACATTACCAATATTAGAACTTCACCTCTCTCATCCCTGCTTCTACCACCTCATTCCCGACCCCTTGTAAAACTCCATTACCTCATGAAATAAATATATCATGGATATATCGCATTTCCACTATGTAAAGCCTGAAACAATTTCATACGTCCATTACCTCATATCTTACCGAAAACACTTCCAATTAAATTCCAGTTTTGTAAATACATATCTGACTATTGAGAACTAGAACAGTGTTCCTTTGAAAAATGATGCTTTAGCATCTAAATCCTGCTCAACTGAATAAATTATAATGTGTAAATACAAATTGTTCTTTTTTCATGAGCTTTCAGTTCAGAAGGTACAAGCCAAAACATTTTAGTACAATACCTATGGCACCTACACTCTGACTCACCTACCCTACTATCTACTAAAAGCACAATTAACCTTAGTTGTCACTTGGGTCCCTGAATCAGCTAACAGCAATTCATAATGAGTGTATGAGTATGTGGACACACTTCACCCTAAATATTTCATACTTGTAATATCATGCAATTAAGATTTATAAATTTATCTACATAATACATTTGCAGAATTATGTACAATGTAACCAGAAGTAAGATGGGTTGAAATTCTATAGAAAAGATAAAGTGTGTGACAACCTTGTAAATATGATGGCTTTCAATTTTTATGAAATTTTTCATACTGTAACGGTCACACTTTGAATAAAAATTACAGCTCACATGTAAATCACAGAAATCACCAGTTGAAAGTCTGACCAGAATATCAACTATGACAGGTCCTGAGAAGCTGAAGTCTCTCTGAGCCCCTGTACAAGTTGTTGAAACCAGGAGCATTGAGTTGGAGAGCATTTGAAGTCCTACAAAGCAGTTCCACCAACTTCAGCGAGACCAAGCACTCAGTGTTTTAAACACTTATTTAACTTACACACTACCTAAAACCTTGATTCCACTACACTAAATTCAAGTACCCAGACACTGAGTGGAATAGGGGACGGTATCTCCCCAGGATGTGACTAGGGAATGACCAATGAGATTTGAGGAGGTGGAGCATAGCCACAGAAAATATCAGGGCCATCAAGTCTCAGTTATATTCACCTAGTACTCCTGATTGCTGTGTAGCCAAAAGTCACTGCACCATACTCTCTCAGGACTGCACAATGGCAACCTCTACTAAAAGCCCTTCTCCACCCAACTGACTTCCCTGCCCCGGCAAAGATGCTGGGACTGTCACGAAGGCTCAAAAAGCTAATCACCAAGAAATTTTTGATTCCAATATAACAAAGGGCACATTACAGAGAGGCACAAGAGAGTTCTGAGCAGGCTTTAATGGACTTTGAACAGCAGTAGACACACCCACACTGTGGCATTCTTTGAGCATAGCTCCCCCCACTTTTGTTCAGTTTCCCCTCTTCAGACAGTTTACCCTCTGCGGACTGTTTACCCTCCAGACTTAGATGAAGGACTTGCCCGAGGCAGGCACAAGATGCTCACTCTGATACTGTCTCGCTAACGATATCTGTGAGCCATCGATATCGAGACGTCGATATCGAGACTCGATATCCTGACTCAGCATTTCCTGCCAGCTGCTGCAAAACCTTCATGCTGCAACCTTCGTAGCACAACCATCGTGCCACAAGTATCACCTCACCAAGTCCTCTCTCATTAAAATGGCAGTTGGCGCCACAAGACTATGAGGACGTGCTAAAGCAGAAAATCATGGCAAAAAGGCAAAATCCTGAATTCTGCGATTGGAGTCAAAAACAGTTCCCTAACCTCCAATTGAAATCCAACACAGTCTGTGTATACTCATTCCACTACCTTCCTCCCCTCCAAGACTAACACTCTCCTGTATTCCATTCACCCCCTCGCAAAATTCCACTCTTTGACCTTGACGAAACCTCCCCTCCGAGGCTACCAATCGCCTATACTCCCTAGCTCACCCATTTCACCTTCTAACTTGCTGAAAAACTTCCCCTCCTACAGTGCAGCTCACTCCTCGCTCTCTTTGGCTGGCAATCACCGTGGTGTGAACATGCCGAGCTGCTTGAATAGCACTTTGTTAATACATATGAGTGATTGATTGTCGAGCTTTAGACGTCAGAACACAGGGAGCCTTAAGACCAGGGAACCCGCTTAAAACTAAAATAGCTAAGATTGGTGAGGACATCCGCTTTCTAAAGAACTGTAAATCTCAGAATGTTTTCCCCAATTTCATCAGTTCTCTTGCTCTTTACAAAAAGTGTAACACTCACTTGGACGACTGAATAAAGAGGATGATTCTTATCTGAGTAATCAACTTCCTGTATTTTAAGCTAAGTCAATTGGAGGTCAGTGCCTACGACCTACATTTAAAACTAACTAGAATTTGTCATCTTGGAATCACTTTTTCTAGCAAGAGTTCGAGAGGAAAATCCAGGTCGTTGTGCAGAAGAAAAGAGAGAACAAGGCCGGCTGCACAAACCGCAAATTGAAAAGACTCCTGAGTTAGTCTAATCCTTCCATTCCTTGCAATGATAGTTTAGATAATGTTCTCAACCTTTCTAAAGAATCTTTCCCTAAGGAGGAACTTACCTTATTAAATCATGGTCTAAATTTCAAATTACAACCAAAATCTCCTCCTGTTATAGATTTAGTTGCCCACATTGAAGGTTCCCTTAAATTCTTTGATAACGCAATCAAGGACTTTATCTGCAATGGCTGGGAAAAAGAAATTAAGAATACTCATCTCTCTCTTCTCCTCAATTAAGAATACTCAACTCCTCAATTCCAGAGTTAATTTTTCTTCTAACTGAAATAAAAATTTTGAAATAGTCAAATGATTAAAAAGTAAAAATTGTTTTTACATGAAGGCAGACAAGGGAAATCAATGTGTCATTCTTGACAAAGAAGATTACTTCCATGAAGTCAATCTCTTACTATCCAACTAAAGTGAACTGTTATACTGAAGTGAATAAGACCCAATTAATAAACTGACTGCACAGTTCAAATCCATCCTTAAAGGCTGCACTGTTCTTGTTGATAATAAATTGAAGTTCAAACTCTATGTAACCAATACCACTCTACTAAGAATGTATTGCCTACCTAAAGTCCATAAAATAGACTGCCCAATGAGACCCATTGTATCTGGAATTGATTCCCCCACATACTTACTATCAAAATTGGCGACTTTTTTTCTGACGAAGGGTGCCAATTGTTTAAGGCTTTTGGAGATTTTGTTTTATTTTATTAGTCGGAACACAGGTTGGCTGATGCTTGCAATATTTTGGTTGTAATTCTTAAGCTGGTGAAATATTTTAATTTCATTTGTAGTTTATTCAATATACTGTTTGTTTCCTGAGTACCTCCTGTTTCTCACTCGTATTTTGGAGAGAATTCGATTTAAGGGCATTTTCAGAGAGAGACCTCTACCTCCTCTCTTGTCGATGCTTCAAAATCACAAGATTTATCGGGATATTCCATTGAAAAACTTCTAAAAACCTATTTCTAGTAAAACTACAATACCACAACAGAGAGGGTATTGTCTTGATAAAACTTCTCTAGCTGTTTTTGCCTTGAAACATTATTCTTTGGTGAATTCTTAGCTTACATGCTGAAAGTGAAACAACTGAAATGGAAAATGAAAGAGGCTAATGGAAGGGTTAGGTTTGGAACCTAAAGGGTTGGGACTCAGAGGGGTAATATATTAGGCTCAGGTTATTTGACTACTAACAAGTGAGTTTCAGTACAACACAGGGAATACTATTTAAACCCAGGGCAATATATCTAAAATTGACAGAGGTGAAAAAAATCAGAGATATACACAACCAAATTAACAGGAACAAAAGTTCCTTCTTTCCATACAACATCCACGATTTAAAAAAAGTTTGACGCCCACTTAAGACATAGTTTACACACAAATCACTAGTCCTCTCCCCCTTTTTTTCCCTATCTCCCATTTTAATGGCCGGTCTCCTAACACCACCTGCCATATGCTTCTGCAGCACCACCCAGGGTCATAAGCAGATGGTTGAATTACTCCACAGGACAAAAGAGAGTTGAGAACCAATACTAAATGATTGGGTAACTTCAGGGAAAAAAACATTAACAAATGAGCATTTCCTAGATTAAACAGAAAAATAAATAAAGGGACTGACACTTATAAGAGTTACTTTTGTGACGTTACTGGCTACAGTTTCCAGGTTCACCATTATAGTAAATTCTGTTTATTGCGTAAATCTTCGGTGTATTTAATTTGGGTATCTTGAAATGATACGCTACAATATAGCTTTGAAGAAGTATATACTATGAATACGTTCTTTTTGATACATGAACTTATTTAAACAAACCATTGTATCTTAATACACACAATATATATATTGCGAGAGGGCGACACTAGTCATAGAGTGAGAGATTAATGATGTACTAAGTACCCGAGGTGAGAAATACAACAGCCAATACCAACATACTGAAATTACATATACATTGTACCTTTATACAGATATCATACATCAAAATCATGACCCCTAGCATTAAATAATTTCTCTCATGATCACTGTCAGGCTAAAGAATTAGGACCATTGTGTCATAGCAGGGCCTACCTGAGAGATAAGGTGAATATTTTAGATTCAACGGAATTATCGAGATCCATTGAGTGGCTCCGACTTTCTCTCACTAAAAACGCCCCATCTTCATTAAGAAGTTGCGCAGCTTCAGCATGCCCAATTGGTCCGTGGAATTCATTGCCATACTGGGAAGGTCTATCGTACGGCAAAGAGTGAATGCAAGGAATTGGCTTGGGTTGTGGAGCTTCCTGTTGAAGCTTGTACACTGAAAGTTCAAGCAATTAAGGAATGAGAACAGTATACTACGTTTTACAGAATTAAATGCTAAGTTCACCACAGTGGCATCACAGGGCCCCCTGCTTATTACCCCAACAATATACGAGGAAAACTACAAAAATAAACTCACAGGATATCAAGGCTTTCAGGAGTCAAATCAAAATCAGAATTAAGACGACTGAAATAAAACTTTCGAGAAATGAGGGCAAATGGGAAGTTAAAATCAGGGAGTATCCACTATGCTATGATTAGGCAAACGATACAGCGAAACCAAGTAGAAAACTATAAATTTCGCCGATTACCTCAAAGAACACCGTTCATTGATTATGAGTACAGGCTACGGCATTGTTAATGAATATATAAATGACTGCCTTTAAGGAAGAGGCAAAACGTAAAAACTGCATAGGAAATTACCACCATAGGAAAAATATGCATAAGATTAGAGATTCAGACCTTGAAAACGTTATCATAATAAGTCAATTAAAATAATATTTAGTAGGACATTAGAACATGGCAACTGTCAACGAACTAACTTACACTGAAGATGAAATATTAATCAACAGGAATGATAACACACTATGAAATCTTCCGAATAAGACAACACACGCACACGAGAAAAAAACCGCTAGTAGCATAAATTCTTCAAAGGTGAGTGATTACAGTGAAACAACAAGATAGAGATACGAACCCATGAGTATTTCCTCATTGAAGTGAAGCTAATGACATTTCCACAGGTTACATTGGCATTCTCCAAATACTATACATACATTTCAACGCTACCTAAATAAGAGGTAAAGCTACGATAGTCTGATATGAAATACAGGATTAACTTACAATCTGGTTTCCAAACAGGGTGCACCGGCGAGGAGTCAAAAACCGATTTTCCTGAAAAAAATAAGTTTTCAATCACAAAAGCACTCTCGCAAAATGCACAGTAATAAGAGGATATTATCACTTGCTTACCTTTATCACTAGATTTACAGCCGCATTCCAAATCCCACCATGTCTCCGATTCCGGTCTCAATGGATTAATTTTTACAAAAGCATTGCAATCATCTATACGTCCATTGCATTTGGAACACATAATGAAATTATAGCGAATAAAACGGAATCGGCTAAATCAAATCGAAAGCCCTTTTCTCATTGCAAGGAATTCAAAATAAATCACGATAATTCACAGAACTTATTGATAACTACTGTTAAATTCCAATTGCAAACAGACTTCCAATCTACGTTAACATGGCAGCAGCCGATGGCACGTAATTCGTACCTCAACTGTTATTTACTTAGGCGGAGGAAAAACGGAGGCAGAATTAAAATTTTATTAGAATTAAGCATCTGTTTCAAACGGTCAACCAATAAACATCAGTCTAAGACGACTCGTTTGCACATCAGGTATTCTTCTTAAACGAAAAGAATTACATTATTACTTGCCGTTTATGTATAACGACTGTTCTTTTCTGACAATTCCCCAAACAATAGCTGGGTTTTCCTACTACGGATGCGCACGTGGATATTCTCCATAGTCCGTGGATTTACGCTTGAAGCGCTACATTTGCTGTAGTTATCTTTCATAACTCACCATCTAGAGTCATAATTGGTGCCCATAAGGCCCTATATACATGATAGCACGTCCAATTGAATGTTAGAGAATTCGAGATTTCTCTGACATCAATCCCACTTTCACATTTAGGGTGGTTTTGGCTTATTAACGAGGTATTAAAACGATCATATTCTCTCAATCTATTAAAATCAATTATCTAAGATGTTTATAATCGCATTAGGAGTCATATAGCATTTTTTCCATGAGCACATTATGGTTGCCTCTCCCTATAGCGAGACTTGTATACAATTCTGCCTATGAAGCAAAATTACTGAACAAACATTTAAAGGGTGAGACCAGGTGCAGAATCCTAAAAAAACCACATGCCCATTGCTCCTGGAATAGTTGTAGTTTAGTTCAACCCATAAATGCTAAGAAGGTCCAAATGGGCACAGAAAAAGGCACCACTCGCTGTTAAAGTGTGTTTGGGCATGCTAACTTTGAACAGTTCTAACTCTGCTATACACATATTCTTTCTGGTTCGATAGGTGCTCTTTTTGATTTTATAAAATGCCCATTTCAGTTATTTTACTGGTAAAAGATTATTCTCAGTAATAAGAATTCTCAATGACATGTCAACCTCAGTTGCCAATTGCCAACTCAATTATTTCCCTAGCATAATTCGATCATTTATTCCATTACCACTTACTATATTCATAGGCAATTAACTAATGATTATTTTTACCTATTGCTTTTGGTGTAAGGTCATCAAACTTTCAAACACAGATTACAGGGAGTCACCAAGCTCTGACGTACGCCCTATATCTGATTTTGTTCCATGGAAAATTTTTTTGTTCCGCCTCTTAATGGTAGTAATAATGCTGATGATGTCTCTGGACAGGCATTTTTGTCTGTATTTATTTTTCAGATACTGCAGCTATTCAGACTCATTTAGTTGGAAGTGAAGCAAGATTATTTACGGGCATGCATAAGAAATTACTTGATAGCCAGAGTGGAAAGAGAAGCGGAAAGTATTCATGCAGACTAATATAGACTGTCCTCTGAGAGAGGATATTTTCTACAATGACCAAGGGTGATCACCGAGACCAGCTATTGATAAAGAATGCATACATGTATTGTGCAGACAAGGAGGAGAGGATGAGAATGTGCCATTGCCTTTGTGGAAGAAAAATCTCAATGCCCATGACTTTAAGCTCACTACCACCCACAGCCACAGGTTCAGATACAGGAAGGGCTCACCAAAGGGGAGGCCCAGCTGCAGAGATAAGGGGCATAGAAATTCGAGGCGTAGAAAAGAAGGGCAATAAGCACTGACTAGAAGAGAGCCACCACCGCAGGTGTAGAATGTGTTCTGAGGATTTATTGGCCTGTATCATTACTATATGCAAAGGGAGCAAAATAGGGTATGCACCTATAACTACTTTGAGGAGTACCTACCACATAAATACATTCACTTACATTATATTGATGGAAAATGTATATACTTTATGCAATAAGAAAATGTATACATCCGCTAAATTCACTTCCATTATAAATCTTCCCCACCTGAAGTAAAAACAAATCAATTTACTCTTTAATGGTTCTCAATTTTTCTATGGCCTTTCAATATGACCTTCGCAACAAAATAAAATATATAGGTGTATCTTATCTTTAGCCAACTAATGCTTTTCATTTGAACAATTACCTTTAAAAGTTGTTGAGATATTGAAGCTTATTGCCATAGGAACAGGAAAAATTCAAAGGGCCAGATATAAATTCGGCAGTGAAGGGAGCCTATAGGTCATGGGCATAGCCGGGACTTATGTTAAGAGGTTGGGGGGATCACACTTTCATAACTGTGGATTTCTGTTGAGGGGCAGGACATCATCCAGTCCGCCTCTGTAGAGAAGATTTGGTCTGAAATGTTTCATCCAGGGAGGGAGTGACAACTGCTCCCTCCCCCCCCAGCTCAACCCATGCTCTTGGACATTAAAATCCGTCATTTTAAAATTAACGTTTATCATAGGGAGAATGTTTCACTACTTCCATGAATAGAGGGGTCAGTGACAGATTTCTACTTGCTTACCATACAATTATTTTATTGCAGTTAGATAACAAATACATAAAAATACATTTACACCAACACTTGTCTACCTTTCTTCTTTTTACCTTGATTTAACTTGTTCCCTTTACCTTTCTTTGATTTAACCTTAATGCTTTTTACATTTTTCCCATGAACACCACCCTTTTTTGCAAGGACTGTAGGTTTAACCTTTTGCTTAATCTTTTTTGGGGGTTTTTCAATCACTTCTTCCGGCTCAGGTTGGTTTTCATCATTTTTCAGGACTTCATCAACATCTTTAGAAAATATGTCATCCAGTGGCTTCAAATTGTAGGAAACTGCTGGTTTATTTTCTTCTTGTACAATCTTCTGTTGAACCCTAGCAATATACTTATTAGCTGAAGCCAATTTAAATTGCCGCCGAACCTACAGGGATAAGAAAATTTGATGTAATAAAGATAAACTAACTCAATACATTTGAAAAAACAGCTTTAATATTCAAATTACCAAAGACACCACTATCATAAATAATCTAACATTCCCACTCATCTAACCCATTGCACAGAATAAGACGGAAGGAGATTGACAGCATCAAAGGCTAAAAGGCAACCAACCATTCAGGATGGTTTAAAATAAACCAAAGATCGGAATTATTCCACTCTAATACCACAAAAAGGGCAAATAGTGACCAATTTATCTAATTAGGTACACTTCAGCCTTAAAGAGCTAAAATGTTATGAGGGTACATCTTGTCACACATTGTCAATTGGCTCCATGAGGCCAGATGTGAATTGAATTTTTACTTAAGTCCTCCTAGCACTCCAAAAAACTGCTAAGATACACACTATTTCACATAGAATGAATATATAGTGGGTATACGGTGGGTTAAGCTTTAAAACTTCACACACTTTCAGTGTGGATCATGTGCATCACTTATGAAGTGAGGGTTATTACATTGATGCAGTGACACAAATGTAAGTCATTAATCTCTCATCACTGGGGAGTTCTGTGGATGTGTATCCTTGTTTTCATCCAGTCGCAGTTCAGCAGTAACCTCAGATCTGTGTGGAAGCATCCATTCCAGGTTCCAGTCACAGTTCAGCAGTAACCTCAGATATGTGTGGAAGCATCCATTCCAGGTTCTGTGTGTATTTTTATCTTTGTTCTGCTTGGCAAGTAGGTATTTTCATTTTCATCACCACTAAGTGTTCTTCATCGTTTTATTCAAAGGAGTTAGCCAAATCAATGTTTAATGTCCTTACTTTCCTCATTAACTTTTCCAAAATTTATTTTTTAACATTTATTTTAATGACATGCAGATTTATCATAATTTTCGAGGTACCACTTCCTTCATCTTTAAAGAAAGTTTACTTCCGTGCTTACCGCTACATTTTTGCTTGGTTAAGTCAATCCTTTTCATTAGTTGTCAATTTTAAAAATGTCTGAATACTACTGTTATGTTGGCAACTGCGCAGTTATGGGTAATCACTGCTACGGCGATCTTGGGCGAGCAGTCTCGCCGGAACTGTCGATCAAGGAAGACCTGTTGTATATACAATGTATTTTCGACAAGTGCATTAAAATGTATCTAGTACCCTGGACTTCCGGACTTCTGATTTCATAAAAGATGAATATGGAAATGTAATTATCGACCCTGTTGAGATATCAAATGCATTTAATAATGCCTTTTTACAAAAGCCAGTCCTACAGAACACTGTGCCTACCATACCCTGCCATCCGAACTCAGTATCATGTAAGTCGTTTTATTTAAGACCCTGTGATAAAACTGAACTACAACAGTATTTAACTAAAGTAGGAGGTAAAAAATCAGCTGATACTGAAGGCTTGTGTGGTCAAATAATTTTTCAGAGTGGGGACATAATTCTTGATCCCCTACTATCTCTGGTTAACCAGTCCCTGGCTGAAGGTGAATATCCTGATGCTCTCAAGATCTCCAAGGTGATACCAGTTTATAAAAATAAGGGAGACAGGAGTGAATTATATAATTACAGACCAATTTCTATTATTCCTCATTTTGGCAAAATATTTGAATATGTTTATTGCAGAAGACTTGTTGATTACCTTGAAAATCACAGCCTCCTCTCTGGCAATCAGTTTGGCTACAGAAAGGCAAGGTCAACTGAGCAAGCTTTGTTTAAAATGGTCGACCACATCCTACAACATATCAATGAGAGATATAAAGTTATGGGTATTTATTTTGATCTGAGTAAAGCTTTCGATGTTATAAATCATGAAAAGCTACTCTTAAAATGCCAGCTGCTGGGCATAAGAGGTGTTGCACTGAATTGGCTGAAGACATATCTATCTCGGCGATATCAGAAGGTGGCCTATAAACGAGATGGTGATACCTATCTGTCTTCCTCTAAAGAAGTAACTAAAGGAGTACCACAAGGATCTGTTCTCGGTCCAATACTCTTTCTGATTTTCATTAATGACCTACCTTTGAGCCTGAAGTCAAGTGTAGAAAATAATTGTGTGATCTTTGCTGATGATGTGAGTGTTGTAACTTTTAGCAAAACATTAAATGATTTGATTACTTCTGGTAAAGTGGTTAATCAAAAAATGTTAAGCTGGTGCAATAGCAATGATCTCATATTAAACTGTCAGAAAACCCAAGCAGTATTCTTTTCAGTTAAAAGTAATAAATGTGAGAATAACTGCCAACTATTTGCAAACAATGGTTTTAATGCTGTGGAAGACTTAAAATTCCTCGGAATATATATTGATCAATATCTCAAATGGGATAAACATGTATCAAACTTGTGTAAAAAGTTAAATTCAATTTTTTATCTGGTATCTGTTCTAAAACATACTGTAAGTATAAATGTACTTAAAACTCTTTATTACGGTCTATTTTATTCCCAGATTTCATATGGTGTTATATTTTGGGGTAATTCCACATTATCAAACAATGTGTTCTTAATCCAAAAAAAGTTGATGAGGACCATGTGTAATGAGTCTTATCGGGCTCATTGTAAACCTCTTTTCGGTAAGTTAGGGATCTTGACTTTTCCATCTGTGTATATATACCATGCTGTTCTGTATGTAAGAAAACATCTGTCAGAGTTTAAGTCAAATAACTGCTACCATTCTTATAAAACAAGAAGCTGCGATGATGTTCACATGCTGACATCTAACCTATGTACAACGATGAAAGGACCTTATTTAATGTGTGCAAAATTATATAATCATTTGCCGCAAGCTATAAAAAATGAAAAAAGATTGATGGCGTTTAAAAGGCTGGTTTTTTGTTATCTTGTGGAGAATTGTTTTTACAAAGTTAGTGACTATTTGACTTCCCGTGATTGATATGTATCTGCTTACTTTTTTCTCTTTTTTTAATGACGTGCCTTATGTACTTACATTTGTAATGGATTTTACCTTTTGTAATGTATCTATTGGGCAAATAAATCTATTCTATTCTATTCTATTCATTATTCCTCCAGACTCCGAGACATAACACTGGCGACGAGGTTATTTCATTAATTAGTGTGGAAGCAGTTTTTTTGAGTTTGGCCACTAAGTTTAATAGGATCCACCATGCCGCTTGACGAAGTTTCTAAACCTTCCGGTGTGGAGCCTAGAGGGGCAATTATTGGTAATATTGATCCCTACATGCAATCAATAGAGTCCTTTGATAACTATTTAGAACGTCTGGAGGCATTCTTCTCCCTGAACAAAACTGCGGAGACGGAACAAGTGTCATCCCTCATTGTGTTGATAGGTCCCAAAGTTTATGGCGTCCTGAAGAACTTGGTGTCTCCAGAAAGGCCGAATGATAAAACTATCATGGAATTGCTCGACGTTTTACAAGCATATTACGCTCCCGAGGGACTGGAGGTGGCCGAGAGGTATCGATTCCATTGTCGTCATCAGAAAGTAGGAGAAACTGTACGTGAACATGTTGTACTCAAAAGCTCTCATCTAAGTGTAATTTTAAGTCGTTTTTGCCAGAAGCCTTGAGAGACCAGTTTGTAGTGGGACTTCAAGATCCTATGGCAACCAAGCGGTTGCTGTCCGAGAAAAAGCTGGCATTCGACGAGGCGGTGAAAATAGTGCAGGATATGGAGATGGTGCAAGAACAGTCTCTCGCACTGAAGGAAGAGTCAGCAGCATCGCGTTCCATAGACGTCAATGTGGTAAAGAAATCGCATCAGAAGTTAAATTGGTCATCACCGTTGCAGAGGCGATGGTATGATGATAAGAGGACCAATGACCAGTAATTAAATCCTAAGTCGACCAGCCAACTCAGTAGGAAACAAAATTCACAACAAATGAATGGTAATGGTAATAGTAAGTGTTGTTTTAAGTGTTGCCAATTCCATCAACAAGGGAATTGTCCCGCTAAAGCATGGGTGTGCTTTCGTTATAATTGTCCAGGTCATATTCAAAGGTATTGTCATAATCATAGTGTAAGGTATGTTGAAATTGGTGAGCTGAATGTTGACAACATTCGTAATGATGAAAATCTTGATCCATTGTTTGTTAAGTAGAATGTATCTGGCCGTGAGCTGTGTTTTGAAGTAGATTGTGGTTCTGCCATGACGTTAGTACCAATGTATGTTTATCGCAAGTTCTTTAAGGATTTTCCCTTGTTGTCATGCAATACTAAGCTAATCACGGCCAACGGCGAGCCCTTGAATATTGTTAGTAAAGTCATGGTAATTCTTAAGTCTAATCATGATCATGTTGTAACTCTACCTCTAATAAACAGATAAGTATTTGAGGAGATGCTTGCTTGGTAGAGACTGGTTGTCTGTATTGAATCCAGAATGGAGGGAGTTACTGTTAAGGGTGGGTGTTGGTGCGGTCAATCAGGCACGTTTCCACTCTTCAACTGATGTGAGTGTTATAGACTCACAGTATTTTAAGAAAAAGTTCCCAAATATTTTTCCTGAGAGCAATCACTCTTCAATCAAAGATTTTGATGTGACAGTTGTGTTAAGGGAAGATGCACAACCGATTTTCCATCGTGCATACTGTGTCCCCTATGCTCTTCGTGAACTGGTTGAAGATGAGTTAACCTACTTGGACGCTCAGAAAATTATTTCTAAAGTCAGGTACAGTAATTGGGCATCACCCATCGTTTGCATGAAGAGAAAAAATGGTAGAATATGAATTTGTGCAGACTTGAAGGTAACTTTAAATAAGTATGTAGATATGGACCATTATTCTCTGCCACGCATTGATGACATTTTGCATCCCTTGGTAAAATGTCAATTTTTTAGTGAGCTGGATTTAATTTATGCCTACTAGCAACTGTCTGTTAGTGAAGCAAGTAAGGAATTACTAACTATAAACACTCATGTTGGTCTTTACCATTTTAATAGACTGTATTTTGGCCTTTGTAGTGCCCCTGCTATATTCCAATCTGTGATGGATTCAATTTTGAAGGGTATTCCAGGTGTTCAAGCTTACCTTGACAATGTAATAATTGGAGCTATGACCAGGCAAGAGTGTAAATTAATTCTGGAAAGAGTTTTGTGTAAATTAAATTATTTCAATGTAAAGATTAACCCATCTAAGTGCAGACTATTTGCAAAGTCCTTAGATTTACTAGGGTTTCATGTTGATGGCCAAGGTTTGTACCCATCTCATGATAAAAGGAAGGCTAGCTTTATCATTAAATTAGCTAAGTGCCAACCAATGTGACAGAGCTTAAATCCTTCATTGGTCTACTAAAATTTTACCATCAATTTTTGCCAATGAGTTCTACCTTGTTGGAGCCGTTGTACGCTCTGACCCGTAAAAATGTTCCATGGTGCTGGACACCTGAATGCCAAGAAGCATTTGTAGATGCCAAAAATGCGATCTCGGAAAAAAGTCTGTTGGTTCTATACAACCCTCGCAAGCCATTGGTGCTAACCATGGACAGTAGTTCATATGGGTTAGGGGCAACTCTTGCTCATGATATTGATGGGGTTGAGCACCCCATTGCTGTTGCATCCACTACGCTATCAGCAGCGAAAAAAACTATAGTAACTTAGAACGAGAAGCACTTGCCTGTATATATGGAGTTAAACATTTCAATAAATTTCTGGCTGGCAGAACATTCACACTAGTTACTGATCATCAGCCTTTACAATCAATTTTCATCCCTAAAAAGGGAATACCCTTGATTGCTAGAGCCAGGATACAGCGAAGGGCCTTGCTGTCGTCAGGCTATCATTATAAGATATGTTATAAAAAGGGTTCAGAAATTGCAAATGCCGATGCCTTGACTAGGCTTCCTTTGGAATGAGCCACTAGTGTACCTGAGTGTTTCACAATTACAGATAAATTTGAGTAAGAATTTGTTTCTTTCAAGGAAGTGACTGCTAATGATCCTATTTTATCTTGTGTATTTAATTGGGTTATGAAGGGCTGGCCTCAAAGAGTACCACCTGAATTTCATAGTTATTTTAAAATTTGTTATCAATTGTCAGTGCAAGATGGGTGTATCTTATTTGGAAATAGGGTGGTAATACCAAGAAATCTTCAAAGAATCCAGAGCCCTTGGAGTCCACTCCCGCACCTGTCACAACTACCAGACCATCAAGGAGCAGGAGACCACCGGATAGATATTCACCATCTAATTATTAATGATGATTTGTTCTAATGTGTCAAGGTTGAATTTTTTTGTTATGTGACTATATATCTATGTTGGGAGAAAATGTTATGTTGGCACCTGCGCAGTTGCCACTGGGTAATCACTACTATGGCAATCTTCGACGAGCAGTCACGCCAGAACTGTTGATAAAGGACGGCCTGTAGTACACACAATGTATTTTCGACAAGTACATTAACATGTATCTTGTACCCGGGACTTCCGAACTTTCATTATTCCTCCAGACCCCGAGACATAACAACTACTTAACATGATCAATCAATTAAGCTTGTTTGTTTACACACTGAAATGTACTTTTAAAGGATTATATTATGCAACATAACAACACATTCACAATGCATGATCTATTATTTTAATGCCTAAATTTCTTTAACTTTAGCCAGAACCTTATTTGCAATTGTAGAAATGGAGAGGAAATCTCTAAGATCAAAGAAAGGTGTGAGACCTAGCAATGGGAGAAGTGCTAGCTAGAGTATAAGAGAAAGAGTTATTGTACTAATACTAACTGTAAATAGAAAATACAAAATGCTATCTAACCTGCAACAAATACAAGTTTCTATCATCTATTAGGAAAAATTATTAAAACAACAAAGAAGATATCTTCTACGAACAAAAATTTATCTCCTTGAGAAATACCCTCTAACTATAAGTGCAAACGGATAAAACACCAAACTTGACAGCAATAGACAAAGCCTATATATTCTAAACTTAAAAAAATTCGAATTATCACTCCTATGCCAACAGTACCCCTACAATTATTGACTCGAGATTCTCATAACTAATGTGGTAATGTTAAATTCACCATTCAATTCTCTAAATGCTGCTTAGTGTAGCAAAGGCACTAAAAGATATCGTAGATATCGATTCCATTTATTTTAAATCCCTTTCATTATTCTTGCTTTTACTTGTGTCTGGTTCAGTAGATGGCAACACTTGTGTTGGGTGTACCAACTCAAGCTCCCTTTGCGAAAGGCAGCCAAATATTTAGGTACCTTAACACATTCTCCCTAATGTCCAACAAGTAAGAACACATCCTAAATCTTACAAAGCACGTAAATCAAGTTAATTTTAACAAAAGTTGAGATTTCCTAAATACTCGTGAAAAAATTGCTGACCCATAAGGGGATATGGATGACTTCTAGAACAGAATTTACCTTAGCTGGAGAGACAAAATTAGGCTCCTCCCAAAGGGTTTGTCCTCCAAAACTTCCCTCGAAAATTTTAATTGGAAAGAGGACAAATCGAGGCCCGACTTCAGCAAGAGAGCCATCCTCTTCCACAATCTGGTAGTTGCGAAACCAAATGCGACCATCAAGATACGAAAATGTAAATACATGGTCTATAAAAGGTTGACTTTTTGGGTGATGGTATGGAGTTGAAAATGTCTGAAACAGGATTATTTTTTAAATACAAGGATATAGATTAGACAGCCATAAACTATGTCACCCACAGTCAAACTAAATAAAATTAATCATACCTGAATTAAAAGTTCCTTCATCAAAACCATATGTGGCTTAGAACTAAAATGTTCGTCAAAAGAAAGAAGAGGCCTAGACCCCTTCAAACAATTACCGGTCAATTTTAACTCCCCCATTGTAAATACTGAAACGATAATTACAATACATTTTGAAGTTAAAAGAGGAACCTTCAGTAACAGATCTACCAAGAATTTAAGATCCAGAGTTTATTCAGCACGAATTCTCACCACTTTGCACTAAGAACTTGCAGGATGGTCCTTTAGGGGTATTTGAAATCCACATGTACAAGTCCCTCTTTTTCCGTCCTTCGAAAAGGATGCACTTGTTACAGTTCTTCATGTCACAAATCTATAAGGTATCATGAGTGTTATTGAAGAAAATAATGCTCACCGAAGTGTGTGTGTTTAAATTTAACTTACCTCATTCACCACAAAAAAACTGTCTTTTTTCTCCATCTTACTATCTGGTTTAGAATGAGGAAGCATTGTCTTCAAGTCTTCCATTAAATGCCTGTCCCGGTAAGATATACCACGAGTGGAAAATACGAGAACGCGCTGCTTATTGGTCCATTTCACCTGCATAAAATGATTATTTTATTAAATATGTAACAATGAAACGTTACAAAGGAATAATGGACCATGCTATTACCTTTTTTGGAATGGGATCTTCTGAAGAACGGGAAACAGGAGGAAGGACAGCGGGTTCTTCTGCTGGTTCGGCGATTACTTTCCTCTTCTTTCTGAGTTTTGTTTTCTGGTCATTTGCCGGTCTTTTGGCCATTGTGACGTAATAAAGTTCAATGCAAAGAAGTCCAACTTCACTAGACACTGGAAAATTATATTTCAAAGCACGTGTTTACATTTACTATACTTCATTCGAATTATTCCCCCACACCACCTCGTGTGATGATCCAAGTTTACGAGGCTCTTTTGTTAAAATATGACACTCGCCCTGCGGCAGCGCGGCAGCTTTAAAGTAATCTGAAGAGTATGCAACGTAAATTGAGATGTGATTGAGATTCAACCATGGATTAGATATTTTAAGAAGTAATACCATAATACATTCCTCTCCAGGAAACTATTGTTAGTGAAATGGCAATGTCCTTCCCCTAGGTCATGTCCTGTAAATCTCATGCTGTATCAGTCGTAATCGTCCTAATATAGTTCCATAAGAGGTAGTCGGAAATTCGCATTCATAATTGCTCCTGCGCATAATTTTATATCTTAACAGTCTGTTTTTCTCCTAACCACAATCAATACGTCCGAAAAGTCTAAATAATTATGGAGAAATTGTAGGCTAGTCACATCCCACCACGAAGAATACTTTTAAAGGATTTGAAATTAAGCATCAACCATTGCAGTCGTCTCGTTCTCTAAGGGATGCCTCCGCAGTACTCACCTGAGCCATCTTGAGGTATATAAGTAGTGTATATTGCTGCTCCTCAAACCCAACATGCTGGTACAAATGTATGCATTCGTACCACAAGAACTTAAGATATAGTTACCGAAATCGTTGAGGGAGGAGTGGCGTTGCTGACAGAGTGTCTTTTCTCAGGCGCAAGGGTTTCCTTTCCACTGCCCTTTGCTTGAAACAAATAGTCCGGTCTTCCCTTTCCAGCAATGCTGATTAAAGGATTGTTCAAAGGGTGACAGTGTACAAGCTCATGTGCAACTTAAAGTGGGTGTGGGCTGTTAGGAAAGGGATGGGGAGGTAATAGTAGAGGAAACCTGAGAGACTAAGGGAGCTTCTGAAAATGTGAATTGTGGAGGGCAACATGAAAGAGGGAAATGAATGAGGGTCACCTAAGAAAGATAAGTTAGCTCTCTTGCTCTGATCCTCAGACCACAAAACGTAAGTATAGGGATAATATTAGAGACAAAGATTTTTACAGTTTATTTGAAAAAGTCCCAAAAACGATACAAAGGCTTATTATATTGGATGAATAACAAACAAATACATTATTTATTTATCTTCATTATCCCGAATACAGCCCAATGGGCCAATTTATGTCGGGTAAATGAAAGTAACAACGGACGAGACAAACACCCATGTCCTGGGCAGAAAATATTCTACCCAGGCCGGACTCGAACCCGCGACCCTCTGGTTAGCAGGTGAGGACTTTACCCCACCGCCATAGGGGCCGACAAATTATGCCGACGGCCGACAATTAGAGGCCTTAACAAAATATAGAAAAATTAACAAAAAATGGAATATGTACAGAGCAACTTACAAAAGAACAGACAAACGTGGATGGGGACTTAGTGATAAGTTAACAGGGTTGATGGGATTAATTTGCTCACATTGCAATGCACAAAACTGAATTAGTAGGTAGTAAATGAATTGAACTGACTAGGCTGAGGCAAAATAGGGTCGACAAAAATAAAATAAAAGACAAAAAGAGCCTTTGAAATGGACAACTTCTCCCCCAATTGAGTATGTATTGCATTAAATAAGAGATTATAACATACCCTTGAGTGAAATACCGCTTCACCCAAGGAGATGAGGGGGGAAGTACAGTTGCCCATGGTGATTGGCTAAGATATTCCAGTATTGCCAGTTCACAATTCACACCGAAGATATAGGGGGCCTTACCAGCATTCAGGATATAAAAATGATCCAGTGGAACAACAGCGGCCTAGCAGTCCATGAGCCAAGCAATGAGGGAGTCAGATCCTGGCAGTTTGTAACTTACTGCAGTTCGTGACTTAAAGGCTATGAGTTACTTTGAAGGCTAAGAGTCACAAGAAGTCTATGATGAAATTTTGGCACATCCACAGGAGGAAATTATTTGGGAAAAGAATTGTGTAGTTGGGGCATAAGTTTAGAAATCCTGGCACCAAATCATTTAATCACATTGATCCCTCACTGACAACACTCAAAATACAATTGTGAACCAAATAGACCTGAGAAAGGTGGCAAGTTATTTGTAATTAACCGGAATTATAGTAGAATTAGAAAATAGTGTGATAATTATCATAAGCAAAATTATTTGATGACATTCATATTGATGTAGGGATAATTGCAAAATTATTATATATCATTCATAATAACATGAGAAAAATGACAGGTAATCTGCCTTCTTTACTGCTCGTGCTAGCAGTGTATGTATGTAATGCCAACCTTCATTCTGCAATTAAATTCAGTAACATATAAGTAACTAATGTAAATAATTATAATTTTTACTTAATTTAATAAATAAATACTTCAAAACTATAACTCCTTTTTTTACTGAAGCTACGAATACCACTATATAACAGATATATATCTGGGTATGAAACAGCACCCAAGTTAACCCAGATTTTTCTTGACGAATTTTGACACACCACACTTGAGGTGCATTTTACCAGTCAAGATTCAAGAAACACCCTCATCTCATTGGTGATAGTTCTTGTACGTATTTCTTCAAATACATTCATTTCCCCATCAACATAGAAAAAAATTTTCACACTGTTTATGAGTTCAGTGCATACATACCCACAACACATATGCATTTATTTTTTGCAGAAGGCACAGTAACAAAGTTCAATTCTTGGTGAAAAACCTGTAAAAGCTGAACATTTTTAATAAGAGCTTCCATTCTGCCCAATCTTTGTAGGCTTCTTTTGCTACATTTCCTCTCATACCTTCACACCCTTATACCAGCACTCATGTTCCTAAGACCCCTAATAATCCTCCCCAAAAGAGTCTCTTCAACAAATGCATACATAATTTTCTCGGTTTACTCTTTCCTCTCACATCTTTCCCTCCTCTCACATTCTGGTTTCATTATTCAACTCTCATCTACTACCTTGGCATGGTTAAACCAAAGGAGTGCACCCCTTCTTATGTGTTACTGGAACTGAAGCATCCAACCTACACTATCATGATCCTCTCACTTGTAACCTGTATGACATGAGAGAATTAGAAGAAGTTGCATGGATAGGAGGTGGAGGAGGAGAGAGAAAATTTCATGGGAATCTATAAATTTCTTTGTGAATGACTCGGACAACTAAGATTTACAACATAGCTCATAAATTGTAATCTAATTTTCTATTTTTGGAAAAACTTGCCCACTCAACTACCGAAAAGCACAGCTGCAATGACATTGGGTTTCACTGGGGAATGGAAGATTTTGGAGGGGAAGGAAATCCATATTCTATACTCTATAGTGGTTGCCAAAATATGTTTAAATAGTCACATGGTTGCAACCATCATGGCATCTTACGAGGGAGATTCACATCAACTTTCCATTGTATTTGACCTTAATGTTGCTACATCTGCACCTGATAATAGACTGAAAATTTCATTAAGGAGCTACTTTGCTGAGTAGCACCATTCTAGCCTCTGCTTAAGTCTAGGTCATTAGTCAAACAGTTGTAATTTGAGCTTACTTGAAACAAGAAGCAAT
Source organism: Ceriagrion tenellum (assembly GCA_963169105.1). Taxonomy (NCBI): domain Eukaryota; kingdom Metazoa; phylum Arthropoda; class Insecta; order Odonata; family Coenagrionidae; genus Ceriagrion; species Ceriagrion tenellum. Next base: position 63,947,305 of record OY720632.1, read on the forward strand.
CAAATCTTGCTCAAAGCAAAATAACTCCTCACAAGCCTCTTTAGTGTTAAATGGAGAAATGACTGCCATGCATACTGTTGCATTCCTCGGCTTTTTTGAGACCATTCGTCCATATCAGTGTCACAAGTAGATGCAAAACTTTCTGTCCCCTAGATAATTTCAAAAGCTAAGTCATAACATCTAATCATATCAATCCCTATGCAATCAAGTTTACTTATCTCTTTCCCAACACTTCCTATAAAACCACTTTAGCAACTTACAATAGACTTCCGCGGTTCATTTTGGGCCAGTCTAATCTCAATCTCAACAGCCAATTTTGGCTTTGGACCTCTATGGCTTATATTTTGACTTTGAGCAATAATTTTGAGTATGCGAGGCAAGCAAGCTTTTAATGTACGTAGGATTCCCTGATAACTGTCCTCTACTCGTCAGTCTGGCCCATTATTGCCATTATGCCACCAGAAAGAGCAAAGTACATGCATTAATATCATATGCCTACTTTCACTATTCTAATTGTGCCAGGTTCCTTTCTAAGGATTACTTTGTCCCTTTACAATTAAATATTGAAATCGGTTGTCGATTGATCTATGCATCAGATGAGAATGTTTCAACATCATTTTTACAAAGTTATTTATCTTTCCATGCACAGGAATATAAACCCAGTACAGCCAAAGGGTTAAAGGGATAACTGGCATGCTAATAACTATTAAAGACTATATACTAGAAGTTATTTACAGGGTACTGACATACATGATGATTAAATGAAAATGTAACCTTATGCATAGTATTTTATTAAAAATATACATGTAAAAAAGTCCTTAGCCTCATAATTTTCATGTAACACAACCTACACCACCAAAGCCATATACCCAAAACCAAATCAAGGGCCAGTCCTGGTCTTGTCCCCCAAGTGATTGGAGCAAAACCGCTTCCTCCTCAGCAGCTGATCCTGAATCTCCCATCAGAGTCCCTTTGCTGAAATACCTCCTACTCCTTTTCACTCTGGAGATGACATCAGCAATGCTATTTGGAAAATCAAAAGTGAACATCACCATCAATGGGAAACTTGCTCACCTTATTTGTCCGAGTACAAGCACTGCTTTTTTGACAAAATATTGGCCACAAAAAGAGATGGGGGCTATAGGTATTCCATTGAAATGAATGTTTACATGGTCATTTTGCTAAGTATACACATCCAAAAGATGATTAGGAAAATGGGAAATGATATAAAAAAATACATTATGACAATGAACACAGAGATACTGCCTAAAATCTTTTGAAATATTATTGCTATATAATTGCTTTCTTTCTAACAACTAGGTTGATATTCCTAATAATATTAAGAATTAAATGTTAATTATTTTCCAAAATAGATACTTGAAATTTAAGGGGGAGAGGGGCTTCTAATCACATAAGGGCTGAATTCGGACAAATATCATAATTTTGAAAAGCTATATGCATGTGAAGCTCTTAAAAGTACAGGGCCAAAATTAAGTAGACACAAAAAGTTTGTTGAAAATATTTGAAAATATTTCTTGCTAAAAATTATGTGTGCCTGGCAGAGTCAAAACACTTAAGTCACCAGGAATACAGCATACTGTGTGACAGAATGGTACTGCTGCCAGTAATCCAATCCACATTCATCTGAATTTCAGCTAATTTAATCAAAATTAGATGCAAATAATCTTTTACATTTCATTTGTGGAAGACACTCAACTAGTATTTGTAATTTGATTCTACTAGCCGAAATATTTATGGAGAAGAGATGCCACACCGTGAGGTGACATCAGACCACTAAGATATTTTTATTTGAAATTTGTTCCATAGGATCTTTTACAAATCATAGAACACGTCCAAAAATATATGCTAAGTTACAGAGGTTTTAACGAGGTTTCAAACTCTGACTGGGAATAGTACATCTTCTCTAGGAGATATTGACACAGTTCCTTCATGAATTTACCAACCCCCTCTATTTTCTTTATATGGCTCGGAGGGTTATTATAAACTGTTGAGAGCAGATATAAAGGGCTGTTTCTAAGTTGGACACTATTATTATGAAATATATGTACGTCAAAATGTCTTCGTGTTCCATGGTAATGCACATCACCATTTTTCACAAAATAGTCGGGGTGAGTTTTCACAAATACAGCACAATACAAAACATACATACAAGGCAAAGTCAGCAAGCCTTTTTCATAGAAAAAAGGCTTACAACTCACACTAGGTTATTTGAAAATGGCACACATGGCAGTTTTTTGCAAAATGAATACTCGTTTAGTATGGGTGAAATGACCCAAAAAAACAATATTGTTACAAAGGTGGGAATAGAATTAACTAAAGTAGACTATTTTCAATACATTGCATGATACAGTGTTCCTCAAGGATCTCAAAATGTCGATACCACGAACTAATTTTTTTGGAGACATAGTTGATGTGATCTCTCCAATCAAGTGATGCATTCAATTTTAAGCCCAGAAAGGATACCTGGCAGGTTGCCTGATAACAGAGTTATTAATTTGGAGGAAAGGTAACTGGTCAGGTTTTGCATATGAGGAATGAAATAATAGAAAATTTGATTCGGTGACATTAATTTGAAATTCATTGCTGGAGGTCCATTCATCCATAGATAATAATAAATAAATAAATAAATAGATTGGACTGCTCCTTGACTGAGGTGGATAAGCCCTTCTAAGTTTTTGAGTGAAAGTGCATGGCTTGTACCGTCAGCAAACAGAGTGACAAAACCTTCCATCAAGTGATGAGGAAGATCATTAATTGAGACCAGAAACAGAATGGGTCCCAGTAAAGAATCCTGAGGCACACCCAGATTCCAAATTTTCATGTCAGATGTGTATGCCCTGCTCAACCCATCATTATAATACTTAATTTCAACATAGAGTTTCCTGTTCAGATTTGATGAAGTTAAGGGGTGTGCCAATGACACCTAGATCAGAAAGCTTTCTTAAAAGACTTGATTAGTCAAGTCGAAAGAAAGTCGAAAAGAAAGATCGAAAGAAAAGCTTTGGAAAAATCATAAAAGATTCCCATTGTACTTTTGGAACCATCCAAAGAGTCATAGATATAATTTTTTTTAAATTAAATATTGCTGACTGATCTAATCTACCTTTTATAAAAGCACATTGATTTTTATACAGCGTTTCATGGGAGCATATGAAATGAAGTAACCTCTTAACAAATATCTTTTAAATTATTTTTGAAAAGGGTGATACTATAGTGATTGGTCTTTGATTTTTTGGATCATTTTTAGAACCCTTTTTGTGCACTGGTATAATTTTCCCTATTTTCAAAGATTCAGGAAATATACCAGCATACAATGAATCATGATTATTGATGATATCACAATGAGTTTTACAAATAAGATGTGCAACAGCTTTGTTAACTTCTGCGGGTATTTCATCAAATCCTACTGACCTACTACAGAATAGAGATGCAATTGTCGACATGAATCCAACCCTATCTGGGGCAGATAGGAACATATTATACTTGCAATTCTTTGGAGTAGAAGAGGGTGAACTCATTGCATTGCTAGAGATTGTATTTGCCCTAAATGATTCATCCAGGAAAGTATTCAAGAACACTTCGGAAACATCTAGAGGATCAGTTATTGTTTCTTTGTTTACAAACAGCACAATACTGGGATGTTTTCTATTGATTCCAGTGTGTCTTTTAATAATGTCCCAGGAGGATTTGACATTGTTGTCCAAATTCTGAGTCATTTCATCATTTCTCATGATTCTGTCTTTCATTACACATTTGATGAAGTGCTTTTTTAATGCTTTATATTGGTGGAGGTTGTATATTTTAGATCATATGAATTTTTAAAATGTTTAAAATGATACCAGTGATAAATACATTCCCACGTGTACTTCACCACATAAATTTGTTCCATTTGGTAAGAAAACAATTGTATAGAACATTATTACAATGGGATAAAAGAAAGTTGTATTAGATCACAATAAAACCTTTAAAAGTATCCCATTACTCATTATTACTCATTATTACTCATTTACAACCCAGGCTTATTACTCTTTTCATATAAACTATTTTCATTTTCTGCCAAGTTTATACATAGTCACTAAGACAATGCCCCAAGAGTGAACACATGACATTTTCAGCTATGGAAAACAAAAAGGTATGTTATAAGATGTAGTTCTTCAAAGAAATGTGAAAGTTAATGGAATTGTTGATCAACACAGTCATTTAAGTTATTTAAAAAATTCTTTGTTTGAGTTCTGTCACCACAGCATAGGCTGATAACAATTATTTCACTAGAACCTGCCAACGGCTACAATAAATTCTGAGTCCTCACAGATTAAAATCATAGGGTGAAAAAGCAAAGAGACAATTCATGTCAATCTTAGGAAGTAACTCTCTACCCTGGGAATAAATTAATAACAACTGGTAAAAAGAAGAACCTTGAAAACCTCAGAAAAGTAATCCATTTCATTGCAAAAATTGGTTCTTAAGGCTCTTAAGCTTGTGATCTATTATAAAATAGAATAGCTCAATTTAATAACCATAAAGTCAAACAAAAATGAGAGGCAAATGAACCCCCAACAGAAAGTAATCAAACCATTAAAAGTGAATATTCATTCTGCAAACCAAACCTGTACACAAAACATACTCAACACAACTCTCTGCTTAGCTTGTGGTCTCTAGTAAAATAGAATAGCTCAATTTAATAACAATGAAGTCAAACAAAAATGAGAGGCAAATGAATATCCAATAGAAAGTATTCAAACCATTAAAATTGATTATTTATTCTTCCGACCAAACCTGTGCACAAAGCATGTACCCAAAGATTGGAATCACCTTCTTTTCCAACTAATTCCTTTAAAATCTCTAAGAGGAGTGATCAGGCTGATCAGCTTTCAGTACATGTATTGTGAATTAGAAGATACAAGTATTTTTTTCAAAAATGCATTTCCATAAGGCAATACTCACTTCACCCATTCTTCTCTAAGCGATATGAGGTGATAGTGCAAAGCACTTGTCCCAAGTGATGAATTGTCAACAGCTTTGTCTATTTTGGTGACTAGTGTTGGATCTGAAATTGAAAGTAAAACTTCTTTTATTGATTTTCTAATAAAAATATACAGTGATGGCATAGCTATTGAAGCACAGAGGCCAGTAATACTACAAACCATCATTACATAACAATGCGATTCAAAGCCAGATTCAGTAGCAATAGTTATTTCTCAATGGTAGAGACACATAATAATATGAGAGGATGGATGCCCCACTATGAAGGAGGAATTGGAAATGCCTTTTTTAATATTATAGTACACCAATATTGTAGCAGAAAGTCCTCCTTGCCTATAGCCCATTCCTCTCTGCATGACCCAACTCTTTTCCCTCCACAAACCTTCAAATACCACCTCTACCTGATCTCCAAGGCCTGTACCAAACTGACAAATGCATTGCTACAGTAGCTTTTATGATTAATAACAAGAAACGAAAAATCCCATTTGTGACATATTCCCACTTGTAATTCATAGATTTCATTGTATTTTCCCATACTTTTCCTGCTTCTATCATTTTAAAATTTAGGCTTTCTACTGATCATGATGCACAAGTTACCCATGGACTGCTACTCTTACTTCTAAGAAAGCAATTTTGAATGTATCAAGATACCAAGCACCATCACCTTAAAATGAATACACACTATGCCACACTAACACAAGTCACTACCTTCACCGAATAGACTGTCAGCACCAGAACCGACAAAGGCTTACATTTTTCCTCCCTCATCCACGTCCCATCCTCACCCTTCCTGGTTCAATTGATCACCCTTGCAAGTAGCATTGAGCCCTTTCTGCAATGCTGGAGTGGGTTGCTATACCCCCAAAAAAGTATTTGCGTCCAATTGAGTCTACACTGCGGTGCCCCCCAAGAATCAGGAACAAGTTATCTCTACAAGCACAGTTAATGATTCTTTATAAAGTCCAGGACTTGTCCCACACACCAAGCAATCATCCTGGCCAATGAGCTGGAGCTCACCCCTTTAACCTCGCAGACGATCCCTAAGAATAAGCCTTCGTTAAGTGCTTCAGGGCAACCAATAGAGGTGGTGAGTCAAAAAGTCAAAATAAACAGCACTGAAAGAAGCCTAATTTGAATGAATGGCACAAAAACGCTCCATACATATAGACTTCACTAGGAGGGGGAGGCCCTTATAGAGAAAGCCACAGACTTTGCAAAGGAACTGGGTGTGATGGGATTTATGGCATCAAAAGCATGGCTTGATAAATTTAGGAGGACATACTATATTCTTTCACAAAATTTTTTAAATCTTCTTCTGGACTGGAGCATGGTTTTGGCTGATCAAAATTCACATGTAAATAGGCTAAGTTAGCAAAAATCCCAGTCCTTTCAGCAGCTATATGGATGGGTCTGATAAAGTTCCTCCAATAGCGATATGGAAAATCCAAGAAACGGAGGTATTTTGCCAATGTTAGAACTATTCCCTGTCCCTGTTAAAGTCAAGGGAATGGATGGATGACCAGAGAGTTCAACTGATGACCAGCAAAGTTCAACGCCCACATGAGGGTGGAAAAATGCAATGTGATTTTCTTTATAGATGGCCTGCACTCCTACCTGTCATGCAGCACCTGAGACAAACAAGAGAGTCAAGTGTCTCCCCAAGAACTGCACCATGTGCCTTCAACCCATGACCAAGACATCATCAAGAATATGAAGCATTATTACTGTGGAAAAGTACCAGACCACTGAGGGGCCTGAGCAAGAATAAGAAGCTGAGGTCAGCGTCAGTGACCCCCACCGCCACCTGAAGTTACCTTGGAGGAAGACCTCAAGAGACTCAATGTCATCACTTCTGCTGCCAACAGAGCAACATGGGCATCCTGTCATGCTTTGAGACTTTTTTCCTCACTTCCAGGCTAATGAGGCGACAGTCACCAAATTTGACAATGTTGACAGAGGATCTTCCTCAAACCTAATTACATTTTTATATAAAATTCATCTTATCTATACAAATCAAAGTATACTTCCAATTCCAAGCAACTAACAACAACCTCAAAAAAATGTAACGCATTAACTAAATATTTAAGTAGCTCCGAATCCCCCTTATAATGTTTCAAAGATGCCTTCCATACATCAATGCTTTTAGTGGGGCTCACTGTTAATTGCAAAAAAATTACTTTTGGAAGTCAACCTATTCATGTTGAATTTCATTGTATTTTGAATAGGTTCAGCCCTTTCTTAATTTACACTCCACCCCCACTCATTTTATACGAAGACTAAATCTACACTGAAGCTAGATTTTCATTGGCAAACAGAAGCAAGAGATGCCTCACTTACACAATGAAAACTTATTATGATTCCTGGATTTGAATTTAAACTCAATGTTTAACCTTAGACATTTTTCTGCAGTCTTTGCAAAAATAAGTACTTGCATAGTAAACTCCACATTTTACTTTTTGGGGGACACCAAAATTCAAAGTCAAATGTTGCATTCCCAGAGAGTACACAACCACTGCACAAATAGAAATGAGCATAGATTACATTTAGATGGTGTTGAGATATTCCCCCTCTTGGCAACTAGACGGTGTTTCCCCCAGTAGCCAGCCGCACTGTCTCCAACACCTTGTCCTGCATCTGCAGGGAGCACGTCTATTCGAAAGACATTTGGAGCAGAGCTGGGAGGACTCTGAGGAGTCATAGCAGTTGGCAGCAAGTCTTTGAGGTCAGGATATATGCCAGAGGTGGCTGATAGGGATGGAACAGCAACATGTGGTCCAAGCACCAACAAGTTGGACTTTGACGGAGGAAGGTACTCTTCAGAGTTGAATACTGGTTGATAACACTTCTTTGGGACTATAAACTGAAGACAAAGAGAAATTAAGAAAACAAAAATTGGAGCCCAGTATAGACGCAACAGTAGATATGTATAATTAAATAGACCAATACAAATTGTGTAAGTTCATGCAATGAGCTACAAACAATCTTTTGGTTTTCATATAACAACGATTTTCATATAAAAGAAAAATTTTCACTCATAACATGATTAATGAATTTTGAATTGTGAACATTAACCACATGAAAGCTTCCAAAGTTTACTATCAATCAAATTAATATAAAAGCTGACAAATATTTTATCATTGGATAAATTTAGTTGTTAAGAGTAGTGTTGAATAATCTTTTATGCACCTCTTTTTCCAAATTAATGAAAGCAATGATGGAATGAGCAATGGCAGAGGTTTAAACTCAGCAGAATGACTTCATGTGAAAACCATAGCTAAGTCCAATTGATGCTAAAGATCAGGTTATCTCATACATATACCCAACCTTTTATTTGATCCCTTCTTGGATAAAATAAATGGCAAAGAATTTTAAAATATGTATCTGATTTCCAATGACAATCAGAAGACCACGTGACCAAATAAGATATGTACAAACGACAGGGCCAAACCTTAAAAATATACTTAAAATAGCCAACTCTTGAAGAAAAAAGCTGGAATAAAAACACACCACACCATTGGATTGATGTACCTGATGTAAAGAAAAAATAAGGATGAGAAGGATTAAGAAACCTCGCTTAACGAGCACCTCTCATAATGAGTAATTTACATAATGAGCAAAATAAATTGTAAAAAAATGATTCGCTGAACAAGGGATGTTTCACATAACGAGTGATGAGGAGAGGGGAATACCCAGATTGTGTGTCCGCAACAGCGAGGGTTGGAAGGCAAGGGGGGTCGGACAGAACGGTGAGGGGGGCTCTATACAGGGCCAGCACCACAGAGCGCTGCAGTCGCCTGACGTCTCGAAATCAGCCAATCCGAGGAAAAGATGCATTAGCTGCAAGCCTGCTACCCCTACTACTGATCAGTCTGCGTTTATCACTCGTTCCGCTTGGATCTTAGTGTCACTTGTGATCACACATTTTTCCAAACTTGTGTTCAGATATATTATTTGTGATTTTTTTGTGTTAAGTTTAATAACCCTTGCAAAAATGTCCCCAAATAAAAAGCAGCAAGGTTAAGGCTAAATGAGAATAAAAATAACCATAGAAATAAAACGTAAAATCATTGAAAAGCGAGAACAAGGTGTGAGCGTGGCTGATCTATCACACACATACAATCGATCTACATCAACAATTTGCACTACCGTCAAGAACAAGAACAATATTAAGGAGATAGACACTTCAAAGGGTGTGACAAGAATATCTACGCAACGGTTATGTATTCCAGATGATGTTGATAGGTTGCTTCTCATATGGATAAACAAAAGGCAACTGGAAGGTGACACCATAATTGAGAACATCATTTGTGAGAACGCAGAAGTGATTTTTGCCGACCTTGTTAAGAAGACTCCATGATCATCAACAGCCGAAGAAGAAGTATTTAAGGGAAGTTGTGGGTGGTTCGAGAAGTTTAAGAGAAGACCCAGCATCCACAGCATTGTGAGGCATGGTGAAGCACCAAGCTCCAACGAAAAAGCAGCAGAGAACTTCATCGGCGACTTCAAGAAGCTCGTAGATTCTGAGGGTTACCTGCCGCAACAGGTTTTCAATTGTGACGAAGTGAGTCTCTTCTGGAAAAAGATGCCCAGCAAACCTACATAACAGCAGAGGAGAATGCATTACCCAGCCACAAGCCTATAAAAGAACGTCTCATGCTGCTATTTTGTGCCAATGCAAGCAGCGATTTGAAAATTAAACCACTGCTTGTTTACCATTCAGAAACTCCACAAGCCTTCAAGAAGTGCAAAGTCCGGAAGAGCAGGCTAAATGTGATGTGGAGATCCAACAACAAGGCTTGGGTTACACATGACCTTATTACTGATTGGATCAATGAAGTGTTTGGTCTGCGAAAAAATATTTGTTTGAGATGAATCTACCACTCCAAATTTTGCTTGTTAGGGACAACAGTCCTGCCCATCCTCCAGGACTACTAGATGACCTCCTTGAAGAATTTAAATTCATCAAGATCCAGTTTCTGCCTCCAAACACCACTCCTTTACTCCAGCCTATGGACCAGCAAGTTATTTATAACTTAAAGAAGCACTACACTAAAGCCATCTTCAAGCGTTGTTTTGAGGTGACTGAAGGAACTAATCTCACCCTCAGAGAGTTTTGGAAATATCACTACCACATCGTTGCCTGCCTCAAAACGATCAAAAAGGCATGGGAAGGGGTTACCAAGAGAACCCTCATTTCTGCTTGGAAGAAGCTTTGGCCGGAGAGCATTGTCGAATGTGACTTAGAGGAGTTAGAGACAGTACCGATTGGATTGGATTTTTTTGGGGAGGAGACCGACGGCTAAGGTCATTTGCGCCATAGGGGATAGGTAAGGGAGGAAGGGTGGATAGAAACCCGGCGTCGGCATTAGCCTGCTCTTAACGAAAGGCGCCAAGGGGACCACGGCTTAACGTCTCATCCGACAGACGGAGTACTCCACTTGAAGTGCCCTCCACAAGACACTCAAGTAGGGATCGGGTTCCTCTGAAAAACATCCGCCACTGCAGGGATTTGAACCCTGGCCGCCCGTGTGGTAGGCGAGTACTCTAGCCACCACACCAACCCGATCCCCTAGAGACAGTACCTATGGAGCCAGTAGTCAACAAGATTGTGTCTTTGGCCAAGATCATGGGACTGGAGGTGGATAACAAAGATATGGATGAGCTTGTGGAAGAGCACAGCCATGAGCTGACCACCGAAGAGCTTATGGAGTTACATTGTGTTTCACAGCAAGAAGTTGTGGAGGAGAATTTGTCCAAGGAGGAGGAAGAGGTAACAGCAAACCAACAATCTTCTGTCACAATAAGAGAAATGCTGAAAGTATGGGAGACTGTTGCATCATACATTGAGAAGTATCACCCTAATAAAGCAGTGGCTAAGCGCGCTACTAATTTATTTAATGATAATGCTGTGTCACATTTCCACCAAATTCTGAAGCATTGGCAAAAACAAATTTCTCTAGACAGCTTTCTAGTAAAAAAGAATTAGGTAAGTATCATAAATAGTAAATTAATTATTTCGATTTTTATTTTCAACAAATTGAACTCTCATTCCAAGTTCATTCATTCCACGATAGAAGAAAAGAGGAAGATGAATTACGATCCTTAACAATGTATATAAAATTTTCTTTGAATAAACATTGTACATAAATGATTGAGCAAGGGCCTAGCCTCATTGAAACACCAGTTCCCATAAGATCACTGAAGTTGAGCAATGTTGGGCCTGGACAATGGTTGGATGGGTGACCATTCATACCTTCACTGTGGCGCTCTTGTCCCCTGTCTGCATGTGGCAGGCAGGTTAAAAATGGGGTTGGCACAATAGACCACTCAAGGTCTAGGTGCCTGAGCTCCTGTCAAAGGCTCCCCCAACTAACAATCTTATACATGAAATATTTTTAGTACTTTTTCAGCATGGAACGCATTATCAAATTTTAAATTAATTTGCATGGGAAAAACTGCTTCGCTTAATGAGTGTTTCATGTTACAAGTAAGATTCTGGAACGAATTTTGCTCCTTAAGTGAGGTTCCACTGTAGTTGCATAAATTGAATCTAGATTTTCCACAAAGAAGCACAACTTAAAGGGTAAACAAAGTTTCAATGTACAACACCACCTTCACGTAGGTAAGGGAACTTCACATCAGAATAATGAGAGGATACAAAAAACAGAAATGACTTCGTTAAAATACTTTTTACTTTTATGGAAATTGAAAATGCTCTACACCACTAAAGTTGACCTTGTCAGCTTGATTATTGGAAAAAATTGAAATGAAACATTATTGGAAAATCAATTTGCCCTCAACTTTTTCACTCAATTCATCTTATCTATACAAATCAAAGTACACTTCCAATTCCAAGCAACTAACAACAACCTCAAAAAAATGTAATACATTAACTAAATATTTAAGTAGCTCCAAATCCTCCTCATAATGTTTCAAAGATGCCATCCATACATCAATGCTTTTAGTTGGGCTCACTGCAAATTTCAAAAAAATTACTTTTGGAAGTCAATCTATTCATGTTGAATTTCATTGTATTTTGAATAGGTTCAGCCCTTTCTTAATTTACACTCCACCCCCACTCATTTTATATGAAGACTAAATCTACACTGAAGCTGAAGCTGGAAAATCAATTTGCCCTCAACTTTTTCACCTAATATTTTTTTTCATTTAAACATAACTAATCTCCACTTTAGCATATCAGCCAATAGAAATCTGTGCAAATTGATGATAATTTTTCAAAATCTACCATCTAAACTCTATCAATCATTGCCACTGTGTATCTCCTAGCCTTTCAAATGTGTACTTATGCCTCTGATGAAGTTTAACTATTGAGCAGTCACACTCATGCACTCAGAGCTCCAGGTAAAAATTTTCTTAAAAAATTATTTCCCTCTTTTTGTAATCATACTATCCTCCTCAGGTCCACATACAATGATGTATTACAAGTATGAATTGAATTCCAACTTCTTCTGCAGAAATTTGTAGTACATAATTATGACATTTTGTAAAACTTAATTCAGGTGGCACTCAATGTTTACTTCTTAATTATATGTAAGTCTTGGTTATCTGACAGATAATTAAATACATAAGACGTAAGTTTTTCTGCCTCAGTCTTCAGGCAAGTAAACTTTGTCATCACACCCAATGAGGCATGGTAATCTTTCTTTTGAGGCAAAGTGCAATTTCCATGTCCCACACCTGACTATTCAAGCGTCTTTGAAGAGAATCAATTGATTTTTAGCTAGATTAACTAATATCTTCAGATCTAAACCTGAATCGGCCACAGCAGCTTATGAAGGTTAATTTTCTTCTTGAAGGCTGCAATTCAGTCTCTTCCCAACGATATTCAAATGTTCCTGAAGAACCACTAGAATATTGAAGATACACAACTAAAAAAGAAGGTTCTAAACAAAAGAGGGCAATGTAAGCCAAAACTATCAACGTAAACATGAAATGTTCCCAGGACCACAGTTTTGCTTGCAGAATCCATGCATAAGAATATAAATCTGTAGCTGAAAATTGAAAATTAAATGAAATTACTTGAATATAATACTAAATATTATAAAATTACCACAGGAGCACTTAGAGCACCACAACAACTGCTCAAGTTTAACTATACAAAATTAAAATTTCTCATCTCTTGACCAAATTCTGCCACCTGTCTCCCTTCACCGGCCACTGAGTTCTTATAGTATGACTAAAAAAGCTTACTTTCTGAAATGTTTTTTGAAGAACCTTTTTCTTGGTTTATCACAGCGATAAAATCACTTTACAATAAGCAATGCTCGAAGGACTCAGGAATACAACAGGTCTAGTTCATCTTTTACAGCAAACAATTTGCTGGAAAACTCACACTTGCTCCACACAATTCAAGATGAAGTGCATTGCTCTAAAGATGCTGTATATCTGGTGAACATACAGCTGGATTAAAGTTCAAAGAACAAGTACTAAGTATCCACTATCAAAAAAAGTAGTGGAATCAGATTAAAATTGACAAGTAGCACCTAAATACAAAACAATTTTTCATCTCATACAAACTGAGAATCCACAAACATACCTTTAACGCTTTGGCAATGCAAAGCAGAAGCTTAATGGGGGCTCCACGGAGTACAACTTGAGACCCAGTCAAGAAAACATGTAGGAGTGAGAGAAACAGAACTCCTCCAAGGGCACTTCGGAGCTGGCATAGGGCCAAAGGAGGAGACTTTGGTAAGTAATCACCTGCATCATCACTCTCACTTAGAGATGGCCACAGAAAGGTTTCATCTGCTTCCTCATCATCCTAAGAATAAATATGATAAAGGGTATCACAATGATTGGAAGTGGGATTGAAAGGGAATATTACATTTTTTAATAAAGCAACTTCAAACTATAATGGAGAAAAAATGATAGGAAATAAAACAACATAAAATTTATAAATCAACAACAAAACACGGTGGGTAGTACTCGGAACCCAGTTTTTATATTCAGTGAGAGGTATCCTCAAGAAAGTACAAATAAATCACTTCTGAGGATGTTTTAAAACTTAAAGAGAGGTACAATAAAGCATTTCCACTCCTGCATCATAATTAAAGCAAAGCACTATGACTAAATAATGATTACACTAATAACTAATTTGATACTTGGGAGAAAATATGGATAATACATCAAGGCATTTCCTTGCCTGTCTTTCATGAGACCCTTGAACTACAGCAATATAACAAGGAATATTAATTACATTAATAAGCAGTACTTACTTAGTAATTTTCCTCATTGTTTACTTTTATTACAAGCCGTTTCAAAATTACACCTCATTATCAAGAGGCTGTTCTTGAAAATCACAAGTAAGAGTTACACATAAATAAATGGAGAGAAAAATTACACAGTAACTACTATTTATTAATATGGATACTTTTCACAAAGTTAGTTCATCAACATGGACATAGCCAGTCGCCCATAGACTTCCCCCAGATGAGACATATTGCCCTTGACTCTGGCCTCATCAGATCTTTTATGTCACTCAGAAAATCAATTACTGCACTACTTCTGAATGCTGATAGGTATCAAAGATTAGGTAGCTCGGAGGTACGTACATATAGAGGACTCAGTACATTTTAAGCACAGCATTTCATAGCAAATTAGAAAAGAATATTCAAAAGACTCAAAACTTTACATCAGAGTCCCAGAAGTTCCTGAAGGATAATTCTGAGTGTACACTCATGGGACGAGCAGCATCACTAACATCTTGCAAAGTGGTAGAACTTGACAGACTGTTACAGCTGAGCAGCCGATGACTTCTTTCACTGGCTTCCTTGGCCTTCACAGTTCCATCATGTACTCCTAAAAACAAAGTGTGAATGAAAAACTGTCACACTTTATCCATGCACAGATACCTCATCAATTTTTTACAAAGCTGAAACATTGAAGAGTGCCAAATAATACAACAACATTAGAGCAGAATGGCAGCCTATAACTAAGTCAACCAAGAAAAAAATTAGGGAGATGATTAAATGAACAAGCTCAAATGAGAAATAATTTCACATTACTCTGACAGCTACCTCAACTACATGCAATAAGGACATATAGTACAATACCAAATTCACAGACATCAACACTGTCATGATTGGTTCTCAAGTTCAATTAAATCAGATTTAAAAATAAGTATGTACCTACCATATTCTACATTTCCCTCCAATGACTCCAGAATTGAATTAAAAGTGTCTTCTTTGCTTGAGATCAAAGTGAATCCCTCTTCAGTCTCTGTTCAAACAGTCAAACATGCAATATAAAACATGGTGATCCACTAAAAAACAAAGCTGATTATTGCACACAAAAGGAATTTTTAAATTAGCAAGAGGATCAAATCACATAATTTTATTTGCTGGTATTTATCCATCAATTGATTATAAGAAAACTCACTTCTATCAGTGACCATGTAATGGACATAATAACAATCCCTCTTGAAACCTTCAAGAAG
Source organism: Ceriagrion tenellum (assembly GCA_963169105.1). Taxonomy (NCBI): domain Eukaryota; kingdom Metazoa; phylum Arthropoda; class Insecta; order Odonata; family Coenagrionidae; genus Ceriagrion; species Ceriagrion tenellum. The sequence goes on from OY720632.1 coordinate 63,962,765, forward strand.
GGCCAGGTGGGTAGATATGGATCTCTCACGAAGGATAAACAGGGATTATTTCGATATTCTATATATTCTATAAGAAGTGGTAGTGACTTAAGCTAAGAACGTTGCTCCTTCGAGATTACTTCCACCCGAGAGCACTTACTTTGCAACTGGCCAGTCGCAGCTGCAACCGAACGAATCGACGCCACCACCATTAAGAGCAGCAAAAATCCCTGATAAGTGCTATATTCTCCATCGAAATTTCCTTTCTCTCCCCCCCTTCCTCGCCCCCCCTCAAGAAGATAGAACGGTGTTAGAAGAGGAGTTGCTCGTATCACTTTCTTTTTGTGGTCCCTTTTCCTCTCAAGTGGTCGTGTGTGAATGTATGCGTGTGTGTAGGCTATTGCAAATAAGTTTGATGAATGTGGAGGGCCTTTTGGTTCACATCATAAAAACATTGTATTTAGGACATAGTCCTTATATTTTTGTCCCAAATCTAATTGTCTATTTCACCAAGGCAGTACAGCAAAGACAATTACAACCAGTATTGAAAGGAAGTCCCTTTTTGTTTAACCTTTTTTTTTATGCTTCCCTGAATTTCTGTGTAAAAGGGCAAGTTGTACTCCAATTTCTTATTTTCTATTTATTTCTTTCCCCTCCCCCTTCTCCTCCCCCAAGAAGATAGAATTGTGTTAGAAGAGGAGTCGCTACTATCATTTTCTTTTTGATCCCTTTTCCCCTCATCGATATTTCCTTGTTACCCTGTATACAAGAATCTGTGTTTTATGCAGATTAGATCCTTTTTGTACTAGTAAGGTGGAAATTATATATTATATACTAGCTTATCAAAAGATACTATTTTTTCTGAAATACATATAAATATATTAGGAACTGAAAACTGATACAAAGGCCGTAAAACTGCTCTAATATATTTTAGCATGAGACTCTTATAATTACATAAAGTGAATGTTACCTCCAAAGTGGATGCACACAAGGCAGTATTATTGGAGAATGTAAAAATTATGTTCCGTGAATATTCACATAGCCAAAATTTATCCTTGGCCTCCTAGACAACCATGACAAAGGAAGATTTAACCAGTATTTTAAGCATCTCTAAAGCTAAGCTAAAAATTTTGATTTATAGATTTATGGCCACCTAGGTAATCAGAATTCCTATAGTGAGTCTATGAATACGATTTGATCCAAATATGTATATACATACATCAGCAAAAATAATTATGATTGATTATTTCCTCTGTACACCAAATATGAAGTATGGCAAAACAACACGTATATTTAAGTGATTTTTAGTGAAAAATTAGAAGGTTATTGATAAAAACAAGGCAAATAATCAACAAATACAAAGTTTCTAAATTATTGACATTGAATACCTGAATATAATTTCAACCTATCATGAATGTGTCAACTTAAGATTATATAATGAGTGCTAAGGTTTACATTTATAACACGTCACTTAATGATCATGTAAAGGTTTCTGCAATGTGGTATTGACAATACAGTAAAATCTGGTTATTATGCAGGTGGAGGAGGACAGACATGCATCCACGTTAAGAGCAACCTGTGCTATTTTGTGGAGGAAAAAGCAATTGCATCAAAGTTACAATTCCTGCACACACAATTGATGCTTAAAGTAAACAAATGTGGCTATGTTCACAATACTTTCATTTTGAAGAAAATATGGTTTCACCTTGGCATATTTTTATATTTTGGCTTTTGGGTCTCCTTATTAAAAGTAATAAAAATCATTCAAACAAAGAGCTCATTACCTGTGACATCACAAACATCACGAGACTAAACACTATTATCGATATTATCCAAAAATATAGTTACTGTGCTGGGCACCTTAGTAATTGTCTTGTGGGATGTATTACAAAGGTAAAGAAAAAAGTAAATATTAGATAACCACCTATTTCAATATAAACCTGGACAAAGTATCAACGCATTGCCAATAAAGTTCAGATACGACATTTGAAGTATTCATCTTAATATTAATGCAATCAGATGTAATTAACACAGATGAAACAAAGGAACTATACACGATAGCTAATTTCCTTCCAAAGTTACAGTTTATATGAAAAGAAAAAATAAAGCGATAGAGAGCAAAAAGCACTCCCAACTTTAAAGAGTATAGCGGTTTATATGAGCTTTGAGGTGACTATTGTCAGCTACGTTAGCATTAACCCTTTGAGTGCGGCCTGACGTGATATCACGTCATGGTTGTCTTTATGCCGGTGCTGATGACGTGATATCACGTCAAGGGTGCCTGAAGTGTTCCAGCTTTCACTGGGGAACTTTCACTAGGCCCCCTAGTGAAAGCTGGAACACTCGAGGCACCCTTGATGTGATTTCACGTCATCAGCCCCAGCGTAAAAAAAACATGACGTGATATCACGTCATGCCGCACTCAAAGGGTTAATACAACACTTAGGAGAATTTTCGATCCATTTCTCACAATTGAAATTAACTAAATGGACAAAAGTCACCAGGAAGGGCAGATTCACCAACATTCACCTATAGTGATTTAAAACTCTTTTCTAACTACTGACTCATTTTCTTAAGCACTCACAGTATTACCACAGTTTAAAGAAGGGCTCTCAACAGCATTAAGAGTCAAAATCCATGAGTACCACCATGTTATACTCTTCATAAAAATATTGAAGCATCATCGTCATGATGGCAATAAAATGACTAGTAACTCACAGCAACAACAAAAAATTGAACACCCTAATTGATGAAATCTACTGGTTTGGCAAAGAAAGTAATGAAAAGTAAAAATTATTGTCATGACCAAACGATGTAGATAGCAGGCATCATCTCAGCTTTGTTGGACACATGATTCGCTTCCCCAGTCGACATTGAATTTTTTTTAAGATTAGCAACATTTATAATCATTATTAATACAGGACAAAAAATAATAAAGGCATTTCAATCCTTTTTTCATTCACAAGATTACAGTAACAATTGCTGACAGGAATCAGAAAATACACGCATCTTCACCAAACAAGTGCCTGATCGCAAGGATGATTGACATGCAAATAGCTCTAAATGGATTTCGAAAGAATGGAATTGCACATGATAAGTTCAATACAAATGCTGTGAGAAAGAAAAACAAACTGTAATTTTGGGAGTCAAGTTCAGACCCACGGTACATCCAAAACCACCACATTATGAGGGATGTTATAACCAGATTTTACCGCAGAATTTTTTCAGGATATTTTCCACAATGGCCTACGTTAACTTGACCTGCTAGGACAAGAATGATGCATACTCCACTGACTTCAGTACCTAAGTTGTCTTCTGCAACTCAGGAGAAACTGTGGTCCCAGCATAATAGACCAACACAGAAGACGTCCTAGACAAATTGTGCTTCGTACCTTGTGTGTGGTGTCCTTACACTGTGTGAATGGTATCCCTTCATTGTATGTATGGTGTCCATACTCAGTCCTATCACACTGTTTCTAACATGTTCTGCTAATATTAGAGTCCCAATTAACACTTAAGTCACACTGTAGTTACACTCTTGAGAGAACAGTGAAAACAGCGCAAGTCAAGCTCACTGCATGCCAAGAGCATGAGAGAACTGAGAAAACATTATGTCATGCTCTTTACATGCTCATGTCAAACTGCTAGTCATGGTTTATACTTTTTCACCAGCTCAATTACTAGCTCTGTTGCCAACTAATGGATGTCAAGTACATTCTGCCAATTAGCCGACATGCATAGGAGGTCTACCTATCGGAAAGGAATTGATTGAATCCAGAAAATACTATTTTTTTTAAATCTCATTTTCAGAAGGTACACAAGATACAAAAGACTGACCTATTGTCACCTTGAGAATAACTTTGTGAAGCTGAAACCTACGTTGGAATAGGTAAACCATGAAGTGATACACCCAACTGATTAATATGCCCACGGTATGCTAACTTTTTGTGAGGTAGGGTCCACTTTTTCTTGTGAAATCACAAATAATTGGAAAAATGAATATCCTCACATCATCGATTGCAGATGTATGAAAGCTACTATATAGGAGAATAAGAACAAGGATGATTGGTCACATATTGGACACAGCACACATCACACTCTGAGTCAGTACATAAATGGACGATGACACTTGGTAAAACTTCCTCTCATGTCACCTCCCATTGATTAGTTCTACTAAAAGCACACGTTAATAAAATATTTTCCTATACACAAGTGTATTTTGTCTAAAATATGTTATATAGAAATAATGTTAATTAAAAAGACAAAATTAAGCACAAATCATGCTCAATTCGCAAATTTCAAAAGACAATTGGAATAATCTGTAATTAAGCATCATTAAATAAGCTAAACAAATATGTACCTTGGTGCTGGTCAAAATCAAAGGCAACACACTTAGTAGGCAAAGAATCGACTATTTTCTCTGAGAGACGACTGGCTCCTGCTTTTAATATCCACACAAACCAATTATGTAACCTGAAAAGGAATGTTAGTTCATATTTAATACAAACAACAGGGTAATAAATGGGGTCACGCCTTTTTCCATAACCTTAAACAGAGGTCTTGAAATGTTTACCACCTAACTTGAGATGGAACATGGCATTTAGGGGTGCACCATAAAATCATATTTATTTAAAGAAAATCTTGATCCAAGCTACATACACCTAGCTGGTATATTCTCACATCATTGATACTTCAGGTATCATTACTGATAAAAGGAAATACGAAAAACATAACATAGTCAAAACATACATTCTTCTGGAAAAGCAAATGTATATAAGTCTCCAGTGATATGGCATGGAATTAAAAAAATATGAGTTGATAAATTGGGTGTAATTTTCCACAATTAAAGAGAAGTAAAACTGCAACCAGGGTTTCAAGGTTATAAAATTACAACATAATTATATAACACTTTAACTACTACCTACATTGTAATTCTATAACAACATGATGATAATGCAATAACATAACCCAGATGACACATAAGCTTATGGCAATACTGCATTAGGGATGTGAAAAACTTTAGCAATGTTGCAAATTCTGAAGTAATTACAAATTAACTCATAGTAACCATCGATTTAAATGTACATGTTCAGGAGTAACCTTCCCGTGTGTTATTTTTTTGGGGACACAAGCAATTACATCAATTATTCTAATTTATTCTAATATGCTTTCATTTTGCATCCACTGAATCAAGTTATAAGAGTGATATGTTTAACGAGAATGCAATACTTACATGATACATATATAGCTTTAAATGGAAGTTAGTATGTGGAAAATATTTGATGGATGCATCAAAAACAGTACAGCAAGACACCTCTTCCAGAGCTGAAAAAGGTGTCTTGCCTCCTACTATTTAACAAGCATCAACAAAGAAATTATGGATATCCCAGCAATCATGGGAGCAACTTCACATTTGAATTTTCTGAAAGAGTGATGTTAGTGAATAATATTTTTTTAATGCAGTGCCCTATATGGAGTCCCTTTTGTGTTACAGGCAGCTGAAAAAATTGCTTAGCAAATAGAGAGCGAAGGGGCAGTTTTCAATAGATGCATTGAAAAATAGGCCCATTGTCACCAGTAACTTCAGACCAATTTGAAGTTGCTAATATTTATAATATTTGATGAAGGATCTCAGATTTTCCCGGCATATCTGATGGATAAAGGTTTCTCGGGTCTTCCACCGGGTGAGCAGGTGCATGGGGCCCTGCCCTGGGTACAGGGCAGGGCCCCATGGACCTGCCCACCCGGTGGAAGACCCGAGAAACCCTTATCCATTTATAATATTTTCCTACATTTTCACAGCTTGAACATGTTACATTTAACGGATAGATTTGCCTGAAAATGCCACTTATTAGAGGAAAAATCCAGAAAGCTCACGAAGAACATCAAAGATTTCCACTATTTCCTTTCTTTCCATGTTCCACTTGATTTAACACTGAACAAATGCAAACTTTCTATAATACCTAAAGAGGACCAAGACGCTTTTCGCCATTGACAATTTATGCTCAATGGGCTCAATCCAACAGATGTGGACAACTATATGGAGTAATTGACACTACCGGCAATGGTGTTAAGAACACAAGAACTAGCAGGAAGGAAATTTAAATTCAGATAGGATGAAGGGTACAGATATGAACAATAAATGATGCTAAAAAACTTGTATTTATTATATACAGAACATTCCTAATGATTCATCTGCAATGGTTTTTATGTCTCAGAAAAAAATGTCTGATTCTGTTTAAACACACTAATGGCTGCATATCCTCCCACAGCAATCAAGAAAATCCTCTCCTTACCTCTAAGGATATTGTCCTTTCCAAATATCTTTGCAACTGTGAGGTAGGCCTCAGTTTTTTGGGGCTGAGGGAGGAGAAAGTCTCCTGGCACATGAATTGGCAAAACCAACCAGAATGCAGTGGGTGGAGCCTAGCCTCTCAGGAATTCAGTTGCTCTCAGACCTCTGCCATGTATGCATCACAAGTCAGTTAGCATTGTTGCCAAACCTCCATTGCCTTTGTTAGCTGGGTGTACCCCAGTGATCTTTCTTCTATCGAATTATTTTTAGAAAATGTATATTCCTTAACATTATCAGGTATTTCTTTAAATATAATATCTATTTTACTTTTTCCAGATTGATTTGAGACCAAATAGCAAACAATTCCATTGTATTTTAGCCATAGAGCATGGTAAAAATTTGTAAAAAATATCTTCCGTAGTCAGAAATCAACTAAATTACATGGTTTTTGGACCTTTTTCATTGACTTTAACCAAAGACAATGAGTTTCAAATTTGTTTGTTGCCATAGTCATTTAACAGATAAAAATTATGACTTTTGTTTTCAAGAGTCACTTCTGAGTTACCAACCGAGCAATGATGCATGATCTGTTGCCTTCTTGACCCTTGAGATTGATCAAGACAAGAAGTCCCTTTAGGCCCCGACCAAGCCTCCTCCCTTCCTAATGGGCCATGTGGTGGCTTGAGGAAAGTTACAAAATGGCAGCCTTTCATTTCCATTCAAAGTCTTGAGAGTAAACGTGGCAACATCCTCCTCTCTCTCACCCCAGCCCATCTTCCTAGTGTCAAAGGCCCCACCTCCCTGACATGAAGCCACTTGAACAGTTTTGAGAACGCACGAAGGGTCAGTCGCAAAGATATTTGAAAAGGATAATAGCAGTGCAACACTAACACTCCAAGTTAGAGTGAGTCCTGGAGAGGGTTTTCCACAATTTGCCCGTGGGCTCAGGTGTTGGGGTTGGGTAGACCTTTTTGGTCATGTTATTTACCACATTTCCCATGAAAAATTTCTTGGGACTATTTCTCATCTGCAGCACCATATGGCAACAATTGTTGTTCAAGTTTGTTAATGCCTTACTTACCTCATGAGCTTACACTAGACAAAACAACACAACCTTACCAGTCGCAGCACCAAAAACCCTAAGGCAACCTCACTCAATGTAGATAAGACTTTAAAAAAGTCGTTAATTCCACTGAGAGAAATGCAGCCATTATACTATCATGCATGCTCATATTGTCACATTTATGTAAATGCCAGTGCAAAATCATCATTCAAAAAAATATACTCTTTGTATTCACAATGCTTTACCTTGCAAAAATTACAGGGTCATTGGTGAGTTCTGCCAAAGATCGTGCTGGACCTGATGCAACCTGAGTAGGAGCATTTGGGTGCTGAACAGGACATGAACTGCTTGTTGAGGATTGATGGATAGACTCATTCCCTGAATGAACACTAGATTCTTCCACATTTTTGGTTACCCTCTCAGAATTGTCACTTTTCTTTGGGGATTGGATTCTGGAGGGGGCTGAGGACACTGCTGGAGCTGTGGCTGCAGCATTCAGTCTCAAAGCCCTCTGAGGGTTCTCAGCCTGCTCTTGATCATATACCTGAAATAAAACTATTCAGCCTTTACTCACATTTCACTAATTTCAACAAAGACATATCTAGGGGTAATTTACCAGACTAAGTCATGACATTTATAATTCAGTCTTAGCACAGAGGCTTGGATAGCACCAGATGTGAGGTGTATTCTGCACTGGATCATGAGAAATGCTTGATACCATTAACCAGGATGAATGACTACAGGTAAATCTTCAAACGGGTAGAAGTGGAGGTTAGAAGGAATTTCTTATGTATCACTGCTTCACTTGGATATTCATCGCATGGCACATGCATAGGCCACCCACATAACTCCCTAATGTGTCTTTTTCAAAGTGGGTGCGTGTGTAGTGGGACATTATCTTCATCCTATCTTTTATGAGTTTGATGAAATGACCCACCAATTTTATTTTTGTTATTGAAAGATTAGGGTTTGAGCTGTTGTAAATATATTTGTCAACCAAAAATGAGTTGTCAAACATTACTTATTTTAAGTGCCAAAAGTAGAAACATTTTCATCTTTCCGTTTTTGTTGCTCCATTGTGCTGTGGTTGCATGCCACATATTAAAGTTTATGCTCTTAAAGTACAGTCTGGTGTCCTTGTGGTTTGAAAAAATTAAGTTTTACCACATCTTATTATTTATTTAGGAGATACAAATTAGACCCTAAAGATGGATCAAAATATAAAAAAAAAAGGGAATATTGAAGTCATCTAGGAGCTCAGAGTATAGGTCTAGGAAGCCAAACATTGATAGAAAACACAGATTATTGTCTTTTAACAATGAATATGTCATTATATTTAAAATATAACCACTAGATCGTCATTTATTGGAGATAGAGTTCGGAGCTGAGGCGTGCCAATTAGTGCTAATTTATGATATTTGAAGTGTCATAACATTAAGATTTATAGTTACAGAAGACTAATCATTGGCAAATCGTCATTCTTCATTGTATTCTTCCAATGTGCCAAAAATCATGAAAATCGAAAATGGTCAAGCCACGGCCTTGGTTCAGTTTGCATGGAATCGCCCAATTGACCACACAATTTACTCCTTAATTAGGCCGGAATCCTAAAAGGTAAGTATTCTATAAAGTATTAAGTACTATTAAGTATGGTTAATATATCCTCTTCTACATGTTCCACATCTAGTTACCTATTCCAACTGCGGCTGAGTACTAGTGTCAAAGAAGAATATAAGAAAAACACGACTTCGTCAATTGTCCATTATATACTAAGTATATACAATTAGTGGTCCTCTAGCTTTTCTGCAGTCTCCTCACCCTACCAACTGACAAAGTAACCACTGTTGTTTTTTTTCTGACACCCCAATCCCTCACTTATATCTTGACCACAATCATTTACAGAGTTAATGGAATTCTTTCAGTCGTAAGTGCTTCAAAGCACACACTCCTCCAGTTCTGGCAGTGCCCCCTTGTCTAGGGTACCCACAACCCCATGAGGCATGCTGGATAATTCTTAGCTTCAACTGAGTCTCATTATTACAAGGGTTGACGAGACCAAAAAATTGGCAGTTCGTAATAATGGACTTCATATCAACGTACTTATTCTTTTCATAAACATTACAAAAAAAGTCCCTTCACTATTTTCCTGGTCTCTTCAATCTTTCTTGTGTTAGGTCCATGCTGTAGGATGATTTCAGATGTGTAGGTATGATTAAACATCAAATTATGTGCAAAGATACAAAATCCAACACATGTTATATTTGTGATAACAAAATCACTCATCATGCCATTTCTTGTCCTAACAGTGGCAAGCTGGGGAATGTATTAATCCAGGTGACAGTTCAGCAGCTTGGACAGGAATTTTGTTGTGAAATTAATGCAGTAAAATCTCAATTTTTGTAGAACTGATTTTAAGTATAATTTAATTTCACAAAAGTGAATGAGTGGTGCTGGCCAACTCCTCAAGTATTTTTATGGAATCATTGTTAGATTTTAAATAAATGCAATGTAACCATTTTACACAAGGTTGTTTTGGTCCCCAGTGAAGGTATTGATTCAATTCTATGAAATGAAACCACAGAACTACAGAGAAACTTCAGAAAAATTGGCCAATTCTTCCCCAATCTTCATTGAAAATCTTCAAGTTAATGCCATATTACCGAGAAATTCAACAGTAACAAATCAATACATGGTAGTTAAATGATATATATTATTATTTACTTCCCTGTATTTTTGCATGGAAAGATGATGGTTCCAGATGTTTAATTGTTCACACTCTAGTTGATAGAGTGGATCTGGAACCTTGATGTTGGAAGATGTCGACAGATAAGCCCACCATCCAATTATTTTTGATCTCAAGTTTTATGCCATTGGCAACTAAGCCTTTATTGCTGTTTATTGCTAGCAGGTAGTGTGAGCAGGACCCCCCCCCCCCCCCCCCCCCACAGGGTTAGTGGCCACGAGAGAGACGATAGATGCACAAGATTTTTGGGATAGGAGAAATGTAAGAAGACAGTCCTTATCTTTTGTTTCTTCCCTTTCACCCCTCCTCGACCTCTCATGCTTCCAGAGTCCCTCCGAAGTTGATTAACCTAATGGGAGCTCTGTATCTTCGACCCAGCTAAAAAGCTTATGTGAAGTATCCATCATCTACAAGAAAGTTCTAAAATTCTTGGTCACAGTATGCAAGGCAAAGTTTCATGAATTATAATGCAGCGATGAGAATGCCTGCACGAACACCCTTGTATATTCATCAAAATTCATAACAAAGAATGTTTTGTTCCTATGGGGACTGAGAATAACCTTCTAATTTCATAATAACAGGAATTTTGTAATATCATTTCTTTGACCATACATTTAGATACCCCATTGAAAAGGACCAACGTATTGCTTTGTAAAAATGAAAACTTCATATGAACGTAATTTGTGGGAATGAGTCTACTGTAATTGCATAGTTTGGATCCCTTGACTTGACAGCATGAGTGAGGGGGTGGGGGAAGGAGGAGGAAGGGTTCTGTTCAATGGTTTCCAGATGTGTCCAGTGAAAGGGACGAAGAGATTTTCTCGGAAAACTTGATCAAAAACACTTTCTCTTGTCCTCTTTTTCTTCCATGATTTACGTTTCCATTGGCTGTTCATCAATGTCTGCATGGATCTCAAGGGCTAAAATAGTCTACTATTCATGTGTATTTTAGTGTCATTAATGTATTAAGTTCCTATACCAATTTAAGTTCAATAGAACAGCTGAAACATTCAAACATTGTTTTGTCAATGAAAATAATACTTAAGAATGTATATTTTAACTGCTACTGCCAGTTGAGTGTTCATATAAGTTTGGTGCCTCTACTATAGCGGCATTTTGTGGTAATAAATTTTTATAAACTAAATATTTTATACTCTTGGTTTATTACTTTTGGTTTTAATTTGAATTGGAAAAATGATGCAGGAATAGATTATATGAAATTTCTGCCAGTTCATCCAAACTACTGTGAATGAGCCTTGGGTTCACTCTCACCGAGACAAATCACCGAGGGTTTCATCAGGGTGAAATGATTCATGCATCACTTTTCAATGACTGCTAGCATTAGTTCCTACTTCAGCAGCATGAAAATTACACTGCCAGTTGAATTGGTTTTAAGTTATAAATTATTTCGCATTCCTTGGTGAGATGCAAAAAATGTTTGGGATGTTGAAATGAAACATCAAATTTACCATGTACCCATTTTTTGGAAACTTATTGAGCAAAGCACATTGTTGCTGTACTTATAAACATGGTACAAGTCATAGAATCATCTACACCATTCTCATACATCCTAAGTGTGGTTGACAGATTAATTTTTGCCTGTTTTTCATTATTTCCCAAGTACTACACCCATTCTTTAGATGGGAAGTAATACATGAAAATAATAGGCTACTCTTTGTGCACCAAATAGTCTTCCTACAAATGGTAAAAAAGTAGAATACTGAGCTTTATAAATAAAAAAAATAACACAAGTTACATAGAACTGTACATATGCCAAGTCTCCCAGTTTGTCAATAAATAAGTTATTTGAAAAGTTATCAACAGATACACCTAATACCATGTAAAAGCTACCACATAGGTCCTGTTTAATGTCCCACAGAACCTCTCAGGGAGTTCCCATATTATGTCTAATGGGTGCGGACGATGGAAATCCCAGGGATGTCCATGGGAGATCCCATATGTATCCCAGGGGACCAGACAGGAAGTCACTGGGCAGTCCATGGGAGCTCCCTGAAACTTTATGGGATTTTCCGGTACCTTCCTGGGACTAGGCCATATCCTGTCCAGATATCCCAATGCAGCAGACATAGTAAGTCCCTTCGAAATTCTAGGAATATCCCAACGTGGCGCAGGAAGAATATGAACATCAGCATTCCAACAAAGAGTGCAAGTTACGAACCAATTTCAACTTGCACACCACAAAGCAATCTATTCCCTATTAGAGTACCCAAGACAATTGCATCTCTCCATAAAACATATACTAGCTACACTTCCACATCTTTGTGTCCTAACCTAATGTATATTCATGGTCCTCACTAACAAGCACATAACCCTGCAGGACACGAGTCGGACAGGCCAATAACCACCGCTTTATTGTAAAAAATGCTAACAGGTTATATTTTTGTACCATCAGGGTTATAAATTTCTATCTTAATCAGACGTTAAGCTTCATAATCACCTTTTCTGCACGAGACTGCACGCTTGTAATCAGCCTAGACAAACTTTCAACCAAGAAAGGCCAGGAATTAAGGAGGTAGATGTGGTCCCTCATCACCACAACAATACTGAACCACCGATGAAATCCTCGGGCATGAGAGTCCTTCAGTAAAAATGTGTGGGATATAGCTTGCCCACTAACGGATCCTCCACCTCTACGACAACCCGCACCTTCTCCAGCAGGTACGGAAAAAGAAACGGGCCCCTCTCTGCCTTCACTCACCTGTAAAAATGATAAGTTACTCAGTATACAGCCATCGATAGACGCATGAAGTAAACAATTTCACGCACTTAACTACCTCACAGCTTAAACTTAGCACACAGGCTTGTTTAAGTAAGCTTCTAAGGCGAGGATGGGACGGCGACCTTCGTGTTACATAGGTAATCCTTCTGTCATGATCATTTGTTAAATAACAAACTCCTCCCTTTCGCTTTTGAATATTTCCCAACCCTACTTCATCAGAGGTATCCAAAACAATCCACTGTCCATCTTCATCCTTCCCAACTAGTTGGGACTTATCCAACGAATGACATGCCTAAAATTAATGGCAAACCTTGAAATACACACCAACAAAAAACTCTGGCTCAAAATGGATGAAAGCAGCAGAATAAATTTTACACACCCTGCAGAAGCTTGATTCGTCCTCATCACGAAACTTTTCTCCCTCACCCAAACATTCTGGATCACCATAAAAGAGTTTGGACTCGATTTCCGAAGCATTTTCTCGCATGCCTTTGGGTAACTGCGCTGTTTCATGAAATACTTGCGTTGACATAACAACAGTAGGTCCATGAAGCTCACAGAAGTGACATAAGGCAATTACAGCATTCATTTTCGAAGAGCAAGAAAATGTTGAAGCCTTTCAAAACAACATATCAGCTGATTTTCTTAATCTCACAACCCAACATCATGTCGCGGCCTGATTCGCTATGAAACGAGCAGGTTCAGTAGCTTTCGTCAGGAATATCAACACAAATCTTTTTCAGAATAATCATCTACACCAACACTAAACGGATTGTCAGTGATTATAAACAATTGGGTGAATCAGTCTCAAAAACCTCAAAACCCACCAATAACGCTTGTCGTATTTCATGTCATGACCGAATCTCGTCTTGGGACATATGAACGAATTATTTTTGAGCCTTAAGAACGAATCATTTCAATCCAAGGACTTCAGTCCAATAATCTGAATCTCCCCTTTCAACTGATGACATTTGCGGATGAACCCATTGGATGCAGAAATGACAAGGAAGAAACCCAATGGATGTATTTGGTCACTGACAGCTTTCGTCGTGACCACGCATTTGAACTTGGTTGACAGGCATTACACTTAAATTAATACATGCCTTTTTGCACAACTTCGTCCATCAATGAGTCCACCAGCTTGGCTCAGGCTTTGCACAAATTGCTAGACCGGAAGGTGTTATACCTGTTGCATGGGTAGAGTTTAATCTTTGGTCTTAGACATCAATACAGCAGATGTAATGGGTACAAATGGTCAATATGGGCTTAGAGTGATCTTCCCTTATATATAAGGGAAGATCACTCTAAGCCCATAGGCCTAGCCTATAGGCTAGGTCATCTACCATTTTATTTGTGGTAATATCTTATCAAGTCCTAGTATCCGGAGATATTCAACTTAAGTCTTACAATAAAGCAACAAGCTTCTCCCAACACACTTTTAAGCAGTCTTGATTCAAATATGAGAAAGAAGATTCACTAATATTGAGGTTAAAGAGCTCTCCTTGCTGCTTAAATGTCCATATAAGTACATGCGTAAAGGTCCTGAACTTTAAACTCTTGAATCACATGTGAAAGCCAACCTAAGTACCCTTTAGCATTAGATTTATCCTATACCACTTCCTTGTTTGCATATGTCTAACATTTTGATAGGGATATGGAGACTAGAATCTCAAATCCACGACTGTGAACCTGTATGGTCATTTTGAATTCTCCTCACTCCAGGGCGGAGTGACCAGGAGAAACAACTTATCTCCAGAGTAAAGTGGAGAGCCAAGGAGAAAATGTAAGTTGCCAAGGAATAAGATAGAGCTCCCCTTGAATCACCTAAGCATACTTGCCGAGAAGTAATTATAGAGACTGAGAATTCATTTGACCACTGATAAAAGATAGGTGAAACAGCCACAGAGGTAATCTTTAGTTTAGAAACATTTATAGTTGTTTGTCAGGTGGGAATTGGAATGCAGGGGTCAGTATAAAGGAAGAGACGGGATTACGTATGAGAGAGAGGTAGGGGAAAAAAGTTATCATGGCAAGAAAGCAATTGAGTTAAGTAAGAGAAATAAAAATACACTGCCCAAGGCAGAGGTACACTAGGAACATGTGGGTAGATACAGAAAAGTATGACGTAGAAAACATAACGATTAGGGCAATGCCTTATGAAGCTTTGTAAGCTTTAGCATGCATTGGTTAGAGAGAATTAAGGACTGCACCATTTATACTACCTCACTCAGAAGTACAGGTAGATACTGAATATAATATATTGGCAATTGGATATAACAGTGGTGTGAAGGGCTTAAAAGAGAAAGAAGGGAGCAAACATCAAGAGTTGAGGAATCAGCATTAGTGAAAAGGAGTAAATTCGAGAGCTAAGTTTCTTCATAATGATATAAGCAGACAGAACAATGGGAATGGTAAATACAAGGCAGGTTAGGAAGCCTTGGTTTCTGTTAAAAATAAATAGGAGGATGGAAGAAAGAAGATTATGAAACGGTTAACTCAAAACATGTGAGGAAAATATGCATTGCAAAGTATGTATGTATGCAATTATAAATCAACCTGAATCAGTGGACACCTTCTTTCAGTGGCAAAAACCAGAAGAGAAATCAAGAGATAAAAGATGCATGGAGGAAGAGACAATGTTTGGGGATGAGAGTTACACTGTCCAAAGATGGAAAAAATTATGCACTTCACATTAAGTGATGGAATAGGTTTGAGGCAAGAAAAAAACATGTCACCAGTAGGTAATAATAATATTTATTTCTGTCCACTGATCATATACATAATATAAGACAACAGTCAAAGTCACAGGATGATATTGCAGGAAAGTCACTGAATAAGGACGTTATGTGGACAAGGACAGCCTGGGTTCAAAAATATTTTCTAATTGGAGATAAAAAAGGAATTAAGGGAAAAGAGAGTTAATGAAGAAGTGGGAGTGAATAATATTTAGGATGAGGCACAGAAAATCCTTGGAGGAAATGGGTTCTTTGGACTTGTTCACAACAATGAAGCATGTATTACATATAGGAGCTAATTAAGTGTGTGTATTAATATGTAAGGTGAAAAAGAGCTAATCACTATCAACAGGATACATACTTTCATTTCAGAAAATAATTTAGATCACCAGGAAAATAAGTACACACCACACGACCTTAGTTATGAGTAAGCCACAGTCGGGGAAATAGCGAGTAATACATAATGACCACAGGGTCAATCCATACCAAGAAGACCAGGTTAGTAGCTCAATCATTTAAGAAAAAAATATAATTTCAAAGTCAATAGCCTTATATCTCGACAGTTCCAATTAACTTTTATTTTTTCAGTTTACCTTTTGGGGACATTTTTCAATCTTGATACAGAGTATTTTCAGATAGTTTGCAAGCATTAGAAGTAACTTCCTTGTCTCAGCTGTGGTCAGTTTATATAGAACAATGAAGTCAAACTTGTTAGGTATATTATCTAAGTTAAATACAACAGTTTCATAAGCCAAATGTACCTCTTATGACTAATGCTTCATGATTGATCTTATTACCAAACTGTGTAATTGAAATAGCAAAAATGGATATTTTACAGAATTCTATTGAGGAGGAAGGCAATAAGTCAAATTCATCACGTTAGTCCATTAATAACCTTTCATCATTACTCCATGCTGAAACAATTTAAAGTTGAAAGGTTACTTAATTTATTTTTATGGTGCCATAAAAATGTAACTTTAGGAAACTTCGTGATTTTAAAGGATGAATATCTGGGGCAGTCAGTAGTTTAAAAATATAAAACTAACAGGAAATTAAAGAACATTAAAATATGTATCTATTGCCACAAGTTGGAATTTGTGACTCTCAACTAGTAACAACAGCCATGTAAAATGAGCAAAATTTTCTATGCACTCAAAATCAACTATTTCTAGACTTCATTTTCTACATAAGGCAATTAAAAATACGTTAATCATAGAATGTAAAGATATGCATAATCATACCGTATAGTCAAAGCCACAATTTTGAGATTCAACTTGTTAGAGATTTAGAGAAATGGCAGTAGCAAAGTTGTGAGAAGTTGACAAAAATTTTATGGCAGACATATTTTCGAGGGTTACCAGATGAGTCCAATATTTAATGAACACACACTGACCATGCCTTACTGAAACCATGTACTCAAAATTGAAAATACCACCAGCAATCAAAATTTCCTCTCGTATACCAAATGAGCTTCAATTATCAAAATTGGTTAGGAATTTCTGAAATATTTTCTCTGCTCTTGTTCAAAAATAGCTCAGACCCTAGGACTTTTTAACGCCGGTATTTTGCTAGAATTTAGGGCTAATCATAGGGTACATGCAGTAACTACCGGCTTGTTCATAATCAACTCGAATATATGCTACAAGCAAAGAAGTACGTACTTGGTCATGCGGACATTTTAAGAACATGGTAATTATATTGCGTACCATATAAGTTTAAAATAAAAAAACAAAACGAAAACTTTGTACCACTGCTATGGCTAATAGACAACTGTTATGTTATAAGGGTTGTAACCATTCATTTAATTGATTCATGAACTGTGCCATTTTAAGAAAGAGTAAAAAATAATGCTTATATCACACCCTACTTATAACAACTTGCAGTTCACGATTAAATGGGTGGTTTAACCCCACCACATATTTTACTACTTCACTGTATTGAATATTTTACCTATACGATTGGTTGGACCACCATCCTAATTTGGTTTCATTAAAATTTTACGATATACATATATATTACTCTATATTGGGATACACTAAAGAGATACCAAATTGTATGCTTATTGAAGCTATTCAGGGTTACAAAGTATTTTTAGAAGACAGTAAAAGACTATATTTAAAGGTTTTAATTTGAAAGCATATTAACTTGAAACTAAAAATTGTCAGGAAGGTTGACTTAAATACGTAAATAAATGATAATCACCAAATTCCACATCAGTCATACAATAAATAAATAAGGTAGTGTAATACATAATTTTATTCACTGAATAACAATTTTCTTCACTGAATATTCACAAATTTATTCATGAATGAATAAAATCATCTCCTTCCAACTCTTCAAGAGATCTAAAATTATATTCAAATGCTGATTAGTGGAAAAGGTGCAGGAGAAGATGGGATTTCAGCAGAATTTCTAAAATCTGGACCAGAAATGCATAGACTGATTCTGAAATACAGGAAAAATACCATATGAATGGAATGTTGCTCTATTCTGCACTATCCACACAAAGAAAGACAAACAGTCATGTGAAAACTATAAAGGCATGGCATTACTATGATTTTGCCATAAAATGTTCACCAATTGCATCTAAATAAAGCCAATAGCTGAAAATATAATCAGAGAATTTTTAGGTGGCTTCCAATCAGGCAAATCTACAACTGGCCACATGTTTTCCTGATGCAACTTAGCAAATATTCTATGAATACATATATGTAATAAAGAAGTTTACTTCCTCTTTGCCAATTTTTAAAATGCATAAGATTGCATCCTTAGAACGAGCCTAGGCAATTTAGATTTTTATTAGCTAATAAAAATCTAAAT
Source organism: Ceriagrion tenellum (assembly GCA_963169105.1). Lineage (NCBI taxonomy): Eukaryota > Metazoa > Arthropoda > Insecta > Odonata > Coenagrionidae > Ceriagrion > Ceriagrion tenellum. Next base: position 63,981,140 of record OY720632.1, read on the forward strand.
TGAATTTATTCTGGAGAAAACAAAAAAAAATGGTAAACCTTATTGTATCCAATACAGAAGCTGAGATAAACTTGGAAATAAAATCACATCTAGTTTTCAAGGCAAAGCAAAACTAAAACAAGGTAACAGACTATCAACAATTCTGTTCAACCATGCTCCACAGAAAACCTTATGAGCTGGATAGGACAAATTTCTTGGGTGTCAAGAATTAAACACAGGAACATCTCATATGCACCCTATACTGACGATAATGTATTGATATCACACCAATTAAGGGTGAACAGGTGAACATTATTCATATCTTGGAAATGGCCACATTGAAGTTTGGTCTAAAATTCAACCCCTCAAAAAACGAAAGTATGGTGATAGGAAGATCCCATCACCCTAAACGGTTTCAAGGAGTATGGGTGAATGAATCAATATAAAAGACAGTACAAGAATTCAAGTACCTTGGAGCTATCATAAGAACAAATACATAAACAGAAATGAAGGCTAAATTACAGAGAGGAAATATATGCCTCCATGCTCTTCACAAGATTCTAACCTTCTAAAAGTATCAAAAAAAATTTTAAAGTAAGATTATATCGAAACTTGATCCTCCCAGTCATCTTATATGGCTGTCAAACTTGGAGCATTCTGAAGAAGGAAATTTAACATCTCATCACATCTGAAAGTGAAGTTATAAAGAAAATGCACAAGCAATATAATGACAAACTAACTGGGGAGTGGAGGAGACTTCACAATGAGGAAATAGAAGAGCTTTACCAGCCACAAATATTTTGTGATTGATGAAAAGTAGGGGGCTAGAATGGACTGGATATGTTGTGCGGAGGAATGACGAGACCTGGCCAAATATGTAATGGAATGGACCCCAGGGGGAAGAAGATCAGTCGGCAGGCCCAGGAAGAAATGGATAGATGGAGTGAAAGAGGACCAATGGCAGCTCTATGCTTGGGAGAACTGGAAAGTATAAGCAATGTCCAGTAAAAGATTGGAGAGCCTTGAAAATGAGTGTAGTCCCTTTGGCCTAATCAACGCATGATGACAATTCATGAATAAACATTATAAAGGAGAAGAATTTCAAAATCGGTATATTAAGACCTATACATGCATCCTCCGACCACCACCCCACCAACAAGCCAGCTCTCATCTCCATCCTGACCCAAAGGGTATATGCCATTATTGGGGATCGGGTTGGTGTGGTGGCTAGAGTACTGGCTAACCATACGGGTGGCCAGAGTTCAAATCCCTGCAGAGAATATTTTTCAGAGGAAACATGATTTTCTTGTGGATGGCAAGACTTCAAGTACAGTACTCCATCTGTCGGATGAGACGTTAAGCCGTGGTCCACTTGGCACCTTTCATTTAGAGCAGGCTAACGCCGACACTGGGTTTCTATCCACCCTTCCTCCCTTACCTGTCCCCTATGGCACAAATGGCCTTAGCCGTCGGTCGCCTCCCCAAAAAATCCAATCCAATATATGCAATTATTGACCAGGAATCACTACCTTCGGAGAAACAGCACTAGATGAACAATCTAAAAAAGAATGGGTAACACAAGGACATAATCCTGAAAAGAAATGCAAAGAAAGAAAAATAACTCCAGGAAAAACAACCAGAAACAGTCAAAAAAAACCCAAACCCAGCCTATGTCACAATTCCTAACATGGCAGGGACTACTGACAAAATTGCCCAGCTGCAAAAAAGTATGACACAGTAACTTGCTTCAACTGCATAAAAAAGATGGGTGACATACTGACAAATCCCAAAGACTGGATCACTCCTCACTCATACAAGGCTACAAGATTGACTGCAGCTGTGGCATGGCTTACATCAAGCAGACTGGCAGGGCTGTAAGGTGCCGACTGCAGGAACACGGACGGGCAATGAAGAATAAACAATTCCAACTTTCGACTGAGATAGAACACGTCCATTCTGTGTCAGGACACTCAGTCAACTTGAAGAAGGTTACTGCGATTGCCAGGGAATCTTCATACTTCCAAAAAATTATTCGGGAGACTATCGAGATTTTAAAACACCAAAAGAATTTCAATTGGGAGGGTGGGTATCACCTCCACAGCTCATGCAAGGGACTATTCAAACCAACAGACTAATGACAACAATGGGAGAAAATTGGCACCAAAAAGGCAAAAGTTATCAGCCAATCAGGAGCAGATATTAGGCCTATATAAAGCTGTCCACTCACTGGTATCAGCACTTTGACGAATGATGATGCCTGCTGGAATGCAGGTGAAACAGTTGTCGTCAAAAAACTACAATAAAGTGAAGCACCTAAAAATGCAGCCTTCATCAATGAAATGACAGTTGGTAACTAGTATAAAAATGTAAGTTATATAACTATAAAATAAGCTTGCATGAAAAATATTTTAAAAGTAGAATACATATTATTCATGCAATCCAGAAATGTAGTTGATAGCAATCTCTCTGTATCCACAAAGTAGAAGACGGATAAGCATGCTCCATTAGTGATCACTGATAAGTTTACAACCTCACGATACATTATGGTTAAAACAAAATAATAAACATGTCTGAAAACTCAGCCATTATTTATCCATTTAAATACAAAAACATGTATTTATAAGAAGTCTTTATCATCACATCATTAGAATTGTTTCATGACCACTGGTGACTGAAAAACATTACAAGCAGCCAAAAGCCATCATTTTTGTACTCTGAACAGATATTAAAATAGACAATAATAAAAAATGGAGACATGCACTGATCCATAACAATGAAATGGGCACATTTACATCATAAACCTAAATACAACAATATATGAGATTTACAGGTGTACTGGTCCCTTATCTAATTTTTTAACATAACATTAATTAAATTACTGTAAACTTCTCTACATCAAATGCATCAACATGAATAAAAATAAAGTGGACCAGGTAAAAGTTTTGGAAGGGCTACAACATGATAACTGGACCTCTTATTCAGCTACTTAATTTATCTTTACACTGGTTTTATAAGAAATGGCACACAAATAGCAATTGAGGAGCAAACATTGACTTGAGTCATTTACATGGCCTGGCAAGCTTACTAAAAATACTGAACATTGATATACTTGAACATAATTTGCAGCAACAATTTTATAAACATGAGCACAATGTAAATAACATCTATAAATAACTCCATGTGCTCCCTTAAAACAATTCATTTAAATTATAAAAACCAAATAATAACCTTATATATCATCAATTAAAACAATTATTGAACACGCACTCACACAACAGCTGCCTTGACATAAAACACCGCACAACAATCGAACCACACACAGCATCCCTTAGCGATATATCTGTTCATCAATATATTAGTCACAGAGTACTTTAAATATGTGCACATTGTCTGCTTCCCATTTGTTTTGTATCACTGTGAGTCTCTGACATATGGAGCGAGATGACTCATAAAAATCACCAGATAAGGCAAGTATTAGGAGCTGATACAAGCTGACAAGACTAGGCAACACAAGAATTGGTGAGAGTGGCTCAACAAGAAAGCACCTAACACGAGACTTTTTTCATTCTTAGCTTAAACTATTGTCAGGCACCACCTGAAATTTGCATATGTCGCCAAGGCCATAAAAATTTCACATCACATAGTTATAAGAGTTATAAAGAGGCCAGAAACACCAGGGCCAAGGAGCTTTGGTAGTCATAAATACTTAAATTTACACTATGAAATAAAGATGCAACTAAACATCCACAAATGGCATACGAAAAAAATTAACTGAGGTAAATTACATACCTCCGTTAAATATTTCTGTTAAAAAAATAGAGGCTATTAGAGGCCACCAAACCCTCTGCCTCACTTGGATCATTGTAGATAATCTACATACTTCTCATCTCCTGTAGGTGATGAGTAAGTTAGGCAAAAACCACAATCTGTACTTGTCATCAAGAGTGATCTTTTTAATCAAATCAATACAAAAAAATGTTCACAGGCCACATCTTTCTGCATTATTGATGGCCTTTCTGCTCTCATTAGTTAGTAAACCAAATTAAGAGATAATTTCCCCTCTATCTCAATTTTAATGATGCTATTATTTATAGCTCTGCAATTAAGATATGGCTTGGAAAACATAAGTATTTTCACAATATTCAAACTCTCTGCATTGATTTTAATTCTCATGAGGAATAAATATTGTTAGAGCAAACTACCATTTGATTCGGGTATCATATCAAACTTTTTTGTGGCCATAGCTAATTTTTTAATCTACAAACTGCACCTTTTACTGATGATCTCCTTAGATGACTCAATCCTTCGATGATTTTAGCTCAAATCCAACAATATTCAAAATTTATGAGAAAAGACCAACTCCCATTGAGAGGCACCATTTCAAATGTTAGTAAACCCAATTTTTTTCAATTTTCTAATACCAGTTTTGACTAGTTGAATAGTTGGAATAAATCAGCCTTGACTCTGTAAGTGTGAAAGAAGCCTAAATATTATTAATGAAATACCTCATAATATTTCACCATGTGAAAGTATTGCACAATACAAATCCTTGGACTTAAACAAAATGCAAAAAAAGGAACCCTTATGATTAGAAGAGAGGTTTTACAAAACCCTTTGTCTGTTCTAACTGGAGTTGGCACCCAATTTCTAACACTACTTTTATCACATTTAATGATGGCAAAATGCTTACTATGAGGCATATTCTGCTTGTCAAAAGGTTTTTAACAGATGTTTAATGTTTGAAAACATCTAACAAGCAAATGATTGAGGTGATCTTTAGGAATAAAACCTCTTAATTGATAATTGAGCATGTTACCTAAATATAATTTAAAACCTGGTGGTTTACTCCTCAAACATAAAATAACATTTCAAATATTCACTAATAGATTCTGTTAAGTTTCTCAAATTTTCAATAAGTACCAAGCAAAATCTACAGTTTTGCAAAAATTTAGCTGCCATGTGCCTTTTCTAAGTAAGAACCAAGCTTTCAACTTGAGCTCCATTTGGATAAAATGTTATCAAATGCAATACTCTTGAATATGCAATTTTAAAACAATTCTCAAGAATAAACATAAGTCACTATATACAAATCCTAATTGGCAATAACACAACATAACAATAACACTAAAGTCAATTATGACCTGTGATAATTGGTTCATTTTCCCCAGTAATGACCGGGTGATATGAACGCATTCTCCCTTGAATTGTACCTAAGTCATTTCCACTTAACAGCTCTGCAACTAGTGATGGGCGATAGTAATTCTCTTCATAAATCCCAATGTTGATATCTTCACAGACACATAAGATTAACGTGTCATTCATTATCTGAAAGAAAAAAAAACACATTCATTACCACATACATACTCAACGACATGTTTGACCATACATTAACAAATTAAAATTGCCAATATTTATGGGGAGGAACCAGATCATGAGGATAATAATTGTACAAGGTAAATTTCCTCACTCTAGTGTTACGTGGAAGAAATCTTTTCCCCCACTTCTACCTCTCCAAATTTCGTTTCAAGCATCAATACAGAGCTATTTCAAAAGCTTAGTAATCAGCTACGACTCACTTCAACTACAGTTGCCAAAGCGAAAGAAGTACCATGACAGTTATATGGGCTGAGTGAGGAGGGGGGAGCATAGTTACCCAAAAAACAAACACAAAAAGAGCCATCGCTAGGTCTACTGTCCACATAAACAGTCGACATACCAAATTTGAGATGCTATAAGAACCTTCATAATCTATGCATTCATTCAATAAAAATAGACTGAAAATTAAGGATTATTTATTTTCAGGTTTGGTGATTTGCAACAGGATATTTTTACATCTAAGTTAAATATTTTTTAAGGGATTTGGATTGAAAAAAGTCAACATCTCAGTTAAGATTCAACAACCATCATCTTAATAGCCTATAATGGCCAACTATCACCTTAATGGTGTATAATTCTCTAGTTATGTTCCTTTTCCCGTATCACCACAAACTTCTCACACCTAAGGATTTAGCCTTCATCAGGTCTTAAAGAATCGCAGAGATCTTGGGTAAGATCAAGATTTTCTATTTCATGTCATTGTTTTTGCTGCACATAGCACAATTTCACCCACCAGTGCATTCTTTGTAATAATGATTCCTACAGCTCACACTATAATGGGCAAACATTACTGCTCTGTCATGAAATATTTGGACTTGGCACCATGTGCTGAGCCACAATGTTTGACCAATGAAAAACTTGGAAATTATGTTAGAGAGCAGACAAAAATTGAAAGGAGCACACAATATGTTTGACCCTTTGAGAGCAGCATGACGTGATATCACATCATGGTATTTTAACACTGGTTCTGATGGCATGTTATCATGTCATGGGTAGTGTGAGTGTTCCAGCTTTCACTAGGGGGCCTAGTGTAAGTTTCCTGGTGAAAGCCCTAACACTCACAATACCCTTGACATGATGTCATGTCATCAGCACCACTGTAAAGACAACCATGACATGCTATCAAGTCATGCCACACTCAAAAAGGTCCTGAAATCCAAAAACCCCACCTATTTGTATGAAAATTTTATATGCAATGTAGATACAGGAAAAAGATCAACTCGTGTCACTGAGTTATTCTTAGTCCCTATACTCCATACCTTATTATTCGAGCACTCTTTCCTAATTTCCTACTGCAAGTTATGGAATTGTTTACCCGTAAATGTTAGAACCTCTTTCACAATTTTGATGTTCAAGAGAAACATGACTGATTACCTATGTAAAATTGCTTAGTTTTTTGTAATATGTTGGTCACACATAGTTGACTGCAATGTGTGACCGATATTATGTGTTTCCTCAATTGATTATTGTAATGTTGAATGAGATCCATCATGCACCACAGTATGTATCATCCTAATTTAACGGCTTAGTCACCAACTCAATCTACTTATTGTTATCTAAAATCCCTGAATACCTGCACTGATTTTCCCTATTGTGTATCATATTACCTAATTATTACCTACTACTTTTTATTTGTTTTATATGAGTCGCTCCATAATGCATTTATTATTGCTGCCTGCGTGACCATGTGGCTATGGGTGACCGATGTTACGTGTTTCCTCAATTGTGTATAGTAATGCTGAATGAAATTCCTCATGCACCACTGTAATTATCATCCTATTTTAACGGCTTTGTCACCATCTCAATCCATTAATTGTGAACCTAAATCCCTGAACATTTGCACTGATTTTTATTGTTGTGTATCAAATTATTATAACCTACCGATTTTTTGTTTTATGCATGTCGCTCCATATTGACTTTAGTAATGCTGTTTGTCTTGTTACCAAATCATTTTTAACTATTATTGTTTATTTTTTGTTATGGCATATAATGATTTTTTTTCTATTATCCAGGGGACTTATAGTCCCAGAATAATAAAGACCATTTTCAATTCCATTCAAAAGGGTTAATTACAAATCTTCTTTGGAAGAGGGAAGTCAGCCTTTATAAACTGATCAAAGAAATGAAGGAAAATAACTTTTCCTATTAATTAGAGTGTACATTTCTACAGTACAAATAAATAATTATGCTGATAAATCAGCATTTTCAGGCTCAACTGGGTGGAAATTTGTGGTGGTTGGATCTGTAAAATAACTATGTAACTTTTACATTAGGTTACTGCCTGATGATAGCACCTTAGTGATGAAAATGGTAATCAACAAATAAACCTATTCTGAAAATTAACAAGTTATTGGACCGATTCAGTAAATAATTATGCACCTATTATGTACATAATTAAGTATGTGATTACTTCCATTACATAAATTTTCTCAAAGGACAGAATATACTGATCCTAAGTTGTTGAGAATACTCCATATAATTCATCCTTAAATGACTGTGAACTATTTAAAAATTCAAATATGCAACGATTCGACATTTAACAGCGATTGCTTGATGTTGTAATAGTTAGAGAAAAGGCTTCCACTGTGGCTCTAACAACTGGATCTCTCTGCTTCTAGCTTCTAGCACAGCTGAGTGCATCACTTTTAGTAGACAATGGTTTCTTCTGTGTTCATTCAAGTCATCTTCAAGTCACTTGGACCTGAAGATGCCTCCAGAGACAGGAGAAATATTGCCAACTAAAAGTTACACATGCAGCTGTGCCTACAGCCATGGAATCCATTTGCATTAAAATGATAATTCAATTTCTTTTTGCCAGCAAGTATCTAATAACATGTGTAACCTTTACAACATGCAACCCATGGTAGAAAACAGATGCATAGACCAAATGAATTTATGGTATATTTTGTTATGCGCAATTAAGATTGAGTTAAGCACATGCCCCTGGGTTTAAGAGAGGGCAATCCCTCACCAAACTATGGCAGATATTTGCTGAGGAGGCCAATTGATAAGGCTCAACCCACAAAAGACCCATCTCAATGTCAAAAGCTATGGTAATACATACATTATTAATACCTGTCATATTTATCACACACATTATTGATGTTATATTGAATGTAAAATAGCCATGGAATATTACCATGTTAGTTTTTTATGGCTCTTCTCAGTTCAGCTTAGGCATACCATCACTCACATGAGAAGACTCAAGAAGAAATGTTACCCATACCTCATGAAGTAATATCAAAATCTTAGTGATAAGACATGTAATCCTGAATGAAAAGCTGATAGAACAGTTACAGAAATGATTAAGGGTGATGAAGAATTACCGCTAAGCCCAAAGTATGAAAATGTTTTTTTTTTTCATGGTTAAGACAAGTTAAAAACTTCATATTTACACACAAAAATAGAGATCTGGAAAGCACAGCTTCAATCAGCTGGTAAGTGCTCCATTCTGGAACCACTGTTGCCTTCTATTGCCCCAGCCCTGCCCTCGCTGTCCTCCCTCCTCCCAAAGAGAAAAGCACGAGTTGATTCAGACATCATTAAGCCTGACTCAGGGGAAGCACCATTCAAGTTGATATCTTCACAATAACATAGGAATAATGTATCAATGACCATCTGAAACAAAGGTTTAGCGGGATACATAGGTTATAACAGGCCATTCAGCAAGAAAACAAAAGCACAATAAACACGAACTTTGCACATTCATAGGGAAAGCACAAAAAGCAATTACAAACATATACACATATACAAGATAACTCCTTAGATGGAGAAAACAAATTAAAACGAATAAAAAGATCATGAAATGAATAAAACTAATTTGAAAAAAATACACCGCAGCTATTCCATGATTTCATTCCTGTTATGATTCTACGGCAGCTGAACATTAATGCTATAATTATGACTACAACAAGTAGTGTTCAAAATAATTTCTTATCTTACTTCATAAATACAGTACACTCTTGATTATGTGTGCTAATAGTGGGGAGAGGATACAAGGATAATACGAAAACACAGATAATCCAAACTTAACTTTTCTTTCCTAAAACATTCACAATGCATGTGAATAAATGTTATTTTCATTTACCTTATGGTCCATTATTCTAGTTTGTTTTGTGAACTCACTAAGAGTTTTCCTTACCCGACCACAGGTCTTTTTAATGGTGATGAAGTAATTGTACTTGATATATGGTCGCAAGCTGCATACTTGAACGCCTGATTGTGACTCATGCGTTTGTTGGTCCCCTTGCCGTCATTTCCACTCTCCCCAATCCCTACCTCTTCCGCTTGACCATGGCCCATGGCAACAAAAAACAATTTTGCTATCGATCATATGTTGGAAGCCCCATTAACTTTCATCTCTCTTGAACTATTCGTTTAAGTTTTCTGCATCAACTTTTTCAAATCCTTTAACTGTTTTCTCCAAATCCACCAACTCGGAATCACTCACTTCAGATTCCGAAAATTCCTTGAAATCACCTTCGATATCCACCACAAGTTTCATCCAGGAATGAAAAATTGTAATGTAATCCATTATTTGTATTTTGACAAAACAATAAAAAAGTGTGGAGATTTCTTCAGAAAGTACAGGAATTTTCTAACATTTTTCTTTTTAGTGCATTTAATTTGAACACAAATAATTTGAAGTCTGATTTTTTTCAATCTTTTGAATTTCGAATCAACAAGGTTTTACAGTATATGGTGAAGAAACTACCATTGTCACCTTCTATAACCACAGACAACTAACTTCTTCCTCAATGTCTTTCTCCCGCTTGGCATACATCTCCACTCTCATCACCTTATTCATTGAGCCATTCCATTCTCTTCCGTCCCCTCCCCAGATGGCTTGCATTCACAATTCTATTTCAACCTTAAGCACCAAATCATCTCTTTTTCCCAGTTCCATCCACTAACATAGCCTTCGGATTTCCATTATCAACCTTCTCCACAAGCAGACCATAAAGAGACCTTTCTCATTAGTCTAACTTATCCTCAGCATCTCCCAGATTCTCAATCAGCTCCACTTCTCATAAGATCTACTCTAATCCTCTTACCACAGGGAGTAATTTTCAACAGCAAATAATGGTACTGTAAGTATTTTGTTAGTACCATACGGAAGGCACGGCACGAGAGACCATAAGGGCGTGGGAGCGATGCTGAGCGGTGCACTTTCTGGACAGAGGAAGAGAGGAGCCATTCAGATTAGGCACTATCTCGTCTCCAATTGCCCAAAGAGGAAGAGAGGAGCAAATTAGGTCGTGCACTATCTCGTCTCCCATTGCGGACCAAGGAAGAGAAGAGTATTAAGATTGTCGCAATAATGGGTAAGGCGAATGGCATCAGCACTTGGCGGCCAATGAGTTGGAAGGAGTGTATTCCCGTGGTGATGCCCTCTGAGGGAGCATGGGTGTGGGAGTAGCGCGCCTCAAGGACTCTTGCGGGGACCTTGATGCTGTGTACATGCAGAAGGTGGAATAAAGTCTGTGTCAACCGAGCTCCCGACTTACTCCCTGATTCATTTCCCCCCGAACCTACAATCATCGTGGCGGATACACTTACAGTACATTTCACATTAGACTCTTCACCAACTTTATCTAAACAAGGTCTCCATCCTAAATTTCCTCCAACTTGTGAACACCTTTTCAACAAATAGAAAGCTACAGCTTATTTCTTCCCTAATACCTTAAGTCCAAATCACCTTAGAATCCTACCTCAGTCATTACGGCCTTAGTAAGAATGCAATGAATTTGATCTCATTTCCAGGAAAAATACCTCACTTTTCCAAAGACACCAAAATTCCTACTAATTACTGCACTACTTCCTGAGATATTTGACAAAATACCAGCCTTTTTAAATGGGAAATGGTATGAGTATGCACTCCAGACACACTTTAGTAAAAAAAATGAGGAATTTCCAACAATTGGATCAGGTCAGAAATTTACCAGTGGGAACCTTGGATGTTTCCTCAACTGATTTAAAAGAATAAATCAGTTACAGCAGAAAATTACGGAAACACAAAAAAAACTTCCTAAGAGAAAGCTTTCTCCCTGTAAGTCATGAAAAAGCATCAAATTGAAGACTTATATGTGCATATTCAGTCAACTGATGAATATTTCAGTCATAAAAGCAATATTTTTTCATTGTTCACATGAAATATTTACCTCTTTCTACTTACAGCTACTGACATAATAAATAATTTTCGAATATGGTCTCATTTACGAATAGGAAAAATCTCGCTCAAACCATATTAAATTCTTCCAACTGCACCAGTTTGCACTTGGATACTACTATTATCATTTAACTTCCCGTCTTTCTGACAGAATAAATGTCATTGTAATAGTTTTCTAAAGATTTATCTTCATTTTGCATTTCTCACATTGATTTTATAGGCGCTCAAATCTATGAAGAATGATATATGTCACTAGCTAACAAATGCCTCATAATCACATAACTTAACCAACTTAATCAGCAATGTAAAATTTGGCATTTTCACAGTGAACAAGGCTGACAAAATATTCTCGTGTTCCCTAATGAGTGAATAAGGTGACTATTTCCATGGATATCTTCTACCAACATCAGCCCTTGAGACGATGGCAAAGGCAGCCATCTAAATGTTAACAAGGGCCACCTTCCTGACCAGATGGGAGGACATGAGAAGATTTCATCAAACTTATTCAGCCATGTTCACTCCCTTTTTAGAACAGTAATAAACTTACAAAACAAATTTGAAAACTTAAGCCCACTGTGACAAGAAACAGGGTATGGGTAGGCATGGATGCTAGTTTGTCACACAAGGCGAAGCACAAATTGCTCATATTAAAAAAACAAAAAACCAAGAAGTCAATTTCCTAATACGTGAACCACCTTTCCTTTGTTTACCCCACCACACTTTAGTGAAGGAGAAGGAACTTTATCATATGCACAGCAAGGGGCCAAACTTTCGCCGCAACCATTTACCTATACAGCCAGGAATCTGGTATTACTAAGGTACTGGTAAGGTAGTAAGAATTACAGATTACTAAGACACATTGGCAATAGATTAAAACAGGACATAGACAGTTCATATGACAAAGATCAGTTTGCACCATGGAATGAGAGGACAATGCACAGCTTCAAAGATGGATTGAGACAGTAAATACTAACTAAGGCCTGGTTTTTCCATCTCCCAACAGAGCCACCAACAACTGCCTTGCAGATATGAATAAAAAACCACTGGAGTGCCTATGTAACCATTATTGTCAGCAGGACAATTATCCTGCAGTTATGTAGTCCACCAACAGCAATGCCTTTAACAATAACAGGATAATGAGAAACAGCAATATGTGACTGATTGAACATTGAGCACTCGCTCATCCTCAATACAGGTAAAAAATATTGAATGAAAGTCACTGGAGAAGTTTTTGATACATTCAGTGCCTGGTGGTTGAAATCAGACAGTGAAAGGACAAATTCACAAACATATAGCCTCAATTGGAAAGATCAGGCACCATGTGCAAGAAAAAAATCCCAGGTATTTTTCAACATGATTTTTCAAGTATTGATCTCTGATTAATACTGTACAAAATGCTGACTCACAACATGAATTTTCTATTTGATTTACTCAGCAAAAATGGAGAAATCAGGTAAGACAAAGTGAACTGCAGTATTTATCCTTGTCGACTATTCTTTTGGCTCTTTAAAGCATCTGGAAATGGAAATCTGGAAACAAATTCAATAATGCCACAACATAAATAAATAGATAAATAACAGGTGCATATTGCAGACTTTACTAGAAGAATTCAATTCCTTAGCTAAAGAATTATTTAGTTTCAGATGTGCACACAGCAGAAGAATAATTATTCTATATACAAGCATTATTGTACTGTAAATTTAAAGTTTGTAAATACTGATTTGTGGTTGCTAGGACTAATCTTCCCAGTCACATGTTATCACTCGGCCTGTTCCAGATAAACTGCTGATAAATTTGTTGGCAAGGCAGACCTTGTCAGGACATTGATAAGCAGTAAAATAAGAGTTTTTAGGGAATAAAACTGCTACACGACATCTGCAATTTACTGTAGGTGAAAAAACCAGGCCTAGGTAGAATAGAGTTCCAGATTCATACTGCTATATGGGTTAAATGATAGTATTTCCCCGCGTTAAGCAGATCAAGCTAGATAGAGTAAAGGAGAATTCAGGAGCAAGCTGTAGGCAAAGGTAAGAGACAGATGGTGATAAGTCACCTTTTTGATGACATTTACCCCTGAGGTGTACCAAAGGGTTCCTAACACCCTTGAGGTGGCTTGCATGGTAATATGCAGATGACAAATACTCAAAGATATATGGTGACACAAAACAATAGGGATGACTGCCATAAGCGAACAATGAAAATGGGCTTACCTCATACAATGATAAAACACAGTGAGCTATGAAATAAGCAAAAACTGATATAATGAAGATTGGCACTGCATAAAGATGCAAGTGGGGATTGTGCTTCATTAGGAGGAGGCCAACTAGTCCAGTCATGGCCACCACACAGCATTTTCCCAGGAAAAGAATGAAGTCACCAACACTGTTGATTGCTGCAACTTGTAATGCATAATGCATTGTTGCATTAAATGCCTAGCCAAAGAAAATTTGGAAAAATTACTCAGACAGAAACACCAAAATGCTTTTTTTTCCTTCCACATTTTCCTTAGAACAACTAATAATAATAATAAATTTATTGATCCCATGACTATAGTACTTGTATAGGACAAGTCATAAAAATACATACAACACATTACATGGCTACAAATTCACTAACAGAATAGAAGGTATTAGAGAGTAAATACCTTTTTAGTATAGCCATAAATGCTGAGAGGCAAGGCACACCTTTGATACTAACAAGCTAACTTAGTTAAAATCAAAAAGGATACATGTGTACAGAATGTAACACCGCCCTAACTTATTTTATTTTAAAAGAAACCACTTTTCTTTTCAATTTTGGCAAGCAATGGCAGGGAAGCCAGGAATTTTCGGCACCAGTGGGCATCAATTGTTTGCCTACATCCAATTTTATAATGCAAGATAGAAGATAACTTTGAACTATGAGAACTCATATTTAACCACGGGCAAGGGCCAGATTGTCATCACTTTCAAGTAGCAGCCATTAAGTGGAAGATTATGAAATAACATATTTCTGGTCAAGGCTTGAATGAAGAACTCCAAGCAACAAGGAAAAAGTACCTCTGCCAGAATGAGAAAGGCCACAAATATGCTGAAGTTGCATGTAAAATTTTTCTATTTTAGCCAGAAAAACTACAAATCCCAGCATGATAACAAAAAAATACACGGATAAGTTTTGAAACATTTGATTGAAAAGTAACTACATGTCTTTCTTTATTCTTTATGGATAAAGTTATAGACCTTAGTGGGGAACAAGTTTCTGCTCAGTTTTATTGTATTTTAAAAGCTAAATAATTAGTTTCTATATTGAGGGAAAAACTAGCACTACAAATCGGTTAATAAATTTACAAAAAAATGTAAAAATGGAATTAAATTTTTTTTAAACATGTAATTATTTATATATATATTGCTGATGATAAGGAACTGGGAAATATAATTGCATGAAAGCATGATTTGGATTCGAGATTTGGTATATGATGTTTGATTAATAAAGGAGATTCAATTTCAGATCTGATAATTTTGGATTCGACCCATCGCTAGTTTCTATGATTTCAAAAGCATCAGTTGGGATGGCAATGGTATAAGGTGTAGAGTTAAAAAAAATGGCCATGAAGCAATGGTTTGATTCGACTTATTAAAAATTAAAACACTGGATCACTCAAGAGAGAAAATGGTACAGCAAAGTCCTATAATTTAAACAGGCACTATGGCCTTAAAAACGCCACTTAGCAAATATACAAGCCCAAAATTACTTATTTTCTCCTTGTGATAGATCCAGTGCCATGGCCTTCCATAGCTGATATTACCTTATTCTTTCTATAGTCACAAATTATCTGTGATGTGAAACTCACCACCTTGGAAGCAGGGAAGAAATCGACTCCCTCAAGAGCTATCACAGTGTATGCATTATGATTGATATACTTTAGGAACTTTTCAAAGCTGCAACAGCAAGAGCAGCACTTGGTGCAGCATTTCACGCAGGCACTATCATCACCACATTTGTGGCATCTGTAATGAAAAACTCAACTTTCAAAAAGTACATCATAGAAGATTAGCAGTAAAATATTTGGCACTATGCCGCAATTAATAAGCAACAAGACAAACACTAATTTTCCCATATTGCATTAAATCTCTCTCTAAGCCATTATACAACATGATCAATTAGGCAAATTTCACTCAAAGAGGAGAAATATAATTACATATGCATGAACTTATACATCCATAATATTTAATGCTCCTTAAACAGACTGAACTTTCAAGTAAAATTTATATTATTTTACATATGATCATTTCCCAAGAACTACAAAACACCATTAAAAATAGGAGGACTGTACATACTCCCTCTTGAAAAAACTGAGAATCAATCGAGGCACTTTGAAAATGGTGATGAGGAATGACCCGAGAGCCACTGAGCCAAGGTGGTACAGGAACAGATTACACATAGACCTGCTCAATGGATGCCTTACACTCTTCTTAGCCCTAAAAGATGACAAGTATATGGATTAAAATTAATGCAGCAGAGATTCATCAAGAAGCACAGAGAAGGAGATAGTTCATATTTTTTCAGGAAGGTTGGGTTGGTAAAAATATGTTAAGAATAAAAAAACAAATTTATGATACCACTGTATTTCTGGTGATTATACACCAATGATAATGGAGTTAAAATATTCATACTTTTCATTTTTGTCAGCTCATACAATTCCTAGTAACCAAAAGTTGCAACATTTTTGCTAAGCACAACAACTCTGCAGTAAAAGATAACATATATATTATTAAAAGATTCGCTGAATTTTGAGCAGGCAATTTATAACACTTTGCTTCTGTTTGTCTTCACTTTGTCAATGATTTGTAGTTGACATTGTTATTGATAAGAAGTTGATGCAAGAGATATTATAAACATAGCATTTTTTGTTCATGAGGGTGATCTGATGTTTTGTTCGGGGGATGCTCTAAATTGGCTTTCCAGATAAACTTACTGTCAAGTAGTTTCAATGCAGGGGTAAGGAGAGAAAATTTGGCAGAACATCAAATCTAAGTGTGTTAAATGAAGAATTGACAGCAAGGCATGATGTTTCATAATTTTTCCCTTTATTTCTTCTCACCACTTCATTGAATTAACACAAAGCCTGCCATACACCTCGTTTAAAGAATAATAAAAAAGAATTTTGATATGAAAGAACAATAAAAAATAATTTAGACAGGCTTATTTTTATCCGAAGTCAAATAATTTTACTCCATGGCAATGTGGGAACAATGCAAGCTTATTCTTAAAACTTGTATCTTGTAAAACATTGGCTCTTTAATGGGAAACAATATGATTTCAAACAGATTATGGGAACAATTACCCACATTCTATCATTAATAAAAATAAACTGAACTCTAACAACCTCACCATTTACTAACTCCAATCATTAATTTACAGCAGTAACAAAATACATATGGATAAATAGTAAGAAACACGTTACTCCCGTATTGTCAAGCTTTGCTTTTCAGGTTGGTGAAACAGAAGTAACAGACTACTGATGGTTAAGTCCACAGTCAAAAAACATGCAAACTTACGAACTAATCATGAATAAAAACTTACCCAGGAGCAAAATACCACAGTGCTACAGCCCCCGCAATGACCATTTGCTGGCATGAAAGAATAAACTCTGCAGTCCAGACCAGACCAATCAGGTACACCCACCAAAAATATCGAGCCCAAGTAGGATCAATGAACTCGATAAAGGTGAAGGCTGAAGAACAAATAAAAATACCAGTAATAAAATCTGGCTCATGGATATTACACTATCTTTAATGAGAAGTATAACAGATCAAAATTCTCTTTATTTGTACAAAAATATTTATCAACCTCGTGAAATTCACACCAACTGCAATTACAAGAGGCATGCACAAAAATTTATGATACATTAAAAAATAACTTCAATGAGAATGTGAGTGGTTCGGCTGTTCTTAATCCCTTGCATATTGTAAGGTTGATATATCTACTTCTCACTTTTCAGTGGCCATGCAATATTCATTACAAGCATGAATATGGATCATCCAGAGAAACAAAATCTTGCTCAGAGAAGAAAAAATAAAAGAAATCCCAAATGTTTATCCTCATTTAATATATAGAAGGACCACCACACTGATGGAAGATGCATTTTGATACCTTCCAAAGATAACCTATATGTATATATTTTTCTTTCTATGGAAAAGATACAGATTCTGATGTGCAAAAAGTCTGCAACTGTTCCTAAATTTAAAATTTCAATTCCTCTTCCCAGAAAACAATGCTCAGGGTCTTTAAATGCTGTATATATCACATTGAAAAATTTTAACTTTTGTATCATAATTGCAGTGAGCCCACAGCATTAAAATCACTAATAGATCACAACAAAATATAATTTTACTCACCATCATCCCTCTACTGATATGCAAGAATTAACAATTTAAAGAAACACATTAGAAATCAGCAGACTTAAAAATATATTTTTAAAATGCAAACATAATCACAAGAAAGGGGAGTTGCAAATCTGCTGACTGCTTACTTCTCAGCAAAACAAAAAACTAAAAACTTTCCACTGCAGTTAAAAAAAAGTCTTCAGTTAAATTATTAATTTCGAACATCTTATTTAAAAGTCATATGCAGGAAATTTTACAAGAATGTAGATGAAAAATACTAATTGTTGAATGATTTAGCAAGGTTTTGAAATTTTTGCAACTTAACCTCTTTTGTGCAATATAAGATAGGTACCTACTATAAGAATATTGCAACTTGATTGAATGAATCAAGTTTAATTTTAACACAAATTCCAAAATATGAGACATGAGTCATAAGATCACTAGGTATTATTATATATTCATGAATCCAAGAAGAAAATGAAAATTCTCCTTCAATTTTACTCAAGTTTCAACTGGCATACTTCTGGAATAAAACAAAATACAGTATTAAAATCAAACACAGTACTTACTTCCAGCAACAGACTTATTCCTTTTTATGACAACTGTTTCACTAATATTTTCATTTTGTTCCAACATACTAGCAGGAATTAGTAATGCTCCCGACAACTCAGTTGATCCAGAAAGTGTCTGTATTGATTTAGAACCAGGAATAGCTACAATGTAAAAAACCAACAGGGCAAAAGTATAAGAAAACCAGATAGGAAGAAAGATAAAAGACCAAATTATTTTAACCTAATCATATACATTATACAAATAAATTGCATCAGCTAAGCTGATGTACTTTAAGAATAAGATTAAAATGAAAGTTGACTATCTTTCCAAAATCAAGTCATTAACTATGTCATACTAAAAAATAATTTTCTTTTTCATTTAAAACTGCATTCAGTATTTCTCTGTATGTTCTCTGAAGCATGTCTCTGTTTATCTTCAGAAAAATATGTTGCAGTTTCTGATGAGCATCAATGAATTCTCGTATCGATATCAACATTGTATCAAACTTGCCAATGCTAGTTGCTCAGTTTTTTTTTTGCTTCTTTCCATTGAGACCAACTTTATTAAGCCAAACTTCATTTAAGCACATTATAGTTCACATTTAATCCATGATAATCCTACCAAACACTATGCAGAGAAACTTATGCAGATAAAACTGCTTATTTCTACTACAACACATTCAATGGATAGGGTTTTGGAAATGCTAAATTATGCATTTATAACAAAGATATCCTTATTTTCTTTTTTAAGATTTTATACCTCTAAACCAATCTCTGTTAATTCACTTTTTCAACCAAACTCTTTTTCAAATGACCAAACCTCCATACTAAAATAATGCACTTATAAAGAAGGTTTACAATTGTTAAGATTTTCCACCATTGATGTATAACTCATACTGATGGGTGAAGAGCAAGTACATAGCAGACCCTTACTGACCTACGCAAAACGTTAAACAAATGATCATGTGCTCAGAACCATTTCTTGTGGACAATACCATTTTTATTGGAGACTATTGTTACTAATAAAACACTGGTATAATAAGTGTGCTGGAAATACATTCAACCCTTTCCCAACCCTGTTTGCCTCAGCCTCCACTTGAATAATATAGACACTCAGCTGTCCCATCTCAGCCAGGTGCCTGGACTAATATCAAGCACTCACTCTTTCTACTGCCTGTCGTATGACAGGAGGTGCCAGAGGAGGGGCAAATTGGCTTTCCATGGATCACAGGCCACCAGCTGCTAGTGTAGGATCAATTTTCCAAGTCTCCTTTTCATCTGACTCCACTTCATTTACCCATTTTGCCAGAAGATAGTATATCTGATTGTAATTAATATTACAATGATTATCATTAAATTTCTTGCTAATACCCGACATCATGTGTCCATCACATTATCTCTTGTACCCATTCTTTTATTTCCCTCCAGCACAATCAGCTGCCAAAGAGCCAACACCATGGGTGCTAGAGCCAGAGTAACATCTTATCGATATATATTTGCTACAATCAATTCGGACTATAGATGAGAACATCCTGTTAATGCAACCAGCAATGCAAATGATTTCTTACCTCTATTGTGGACTATTTCTATACATAAAAAAATATTGCAACCATAAATAGATGTAAAACCTTTTTTTTCCAATCTGCTAGCCACTTTTTGTTTCAATATTCATCCTCCAATCTTAAATAAAATGAATGGTAGAAGGTGTAACTTTGTTGAAAATTTTCAGAGATGACGTAAAAATTTCTTAATATATTGCACACTTAAAAGTCTATTTCTGATCCAGGTTTGGACTGCTCGGAACCTTGATAATGATTGATGTGCAGCCAAAACCTGGGTCGGAAATAAACGGAAAAGTGTGGAATAAACTAAGAAATGTTCTTGTCAAGTCTCCAATCATTAATTTGCTTTCTCAATCATGATACCATGTGATTTAGTGATTATTTCATTTCGTCTCATACTTCAGTCACAGATTATAGTCAATTTCTTTGGATAAAAATAACACTTACATCTGCACTCAAATTGATTCATATTTGAAGATATACCGGAGGTAAAAAAATCATGATCTACAACAATTAAAAAATACACTATTTGGGGTTAAACTTACTCGCAGTTGCAAGGCACACAACAACAAAAATCCAAAAGATGAAGAATGAAACTAGCACAGCAAAGGTAAAAATTGGTAATAAGAATAACCCTGGCATGGATGTGAGGCAATTGGAAGCTTCTCGGAAAAGTTCAATCATCCTGACCAACCTCTTTTTCATGTAAAGCACCAAGGTTAATAGAACCACCTAGAAAGAGAAATTAGACAATGCAGGCATGAAAAACTATAAGATTACCCATGGAATGTAAATTTTTTAAACTTTTAACCAAATATCATAATCATGATATTCATAGTTAATGTAACAAAAAATGTTGAAACATTAAACTACAGCAGATACTTTTAAGTCCATTTACATAATTTAAGGTAAAGAAGATACTACTATTAGGCCAAGGTGATTAGTATTTGGATGCTATTAGACTTAAAATCACAGAGTCCAAAATATCATATATTCTGGCTTACGAAATGAGCTTCCTTACCCCCATTAACCAAGGGAAAGGCACCCTTAATCTAATAAGGTCAATGTCTGGGTCAGAAGGTCTCAAAACGTCCTTAATGAAATTAGCATGACACAATTCTTATAGTGAGAGACAGGTAAAAATAAAGATGTTGGCATTCCTTATCACACAATTTCTGTTTATTTGTTTTGGTAGTCCATAAAAGATAACTTATCTTTTTTACTGTGAATAATACCAAAGGGTACTACAAAGATAATGTATTTTTTCTGGATTCCGTTGTCAAAACTAGGGTGCATCTTATATGCCCCAATGTCTAATAAGCCAGAAATTATGTGATAATTCTGCCTTCACCTTGTCTTTTCAGATTACATTTAACCACTTTACATTTAAAAACTAATCTTACCGTAAAAATTGTGGCTAAAATGGAATATATAAGGAATGCCCGCTCATTTTTGGCTGACTCCTCCAGCAGCTGTGACTGAGGTGTAAAATCTAGCTCAGTTTTTATTGTGACATAAGTCCACCACAATAGGGCAGTGCACACTAGAAATTAAAAAAAAATCTTATAGTACTGGGTTCCTCAGCTTCAGACATTTTTTGTATTTATTTTGTACATTTATTGATCCTGATATTTTACAAGAGTGAAAGGTTGGATGGGTCATAAAAAAGAAAAAAAACATGGCCAACACAAAAATAACACAACACAGGAAAACAAAGAATATATACAGTAAAAGAGATTAAGGTCCAAAAGACTTCCAGAAAGTCTTGTACATTGTAGTAGACCTTCTTTAGCAGAAAATCTTAAAGTTTTTTTTAAAAAGATGCTCTAAGAGTGGAATTTTTGAAGCCAGAAGGTAATGGCTACATGGACGGGACCCTTATTATATATTGATGTAGAGTGATGAAGCATGTGCATATCCACTCTTTGCCGAGTGTTATGCCCATGTATTTGAGCATTTGTAGTGAATCTACTCTTGTTATCTAAAATGTACAGACATAGGTGGTAAATGTACAAGCTTGGCAGAGTTAAAATTCTTAACTCTTTAAAGTGAGGTTTACAGGATTGCCATGCAGGTATTTTTGCTATATATCTAATGACTCCCTTTTGCATTACAAAAACCTTTTTAAAACCAGGAGAAGATCCCAAGATAATAATGCCATAAGTTAGACCTGACTGGAAGATACCAAAATATGCCATTTTTTGCACTTCTAAGTTAACAATGTTGGCAAGATTTCTAAAAATATACCACATTTGGCAAGTTTTAGGCATTAATGATTAATATGGATCTCCCAGTTCAACGACTCATCCATTAATAAACCTAAGAACTTTGCACCGGTCACTTTTTCAACAGATTTCCCATTTAGGTGAGGATCTAGATGTGGGACTTCTCTCTGTCTGTGGCATTAAATAATATTTGTTTTTTTAGTATTAATGGATAGTTTGTTCATTCTGAACCAGTTTTCAAGATGCTTTAAAGAGATATTAAGCTTGAATTGTAACTTATGAGGATCCTTGTCACCTATTGCTAAAGTTGTATCATCTGCATACTAAACAATGCTTTTGTTTACAGAGCTGTTTTTCAGAGCATTGAATTTTTAACTATTACTACCACTGAATGAATATCACAACTTCCCATGAATAAATACTTATTAGTCCCTATCTATTTTAAGATCAATATGAAGTAATCAATATTTAAGCAGATTAATTTTCTTAGTATGCAAACTAAGTTCAAGTTTATATTTTGGGGATCAACCCATGTGCCTTAAAAAATGTTCCACTTTCATAAAAAAGCCTTCGGAATAATTGCCCAGAAAAGTGAAAAATTTGGAAAAGATGATGAGTCAATTTTGATGGTTTTCAGGTGATAGATTCAAGGTTTAATGCAGAATAATATCATCCATTTCAATTGGCTTTGTGTGCTTTAATGTGACAGTGAGAGCATCTTCACTCCCTGATAGAGAAGGGAGCTCAGATGGAGATGGAGATACAGTAAACTCATCAACAGACATCATCCAACATCCCATAATGCAAAGAGAAGAAGGGAGGGCACAGGATTTAGTATCGCACCAGTCTCTGATTGGGTTCTGGGGAAATGACGAGCCCCTGGTCAATGCATTGACATAACCAGGGATGGAATGTGATTGATTACAAGCAATCCATTAACAGGTAATCAATACACATGACTTAATTTTCCTTTGTTTTTTTTCAAATTGTTGTTTTACTTTTATTCTAGCCATGAGGTACTTGTCAGATTTCTGTAATAATTACTCTATGAAGAATTTGATCCTGTCAATCAGAGGTGAA
Source organism: Ceriagrion tenellum (assembly GCA_963169105.1). Taxonomy (NCBI): domain Eukaryota; kingdom Metazoa; phylum Arthropoda; class Insecta; order Odonata; family Coenagrionidae; genus Ceriagrion; species Ceriagrion tenellum. Next base: position 64,004,447 of record OY720632.1, read on the forward strand.
GTCGATTACTCCAACTTTTAATTGTCTTCAACTTCAAGAGCAGTGGCTCAAAATTGTTTTTTACTACTTTTTTCAACCATTGACCTATTACGTGCATTCTCACGTTGGGTTCCCACCAGAAAAATTCATCGCACTAAGTTGTACCACCTTAACTGTTGCAATGCAATGTTCCACAAGTTTCAACTGCTAATTCACTGCATTACAACATATATTAGCAGAGAATGAAAAGCATGGAGTTTAGTATATACACCTGGTTGGACATACAGGGCACATTTCTACAGATCATCATCACTTTGTGTAACTGTCAGTAAATTGATCCAGTCTCCAAGCAGCAGAAATGAATTGATTACTGTTAAGCAAACCAAATTGGAACAGCTTAAAAATCTGAGCCCATTAAATTTGTTCAAGAGAATCCTGAAAGGCATTAATTATATCCTAGCATAATTTTCTGTTTGTTGCAAAATTTTAGCTAGGAGAAAGACTAGAAGAAATAATATCACTTTGCAACACAATATTTGAGAATAGAATAGACTGAAGACCTCTTGAAATACATTTATCAGAAGATTGGAACAAGCAAATGAATTTCTGCAAGCAAATGGATTTCTAAATTTTCCTAAAACATATGGGTGAAGTCTCTCACTCTCGTGTGCAATGGCTTCTAAGAAAACATAAGGCGAGCTTTGCTGTGTTTGTCCCCATGGCAAGGATACTCTTAAGTCTTAGGTCATGTGAGGCAGCATAACATATAAACAGTCTTTAAGAGCATATGGCCATCAACATGATTATGTGAAGCTCGGCACTTCCTGACATAAAATGCTTCAGGATTTACACTCTCATATTCACCACAGATGCTCCATACTGTTTCAGACAATACTAAACTGAACTTTGAAATGGTCTGCCAAGCCATGTAATGCTTATGAGTCTTCAATACCTATTCCTGCTGGAGAGTGAAGTACTTTTTCTTGTAAGAAAATTCAACTCAAACAGTATACCATGCATTTGCACAGCACAAACCGCAGATCACATGAAAAATCCATACTAAAATGTGATACAAATAAAAATCTCATTCAATTATTCCATTGGCTTAATGCTTCCAGAATTACTGGGATCAAAATACTGAAATCAAGACAAAAGCCATGCTGTCATAGTTAGGTCTCTATGACCTTTCCAAACAGGAATTAAGTTGCTCTGCAAAATTACATCAGCTCTACATTAAATAAAGTTAAACAATTGAAACTTTCAGAAATCACTTAAAAGGTTGAAAAATGTTGAAATAATTTCTGAAAGCAATCAAACCAAAATTAATTACACAGTAATGCGGCAAATTTCGGAATTTCTAAGAGGCTAAAAAATGGGCTCTTTTTTCATTTCCGTGCCAGTAATAGAATTTGACTGCAGTGGAAACATTTTAATTGCAGCTATAAAACAGAAAATAAAACAGGCTATGAGAGGGGACTTTCGCTTCACTACAATCAGCCCTGGCATTCTCTCTCTATTCAGCTTCAAACTTGGGGTTTGGTCGTCAATTGGAATGCATTCAGTCTGCTGGTGGCCATTTTGCACCTTACCAGTTGTCGTAAATCATGGGATAATTCAAAATTTGAAAGAGTAAATATGTAGCAGTCTAGGATTACATTACAAAAATACAAAAATTATTGGGACCAAAAGAAAATGTCGTAATTCGAAGGAAAATGTAAATTCCAGGGGTATAAAAATTAGGCTTAACCGTAGTTAAATAAATTTTACATGTACATCAATCTAAATACACACAATTGTACATTTTAAAATAAATTCACCACTGGGAATCAAACCACAGAGTGATTTTTTCATGGCAAATTTCATCCCTACATTGTCAATCTTTTCATCTGCACATGTGAGTACATATAATATACACCAAATCATTTGCCCATTAGTTACAGTGATACTGGTTCATGCAAACTGCATTCCTTGAACAAATTTAAAACATGTATGACTATCAGACAACTAACAATGAGTGACAATGACTCACCCACTGAAGAAACAGCCACAAGAACCATGATGATAACAGACATGACTGCAGCAAGTAAATGGATGATTAATATGACCACAAAAGATATCACTGAAAAAAAGGTTAAAAATAGGTTAAAATTCATTTTTAAAAGTCACAAGATATCTTGGAGTATATTCATTTTAATAATAAAATACACTAAGTCGAAGGCTATTTATCCAAAGTCATATGTTGCAGCATAGAAGCACATCAACCCATATACTGTGAAATGCAGGGATATCAGAAAAAAAATTATGACCATTCAATTCAGCTGATTGTACTAATTAAAATGCTGGTGACTGTTAATGAATAAATGCTACTGATTTTTTCTTTGGTGATATTAAATAAAGTTCAAAAGACAATAACTATAAAACATTTATGAAAAATGAATCATATATTGAAGAGTTTAAGAAAGAAGGGAAATACATTTAAGAAAAAGACAGTATATTTAAACACAAGGTAAATTTGAATTATTAATAATGTATTTGTAATGACTTTACATATTATTAGATAAATAACACCAAAAAATACATGTTCTATTGCATCCACTGTCTTACAAAGCAGAGCGACAATAAGGCACACCATAAAATAAGGACAAACATGCATTCCCGTACTATAACTTAGCAGCATCACTGGGAAATTTCATGATAAGTATTTTCATTTTAACCCTTTCGTGCCGAAGCCTCTCGAAGAGAAATGCTTCCCCTGATATGAGTAGCATGAGAATTTACCTTATTCCTCCATATGGAGCGCTACCATGGTGACGAATCGCTCAGGTATGCCTTTTGCCCAATTTGGAACCCCACTCAGCGGGACATCATGCCCTTCCCCTGTGTAACCACGTGGTTCCCACCTTGCCATCCCTTCTCAGCGGGACTTCCATCCCTTCCCTCGGCGACCCACCATGTCATTAGCAGACTTTTTCACCGCATGTGATTGCAGTCAACTTATTGCATTCAAGTGGTTTTCTTTAAGTACTCACTCATTGCAAACTTGATAGTATGGATATCTGAAATTAATTCTTGTTTTTGCGATAATTTCAAAATTTTGAACTAATTTCAGGCATTAATATTAACGATTTTAGGATATTTATCTACTTAAGTAATGAAATCAGGAAATTTTCTGAAATTCCTGAAGTCATCAAAATAAAAACTGTGAAATAATACATTGGCTGTGTCAATTTTTTAAGATGAATTTCCAATAAGTAGAAGCCAGCTCTAATCACCATAAGTTATAAAATTACACCAAGTTATTACAAATCATTCAATCTTAAGGATAAAATTATACAGATAGCATGATGGAAACTTTCGATCCGATGAAAAAAAGACAACTCTGTTAGTATTAAAACTAGCATTTCGCTTAAAATTTGCCTATGCTTAGCCAGATACAAGGAATTCATTGAAATGCTTTTTTTTTTATTTTATAATATCCAAATTTTTTATAATATCCAAAATAAAAATTTTGGAATATTCATCATATATTTATTTAGAAAAACCACTACCCAAAAAAATTAATGATGATGGACATAAGCTGAGGGACTGGTCATTAATGGGCTTGTGGGTCGAGTGGAATTGCCCAGGAAAAGGTCTTGCCTCCTGCTGAGTTGGGAAGCGAAAGGGTGAGTGAATACCCTTCCCAAATACCTCGGGGGCGGTCACTTTCCCACCCCTCGCGACTGCTATGATGGATGTTTGTTCTTTTGTGTAGGAAAATACCCGTCGACTACAGTGGTCGTCTGTTCGTTTGCGCATGAAAATCTCCGACCACCATAGCTGACACTCGGCACAAAAGGGTTAAGAGGTGAAATAAGTAACTCCATACCCGAAGCATCTCAAAACTATCAACCAGTCAACACTCACTTTATTCCCAAAACCATCATTGAAACTCCCACCAATATAAATAATTAAAGCTCCTAGCAATTTCAAAAGCACTTGATGTCCTCCATAGCGTCTTCTATTAAAGACATGAAATTAATGACTTTCTGCTGAGACTCAGGAGCTATTACAGATGATTCTTACAGAACCTAATTACCTAATTTATGCTTGACTACTGACTTATTAAATACTAAAAGTGATAACTAGCATCTCCAATAAATATTTTTTCCAAATGCTAATCTATTCAATTGCTATCTATATAATCAATTTCACTGACATTGCTAAGGCAACACTCTGCCTGTCTGACACATTGGTTCATTTTCTACAACTATGTACTCTCAAAGGGCCACTGTTTAATTCTGTCCCGAAGCAGGTTCAGAAATTAGTGATCTCTACTCAGTGATTTAGCAGTTAGAAGGAAACCTTACATTTGGGAGCCTAAAATCATAGTTTTTGCAATTAGGGGGAATGGTGTCTTTAATCACGATGATATCTAAACCATGGTTTCAATTTCAATCTGGAAATCAACCCAATGAATACACAAACAGGAGGAAACATTATCATAACATTATGATAAAATATATAAGTGACTTTAAAAAACTCCTGAGCACATAAAAAATTCTAGATTTGTTGAAAGTATTCTCAAATAACACATTATGCATGGCCTAAAGTAAAAATAAGAAAAATTCAACCCAATTGCTGCATCTACAATCGAGTGCTAAAATGTATCAATCTATAGTTAAGAACACATACAGAAAATTAATAATAATTATCAGAAATCAAGAGGTTGAATCAGGAATGTTTCCTTCAGTATTGAAGATTGACATGCAGAAAGCCTGTTCTGAGCAACTTCAATTCATTAATTGTACCAGGTATTTCTGAGAACAAGCACTAATTCTGTGTTAACCCTTTCATGGACAGAATGGCTACAGCTGTCTTGTTCAGGGACATTTTATATACCATAACATGGGGTGGCTTTGACCCATTGAGGTGTCTTTGGCCCAATTCTGAAAAAAGTGTGTTCTAAATTTTTCACCTCTTTGTAAAGATACCATTAAGCTATGATGTCAGCTCAGAGAGTGCTGCACTATCTACCAAGGCATATGGAGAACATCAGTTTCTTCAATCTTTAGTGAGTGCTGTTGATTTATGTGGCCTTTTGTAAAGCTTTGTTGGATGTTTGGAAATTTCAATAAAAAATCATATTCCTAATAAGAATAAAAGTAGGTACGAAGCATTTTTTTATAAACTAGCACATGTAAACATGAATAAAAACTAGTAACATTGCACAATTACAATTTAGAATTAGTATTAAGGGTTCCTATTCACACACTACATGTTCTTGCATATTTTTGGGTGACATTGGCCCTTGCCAGATTAACCCCAAGGAACAATTTTCTCTCCAGTTTACATGTTTATCTATGGTATATCAGTCAATATCTACGCTATTACTTACAATAATTGTACAATATGAACCTATCTCATTTAAATTCATAAATTATATTTACCTATCGATTCTCTAGCATTACTTGAACCCAAAAGATACTTTAACTATTTTAAACTGAGAATAACATTGCTGGGTCAATGTCAGTACATTTGGGGTCACATTGGCCAAAATTTATAATTACAATTTGTCAATCTTCAAGTAAATAATAAACAAGTATTTTAAATAAGGCTGTCTTGACATTTGTCTTTGGATTTTCTTCCTCAAGGAAGGGTCACATGCAGACGATACCTTTCACTTTTTGGCCACACGGTAAGCCTCATGATCGGGAGAGAGGACTGCAGCGAAAGGATTAAAGCTCTAAAATTTTGACATCATTAGATGTAATGACCCCAAGTAGACTAAATCTAAATTTTGGCTATAGCACTCTTGCCCACGAAATAGTTAAAAGATACACAAGGAGATGATAAGCATGTACAGTGCCTTTACTTAATACAGAAGTAAATTAAGTATTTATGAACACACTGCAAAATAAACTTGATAGATAATTAGCACTAACCAAATGCTAGAATAATGAGGCCTACAATCTCTGGCCATGTAGCATAGAGATCGCTGACGACTTGTTGTATTTCCTCTTGGCCATTGAGATATGCAATTAAATTCCCCACAATATCAGCAGCAACTTCACGCACAGCACGTGGTACACAGCGGTTCAACAAAGGAGAGCTTAGGGAAGAAAAAAAAATTTTAACCAAATATTTAATTCGGCAATAGTATTGGACCCAAACCATAGCTTTCATGAGTATTACCACCCAGAGTATGTGGTATGGACTGATAGTAAATCCTAAGAAAAGTAAGCTAAACACTAATATCAGTATAATCTGAATGGATATGAGCTAATCAAAATTCTCTATGCAAGATAAAGCATTACATTAAACAAATGGTAATTAACAGAGCTATAACAATAAAAAACATGAAAAAAAAGGAATTGCAGCCACCAAACGTCTCACATGATGTCACCAAAAATCAGGAGCACTTGGGGGCTTCTCATACCAGTCACCTAAATTCTCCCACCATTTATCCATTCCAAGGAAAAACAACTTTCTCATTTAAACCCCGTTATTAAGAAATTTATATAATTTAGAATTAGGAATTCATAAATTAGGCTAATCTTTGATTCCCACTTTTTCACAAATTTAAAAAGTAGCGTCGATGATCAAAATTGATTCCTGAATTTCCAATTATTATACCAAGCTAAAAAGAAAATGACATTGAAGCAGTTAAGAAAATCAGCTCAATTTTCTTTACTCTTTCCACTTATTAGTACAAGAACATTCATAATATAGTATATGTGAGTTTATTAATGGGGATGCCAGAAGTAGGATATGAAAGGGTAGCAGAAGTGACAGCTGTAGCAGCTGAAATAAGAATAGGCAAATAAATTTGGAATAAAGAGATGATTGGATAAAAGTAGACAAATATTACCAAAGGGTTAGGCAAAAGAATGTACAGAGATGAAATAACTTTAAGAGACAAAAAGAAGCTAATGAAGCAAGGTGGAGAGAACAGACCGATCCTTGGCGATAAAAAATGAGGGAAGACAAAACAAAATACAGTAGTTCCACAGATCTAAACTAATTGGGACACAAGGCCTTTACAGATAGTGCCTAATTTTGGAATGACCAAAAATCATAAGCAGTCGGCTCATCTAACAATTTTCAAGAGGTTTAAACAGAAGTTACTAAAAGTATGTCAATTATTTCCTCTTTGGGGCTAATTTTGTTTCAGATTTTCAAATTAGCATGGATTGGATTACTGGGGACTATACAAAAATGAAAGAACTGCCAAGAGATAAGAGGAAGGGGAATTGTAATAACTATGACAGAAAAGAGTAGTAGGCTACACTTGGTGGAAGTTACTCCAGAGGAATTAAAATGTTTTCTCAACTTGTAAGATTTCATTGACACAACCCAGGTTTCAACACACCATAATTTTCAAGTGAAAATTTGTTGGGGAAATTTACTTGCTGCTGCCTTCACTGCGGGAGGTTAGACTTGAGTGAGGGAAGTTTGGGTAAAGAGGGTTGGAAAGGGTTGCACAGTCATTAACTCTTGTTTTGTGCCAAAAATTCGCCATTTTAAAAAAGCCAGAAGATGATTAAAGAAGACAGAGAAGATGCCATAGAGTCCCTTGATACTGAGCAACACTGCCTAATTGACACCCATCTAGATAATGCACTAGTGTTCCCCTCACACTCTACCATATTCACTATCCTCTGAAACCCTGCGAGTACAGAAGGCAAACAACTCGAGGACGAGTGAACAGACAAGCATAATGTATAAATAAAGAGTTAATGACTGTACCAACCCTTCAACTCCTATTTAACCTAAACTTCCCAAACCCAGGTCTTAACTCCTGCAGTAAGGCAGCAGCAAGTAGTTTTTCCAGACAAATAAACATAGTATCACTGCCATCTCCCACTTCCAAACCCTTTCCCACCACCCTGTTCCTTCCCCCACCCCTACCATACCAGCCTTTAACGACTTCCCTATCCTCCCCCTCCCTCTAAGAATATGTACACATACTGAAGCCAATGTCATATTTTCGCCATAAAATGACACTAAGCATTGAAATCTGGGTCATGCCAATAAAATCTCACAAGTGGAGTAAATAAAGTTTCAAAACAACACAAAACACATTACAAAAAGTAGTTCGCTTCAGAGCCTATATTTTCCAAGCAGTAAATGGATTTTTAGAGTGCCCACTGTCAAAACAAATATTCGACCATGGCCACATGCCATGAATGGCGCTGTTGCTGAAGAAAAACAGTAATGATAATCCCTGCTCAAAGGCCAAGGATAGGGTGCCACATCCTACCAGGTGGGTTCCCTAATGATGGCTTTTGTCTTGTTTGGATGCTGAGCCATGCTAACATGACATTGGTTCTCTAACATATAAAAATTTCCACCACTTATGAACTTGGGTACATTCACCATGCTCATTCATTTTGTGAGAAGCAACATGCACCATGTAAGCATGGTATTTGTAATGCCAAGATCAATGTAATAGTTTAAGCATTTTGAAGTCGGCAATGATGGTTGGCCATCCTGGAAGCCCAAGAGTTAATTTAATTTGCCGAGAAAACACTTGACCAGATATAATACACAGAGATTTTGAGTTTTTAAATACAAGGTTTAAGAAGGCAAATGACTACATGGAAAACAATCAGTTCAAATTCAGAATAAGGATAAGAATGCATGATGCAATGTAAGTGATAAGAATTCTAAGGGAAATATGCTCGGATATGGACAAGATGTATTCGCTGAGTGAGAAAAGGGTGTCAACCATAATTTTTGTAACAACTAGCAAAAAGAAAAGGTTAAAGAAATACATGAATTAACTACAAAAGTAAGAAAATACACGTAGGAGAGGAGGCCATAAAGTCAGACACATGCAGATGACCAAGCATTGGTGAGTAACTATTCAAGGGGCAGTAATCAATGGTGAGAGAGTAAATGTAGAGTATGAATGGTAAGGAATGAGATTCAACCGATAAATGACAAAACTGAAACTTATTTCCAGACGTAGGAAGTTAGGGTGGGGTAAAGAGGGGGGAGGGAATAAAATAAAGCTGATAGGGCAGCATTCCACCCTAAGCCCAGGTTACAAAGTCAAAACATAAAAGAGACTTCATAAGAGGCAACAATCACGTCAATGCCTCAAGAATGTGGAACCACAAATGTAAAAATGAGTAGACTCTTTCAAATGAACCATCCTTTCATACAAAAAAACAATCTGCGAGTGGAACAAATTTTTACCTTTCAAAGACGGGCAGTAAAGGACATGGTCCAAACGGTGAAAATAGAGTAATGTTGGGATCAAAAGCAGGCATTACTAGTTCAGAGAAGTTGAAGCCATACCTGAAAAGAAAAGGGTGTTAACAATGGTTTAAGTAGGACTTCATGATTCATATTAGACAACTTCTCATTCCCCACATACCGACATAACATGGATCCTGTTTCGTTGTAAAATAATTCAATATCTTGCAACGAATACAAATGTCTATTTGGACACTCTTTCACACAAATTTTCATTGACGCTCCAATTTCGTTCACATTAAGAAAAAATACATAACTGAAAACAGAAAAGTTGCCACGGTATTTTAACTAGAAAGACACAGAAGTCACCAACACAAAAACACTCTGTACAACTTACGGTTTGTCACTTAAATCAACTCCTGATAAATCTAGAGCATGAAAATCGAGGTTGGATGTTCCGCAAGTATTACCGAAACTATCAGAGCCATTGATTAATCTTCGTGGGTCGCCATAAACAAATGCAAAAGCAGCGATTGATATCTGAAATGACCAAAATACGAATTGCAACGACTTGTCAGTCTCACAAAGCCATTGTGAGGTCTCCTCCACTCACCATCATAAACCATAAAATAATGAAAACAGAAAAGCACAATTTGTCGGTACATCCCCGGGTTCTGTCGCCATTTCCAGAGTACGGGGCTTGACTACAACACGGCATTATTTCTTCCTGTAAAAAGCATAATATCCACAGAGTTAACCCTGCCTCAAAATTCAATAACAAACTCGTAAACGACAGGTATCAATACCTGTGTACGTACATTCCTCTCGCTGTCTTGAGTTATACAAATAAGTTTCTATACTCTGTTTTCAGGTAGCATAGATAGCAGTCATTTTCTCCTAATAACGTCGTTGGCAATGAAATAATTCATCTCTGTTGCAGATAAGGAAATATTATTCAGTTTTGTTTTCTAATATGGCGTAAACATGCAACTCACTACAGTCAGTTGTTCTTATTCGATTGAGGCCCGCGCGCCCGCGCTTAGGTTGATCGTAAACGTGACAGTAATGATCGCAATGATGGTGAGTAGATCAATTTATGAATAACACAACTATCATTAGGGTATAAAACTATGAAACTTGGGTTTGTTGGAAAATGATCGTCCAAGGTGCTGATATTGTCTTCAAAACCCAAATTATTATGATCACAATTTTTGGCAATCGAAAGTCATCCTGTGAAAATGTCCCAACGTTTTACTCTGTTAACTCCACTCTCCCAGTTATTGGAATCAAATTCTTTTAATTTGATCTCGGTACTATGTGTAAACATAATGAAGCTCCTCGGATCCGTAAGCCTAACTGCACGAAGCACTCGGCGATGCCGATGGTTCCGGGATCCCGCCCCGGTCAAGGGGAATTATTTTTCCTCTTTGGATCTTCGCACTTTCGGCTTTGATTGTTCCAATCATCATCTCTCCCAACCCCTTATTTCCTCGAGCATTTGACTCTCCCTCAATGCCGAGAACTTGAAGGGAAGTTTAATTCGAAGAAACTAACTCCCCATGAAAAGGCCCCAATCCCCCAACAACATTACTTTCTTCACCTCAGTATATGCACTACCTCTCTTCTTCCCCCTCATTAAGTCCTCTCTCTTTCTTCTCCTCTGCATAACTGTCAGCACTCCTACATCCTCATTGAAAATGCGCCACAGATCCCTGTGGGGGATAGCGATTCCCTGCAGGGATCTACAGGGTGAATTCCCGCAGTGAAATTCCTTCAAGGATATTTTCCCACAAGGAATGGTAATTTACTCCACAGGGAATTCCATGAAGGGAAAATGGCTAATCCTGCAAAGGATAATTTTCCCAAGAAGAAACCAGCTATATACCCCTCAGGGAATCCAACACCTGCATAAGATTTTATGTGGTATGGAGCACGACTTTAATGGTAACAATTATTACCCTATTGAAGATGCCCTACAGATCCCTGCGGGGAATGACAATTCCCCATTGAACCTTGCAGGGATCTGTGGGGAATGGTAAACCCCTGCAGGGATCTGTGGGGAGTGGTAAAACCCCACAGGGAAATCCCTGCAGGGATATATCCTTGAAGGGAATATGGCTTTCTCTGTGGGGAATGGTAAATCCCTGCAGGGATATTTCCCCACAAGGAATGGTGATTTTCCTCACAGGGCATTCCCTGAAGGGAAAATATGACTTTTCCTGCAGAGGATAATTTTCCCCCAGGAAAATTTCCATGGGGGAATTCCCTGTCATTTGGGTGAGGCTTCTTTGAAGCCCTCTTTTCCCATCTGTTACCATCTTTGATGGACCGCAAGGACCTAAGATCCAAGGACCAAAGATAATATTCCCCCAGGAAAATTTCCATGGGGGAATTCCCTGTCATTTGGGTGAGGCTTCGTTGAAGCCCTCATTTCCCTTCTGTTACCATCTTTGATGGACCGCTAGGACCTAAGATCTAGTTCCCTTGAATCCACCAAAGTTGCCACGAGAATATGGAAGCCTAGATAGCGAAGTGGTCTGTGCATTGGTCCAGCAAACCAAAGGCCTGTGGTTCGATATGTCGTGGTTTGAATGTTTCAGGCCAAATTTTTCTCGAGGCAATTTCATCACATTTCTATCTTCATTGTGGTGTTTACGCTCTTTCATGTTGTGGTAATTAGGAAAAAGAATTTTCTCATATCCTAAAAAAATGTGATTTCATTTGAAAATCTGGCAAGATGTTTCACTGTAAGAACGTGTAGAATTTCATGAGTTAATTCATTATTTCATTTTCTTAAATTTCGGGTTCACTGGGGATGGGGGCACTGGGTGAAGAGTGGCTGGGGATGCAACAAGGGGAGAGGCAAAACATTTAAATTATTCCAGGATCAGGGCAAACAATGCTTATGGAAAAATCTACTTAAGATAAAGCCCTTCCCAGATGGTGTGAAGAAGGCAGTTGAAGGTTAGACCAATATTGAAAGAAATTATTTCTATGAATTGAGTTATCTTTAGGAATATGTCATCTGTTATACATGTAGCTCAAGTAATTACCTGGATTAGATACATTTATACTATTGCTGATGATGAATTGGAGCAAACCATTTCAATTTATTCATTCCAATCAATTATTTATCCCCACTGTGAATTGTCAGAGATATAGGTAATATTAAAAATGCAACATTATTTTTCCATTACAACATTTATGAACCAATTTAATGAAGTTCTCTCGGGCTTCACACCAGGTTAAACAGTGTTTAACTGCCAACATATCTGTGGCTGAGTCCTGAAATCATATATTTATGAACCAAACTTTACTTTTATCCTATCTTTTCCTTTTGATGACTCATAATGAATATTCTTGTCTCCTTAAATTTTTCAACTCAACCATCCAGCCATATTTTATTCCCTTGCTAATATGTGTACTTATTTACAAATTTCACAGCTGTCATGTTGAAATGGTGCGAGGTGACACATCAGCCAGAGGAGGTAAACAGGAAGTTTCCATGAGCTCCACTAGCCAGGGATATAAGGCAGCTATAACACAAGTAGGGATTACAATGGCAAATTCAGAAGAGCCTGGATTTTCTGAGAGGAAGAAGAAGGCAGAGAGAGCTGTAGCCATATACAGTGAAACCTGTATTAAGCGACCACCGACGGTTCCACTGAACAATGGTCGTTAAGAGGGGTGGTCATTCGACAGGGGTTCAGAGTCTAGGAGTATTATGCAAATGAAAGTGCGGTGGATTTGAAAAAAAATATGGACAAACTTTTGAAGCGACGATTTTGTTAAAACCTATACAGATGGCACTAATTTCCTCACAATTTAGTAGCTCCTGGGAAATTGCAATGCATTTTAATTTGATGTACACAGTGAAACCTGAATTCAGGGACTACCCACATAGCACAAAATATCTATTAAATATCTAATACGTCTTTTGCTAATATCTAGAAAACATCTTGTAATAACTTGTAGACATCTTCTAGACATATTGTAGATATCTGACTGTCCGCTTTTCCTATATCTACAAGATATCTGGAGAAGATATTTTCTAAACATTCATATTCAAATTGGACCCACTGGGAAAATTCAGGATAAATGACTTAAGGCCTGGTTACACGATACATTAACCCGTACGTGTTCATGTACAAGTTCATGAACGAACATATATAACAGTAGAAGTAATAGTTGCTAGTAGCAACATGTAGTTTATACAGAGTTGCAAAATTATCTAAAATACATACTAATAAACAATTTAAATATCTCCGGTTATTTTAAAAATTAAGAAACTTTTAAAAATGAATCTATAATTTTAAACCTTTACCTTCATTTTAATATCTATTAAAACAAAGCAGCTGCCCTATGGCCATCGATAGAGGTGCTTAAACATTTATCCTTTAACCCGTTATTTTGTTCAAACTATTCAACTTTGATATCCAGAATTTTGGGATCTCATAGCTATTACGTAGGTCTATCATTTTTTATTGTTTCAGGATGCTGAGGTTTAAACCTGCTGAATAATTAAATAATGAAAAATGAGCAATTTCTTTGTTTAAATCGACCTTCTGGGTTAACTAATAGTTGGATTTTGATCGGGTTACTACCAATTCGTAGAATTTTTTATCTTCTACAACTTTTGTTGGAAAAGTTATTGCCTTAACTTCGTATTTTTCATTGTATCATTTAAAATACTACTTTTCTTAACTTTAAATCGCTTTTATAAACATTTGCCAGAAGAATTTCCCTTGCTTTTTTGGTGCACATGTGTACAATGACTTCATCTATCCATCCACCAAAAAGCATAGCAGTTACATTTTTTTGGCTAATTGCACTAGACATGTAATAAGAGTCGTCGCTCAAAATAGACATATTCTAGACATCTAGTAGATATTTAAAATATCCAAGACATTGAAGACATGCTGTAGATATCTAGTAGATATTTTGTGCTATGTGGGTACCGACGGTTCCGCTGAGAAATGGTCGTTGAGAGGGGTGGTCGCTTGATAGGGGTGGTCGTTAAGAGGGGTTTCACTGTAGTTGTTTTTATTTATTACTTGTTTGTCAGACATTTTTAAAAAATAAATGGATGTATTAGCTTAGTTCTTAATTTTAATTTACCTGCAGCATGCAATTTCTTATTCCTTGTCGGAAATAAACCAATCTCTTTAGAACTCTAACACATTGATATTTTGCTTAAAGAAATTTTCATTGCTCAAATTATTCTTTAAAAAGTGAATATTTATCAGTGCAGAAGAACTCCCTGATATATCGTACCATACATTGCGCCCAGGGGCGGATCTATGGGAGGGGCTAAGGCGGCCATAGCCCCCCCCATTGGGTCGAAACTTACACTAGATAAAAATCAAAATTATCCCCCAAACCACCCTTCGACTGGGGGTTAGTCCTCTCAGACCCCCGGTTTGCTCCCCCCTTGGACTAAACTTAGTTCCGCCACTGATTGTGCCTCTAAAATGTTATTTTTGTTACATTCATTTCAGCAGGAATTATTGTCAAGGTTTTCCTTTGTGGGGCACAATTCTCTATGGGGAATGAATCTTTGTGGGGAATTTCCTGCACGGAAATTAATTACTCCCCCATAGGGATTAATTCCCCACAAACATTTTCAGTCAGGGAATTTCCTATGGGGAGTGATTTCCTATGCCAATGCCCTATGGGTAACCCGTATGCAGAGAGAATTCCTGTGGGGAAAGTAACCCCACAAGGTACTCCCTTTGCCATTTCCCCTCAGGATTTTATGATAAAACAATTTACATGATAATCATATGATGTCCCTTAACATCTCTTTGATCCCCATTCCTTTTTCCAGCCACTAACTTTACCTCTGCATAATCTCCCTAACTTTACCTTTTCCAATCAAGCACTAGTGCTTGGTTGAAATTTCCCAGTTCCCCGAGGGGATTTGTTCCCCACAAGCAATTCCCTGCAGGGAATTCCCTGAGGTGGACTATTCCATAAGCCCATTCCCTATGGGAAACCAACCCCCACTGGGAAAGAATTCCCTGCAAGAAACAAATCCTCACATGGAATTCCCTCCGCCAATTCCACAATAAAACAATTTACAATACAATCAAATGATATCCCTCAGAATCTCTTTGATCCCCATTCCTTATTCTAACCACCAACTTTACCTCTGTGAAATCTCCATAAGTTTTCCTTATTCAATCAAGCACTAGTGTTTGGTTGAAATTTCCCAGTTCCCCACTGGGATTCGTTCCTCACAAGCAATTCCCCATTGGGAACAATTCCGTATGCCAATTCCTAATGGGAGAAGGAGAAATGATTCCTTGTGAGGAATGAATCCCTACGGGGATAGAATTCCATGCAGGGAATTCCATATGCTAATTCCACCCAGGATTTCATAATAAAACAATTTACAATTCAATCATACGATGTCCCTCAGCATCTCTTTGATCCCCATTCCTTATTCTAACCACCAGCTTCACCTCTTTGTAATCACCCTAAGTTTTCCTTTTTCAACCCAGCACTGGTGCTTGGTTGAAATTTTCTCCCTTCCCCATGGGGATTCGTTCTCCACAAGCAATTCCCTGTGGGGAATTTTGTGTAGGGAACAAATCCCCAAGGAAGCAACGTGTACGATTTGTTCTTGTGCATGGTTTGAGTAGAAATTTTTGGTAAATTTTTTGGATCAAGTGATATGTATCTGTGATTCTATGTATTTGTCACCTGGTTAGAAACCTGAAGGTAAGTTTGAAAACATGGAAAATATGTCTATCACAAATAAAACAAATCAACACATCCACAAACTCACCTTGTAATACTTTTATTTTTTCTATCTACTTTCTGGGGTTGTTTAGGATTTTTATCGTCCAGGAAATCCAAATCATTTCAGAAACCTTTTCTGTATTTTGAAAACTTCTTCCACCAATTCTTCGTTATTCTTCTGTTTTTCAAGCAATTCCCGGTGGGGAACGAATCCATATGCCAATCCCCTATGAAGAGCACCCTGGCGAAAATGTCCAGTGATACAGGCAGTGACAGCCTGTGACTTAGCCAGTGATTCTTGATTTTCAAACCAAATCACTGGGTAGTCACCGGAAAGTCACTGTCAACTAAATTTCTTTAAATATATTAAATGTTTGATTTGGAGTGCTTAACTATTCTACTTTTGATTAAAAATATTAGTCTGAACTTTGTAACTAAATATATCAATTGCATATATTCATCACTGGGAAAACCAGTGGGAACCTAGTGATACACCCAGTGAGAGGAGTAATCCTAAGTCACTGGGTAGGAATCCACTGGGTACAGTGACTTGAAAAAGCTGGCCCGATTATCATGACATACTATGCTATAACAGCTCTTACTCTTTAAACAGTATATTTGTAAAGTCCCCAGTCATAACTATAAATTGAAATAATAAATTTGACGATTATTTAAGATTTAATCCATCAAGATTTAGTCACTAGGATAATCACTAGGTACCCAGTGATTGAGACTATAAACTGTAAGATAAGATTTTAAAAATTTTAAACAGAAGAACCATGAAGCATCAATTGTTAACTATCAATTTAAATCAATGACGATTGATGATTATTTCTGGGTTTAATCTATGTAGAATTGGTCTCTGGGAAAATCACTGGGCACCCAGTGATACACCCAGTAAGGGATGTTAACCTAAATCACTGGCTAGGAGTCCAAGTCTATTAAGTCATTAGAAATACCGCAGAATGTCAGAGACTGGTGTGATCTTTGTAGCAGATAAAACGCAGAGCATGAAAAATTGAATTGAAAGGAGTGCCAATGATATAAGAAAAATATTAAGGTCCTCCTTACATTCAAATTAATGTTGCGAATATCAATATTCCTTCGTCCATTTTGGCCGCCAATCGGAAGTCCGCATGCTCGTCCTCCGCTTTTTCTATTACCTCGAGAGAGAGAGAGTGGTTGCGTGCAGTACTTACGATGTTCGGCCAGATACGATGAAAAGTTTTCGATGGGAAGTTACAGAACATCAACCATAATGAAATTCTGACCTTTAAAGTAGAATTGCGGAAGAAAGATCCTGTGTACTTCTTTTCCACCAATAAGTTTTTGGAGGGCAGGAGTGAGGAGATGTTTTTCAGTGCACGTGTTGCGATTTGCTGTGAAGTACATAAGAGTTTTTTCCTCCTCATTTCAGTTAAAAGTACGCTTCTCAGTTGCCAATTCCTCATCTCAACAAGGGTTTGTGTTTTCGTGGCTGTTGTAGCTGAAATGTGTCATTTTCGAGCCTGCTTGTGAAATTGAGAACCTGTTACGACGTGTTAACACGATGCATGTCGCCAATCCTAATAAGTCACTGTCAGTCACTGGAAAATCACCGTCAAAATCAGTGTAAAGTCACTGGCTGAGTCACTTATTAGCCAGTGGTCATGTCACTTAGCCACTGGGAAAGTCACTGTCCCATTTCACAGGGAAAGTCACTGAGTAGTCACATTCAGTTACTGAAAAATCACTGTCTAAATCACTGTAAAGTTATTGGCCGAGTCACTGATCATGTCACTTAGTCACTGGGAAAGTCACTGTCCCATTTCGCTGGGAAAATCACTGAGTAGTCACTGTCAGTCACTGAAAAATCACTGTCCAAATCACTGCAAAGTCACTGGCAGAGTCACTGGTCATGTCACTTAGTCACTGTCCCATTTCGCTAGGAAAGTCACTGTCAGTCACTGAAAAATCACTGTCAGTCACAGAATAGTCACTGGCTATGTCACTGGATATTTTCGCCAAGGCAAGCAGGGTTTCAACCAAGCACATGTCCTTGGTTGAAAAAGTAAAACTTAAGAGAGATGCACTACGTACAGATGATGGCATAACTGCTTCTAACTTTAACTTCTTGAGTAGTACACTAGGAGTGGCCCTAGTAGCAAAGACATTAGGAGGAGAATTATGTTGGCCAAGGAAGCCTTTAGTTATAGAAAGGAGCTGATGACGAGTACATTGGGTAAGGATGTTGAGATGAGACTGGTGAAAAGCTTGATATCATTGTATTGGTAGATCATAACATTCTATGGCACAGAAACATGGACCCTCAGACAAAAGGATGCTGATAGGTTGCAGGCGTATGAGACATGGGTGTGGAGGAGGATGGAGAAGCTGCAGTGGACGGAAGGAAAGACAAACAAGGAAGGGCTTGGTATAGTGGGTGAGGAAGGGAACTGGTAGATGAAATCCGATATAGGCAGGGCAGGTGACTGGAGGAAGTAATTAGGGGAGATGGGATGCTCCAGACTATGAAAGAAGGAAGGAGGACAAGCATGGAATGGGTAGAAAGAAGATAAGTTTAATGGACGGGATGAAAAAAGGTAGACTGTATGCCAAGGCAAAAAATGAAATACTAGAGGCAGATAGGACCATGGCAGTGTAGAGAATCTGAAGGGGTTTCTAACTTTCACCATAACCTACCCTTAACCAGTAGAATACTTCATTAGAGGGTTGTAATGCTACAGACAATGAGCTGGAGCTATCTGTGTAGCCATATTAAATGACTGCCACATGCTACCTCCAGGGCTGAGCCTACTGAAGCAGGCTTGAGATACATGGGAAAGTTTAAAATATTTATACAAGTCCTTGGAGACCTCACTAGAACTAAATGGCCATCAGCTAGGAAGTTTGATATCTCAAGGAATATGTAGATCACTGCGTATTTTACCACTGGCAGGAGTAATCCTAATGCTCAGGGTATAATACCCAGATTTTATACCCGTGAGAAAGGAGTGTTCTCCAGAAAGACTATACATAAAACTGAACAGAAATTTGTTTCTTACTTAAGTATCACAATCTTAATTAGGATTTCAGGCAGATAGGTAAGTGAACCCAAGTACTGAATTGTTTCATGTATTCTTATGCATCCTTATTTATTTTTCCAAAGGGGCCTTCCAAAACCTGTCCATTTATTTTTTTTCTAAATTGTGGGCTTTTACAGTTTTTTTTAGTTTAAATTGAAAATTATCGACTGATAGTCAATTCTGAGGTGATATTTCAAACTAATTTCTGACTGATGACAAATAGTTTACAGTAATGTAGCCCAGGTGCCACCTGCATAACCGGATTTGAATTCGATGAAATATTTTCTGGAAGGATTTGATCAAATCTTGAATACATGGATTTGATGAAAACCTCGCATCCTGACCATATATCTAATTTTAAGAATATTATTTATCAAAAAAATAGTCAACAGATGGGGAAAATCAGGCAAAAAATGTTACCACAAATCACTACATAATTAATGACGGTAGAAACCGTAAAACACTTAAAAACATGAATACACAAAGATATTTATTGATAAAACAATTTATACAAAAACTTGGGAGGAAGTCCATCATTCAAGCAGCATTTAAGCATAGCACTTATTTTCTTCTATTTTTCATCTTCTGTCTCTTGTTTTTACCAGGACGCTTTTGCTGAGGCTTTCCACCAGGTTTCTTTGGTCTTTTGTAGTCCGAAATATCAGCAGCACTTTCACGAGTATTGGATTTTTTACCCCTCTTCTTTCCTCCAAAGCCATATTTGTTGTCCTTGTACTTCTTTTTCATTTGCGCTCTAAAATAAGACCAATAAGAGGTCATACCAATGTCCATACTACCTCCGTTAATCTCCAATGAAAAGCTCAAGAATATTTTACAAGTGAAATGTCACTAAAACTTAAGTTATTTCTTTGTAATGCCACAGCATCTTAACATAAGCAAAGCAAAAACTAGTTATATATTAATGGTGACAGATGACCATGACCAATAAATAATGACCTGCCTTAAGAAAAATGCCAAATTCAAGCTCTGTATACTCAAATGAAGACTAAAGAGAAGTATATCACAGGCTTATATACGTAACAGCATTCAAGGCACTGATAAGACCAATAATGGAGCATGCCAGATACTGATTTAAGTACTGAATACTGACATAAGGTAACTTAAAGAAAAACGCCCAATTACTTAGATTGGGGTGTTTCAAATGATAAGTTTATTTCATAAGTTAGAGAGGACACTGTTATTGAAATACTAAATAATTTGAGTTTGAGATAATCAAGCAAAAGAAGTATGACTAAGCTTGATGAATGCATTGAGCATGTAAGAGAAAGGATGTGGTGTTATAACAAATTGGAAAACCTTGAGTAGAGGGGAATGTGAATATGCCCATAGCATTCACAAAGGAACAAAAAAAAACTATGCCTCATATTCTTTTACTACAATGGACATTGATGGATTAGTTCCAGTTTTAGAGATCACCTCGGGAGATTTTAACAATTTTATAATAATTTTTATCATCTACTTAGAAAAATGAAATTGAATAAAAAGAAAGTTAGTGATAAAACACAATACAAGGAAGCAACATGTATGATTTGTTCTTGTGCATGGTTTGAGTAGAAATGTTAGGTTAATCTTTTGGATCAATTGATATGTATCTGTGATTCTATGTATTTGTCACCTGGCTAGAAACCTAAAGGTAAGTTTGAAAACATAGCTACATATTTCTATCACAAATAAAACAAATCAAAACATCGACAAACTCACCTTGTAATACTTTTGTTTTTTCTATCTACTTTCTGGGGTTGTTTAGGTTTCTTATCGTCCAGAAAATCCAAATCATTTCGGAAGCCTTTTCTGTATTTTTTAACTTCTTCCATCAATTCCTTCTTACTCTTCTGTTTTTGAAGTTTGTTTTCTATTTGGGCTTTCTTTCCAAAGGTCTTCAATTGCCGCAACTGACGTATTTTCTCATACCTTTCAGTTTCAGCCTTCTTTTTGGTCAATACCTCCCTAACCTGAGGAGAATAAATTTAAAATTAGTAATTAAGGCATATAAAATGGATATTACAATAAAAGTAGGTAAAAATATGTTCATTAACAATAAAAATTTAACCTATGATAAATTTCCAAAGACTATGTACACACATGGGAATTAAAAAGTGAACAATAACACATTGATACAGCATTAGAAGGTAATAAAAAAGAACTACTTTACATTGATTATTAAATTCACATAAAAATACCATGACACATAGGTGGGTGGCAGAGGCACCAATGGTTGGTAGGTCATCCCGCTTAAAGCAGTGCACTTAATCAGAACAACTTTGAAATAACAAATGAATTATTTCTAACAAACAAGGCACTTCAACTTGCCAAACTAACCAGGATCAAGCATATAAATATGTATTTGCAATTAGTACTCCCCCTAAAACATATTCACATAAAGGCAAATGGCCAATATAACCCGGAGGTTACTGCTTCAGTCAGCCATATCAAGCCAAGAAGCTTTAGAATACCTTTAAAGGCATTTTTACTCAGATGCTCCAGCTGAACCCAAGGAAATATTAGGTGCAGAGTGGGCAGCATGATATAATGCACAAGGAATATGATCTTTGATGAGAGGCTGAGTACAAGTATTACTTAGGAGGTTAAGGTAAGAGGAGGGTTCACAAAGGCTCCAGGCAGGAAAAAGTTACACAAATAACTATGAGCAATAACACAAGACAACTTGAATGGTACCTTTATAATAATTTACACAAGGGTCTGCTCACCAGACACCACTCTTTAACTCTTAACTTTCAGTTCAAATCTACAACTAAATGTAACTCCATGACAGATGAATGCTCTGAATTGTTCACTATCAAGGCACATAACGCCAAATGACTTAGGGGTCAGGATGAATGAGCCCATTTACTGTTTTTTTTTCATTAGCATTTATGATAGCAAAAGTCCAATCATCATTGATCAAATATGCCCTTGAATAAGTGCTTCAAATCACTAGAGATAATTCGAGAAGTGCATACTCAGGACAGTAACTGTGAGAACAGTCCTTTTGAACAGCTCAAATTTAAGGAGACAATAATGACAAATTGTAATAAGGAACCGTGATTTCGCCTCAATTCACAATCCACCATTTCTATGAATTCATCCATTTGAATGAAAAGCACACACATCTGGGAGGTTCCATGAGCTGAGGACACCCTTAACTCATGATACTGGTAAGATATATTTGTGTTGGAAAGAAGATTACCTGTTCCTAAAATGGGAGAAAGGGTAGCTACTATACAAGGGCCCTTTCCTGGAAAGGTCTAACTGTTGTTGACTTGATAGTGTGGTACGTACTTTCTCAGTCATAATTTTAGTACTCTGAGGTTACAAAACATCTGGATATAGGAAAAAGGATGAAATGCCAAAAAGATTATTTGTATCTACAACAGTCACTCGCTCTTCCCTACTCCAATCCCCTAATGGCTACACCTCCCTCACCTAACTTCCCATACTTTCCCCATTTCCTCACATATATCACTCATGGGTGCAAATGTTTCGTGGGATAACAGCACTAAATCATTAAAATCAAAGCATATTGATAAGAAATTAACACATATTCAAAAGGCACTGATTAAAAGAAGCAGATAGTTTTGTAAAGGAGATAATTCTGTCAACACCTCTCCTTACCTTTTGCATATGATCATCAGACTTAGCCATTTGTGCAAAATAGTCATCAGGTCTCTTTGTTGGCACTCCCAATTTGTGCAACATAGGAATACCAGCCAGCACTGCAGCTTGTGCTTGTCGGTAGAAGCCTGTTTCACGACGAAAATCATTTAATGCTTTATCATCTTCCACATTAATGTTCTTTTTGTCTTTCTTGATCAAATTTTCCCGCTTCCGCTTTTGCTCTTCCAACTATGGGACATCAAAACATAATTTGAAATGATCTCTAGATAAAGTTAATGAGCATGTATTGTAAATGGCAGAAATAAGGACTGAAGTGGTGACATACTTGCACAGCCAACTCTGGGGCTAAAGGAGCAGGAGAATTTTCCAAATCAAGCCGTTCTATCCATGGTAAATCCAACTTGAACTCAGATAATTTTCTCTTCAATCCTGCCTAATAAGTAGAATAAACAGGACAGAGTTAATAATTTTTGGGAATGAATAGTCAACATAATTAACCTGTTACACACCAAACAGTGAGTCAAAAGTAATAGTGAGCCTAAATTGCGAATGTATAGTAACAAACAAATATAGTCAGACAAAATATTTTTTGGGCCAGAGAAGACAGCAATAGAGGCAGTCAATAAAACCATAAGGGTCATTCCATGACAGATCAACCACACCATGACACCCATAATCTCAAATTTTGACGAAACTTGTCACGTTAGTTCCTTTTTTAGACATAAGTATGCAAAACTTTTATGCTCTATCTCAGTTGGTTTAGGTTTTACATCAAGTCAAATAGGAATTTTGCACTTATTATCAGTCAGGAAGAGCAAGCAAAATTTGTATTCTTAGAAACTGTTTATCTTCCTTGCTTACCAACCAATGCTGATAGGACGTTTTATGAGTATATTGAAATGAGTAAGGGATCTAGAAAAAAATAAGTCATCCAGTACCTACTTGGGGTGAAGAAAAATCTGAAATTTGGAAATGTTATTTAGGAAAAGTTTCAAATGAAGGATGGAGTGATACACCAAATGGAATAACTTCAAAGGGGGAAAATATGATAAAAGACATGCTCTACTATGCAGTGAAAAAAATATTAATTTTCTTTTCACTCCGTCATTATTTTTCATCATAGCATCGATTTTCTCACTCACTTTCTGGAAATAATTAAATAAAATAAACATAAATTGTCATAATATTACATAGAATTTGAACAAAAAATGTCCAATGTCTACCAATTTCAAATAAATTAGAGAAGGTAGGCACATAAAACTACTTTAAAAGTGCTTTAAAATTAAAATTGAATAAATTCAAAAAAATCTATCATTAGTTAAAAATGTTATCAATTAAAAACTATTCGCCTTTATATTCAAGGTGAGTTTTGGAAAAAATAAAAAATTTCTACATAAGTTGAGATGTCACCCTTTAAAATAACACAACACTCAAATTAAAAAATCACTTTGTGCTGTAAATGTAGAAACAAATAGGATGAATTCCTAAAAAGGCAAGAGTAAAAGTGTAAGTGTATAAAAAGGGTTCAAACATTTTGCATCTAGCAGGAAAAATCCCTTCAAAGTAAAACCAAATTGACAAGGGTGTTGATAAAATAGCTTAAATGACAATGTGAAGAAGTTGATGATGTGGGATTAACTCCTGATGAACTAGGTACTTCAATTACAAATGCAGAGTGTGACTATTGGACAACTACATACACCACTTCATGATATTTATTGCCCACCAATGAAATTACATGCAGTTGGTGAAAATAGAAGATCATCTGACTGCTGACAAAAACTAGCAAAAAAGTTACGAGAAACAATTTTAGCTATTCTTGTCGATTTGCCATAAGATAAATGGGTCTAAAAGGGAGAAAGTGTCAAACGTAAATATGAAGACATAGACAAGCGCACAGATATAACAAAAATGAATTAGGTATCATATAACAAATAGATTCAAATTATGACAATTCCTGTTTCAATAATAAGGTCTAGAAGAAAAATTAAAAATTTTCAACACACCTGATTATTCAGCTGGTAATGCTAAAAGACAGTTCAAAGACAAAGGGCTTATAACAGAACCAGATCTTAGGCTTAGGGAAAAGTTGAGTCATTAAACAATGGAATTGGCAAGAAGGTATTATGAGAATAATACATATGTCAGAATTTTGCCAGGGATGAAGGATGTGTTGTGCATAGAAAAAAAAATGTAGAAGAGAAAGTGTATGATTTTATGTTCAATTACTAAGCTCTACTCATATTTAAATGAGAATATCCTCACTTGGAAATTGGAATTTTTTCCTAAATAACATTTCAAGAATTTTCTTCACCAGTAGGTACTTGCTGACATAACTCATTTTTTTCTAGATCCCTTGCATATTGAAGTATACTCATTAAACATCCTAACAACATTGGTTGGTTAACAGGAGAGATATAAAATATTTTCTAAGAAAACAAATTTAACTTCCTCGCTCAGATTGATGATAGCTGCAATATTCCTAATAGTTTTAACAGGCTGTAGAGCCTAAATCGACAGAGAAGGCGCCAAAATGTTTGCCAAGTTCCATGGCAAGTTCCATCGCCATCTGAGGTCAGAGGTGAAAAATTACCCTTTAACGGTAAATTCCACAAGGAATTTATCTATTAAATTACTTACGGACTAATGTCCTAATACAAACATGCATTTATAGATCATTTACATATATGCAGAATATATTATATATAATGAAAAAAGAAAAAATGAGTTAAGATTAACATAATATGCACCCAATATCTCAGAATACAGGGTTTTAAACTTGCACAATGCACATGTTATAACCAAGTAGAGATGGATTAATTGCAAAAAATAATCAGATTACCTCTTATGACTAAGAAAAACTTATGCTGTCCTACATAAAACCACGAACTTATAAATTCGTGCGAGGTACATTTACAATGAAAAAGAAATTAGAATGAAATAGGCATATAGGCTTGAACTTGTATTGGTTCTTGACGCCAATTAGCTTAGAACCGTCACCTTTAACTTATAAAAATCTACGTCAGTTAAACCGTCAACACTGCTATTACAGTTAAAGAGGCTGAATGCCCTATGATACCAGCCAAAAACAGACATGGAAGGATAAATACAAACAAGAGAACTTACCACATCATTTTTATGCTCCTTCTTTTCCTCGATAATATTTAGACCAGGTTTTAAGAGGCCTTTACTGAAAGCTTCCTGAATCTAGAAAATGGGGGAAATATTAGTTAAGTACAATTGATTTGCCAGAGGAGATATCCCCAAACAACCGCATAATTTAGACATACCTCTCCATCAGAGTCAAAATCTTCATCTTCCCAATCGGAGTCCCCCATTCTAAATTTCACAATGAACTATATGACACAGTAATCGTCACAGAATGAATATCAGTAATTCACAAGTTTCAGTCAGATCGTGCAAATTACGACCTACGGTTTATGACCTCAACACCACTCAACACGTGAAGACCGCGAGGATCATGTTTACTGCGGTATTTGCGTTATGCTTCGCATTTGTTTTCCTGTTTAAATTTTAATTCATGTTGTATACCGCGCTTGCCGTGGATAGTCAACGAGCATACATCGTACCTACCGCTTTGTAGTTTAAATAATCTAACTGACGAAATGCATCCCCTAATTACTTTCAAACAGTCGAGAAATTGGATAATGGTTCCGCGGTAGTGATTTTTATGTCATTTCATCTATAACTTAAGAAGACCACGCCGAGTAAGTTTGGAATGTGAAGTTATAGCTCTATGTCTTTCACCTTGGGCAAGTATGCTTCTTGGATCCACAAGCTCCAGTCATCAGAATTAATATTATCACAACGGAATATTAGGTTTTGGGTGATTTAATGAGCCCAAAAAGTTGAAAATGATTCGGAAACCTGCAGTCTTCCGAGTGCAACAGTGAAGATTATTTTGCTCTCTTCTACTAATACGATTAGAATACTGTCAGACCAATTTTTCCATGGAAATTCACTGGTATGTATCGCTGACTTTTTTGTATTTCTAATTTGCGAACTCAATATTCATTCGATCAGGAATCATGCTCAGAAGTAACACCTCTCTAAATCGGAATGTACTGTTTTGTCCTTCCGTTCCTATATATCCTGCTTATCTCTGTATGTTAGAAAAGGCACGGTGTAAATAATCGAGCAATTCGCAATCGATCGATGAATGGTCGTTTGGCTGCATTTCGGTTAACTCTTCCTATGTGGACCAACAAACAAATATTCAGTCGAAAATTGGGGTTCTCGACGGTTATTGAAAACATCTGGTCTAAGAATCTGCCAATCAGTCCATAAGGGTCGATTTTTATTACATATGACTATTATCTATTGCCCTCAAAGTGCAGGGAATGATTTTTAATATCCGTACGTCTCCCTCTCGAGCTGAGTTCTTCTAAGCACCTGCTTTTTAAGTACCTATTTCGAGTTTTAATGTTCGTCCTTTTTTTATCCCTTGAGCGCTGTTGTTTACATGCGGCAGCCATCGTAACTACCCTCAATGAAAACAGTCAATTACTCGGTGAAATTGTTTGCCAATAATACAATACGAATTTCTCTGTTCAAGAAACGTAATGTTATGCTTTTACTTGTCGTTTGAGTAGTATAATGTTCTTTCGAGTAGCTTTAACCTCAAGGAAATTCCTCTTGAGTCCTTACTTACGTTTATGTATGGCTACGCCGTCGTCTGCTGCTTCAGCTTTTTGTCATAGGAAGTGTTAATTGTTCCTCATTTTTAGCCTAAAATATCCTAATTTGCCGTTTTACTTTCAAGTTGTATTAGGATTTGGCATAGCTGTGACATTTTGTGTTCCTCACCTTTCTTAACGTTGCCCTATTCCGTATTATGTTATAGTGCAGTGATGACGAGGAATGGAGAGATGGCGGCGAGTGAAATGCCAATGTCCCCGCTACTGAAATTGGCCCACAAATTCAACTGTTTTTACTTCTCAGGTAAATATTTTTTGCATTTCTTTTAATTCTTTATTCGAATGACTATATCGGAGTAGAAGTACCTCAAACTCTTCCACGACTATTAATATTTTTTCGGGCTTGTGAAGGATATCGATCAGATTAGTTGTTCTGTGTTCTCCAGCTGCAAACTCGCGAATGGAATTTTTATGACAGTGGAAGTGTATATTGACCAAATTCAATGTAAAGTCATTATTTATTCTAGTTTAGATCATATGTGGTGGGTTGAAAATCACCTTCGTGTAGACTTGACATCAATTTTGGGTACGTAATTTTTTCTGTACAAAATCATTTCTTTGCTATATACGCACGTTCTTCGGGATACCGGTTTGGAAATTAGTCCAAAACATTATGCTGTGTGGCATTTTTCCTTTAATAAATCACCTTCATAAATTTTCATCCGTATAAATCGGCATTGTTTTTGGCGGGAGGTCCGGGAGGACTTTTAATAGCATTACTTACTATCCATAAAAATTTATCCCACTGCGTATTTAGTTAAACTCAAATATTTTATAAGTAAGACTAAGGTTTTTTCTATTAGGTTCAGCCTTAAAATCTATTTTTCCATAGCCTATTCCTCTGAGGAATGTTAGTGACTTGCGCATCAGACTCGATCGGCGAAATATGGGCGTACCGAACGCGGTGGCCGTCGCTACTGTGTGCATAATCTGCTTTAAATTTGTACCATACTTGTCGTTAGATCGAAATCATCTGTTTATTTTTGTTGAAAGCACGAAAATGCTCGGCGAAAGTCGACCCGCTGTTGTCTCATGTTGCGTCAGCTTCCCTCCGTCTTAAGGAAATAATGTGATGTTTTCGTAATGAGCGCCTGATGGAGTATTTAACTAGTTAGTCATCTAGAATATTTAGGTGATTTTGCAATGCAGTTTCGTTTTACCATTAGTTATAGTGTGAACGCATACTGCCTGTGTGCGCTCCGTTCCTGCGCAAGGGCGAGGGAGGCGGATAATTCGCGGGGGATATGCGTAAAACGCGTGTACCTCTAGGATGTTGAGCGATAAGGTGTTAGCCTACTGTAAAGGAGCAGTATTTTGTATGTTTCTCGCTTGTTCTCGGCCTTATTATTATCGTATTGCTGTGGAATATTTGATACAAAACGCCATATAAGTTGTATACGATGAAAACTGTTAACCAATGAATTGTAGAATTTGTATTTGAAGACCTTAAGCCTGTTCTTTTGTGGCCTTTCCCAATGATTTGTGCCCTCTTAGTAGTACATGTTGACCGAATCCGCTCTGGTGCATTTTCGATTTCAACGTTCTTCAAGGCCTGAAAAAATCGGAGAATGTATAATGTGTCAGCATAAAATATCTTGGGGCACTTTTGATAAACTCCGTTAAACAAGTAGAGAAATAGCCGGTGTCAAAATTGTAGGCAAGGAATTATTAACATGGCGAGTTGGACTATCAGTAAAGCATATATCTAATATTTGTTCATCTGAGGGCCTTTTGGTTGTGATGTCAATGAATAATTATCGAGATTAACATTGCATCGCGTGCCTGCGGAAATGAGAAGCACTCGCGTGCCTGATGGATGATTTGTTGTTAAGAGTGGCGCTTCATATGAAATTCAAATGAATATGTTGGATTAATCTAAACTTTTGTAATCCTCATAATTGATTTAGTGCGATTGGCTCCGTAGCACGGCGTGTCCTCCCACTTCATCGTCATGGTAATTTAGTCACTCCATTAGTGCCAGTAATTAAATGTAGCGCTGATATGTGTCATAATAATAGAAGTTAATTGTAATACTTCTGTTTAATTAATACAGAATGGAATATGCTTTCAGTTTACATTATTGAATTAGCAAAACTCATATTTTTTATGGCAGATGCATACGTTTGTGATCGCGGGCATTGGCCTCGGCCTGTTGCATCCTAAAAGTACTGTATTACGAATCGCTTTTACTAATTTTGTGAGTCAGTCACCAATTTCGCCCGGCGTAAAGCGATTACGCGATTTTTCCCCTCCTACCGCGTCTCATCTATGAAGCTATTTCATCCTTTCCATTGCCTATGTGATTTTTCATTTCCGTTTTGCCATTCGTGAAGATTTTTGATGTAACGGCGGCCCTGTAAGGAAAATGCGGCGCTCTTCGTGGCACTTTGCCGCGCCGTCGGATATTTTCATTTTTCCATTGCCTGGAATACCATCTCTAATTTTATTCCCACTCTCGGGAGAGACCTAGATGCTGGCGTTGCATTAAAATTTCATATCTAATTTTGCTATTCCGTGATTTGGAAGTGTGATAGCAAGAATTATTTTGGCCGCGTGCCAATCCACGACATGCGCGTATCAGAAGAGGTGAATACCCGTCATTACTCGGATGCGAAACGATGCGGGATATTCTTACTTAAGGAGGTCTACTTTTTGGATGTTTGGGAACATGTCATCGCAATATTTAAAGAACTTAGGCAGTTGCTATTTATGTGGATGAAAAAGATTCTTTGTGGGTAACTTGTTCTTTCAAGCCTCGCTGCATACTTAAAGTTTACGGGATTTAGCTCTATGTATGCAATCCCGCTTTTTCTTCTCTGAAGGGTAATAATTTAATTTAATCAATTCACCGCGAATTGGATGGAGAAAGCAGAATGCCTGGACTTGGTCGTGATAATGCCTCCCATAATCCTGTTAAAAAACACTTGCGGTGGGTTGGGAGACCTGTCTTTTGCTCAAGAATGTGGTTCTTAAATATAAATTATTGAATTAGTGATCGAAGTGTAATAGTCAACATGGAACGTGTATAAGCAGTCATGGAATAATTAAACAAAGTTCCCCAGGCTTTCTGATCGCGGTGATTGGAAACGTAATATCAGCATTTTCGCCTAAAAATTACTTTGATACGATCTATTTTGATCTAAGGACACATCGGAGACGGTAGCTTTAAGGCACTGAAAATGGAGCGCAGCGATTAATCTGGCGTAGCACATCCTTTGTTTCACTTCAGCAATGTCAACCCTGGCGACGTTTCCTGTTTTTTTTGTACTGCGTAAACTTTCTCTTCTCACCAGAGAAAGTGCTCATAGCAATGATGTTTTTCTCCTTTGCGTCTACTCCACGTCGTTTATTTTTACTTCCACTTCACAACGTTAACTGGAAGGTAACTATAGACTGACTTAGCGAAGATATTACAGTGTGCGTCCTCGCCGGTTGTTCAGCCTAGTAAAAATAAGCGACGATTTGACGACCGTTTGGACCCATTTCAGTTATTTTCGCCATTTTTCATGGAATCGTGCCAACAAATTCTTACCTTTCGGTTTCCTATCATCACTTAATTGGAATATATGCTATGATCGCATAGTCTTTATGCCGTGGTTCCTATGAAATAATGTTTGTTTGAGGTTTCTCTGGACGACCTTGGACTCTAGCGTCCCCCGTACAGGATTGCCGAGTGGCCAAATGAACGTAAATAAATCAGCAATGACTAAGGTGGCCATAAATATCCTGCGTCTAAACTTGACATGTTTCTGCTCAACGCTATCATGAAATGATTGGGGTGGAAGTGGTGGGACGCATTTTAAAAAGTATTTTTCGCCTCCCGTAACTTCAACCCACGTCTGTCATATTTAACTCCTCTTTCAGTTGCCAGACAAAATGATGGAGATATTTTTCTTTAGAACGAAAACATTTTGGGAACGGATGAAATCGTTGGACATGGGAGGGCTTAAGAGAGACTGCTCATCCAATCGGTCAATTCTTTACGAACGGTGACACAGGAGTGTCTTAGAGCAGTTTTCCACAAGAATGTACCACCGCAATCCGTAGCTTGAAGTTGAGAATAGATAAAAATTATTTATCCTCTCATCGCCCTTCTAAGTCTGTATGGCTAAATTTTTCTTATCGCTGGGAAAAACTATGCTAGAATCCAACCCTCCTGCCGAAGGTAATAGGAGAAAGATTGAATCATCGCATGACAGCAGCCCAGTTTGAAGTTGGGGCGAGCTTGGCGATTCTTATCACGCACAGTAAACACATTATGCAACAAGCTTAAACTATTAATCTCCCCATGTATTCGCCGTTTAACGTGATTCATCCATCGGTTTCTGCGACTCGCATGAAATACCTCTTATCTACTTCTGCGATTTAATGCCACATCTAATATTTACTCTTTCTTACTTTTATCTCGGTAGCAATACTAACTGTCACGAATGATTCAAGAAATAATCCCTCTCTAAGTAGCAACAGGTAGGTTAGAGGTGTCCCATGTCAGTACTAACGTACTAAACGTCTGGCACGATTAATTGTGTCATGCAGGACATAACCTACCATCTGATAAACGAAAGATTCAAATGAATATCGTCAGTTGAGACATACCGCCGAAAATAAGAGGAAAAATCACTTCTTGCATTTTATCATTCGATTGGACAGTGCCCTTCCTAATTAAAACTGATCAAAGTATCGATATTTTGTGTGACCTTCAGGCGATGTAGCCAGAAGTGTCGAGGGATAAAAAGTCCCGTAGGAACGTGCTTGGTCGAAAATTTTCGTCCTCACAGACTTCACAAGAAGTGCCGTCGATAGAAAATCTTATGCCTTCCCTTCCAAGTTCGACCGCGCCGCCATGACCTAGTGCTATTATTTGACTAGAGTGGAAATTAGGTCAGGTTCGTTACGCAGACGAGTGGAAATTATTTTGGCCGCATATTGTACAGTATTTCCATATTACCCTTCACTTCCTATGGCCAATGTTGCATGAGTTTTTCATAAGGATTGAGGATTACTCAGTTATAAATTATTGCGAATTATTTTTTCCTCTCTCTTTATTAAAGTCCGTATTTGAATAATTGCACGATTTCCTTCTTTATACGAACTTTCTTTTTCTACTTGATATATTAAAGTGGTTGCGGAGATTCACGGGTACATACCTAACCACATGGATGCGCGGAATTCACCCCTGCGGCCAGTATCTCGAATATTTGCTTTATTTTCAATTTTTCTCGGTTTCCCTGATGGCGTAATTTTTTTACCGATTCTTTATTTTACCTGTTATCGGAGCATTCGTTTAATCAACAAATTATAACATATGTGTTGATCACCACTATTAAGTCTGCATAGACTCAGCCTAGAGAAATGTAGGTGCCAGTTTGTACGAGGAATTGTAGTCAATCATAAAAGTTCAACGATACTTAGGAATGTTACCATGGAAAAATTTTTAAACGTAAAACAATGCTTCAAATCATTCTTGTTCGTCCCTATATGTGATTTTGACGAAAAAACACGTTTCTCGAGTTGCGGATGTCCAGGCTCTCGGCTCGTTTCGATGCCTTCCTTACATTGAGGTCACGGGGATAATTCCGGTGCGCTTCAAGTCGATGCTAACTGAGTACTGTAAACCAGGGCGTGCCTCGCGCTGGTATGAGCTTACCTGTGCCCCTAATGGGTAAACAGGTTTTCAGTTCATGATTATTGGTAGATGGAGCGGTAATTGTATTGAGCGGGTGGTCGAATATGGGGGCGGGGTATGTTAATTTTAATTTATTAATATCAATTAAGGGTCAATCCATACCAAGTGGTCCAGGTTGGTAGCTCGACCATTGAAAAATATACATTTATTTTCAGGGTTGATAGCTAAATGTTTTGACAGTTCAAAACAGCTTTCATGATATTTATATTTTTTACGGTTTCCATTTAGCAGCAATTTTTCTCTCTCGATGCCGAGAGTTTTCTGTTTTTAACAATTGGTTTCAAGCATTGCTGAAGGTAACCTCTTTTTCTCATCTCTGGCCTGTTCTCGGACAATGTTAGAGATTGTGACCGAAGCAGTTCAAAAATAACAGCCATGTAAAAGATACAGATATTTCTAAGCCTTCAAAATCCACCACGCTTGCAGTGTTCAAGTGGGCCCTTGTGATAAGACGGCCCTAAAGTAATAGTTTTGATATTATTTTTCATTTACTTCTTTTTAATTTTGTCTGAATAGAAACACTGATTTTCCCGTCTCTTATGTTTCGCGTCAATAAAGGCACAAGATGATGTTAGCGGATCTCAATGTATCAAATTCTTCTCATTTGTCCGTCAGTATCCTTGCATCACTACTCCATGTCGTAATATTTTGAAGTTGAAAGGTTACATACATTCATTTTTACAGCGCCGAAGAAATGTAACTTTTGGAAAGTTTGTAGTTTTCAAGGTCAAATATCGGTGGGCAGTTCTTTAAATTTTTGAAATAGACATAAAATAAAGATTTCAGAAAAGAAAGAATGTGTGTACATACAGTAAAAAGTTAGAGATTGTGACCGAGGCAGTTAAAAAATAGCAGCCATGTAAAAGATACAGATATTTCTAAGCCTTCAAAATCCACCTTGCTTGCAGTGCTCAAGTCTATGTGATATTGTGATATGGGTCCATGTGATAAGACGGCCCTAAAGTAATATTTTTGATATTATTTTTCATTTACTTCTTTTTAATTTTGTCTGAATAGAAACGCTGATTTTCCCGTCTCTTATGTTTCGCGTCTATAAATAGCAGATTACGTGCAGTCTCAACTTAAATGACTTTCCGCCATTTCATCCCACACAACAAGACATTTGTCTGATAGTGGAGAAAAATGCATATATGGAAGTCTAAGGTACGCTTTATTCACTCGATCCGGGCATATTTCCGTCTTCAAATCTCACCCACGAAAGGTCATTTCAGAAAAAAATTGGTGATTTTCATCAGTTATAAATCAACAGATATCATGCTTGAATCCAAATTGAAAACAATCCTTGCTGCATTGAAAACAATCATTGAATTTGCTTAACATTGTAAATGAAAAAAAATAACTTAGTTATTCCACATAGATTTATTAACAGGACGACCTAGGTTTCGACGAAGCCCGTCATCAGCAGGTACAGTATTACAAGAAGACATAGAATATATTCTATTATAGATACATTCTATCTTCTTCTTCTCCTTAACCCTAAGGTTGGTGGGCATTTAAATTCCTTCTTTCCAAAGCTAGTCTCTTTAAAACACTGTATCTTCTCCCCGCTATGGTCTCTTCCAGGTATTCTTTTCTTGGTCTACCGCTTCCAGCACGGCCCTCTACCACTCCTTCCATTAAAGTAGTCATCCACTCAGAGTGACGTAGAAGGTGTCCAATCATTGCATTTCTTTCTTTACAAATAGAATTAACAAACGTTTGTCCTTCCCCAATCCTTTGTAATACTTCCAGGTTGGTAACCCTCTCTGTCCAAGATATTTTTAAAAGTCCTCTCCAGCACCACATTTCAAAGGACTCCAGCTTTTTCCTCTCCTCTTTCCTCAGCATCCATGTTTCTGAGCCATAAGTGCACACACTCCAAACATACGTTTTAACAAATTCTTTCCAGGTTGATAGAGAAACATTTTTTGATGTGAAAAGAGTTTTCTTTTTGATAAATGCTTGTTTTGCTTGTGCCACCCTACTTATCACATCTGCTGTGCATCTACCATCAGATGTGATACAGCTACCCAGATATTTAAAAGTAGTAACTTGCACTAGTTTTTCTCCATCTAAATATTTCTCAGCTTCCTCTAGTCCATCTCTAGTGTATTTCATTATTTTAGTTTTCTTTTTGTTTATTTTCATGTCCAAATTGTTCTTAAAATGTTTTATTTTATATTCTATGTCTTCTTGTAATACTTTACCTGATGATGACGAGCTTCGTCGAAAGCTAGGTCGTCCTGTTAATAAATCTATGCGGAATAACTAAGTTATACTTTTCATTTACATAAAATTTCCCTTGTTTAAACCGTCACGGAACCAGAAGGATTCTATAAACCCTGAACTTCCTTGTTCTTTTGGTCTCACATTTGGTCGGTTGGTCATTTGGGGGAAGGGATCGACAGCTGAGGCTGACCCTCTAGCGTTGTTAAGTATAGGTGGGTTGGTTGGTCTGAGGAAGTTTCTTTGACAGAAGGATGATGGGGTTGAGAAATCACAGTGTTGGCAGTAGCGTACTCTTTATCTAAAGGCGTTCTTAGTTTAACGTCCCGTCCGACGATCGGAGTACTAATCTTGAAGTTCTAACATCCAAGGAAGAACTGAAAAAGCTTCGCTACCGTCGGAATATGAACTTGAACCCTCCGAGTGGGAACCCAGCTCTCTAGCCCCCAAATACACCCAATTCTCGTCAAGATACGTATTGATAAGGATCAGTTCATTCGTCGTCAATATTTCGTGATCAAAAGTCGTGCTGTAATTTAAGTTGGAATCAATAGGCAATTACAAAGTTGACTTCAATGGTTTTCGGCATGTAAATTTCCGATGCAGCCTTTCGTAATATTTAAAAAAGTGGAATAATCTACATCACAACGGAAGGAAGAAAATTAATTTGGGGAAAGGATAACTTATATAAACTATTGCAATTTTCTTTGAAGGATGCTTTCCATTCGAATAATTTAATGTTGTATTATGATTGCAGATTGGTACGAGGAGTGAGGTTGTGAGTTGAATCAATGTTTTTCATCGGGATCAAGAGTTAATGTGTCCTATCGAAATCTACTTATTTCCCTTTTCATCCATTGTGAGTTCGGAAAACACTCTGTACAAAAAAACACTGTCCGCGACGTTCAGCTTAGGTAGTTCTGGTAGGTTTTCGCTTCCATCGGTCGAGATCATCAATACTTCCATCGCCCGGATTGGAGATATTTTGCGCCAAAACGAGAAATTCATTGTCGTGTTACCTTTCTAGTCATCCCTCGTATGAGTGGTTTTGGGCGATTCTTTAAAGGTGACCAAAAGCGCATTGAAAGGTACAGACGAGAAGATAACTCAAATTGTTATGTCTATTTGGTGCAATTGTGGCAAAATTATCTTATGTAGTACGCTGTGAGTTGCAAAGTCAAATGGACCGTCGGAATAGTTTTTTGTCTGAGATCAATTTTACTTCGCATTGTTACGATAGTTCTCGAGGATAGATCCAAAATTTAAAAAATTGTCTATTTTCGACCTAACGCAAAGAATTATCTACGCTGAACATCCGAGGTCGAGATGCACAACACTGAATATTTCTCCGTGTAATATAGTTCCCGGAAGTCGATCTTTCACCATTTTTGAAGTTTTACCTTTATTTTAGAGATTTCTGTGAGCCGTTCGACTAGGATGACAGACTGTTGGTCAAAATTAGAGAAAATCTTAAAAATTGTGGTTCTATTTTCCAAGAGAAGAATCCGCTAGTGGCTAAGGAAGTAGACTGAGGGAAAAGTATTAGCTATCACAATACAATTCCGTGAAAATCCTATACATTTATCTCTCAAAATTATTTTAAAAATTTTATTCTGGGTACAAATAAAAGTAAATAAATAATATCGATGGGTGAGGCTTTAGGAATAGATAGAGATGGCGCAACATCGGACATCGATTAACCAGGCAATTCCATATTTCCACACTCTCGATGGGGATGTAAAGCACTAGCGATTAGCTATCAAAGGTAAAGTTGACGATGAAGTGCCTTTGTCAATATGTTTAGAGTGGGGAGGTGATTCAGCTGTTGTTCTCCTCCCGTTGCTACGTTGGCATAGAAACTTTATCTCGAACTCTGCCTTTAAATATACAAAATTATCTAGGGGAACGGTCGAAAAATCGTTTTCTTGTGAACAAAACTACGATGAGCAATATTTTTCTGTGAGCTTACTGCGACTATTATCTTTATACTACGGAGTAGAGAACGACTTAGATACGAAATGTAAATGGGTTATAGGGAATTGGGATAAACGTTCGAGAATAAATCAGATAAACTTTTGGTCACTCGGAAACTCATTGTGTATGATTCGTTACTCCTTCATTTACGGGCATCTGAGAAAATGAAATAAAAACTCAAGAATGCGATAGTATTTTTTCTTATCTCTAACAACTTTTTATTGTACTGTAAAACCTCCGACCGAATTTCTCTGGCGCATGGACCGCTTCAAGGAAATCACGTTGCTCTCTATTCATTAATCAATGTGTAACCATGGCAGTCTTGTTTATTTCGCCCTGTAGATCCCGGAATATTTCTTGAATATCTACGCGCAGTTAGGCGTTGGAACTTGTCGAGTCAATAATTATCAAGTCCTCCTTCCTTCACGGCTTTGCCTTTCTCGTCGCGTGTTTCTCTTCATTCTAAACCAGACCCTCCTGCGTCATTTCCTTCTCTCCTCTCATCTCCGAAATTCAGTCCGTATATAGTCCCGTAAAATTAGTTGAATTTTATCGCAAACCCGGACAAAAATAATTACCGAGATAAACCTTTTCCAATGTTTTCGGGAACTTCTCAGGATGCCTCTCAAAAAAGTCCCAAGTGCTCCTGACTGGGATAGCGAAGTTATCCAGGAAAACCTGGAGATTTCCTGGAAAAATCCTAAATTAGCTAAAAATTCAGTAGGATCGATGATTTTTATATCATTTTGTCAGAAAATTAATGACAAAGGCGACTGAAGTCTTAAATTTCACTATTGACCCACAGAAAAACATATAATCCAGAAAAAATTGGCATTTCCTTGAAATTAATTCATCATGTTGAATGAAACGCCGGACTTCACTGTACTCTGTGATTTTATTTATTTATTTATTTTCACTGCCCCGAATACAGCACACTAGGCCATTTTACGTCGGGTGAACAACAGTAATAACGGACGAGACACAGACACCCATTACTAGGCAGATAATATTCCACCCACGCGGGACTTGAACCCGCGACCCTCGGGTTAGCAGGCGAGGACTTTACCCCGCCGCCACCGGGGCCGATTTCATGATAAATGGCATTGCGAATTAACCTAGGCACATTCAGATGGTCACTAAACCTTGTCCAGATTACAGGCTGCCTGGATTTCCCCTGGAATTTGATTGTCTTATCCGGTGTTTTTCTAAGAAGGAAAGATTCTCTGTTATAAGTGTTAAGCGGAAAGGATGAACACAGACTAAAAATTGTGTCAGAAACTGCATTTATTTCTAGTGGTCATGGACATGAAAATAACATATAAATTATGTTGCGATATCGCAATGTTTTTAAACTAAAAAAAACAACAACAGGAATTGGTTACCACACCAACTTGCGTCGTCTCGCCGCTGGCTCGTCGACATTAACAATGCTTTATGAAACCAAGACAACAATCATAAGACAATCCTTCCCTATTTGTGAAGACGGTAAGTGTATGAGACAGTAAAATGTACCGGTTTGCTGATCATGAGGCTGAAGATCGAGATAGGGAACATCACTGTCCTATCCTAGGATGCCATTAGTGCACCCATGTCCAGCGCAGCATCTACATATGTTACAGCACGCAATGCGATGCTTTATGCAGGTGCAGAACATCGTCTCACATCCTTGAGCACAAGGATATGAAGTGAGTTTAGGATCAGATCTCCACCTCCAGCAGCCATTTCTTCTAATGATGGATACAGTAACTTATTCCTGGGTCTTTTCTCTGGGGACTCTTCCCTCTATTTTGCCTTCATTTATGTTCTTCACAAATCCATTGTGTCTCAGGGAGTGTCAATCCATTGGTTCTTTTCTGTTTAGTGTTCCCTATGGTCCTTTCCTCTTCTGCTCTTCTGTAAACTTCATCGTTTCTTATTCTTTCCGTCCATTGTATCTTCAGCATTCTCCTCCAGCACCAGGTTTCAAAGGGTTCTTGTCTTTTCTGATCAGCTTTTCCAGTGGTCCAAGCTCCCAATCCATAGAGTGCTACGCTCCACACGAAGGTTTTCACATGCATTTTTCAAATGTCATTTTCCTTTCATGCATTTTGTTGTCCTATCTTCTTTTAGCACAGCAGATGTCTTTTTCCCCTTAACTTCTTTTTAGCTTGGGCTATTCTCCGCTTGATGCCCGTTGTACTTCTCCCTTTCTTGACTTGATGGTACTTTCGAGAGAGGTGAAAGAATCCTCATGCTCTAATTTCTCTCCTCTCAGGATGACCTCTGCATTCAGCTTCTCTCTTCCGCATACTGGGATTTTAGTCTTCGTCATACTTATCGTCATGTTGTATTCCTGGAGAAGATGGTCGATGACGTTTAGTGACCTCGGAGGATCCTCGCGGTTTCCAGCTATGACTGCGATATCATCTGCGAAGCGGAGCATGTTTATTTCTTCTCCATTTATCTTTATTCCTCTCAGACTAGTTAATTGTGGTTCTCGTATGGCCTCCTCCAAGTACATGTTGAACAGTGCTGGTAAGAGGTTGCATCCATGCCATACTCCTTTGATAATTTTAGCTTATTTAGTTTCCGTCTCTCATTCGTATTGTAACGACTTGCTTCCTCTATTGCTAAAGGATAATTCTTCTGTCGTCGTAATCTATTCCCAGTTTTTTCAACATACTGAGCATCTTGTTCCACTCAACGTTGTCGAACTCTTTATCCAGGTCAATGAATGCGGCATACAATGGTTTGTTCACATTTATTGTTTTCTTCACGATTACTCTCAGGAAGAGTATGGCCTCCCTGGTACCCCTGTTCTTCTTAAATCGAAACTGGTTTTCTGAGATGTTGTCTTCAATTTTCCTCTCCATTCTTTGGCCTATAATTCGTGTTAGTATTTTTGATGCGTCGGACACTAGACTCAAGCTTCGGTGCTCCTCGCATCTCTTTGTCCGTTTCTTCTTCGTTATCGCAATCATTACGCCCCAATGATAATCCTCTGTAAGTTTTCCGCTTTGGTAGCTATTTCTGGGTATCTCGTACAGGTTATCTTTGGCTTTACTTCCGAGCGCTTTGATGATTTCTCCATTGATGTTGTCTTCTCCATGTGCTTTGTTTTTATCGAGGTCTTCTACTGCTCTATCAAATTCATTCCGCAGTATTAGTGGGCCCCGATCTCCCTCGTCAACCTCGCTCTCGTCGTGTACTAGGTTTTCTTCCGGCCCTCGGTAGAGTTCGTCGATGTATTGCTTCCATCTATACCCAACGTCTGCACACGAATGCTCTCGATTACTTCTAAGGTCCCAACTTGACAGCAGGGTGATCGATTAGGATGATCGGGATTCTCTGAATTTTCACAGAGCAGACAGTGCAACATGAAATCGAATTCTAGAGTCTATGATCTTTTTCTGCGGCTCAGATTTACGAACAGAGGGAGATTTTGGTCGCTTTGTTTAGATCTAACGACATTCGACATGCAGCGTTACGGAACTATTTCCTTCTAAGAGGTCACGAACTGTATCCTGACATATTGCACTGCATTTATGAATTGTATCAAGGCCATTTGTACCACACTGAAACGGTGAGTGGAAGTACTTGTAATTAAAGAGAATTTGGATGGTCTAAAATAGCAGGGACTCATCCATCCTGCCATTCTTAAATTTCAATGGACAAATTTACCATGAATATTTCACCTCCAGGGCGCTCCACAAAATCATACAAAAGGAACTTAACCATGCTTGACACTTCATGAACACTTTGCGTCATGAACGAACCAGATCACGGAGGCCGGTACGGCAACGACTTGACTCCGGACATGGGTAATGGCATCCTAGGATAGGACAGTGATGTTCCCTATCTCGATCTTCAGCCTCATGATAAGCAAACCGGTACATTTTACTGTCTCATACACTTACCTTCTTCACAAATAGGGAAGGATTGTCTTATGATTGTTGTCTTGGTTTCATAAAGCATTGTTGATATCGACGAGCCAGCGGCAAGACGCGCAAGTTGGTGTGGTAACCAATTCCTGTTGTTGTTTTTTGTAGTTTAAAAACATTGCGATATCGCAACATAATTTATGTTATTTTCATGTCTATGACCACTAGAAATAAATGCAGTTTCTGACATAATTTCTAGTCTGTGCTCATCCTTTCCGCTTAACACTTATAACAGCGAATCTTTCCTTCTTAGAAAAACAATGGATGAGAAAATCGAATTCCATGTGTATTCCAGAGGAATTATAGGTAGCCTGTAATCTGGACACGGTTGAGTGACCACCTGAATGTGCCTAGCTTCATTCGCAATGACTGCAATAGTGAAATTTAAGACTTCGGTCGCCTTTGTCATTACATTTCTGACAAAATGATAGAAAATCATCACTAAGTGAATTTTTCACTAATTTAGGATTTTTCAAGGAAATCTCCAGGTTTTCCTGGATAACTTCGCTATCCCAGCCAGGAGCTCTTGGGACTTTTTTGAGAGTCATCCTGGGAAGTTCCCAAAGACATTGGAAAAGAAACAACTCGGTAATTATTTTTGTCCGGGCCGTAACCGAATGTTACCGGACTAATAGCAATTTAAATGATTACGTCTCTGAGTGCTTCCCATAACTTTTGTAAGCTGGTCGTATACTTCTCTCACTTTCTAATGGCTATTTATTAGGTTACGCTAATTGTATTACAACTTGATTTGCCGGACTTGTTTATGTTTCTAGTGGTTGTATTCTTTCGACTTCGTGCTTTGCATTCTTTGGCCATCTTCCAAACATTGATTTCATTACTAAAGATACCTCACGGTGACTCTCTTCTTCACACTTTTCCTTACACTCTGACTAGAGTGTAGAATTTAGAGAAACAATAAAATGACCAAGATCTCCGATTGACTACACGTGTAGCATAAAGGTGTAGTATTTTCTAAAAAAAGGTCATTTAACGATTTGTTGCTAACTACATCTCCTCTGAAATTAAAATGTTACATTTTCTCTCCATACAATCAACTAGAAAGAGCATTTCTCTCCTCATTACTTCGAGAGCACTGAATAAAGCGAATCTAAAAATTCTCTTCCTTGAAAAAGCTTGATGTTACCCAGATATTTTCAGGCATGTGACTCGAGATGTTACAAAATTCCTTTTTTGGAATGAGATCGGCCATCAGCATCCCTTAATATTTTCGTGGTTCAGGTGAAAATAAGTTATGCATTTCTAAAATTACTTCTACGTGGTAATTGGTATGGTAATGTCACTGTTTTATTACTAGTTTTATGATAGAGATGATGTAATATGAATGAACATCAGCAGCAAATGATTATTGAGTCTTTTAATCTTTTCGCTAGTATTAATTTCTTCTACGGGAATTAGGTTTCTGGATGAGTACTTTTTTTCAATTGACCATTTCCTTAAAGGATCTGAGTCATAGCTCAGTTTTTTTCCCAGAAAGATACCACGCAGACACTATCACTCTTAATGACTCAAACCGCAACAACTCTTGGAAACTGGTGGACTTTTTCTCGAATCAGCGGCATCTTCTTTCTATCCCCCCTCTGCGTTGGTTGGCATAGAGTGCTTAAACTTAAGATACTATTTAGTTCTTTTAGAGATCCCTTTAGGTACTTCATAGCC
This sequence comes from Ceriagrion tenellum, assembly GCA_963169105.1. Classification (NCBI taxonomy): domain Eukaryota; kingdom Metazoa; phylum Arthropoda; class Insecta; order Odonata; family Coenagrionidae; genus Ceriagrion; species Ceriagrion tenellum. The sequence goes on from OY720632.1 coordinate 64,047,258, forward strand.
ATATCAATTTATTCAATAAACTAATGAAACTGGGTAAAAAAATGTGTTACTAGAAGTCTCTCAAGTTAAATTTGACCGCATGGTGGGCGAGGTATCGCTCATTAAAATCGACTGTTGTTACGACGCCCCATGAAACCAAGGAAATGCAAGTGCTAATTTCTTATCGAAAGAGTTATGTTCAAGATACCTCCAAACTACTACATAATATACATTTTACACATTTAAAGCGAACCTCGCAATTTCTCTGCGACTAACCGCCTATTTATTTTGAGTGAGTGTACTTAAAAATTAAGCTGCTGCGAATTAAATTAAGCGGCTGCGTTGATGTAGTTCGAGCGGGATAGTTCCCTGGTCAAAGTGGAGACTACATTCGCATTATATGTAATAATTCCCGCAGCTGCAAGAATCATGAATAAAATATTGTATTATTGCTGGTTCATTGATGTACTTTTTTGTGACTGAAATTCTGAGTAATTAGATAAAAATATCTACATACATCTTTGACTTGACTCTTTTTTTTTCGCGCGGTACGTTTAAAAATCCTTCACAAAGGAAGTTTTTTTTTGTAATCCAGAAAACATTACTGCGGTGACCACATGATTTATTTTCAAAAATAGTTGAGAAAACATACAATTATTGACTGTTCATTTTTATGAGAAATAGGCGTTGGAAATTCCTCATGTTTTAAATAAGGTCTCTCTGGAGTGCATACACGTACCATTTCCCATGTAAAATGGCCGGAATTTTTCGTCAGATATCTCCGAAAGGAGTTCGGTAAGGGGCTGATATTTTTGAATCTTTGGAAGAGTGAGATATTTGCCTTTAAAATGAGACCAATTTCATTGATTTATAAGTAAAATTTTATTTCGCTCCTACTACCTTAAAGTACGTAGCCATGTCCAAAATACGGCTATACTGCATGAATCAATCGAAATGTTATTATCTAGGTTTTAATCATTCGATATATTTCAATTATTTCCATAATGTTTTCACTCCAAAAATGAAGAAGTTTTCATGTAATTGATAAATTAGTTTGGTATTTTGACTTCTAATGTTTGCAGTTCATTATAATTTATGTACGAGGCTAATAGCTACCTTAACTGACTGCTGTTTGATTCCGCCGAAAGCTATCGGAAAAGTTTCTCTACGGTTTCACCTTCAGTAATGCGAGTAACTCTACGAATTACTTTTATCAATTTTATAGAATGAGTGGATTAATTAAAAATAACTTTTCTAATCTGATTGTGTACACCATAATTCCTAGAATCGGTGTTGAACTATTTACAACGAAATTGACTTTTATGTGTATAATTGGCAATCGCATTCGTATATTTGTTGGTCAGGCTGGGAGAAATTGAGAATATTGGTGTCTAAAGTCCTGAATTTAATGTGGCAATAATTCCTGTCCTACTGTATTTAATGTGGCAGTCCTGTATTTTTATGTGTATTCCTGTATTTCCATATCCTGTGTACAATTACTGTATTTAATGTAGCGATTAGTCCTGTATTTAATATATTCAGGTTTTGTTCTTGACGGAGGCTAATGAGCATTGAATATTGTTCGTTCATTCGGGTTGCAGTTCATTCGCGTTGCAGTTCATATGCATTTTCCTGCATTTATCTCGGGTTTCGGGATATCAGTTGCATCACGTTTCACGTCTTGCTGTTTATCTGCACCTAAGGCAGCCGATGTCAGCTATTTTACCGGCTGCTGAGAGAGTTAGTGGTTTATGCATTTTCACGGTCTATATATTTTTGTGATTCTTTCAAGCCAGTAGCTTGTCTGATGATCACAGTTTATTGTGCGTTTGTTGTATTTATCATGCAATGAGATGGCATTCTAACCGTACGCTGAGGCCTTAATTCCATTGGGAAATATATTTTTTCATTGCGTTTCCAAACTCATGTTGGAATGATTCCACGTAGCTTCCTTGCCATGAATTTGTTGCTCACTTGGCTTGCTTAGCTTCGATCAGTATTGCCAAAAAGCTGACTCTTCATTTGTGTATTTAAAGCCAGGAGGCGGGCGCGTGAGGTTATGTGTCGACGGAATGATGTTCTTCGGGGGTAGGGCTTGTGCGATAGCTTAAGTACTGGCTTCCAAATCCAAAGGCAAGGGTTCTAACCCTGAAATTGGATGAGATATATCCTGACGACTGGAGAAGTATTGCAAAAATAAAAGCAAGGATAGCAATGGCAAAAAAGGCCTTCAGCCAGAAGAAAAACTTGCTATGCAATAAAAGCCTGGATCTGGAGCTGAGAAAGAGACTAGCTAAGTGTTACTCATGGAGGGTTTTCATGTATGGATGTGAAGCGTGGACATTAGGTAAGAGGGAAAGGAATAGAATAGAAGCTTATGAAATGTGGGTGTGGAGAAGGATGGAGAAAGTAAGATGGCTAGATAAGATGAGAAATGAAGAGGTTTTGAGCAAAATAAAAGAAGGATGATCGCTCCTAAAGGAAATAAGGAAAAGGAAAGGAAACTGGTTGGGCCATGTGATGAGAGGGAAAAGTATAATAACTGTGGCACATGAGGGTTCAATTGAAGGAAAGAAAAAGCGAGTAAGGAGAAGAATTAAATTGGTGGATCGGGTGAAGAACAACAGTTATGATGAAACAAAGAAGGAAGCTCGGGACAGAAGCGGATGGAGACAGCAGTGGTGTATGGGACCTGCCAGCAGGCAGAACACCAGATGATGATGATATGCCAGTGGAATCCCCACCTGAGTGTCTTGTTGAGGGCAGAGTATTTGCAGCTCTCCGCCCATCGAATGGGAAGTAAAACTGCGGAAACCTTCGTTCTTTCTTTCCGAGCAGTTTAATGTGCAAGCCAGTTATCTTACCTTCTCTCCTATCTTAACGTCTTGAAATCTTATCATGACGAACCTGAACCAACCTATCAGTCCCTATATATACCTCGCCACGATAGAAAGAGCCTAATTTAAGCTTCTTTAGCGTTTTATTTCCCCGTTTGCTTCCCTGCTTAATAGTAGTTTCATCGAGATATCCCCGCCCAGAAACTGGTTTGAATTTGAGCTCATTATGGTGAAAAAATATCTTATTTGTAATTTAGGCAAAATTTTCAATCAATTATTGCGCTACTTTTCGAGCTATTAGCCAAAAATAGAAGGCACTTTCCATAGCTCAGCTTTGCAAGCTGGAGAGGCACTAAACGTATGAGGAATTTCTGACGCACAGATTGTTTGAGAAGTGGTTTAATAAGTGGAAGGTATTTTTCCCTTAATTATTCTTTAAAATAAAGTGAACACTGTTGTAACTCTTATAAAATTGCCAAATAACCGTAAGTTGTGATTGAGTTTTCAGTGTACGGCCTGAAACTATTCAGTTGAAATCCTAATGCGTGTATCTACATATACTTCATTCCTGACAGCCGAGGTATTAGAAACTTTTCGTTCATGTATATTACTAATTTTACTTCTTGCTTAAAATAACCCCTTTGGTATTAAATAAAATCCGACGGGGTGTCTCTATTATGTCTGGGGAAAAATTTCAGCAAAACTGCTTTATCTCAGAGTTCTTCACCTTGACTAAACTTGTCAACGGGTATGTCGGTTGGCGAACACTACCAAAGCAATTATTTAATAATTTAAAAGCTTTATTGAGAAGGGAAGAACTAATATTTAACGTTACATGTTATACTAAAAATTAGTCTGATGATATGATGAGTGAGGGAGAATGTTCGGCTTAAGGAAAGCTCGTAAAATGTGATAGCTTTACAAAATATTCCATTATATAATTAAGTTCATTGAAAGTTTACCACAGGATATAGTCTGTAAGTCGAGGGAATAAGAAAACTTGGCTCCCAAACTTTTGCGTTCTGGATCCACCCGGCCGGGGTTTTAATACATTTCACAATATATACATCGCACGCAATTCATTTTGAGGTTTCTCTGACGTAAAGTGCCCGAAATCCGTCCCGCCGCGTAAATTCGTCCCCCCTATCTAGCGTAGATGGTGTTCGTACCTCTTGACAAACTCATGAAGCACTTCAGTACCACCCAGTTGACTGTTGGCATTGAAGTAGTTGTGACAGTTTGTATTTTTGCTGTGTATTTTTCAATTATATAATGAGGAGAAGTTGGTTATAATTTTCATTCTACTTTTGAACGCTATTCTAGTGCGTCAAGGTAGGATATTTTTCATTTTATCACAGCTCTTTGTAGACTAGAGTATTTTTTGCACTCAATTTATCCGGGACCCACACGTTTCGTCGTTAAGCTAGGACCAGCCGTCATTGTTATCAAAGGTCGAATCCTGAATTCGTCCCCCTCAAGGTTTCCAAAATTCTTCCCCTGGACGGATTTAGGGCCCTGTGATTAATAGGATTCTAAAATTCGTCCCTTTTTCCTTATGGTAATTTCCTCCTCCTAATTTTCCATTAAAAATTCAATTCTAGTCTATAATAAACTGAGGTTTTTTCAATACATTTACAATTAATTAATTCAAGAATTTTTTACTCGCGCTGTACATAATTTATTTTCCACATAGGCTCCCCCGGAAATGTTGCAGTGTTAATTTAATGATGAAGGCGATTATTGCTGTAAGAAACAAGAAAATGGGGTATAAAGCAGCCGCCAAAACATTCATTGTACCAAGGGCAACCTTAAAAGACTGTATTAAGTGTAATCTCTCCCCAGAAGAGTGTATAAAAACCAAATTTGGAAGAAAACCAGTTTTTTCGACTGATCTCGAGAGAAGTCTCGTGGAGTATTGTTTAGATAAGGAGCATTGTTACTCTAGTTTGACTATTTCTGATCTAAGGCGATTGGCCTATCAGTTAGACATGGAGAACCAGGTCAGTAATCCTTTTTCGAGTGAAGCAAAGGTTGCTGGCAAAAAGTGGGTTTGATTATTTTTCAAACGCCATTCAGAACTTTCCCTAAGAAGACCTCAAAACCTTTCTATGGCTAGGGCCAAAGGGTTACTTAGGAAAATACTGATAAATACTTCTCCATACTGAAAATAGAACTTGAAAAGAAAAACCCTGATCCATCTCGCATTTTTAACTTGGACGAAACTCATAATCGTGGTCCAGCTCGAGCCCATCAGAGTGGTTACCAGCAAAGGGGAAAAGCAAGCTCACAAAATTTCTCTTACGAGAGAAAAACAGCAACGAGAAAACCGCCGGAAGAATAAAGCTCCAAAATTATAAGCTAAGAAACAACTCAACCGTAACTTCAAAGACCAGCCTGAAATGTCATTTACAAAATTCCCTTCGAAGAAATCAAGGAAGAATCGCGACTCAAGTTCAATGGACAATGAGACTGAAGTTCCTCTTATACCAATAGATGACGATGACTGTTCCAGCGAAAATGATGAGCCATGTTTTATGTATTTTTCTGAAGGCAAACTTGAAGAAAAAAGTGTTAAATGCACGGCATGTTTCAAATGGTGTCACGAACTGTGAGAATCATCATTGGTCGTCCAATTGTAAGATTGGTTGACTGCAGCCCCCTTCACCCTTCCCTATCTAATGCTGGTTCCTTTATCTCCTGGTATCTCTTCCTATTTACTTTCCTCTTTACTAGGTCGAAGAACTTATTCCTGAGTCTTCCTATGGTGACTTTTCCCTCTATTTTACCTACAATTATGTTCCTCACAAATCCAAATCCGAACTGTGTGTATCATTATCAAAAGTAAAGAACTTTGTTTGTGATTTTTGTTTGAATTCATTATTTATCATTTTTTTCTATCAAATAATCAAAATCATAATGTTTTATGTTTTCTACTATAAATGAATTTCGTTTCGGGGAGTCATTTGGCTTTCTTTAAATGTTCCTGACTTCAAAGAAATAGTTAATTGAAAATTTTATTGGGGACGAAATTAGGGCCCCTCTCTTTAAATCCTAACACTTACGTAAGTATTGTTTTTGTTTACTCAGAGGTAAGAGTATTTATTTTAGCCCAATGAAGATACCAATATCTGATGGTATAGAGAAGAGCTGTTTAAGTTAATTTTTTGGGAATTTTATAGTTTAGTTTAACATTTGAAATTTCAAAATTGGCTTAGGGGGACGATATTTGGGCACCTTCCCGTATTTGGTTGTCCCATTGGAAGCTAGCCTCTACTTTTCTCTGCATAGTAGTTAACTTCAAGTCAAATTAAAATAGCCTTGTTTATAAACGCACATACGTTACAGCTAGTCGCGAGGTAAAATTATTAAGCGAGCAGATGCTTATTGCGACTTACCACCAACGACGTATATCTCGATGGACTGGTATAGTTAGATACTAGAAAAAAAATAGAATATGATAAATAAAGATAGTAAATGAAATAATGTGTATTACGTTTAAAAATATTTTCAAATCATTTAACAGATCGTTAAATACTTACGCAATTATGTCACTGTGTCGAGGAATGCGATACCAGTATTTCCTATTCTCATGATTGGCTGAGTGTGACTAAAGTTCCAGATATTTCTTGCAAAGAATGGTGGGGATGATTGATGTGACTTTAACAACATCCTGATAATTACGAAAATATTTAGTGTGCACTTTCTTAGAGCGATTTGAATAATATAACTGACGAAACTGTTATGCCATCTCCATGCACGTGTTCATCTATGTGTACGAAATACCGGGCAAGCCACCACTAGGGTGGGTGGCGCGGTGTGATTCCACGCCAGGCGTGCAGCACTCATCCCAGTTCTAATCAGAACCTCGCACGTTACTCCGGCCGCTCGCCGGAGTCCAAAAAGCAGTCAGGAGAACAATGCGCGTTTTGACGAGAAAATAGGAGAGTGCTACGTAGAAGGACATGCTAACATTTAGGACAGTCGTATGATGCAACTACTGGTTAGTATTATTAATGACATTAATAAATAATACTACTAGACTCTAAATCATGCATAAAATATAATCATGGAGATTACAAGCGGGGCTAGTTGTTACTAATGATGGTAATTTTTTTAGCACAAGCACAGAGTCTACTCTTCTAGTAAGGGTCGGAGTTTCGTAGAACTGGTCTATCGTAACTATTCATTTCATCGGTCGTTCAATCCTAAGATTGGCAAAGTGATGCAGCGCTGCATCATGGAAGAAGGAGGGCCTCCTTCTTCCATGGCTGCATCTTCCAGGGAAGTTAATTTGGTAGCTCTAGCAAAATAAGTTGAGCGTCCGGCAAAAAATAGTCTGCTTCAAACTTGCGTGAAAGATTTAACCTACATTTTTCCTTCGTTCGGTTAGATGTTCCCAACCTAATTCCTTCAACAATTCAGTAACACTGCCAAGTGTATCGTAGCAACTTTTAACAAATCTTGCTGCTCTCCGCTGAACTCGATCTATTTCTGAAACTAGACCTACTTCGTAAGGGTGAAATACCCAAGGCCATAAGAAAAGCCATAAGAAAGCAAAGAACCGTGCATTCCGAAGTCATTCCTGCTGTAATCCCTCCCTTCGCACCCAAGTCCCGGAAACGACGAGGCATGAAATCAATATAAAAACTATCCGGGAAGACCCATGGCGTAACTGCAAACGTAAAATACTGTCTGGCCACTCTCGGTGGATTACTGAAGCAGAAGACTTAAGTTCCGTTGCGTTTCAAGGCGTTTCAATGTAGCCTGGGAGTAATGGACTTGTTGCTAATTGGACAAGAAAACGGCGGTATTCATTGGAAGTCATTAGGGTAATGAAAAACCTGAAGCCTCCACAGCGCTGAAATGCGTAGTGGTTTGTCTACCTGCGCTCATCGTTTAGTGTGTCTTTTGCTCGTTTTATGGTGGAGCATTGTTTTTTTCTGGTTCATCAGACAATGAGGAAAAAAATGTTCATTAGGGAGCAATCCTGATCATTTGATAGTAAGTAGGGCTGCAAAACCATTGAACTTTTTGAAAGGGCTCCATTGAGCCACGAGAAACTGAATTGAAATTAAATAGCTTGGGAATCAATAAACCCTGCTGTAGCCGTACCGATTTCGTCCTTTTAACCTTTATCTTCTGAGTGTGTCTCTCTGGCACAAAAATGATGTCCCTAGACTGCCGAGCGTGTTCGTTTGGCACATTGATGGACATGTAAAAAACACTGGTCATATAAAAAATCCAGGCCAGAAAGGCTTACGACTACGGAAAAACTCAGGAAGGTAAAGGTTTAAGGACAAACGAATGAGATATGTGTTCAAGGAAGAGATGGGAGTTTTAGTTAGGTAGATCGATTCGCGTGTTCTTTCTCACGCCGATGTTGTGTTGTTGCTCGCCTGGAAAAGCGGATGAACAAAGGGTTGTCATAGACGGTATCATGTCAAACACAGCGTTACATCGGGTGTTCCTCAGGGAAGTGTCATTGGTCCACTTTTATTTCTCTTGTTCATAAATGATATTAGCAACGTCGTTAAAAGTAAGCTTAGACTCTTCGCAGACGACGTGGTTGTGTATAGGGATATTGACAATTCCGAAGATAGCGACTCGTTAACAATCGACCTACTTGCTATTCATGCTTGGTGCGAAAAGTGGCAGATGGAACTAAACATAAAAAAGTGCGTAGCAGTCAGCTTTTGGAAAAAGAAAATTAGGCCAGGTAGGGCTTACAGAATTAGTAGTACGGAAATTATTCACGCCGAGTCTGTTAAGTACTTAGGGGTCACAATTACGACATATCTTGGGGGAAACATATTCGGGAAATATGCGGAATTAAAAAAAATTGCGGAAAATAAAATTAGAGAGCTAGATTGTAGAACCGATAGGTATAAAATGTCATTTTTTCCGCGTACCATTCTGGACCATAACAGCTGTGATCGTCGCCATGATTAGTTCGAATTGTGACAATAGGCAGACTGTAAATCTTTCTCTTTATATTCTCTACGTTCTTATTTATGCATGGTGTAAATATTTATGTTCTTATTTATGCATGATATTTATATATTCTTATTTATGCATGTAGTAGAAGTCTTTGTATCCCTTGCATGTTGGAACGATTGACGATAGAATGTTTCTTGGTTATTAGATTTTTAATTGGCGCTTTGCATGTGTGGTACGCGGGTTTCAATGTAATTTCGGTGTTCTACCGTATCATTCATGCATGCCTGGTGTGGAAGCACCCCCTGCCACACACCCTTTGGGTGGCTTGCAGGGTATGACGTAGATGTAGATGTTAATTTACCCCATTACCCTTCGCTCTGCTACATATGTAGCACTGGCAAATGCGACGGAATTGCAGAAATATTCTTTCTTCTCCCGAATAAATCATAGAAATGAAGACAGCGAAACACTAATTAGCCTAATATTATCCAACTCTTCGTCCTTTTCCTTAAGGGTGTCAAAAAAAGTTAAAATATGATGTCAAAATTCTTTGAAGTTTGAGAGCCTTTTGTTCTTTATTCTTCGTATATTCTCTCCCAGTCCTGTTGCACGGGGAAACATCTAGTTCGTCGGGGAAAAATAATATTTTCCTCGGATTTAACTTTTCCCTATGAAAGACATGGTGAGCAGAGAAGCAATACCGTGGGTAATGTCAAACCAATGACGTACTGTGTTGGATCACGTGTCTTTGGAAACTTTATTGCTAAGTCTGCGGCTGACGACTAAATATGTAGGCTATGTATTGCGTTAGTTAGAAAATGTTTCCATCCTATGTTTTGATTAAATGTGAGAAATAAATTTGAAGTGCGTTCCATACTCTCTTCCTTGCATCCTTCCTTTTAATGACCATTCCGTACATCCTAGCGGCCCATAGCCGGGTACCTACCAGTAACGGGTGGATGTACATGTACTTGTATACTTACTGAAAATCTGATGAAGTTTCAGAGGTATTTTGATAACGTTTGTATGGTTAGTGCGAAAATGAATCTGAGTTTTAAAAAATCCGTAACCATGGCGGATATTTTTAATAAGAAATATGATTAGCATGATAGGTGAAAAAACGGAAGTAGTGGATGGGTATGTTTTAGGCGCAGTTTAGGGAGAGTTGATTTGTTAGATGAACTGAGAAAAACGCGCAGCGATTGCTCCGTCTTTGGAAGTTGCCCGTTCCCCAAACTGTTGGTCTCTGTCGTGTGTGTGTGAAGTATTGAGATAGGGTTGAGCAAGTTCTATGAAAACGTCTTAACCAAGAAAGTAGAAGAACGGTCTTGGCTAAACATTGGCGAGGAGTCAACGGCCAGTCTGTTGATTTCTCTGTCAGGCATCGTGTAGCAACCGTGAAACGAGGTCAGAGATCAATCGTCTCGAATCACCGGGACCCTACGACAATACGTCTGGAATATTATGTAGTTCTTGGAAATAATATGTACGTGCATCGAAATATTTTGACAGCAAATCCAACCGTAGAAAAGCCACTCGCTAGCTTTAGGGCCCATTCCTCAACCGTGTTCCGCTATTGTCTTCGGTCAGTGGGGTAAAGTAACTTTAAAAAGGAGGTCATTGATGGTAAGAACTGAGAAACACCAAAGTCGGTTAATTGGTCACCCCCGAGGGTATCCTGGAGAGTACAAAGGCAATTCGTCCGATTTGAGTCAAGTGGTCAGAGGTCTGGGAAATGAGAAGAAAAGTAAAGAGTTTTAGGAGCTGGATTTGAAACGATTAAAAGGCAGGGTTTGGAAATTTTTCGGAAGATGGTTATGAGGAATGTCACTGAAAATCAAAGGAGGGTGGCATGCGTGGAGGTTTACCGTGAATGTGGCAATTAAGCAATGAGGGCTGTACGGCTCTTCTACACCATCTTAATTACTTCCAACTATTCTGAATTGATCAGTATTTTTTATTTTAATATTTTTTGGAGAAATTGCTGCACTGGACCGTTTCTACTCATTGTTAGACTTGAAAGGCAGCGTCGTCTCCATTTTTTAAAGGAATTTGTGGATAAAATTGCGATAGTGAAACGTTTCCATGGGTGTTTGAACTGGAACTTCTTTAATGTCTTTGTGTATGTTACGCCCGCGGTAAACGCGTTCGCTTGATGAGGCATATTATGAACGACAATGAAAGCGTTAGATCTTCTACAAATTTTTGGCAATTTTTAGTCGCGCTGAAGAGTTGACATTTTAGGGGAATATTTTTTATTACCCTGTGAGTCAGGAAAAAAGAGACCGTCGACGAAAACTCTGAAGTAGTATCGTCATTTCGAGATAGACTTTCGTTTCACAGCGGCATTAAATGGGAGAAATGAAAATTTCCTTAGAGATCAATTTTCTTTCGCTTATTAAATATGACATCTACTCGCACCACGGCGAGACTTGGACTGGAAATCCTTGAACATTTCAGTTCCGTGATTATATCTTTTATCCTAGGGATTTTAAGGTATAAAAAACAAGGTCACGGCATAACTTGAGTTTTTAAGAGTTCAAGAATCATATACCTTCCATTATTGTATCATAAATATCATTTTGAGGAAAACTGGAGACAAATGGGACTATAAACGAGTTCCACACGACATGTCTCTTGCCCTATATACGCTTCTTAGGGCGTGGGTACATTTTACACGAACGGAAAATGAAGTAGCGTGCAGACTTTAGTATCGGAGTCACGGTATGTTACGTATTTAGCCCGTCGACCTCTTAGCAGTATCCAAATTTTCGCTACTGAACTCTATTTTCCCCGACGTTTGGCTCTGTCATTACCTAAAATCCCTGTGTTTGCGGTATTTTTCTATAGCACCTTGTATTTTTCTCTAGGTTTTCTACCTGGATTTTGTTTCCATGGTGTAGTAGATATCATAGCCTCCTAAAAAACGGAAGCTCCCTCGTTCAATCCCGAGCGAAGACAATTTTCTCCTGCATTACAAAGAAAAAGAAACAAGCAAGATCCAGGAAATCATCGTTTACATGCAAGATTCTCGAGCACATATTGTCAGTAATATTTTGAACTTCCTGGACCGTTGAAACTTCTTCAGTTACAGACAGAACAGCTTCTGGAAAGGTAGATCTCGCGAAAGCCTCCCCGAACTTAAGAAATCCTCAAATTCTTCTAGAAATCCTTATTCTGAAATCAGGTGAAGCAAAAGAGCAAGGTGATGCTACTTGAAATTCAAGAAAGCTTTTGAACGACGAGTTCGTACCTTGAAATCTAATATTCAAATTATAATTTCGGGCATGAAACGAAAAAGTATCGTATTGGATGCGTGACTTTCCAACTGATAGCAAGCAAACAGTAGTAATCAACGGCGTTAGTTCTCTGATAGTTCGGTTGGCATCTGGCGTCGCAAAAGGAATGTGATCAGTCCCCTATTAGGTATTTTTTTTTGCATAAACGACAATTCCTGAGTAGGCAGTAAGATGATCTGCTGACGGTGGGGTTATTTACCGGTTAATTGCCACCGAAAGCGGACAGAGTTTCTCTCATTGGATCTAACCAACAGAAACACATGCCTTCATTGTTAGTAAAATTTAAATATAACCTAATCTTAATAAATGCCCAGAAGCACATTTCTTTCGGAAGAAATCACACCTAAACCATGTGTATAAAGTGGAATATATCATATAATAGTTAATATCTAGGTGTTAGAGGAGATGAAGGTAAATTTCAGGGAACCACCGTTACTTGGGCCCGACTCTTCCTCCTACCGACAGCTTAAGATAACCTGTAGTCACCGCTTATCTCTGAAAAATTGATTATACTGTTTATAAATGTCCCGAAAAGGCCTATCTTACCGACAAGTTTCTCGAAAAGTAATGCGAAACATTCCCGGTGGGATAACATATCATTTGGCGATTAGTGCTCGTAAACTTCTAATTAATATTTAAAAGCTTCACATTTACAATGGAGTAATGCATGTCTGTATATGTGGGACACAAATATGAAGCTATAGCTTTTATAAAATGCTCCTATAATGGTGGATAGAAAATCTCAAGTAAATTCTGCTTCCTACGCCTGCTATTTACCTGTCCATGCGGTGGAATTGCTGGATTTGTTTTCTGATACTGGCATTGAAGAGCCAAAAGAATTCTGTCGACCAGGGAGCCATTCGCTTTTTGTCTTCCCTTTTTTCTAATTTTTACAAAGTTTATCAAACGGAAGCTACATGTTTTGAGTCAACATCTTGCTCTGTATTAATCTGAGAACAATATTTGATATATTATGTTGAAAAATACTTCGTTTTTTTACACGTCCATAATACCGATGTTTTCAACCGAGATTACAGGTTCGAGAATTTCGTCAAAAGCAGCACCCAGTTCAACTGTCAGAAGGCATCAAAAATGTATCCTGCTACTTTCATTTACAGTTATTTACGTGCGTTGAGGATGAGCGTGAGTGGTGAATCTTCAATGAATCACATTTTGTTGTATCTCTTTAACCCGTAAATGCAAAACGCATTGTTTTTGGTTGAATATATACCTGCAGAATAATTGCTCTGCCAGCAATAACCGTGGAACGTTTCTGTCGCCTTGTCGGTAAAATATTCTTATCTACAGGTCAATTGTCGGCGGCTCTGTTGGGACTTGGGAGGTGGAAAAACCGGGCCTTAGACGTATGTGAAATAAGAGAAGAGAGGAGAGACGTATGTATAATTAGTACTCTGCCGCAGTGATAGGTGCAAAAAATCCTTTTCCCGATCTCCACAACAAAATACAGCAACAATGGAGCAGGGTACACCGTGAGCATATATTTTGCTTTCGTCCTCCCCTCTAACTGTCCCTTTTCCCTCCAATTTTCATGTATGATGGTCAATACAGTCTTAATACCTCTGCCTCACGCCTTCGCGTGGCTTGCCGGGTAGTTTGTAGATATAAATTTCGGCACCTGCGGTGTACGTGGGCCCTTTCTATCCCCGTGCCGAAAACTACTTTGCATTTTAAGTTATGGTACCAGATAACTAGTAGTTGATGTTGATTTTTATTTGGACACGTGTCTAACACACTTCCATATACGACATTAAATTGCTGGATTCACACAGGGATAGCTGATTTGAAGGCGTGCAGAGAGGATACAGGAAATCAAGGCTCCCCACGACCAATCGGTTCGCTGAAAAAATATGTACAATCCCATGCGTGTTTATTTTCGTGTGAAGTTTTTCGCGAAAGAGGAGGCTTATAAACTGGATTGCCCTCTTGTGACATGATACTTGGGGGAAGTAGCACAAATATATAGGAGTGAGTAGGGAAAGAGTAGAGAAATGCTAGGAACTTAAAGCTAGTGTATGCCTGGTGAGGTAACCAGGATGAGCCTGAAAGTGGATAGTTATGGGCGAAAATAAAATGTTACATATTTTGGGGATTTTAGGTGAAGTTTTTCAATATTTTGTTGTTATTTAGCAGTTAAGCTTATCTCTTCTATTTTCATATTTAAAGTTTTATGGAAAGATTGCGGCTACAATGTAAGTAGTTGTTAGGTGATATTTCTGATTCACCTACTTCTTTGATCTTATTCGTAAAAATGATATAATGATGTTTAATATGCAAAGAACGCTCGCGGTAAGCCCAAAAATAGTATTTAAATGTTGTTGTTCAGCTTGCTGCTCAAATTTTCCATATGATGAATTTGTGCTCAGTTCATACCAGTAAGAATTTGCCTTCGACTCTTAGTACTTACGAAATGAACAGTTTTATTGTCTCTTGCGGATATTTTTAAGCTCCTTTATTTTTTCTCACCCCTCGCACTTAATACATAATTAGTTCACCAATTTTTATCCACCCACCCGACAAGCTTGTCGTTACAGTTTATGAAACGAAGGAAGTCAATTCGTCAGATAGTAAATTTAGTTACGTTTATTTTAACTCTTGAGAGCGGTGCGGTGTTACGTATACGTTGGGATGTCGTTCAGCGCTCGTAGGACGGCCTTCACGATATGTAGTATTGATCGTAGACTTCTCGCTTTCGGTATTAGTGGGCATTCACTTTCCTTCTGGTATTTTGGAGACCCGCCCTTGATTTTACTTTCATCTTATACCGGTTTACGATCACCGTAAATCCTCTCCTAAAGCATGATTTTATGTTTATTTCCATAATATCCCCTAATGTGATGTGTCTTAAGAATTTAGCCAAAATTAATGCTGAGTTGGCGTATTGAAGGGGAACATGCCTTCTGAACTTAGAGGAAATTGTAGTGGCACTTCAGATAAGCGTGCTTCAATGACTGTCAATTCGCTCTTATTGCCTGCTACTTGCCGACTGAGGCAACCGCATCGAGTATCAGCCCTCCAAATTCCAGCCGAACCCTACGACGCTTTACATTAGTCCTGTAGCGAGAACCAATGTGAGGAAATTGATGAATATGTTGCCTTCATAAATGTTTATTAGTGTGATTGCTAGTCGAGATAGACTACCGTTGTGAGGCCTGCAAGCTGCGTGCGTCATTGCTGGATATTCTTATCATTTCACTTGGAGTTATCGTCATCACTTTAGGGATTTTTGACCTTTCTACTTAGGCCAGTTTCACATGATGCTGCTGAGAAGCGTGTTTTGTTCGTGTGTTCGTAGCCAGTGGGGGCGATGTGCGAAAGGATGCGAGATTCGCGGGATAGCATTTTGGCTTAATCGCTTGCTCTGGAGTGCGAGAGGAAGTGTGAATGCCCCGTTAGTCTTCCTCCAAGCCCCCATCTCCCATCTCCCGAGATACTCAAGTTAATTGCGGTCGCGAGATAAGCTCGAAGCCGCAGAGTTGTAAATTTTGGTGCCTGCTTTCGTTGCCATCGACGAGGTTGAAGTTTGGGCTGTCGTTTAACTCAACTCTTTTTCATTGATAACTCCAATGACCTTGTTTTGATTAAACATTTTTGATAATTTTTGGATCATTTTCGTCAAGGGCTGAAACTACACGTTTTAGTCGTGGAAGACGATGAGAATATCATTGCTGCAGAAAGCTGGATTGTTCAGCTTTAGAGCACGAAAGATTTACAATACTACAGTAAAGAGACTGCATTGATGAGAAAATAGTGCGAAGTTTCTTGAGAGAAAAAGTAAACGAAAGATTTTATTTCGCTGGAATTAAGCCATTACTCGAGAATACAGCAAGTCTCTCGAATCCGACGCAGAAATATTTAAAATATGAATGAAGCATTAAAAAAAAAAGAATGCTTCACTTTTTTAAAAACTGCAGTGAGCTAACAGTGTGTGGCTTAGCTAATGGAGGAACTAGGATAGAAAGATGCTAGGGTTATATCAGACAGATTATTTTAAATACTCAGATGAGGTGAGTTTCGGGGTGACCAGGAGGATTTTGTTTTCACCCCTCCCGGCACCTCTGAAACTCTTTAAGTAACAAAATATGCATCACACACTTTCAGGCAGTTAGGTACGACAGTCGTTCTTTCCCTCAATCACCCAGATTACTACATCAAAAGTAAATCAAGAGACTGATCTTAAAAACTTGTCTCTCTACTTGTCCCATCCCTCTTCCAATTCCTTTTCCCAGTTCCATCCCTCTGTCATGGCCAATGTCCTAACACCTGCCACACTTCATTTTGACAGTTTATCACGCAGTATGGGGTAGTAGAAGACCACTGAAGGTTGGGGGACATAGAATGCTCTCACATTATCCCTGCATGTCGTAAGAGGCAACTAAAAGAGCAGGGAGGAAAAACCCTGAAAACAAACCCCCAGGCAGTAAGTGATGCATCAGTGCAGTCTTATGGATCTACTGTCTGTGTGCGGCCACACCAGCTAGCCTGCAATCCACCCACATGTTTGCCATGTATGGAGACCCATAAGGGAAGAAGAGGATCCTGGTGGGCTAGTTGCCTGGCACCCAGCCGGGTGTTGGAAGCCCAATATGGGCTGGGGTTCAGTACCCCACTTTGGCCCTGGATCCCTGGTCAATGGGCAGTCAATATCTAGCTAGTTTTGAACAATTTGCTTATGAACACGTTTCAATGGTGAGTGGTGGAGGGATGAGGATCAGCTTAGGGTGGCTAAAGGAACATGGGTTTGATGGGCCCACATGCCGGAGGCCTAACCCAAAACAGGACCCTCACCGATAGTGTTATATCCTTTGGATAGCCATGGCAACCATACTGGTTTGTGGAGTGGTGTCCCAAATGTGTGGCTCCATGAAGGGTGGGGAGCTAAGGGGATGAATACAGGTATTAACTGTCATGCATACAGATAGTAACTATCATTTGACTTGGAATAGGGCATTGTGCCCTAACTCACTCCTATCTATTTACGGAGGATAAGGATCCTCAATACAGCTTTGTAGTTAAGCCCTTAGTGTAAACTTACAGAATGCAAACACTATGAGGAAGTGTCGATAGAAGCTGTAAATTTCTGAGAACATGGCTTGAATGGCAGGGGATGGCCTGAATGTTCTCAGTGAAATAATATCTTTAATCATAGAAACGAATTATTAGAATCTTATGAATATAAGCTAGTTTTTACATTACTTTAAGATTTTATTCCAATACTGGATATCTTTAGTCCCAATACTCTAATAAATGGTGAAAATTGACCTAGGTCATTGATGCAACCTGACAAACTGCTGCTAGTACCTGTAGAAGAAGAAAACCCATATTTATCTTAGATTTTATGAGAAAAACTACCATTGAACTAGACCAGGTCCATGCTATGGCTTCTGAGGCTTTAGTTTTCTTTTACCCTCTTCCTCCCTTCTCGTCCTTATCCTTTACCCTTCTATGGTTGAATACCAAATTTGCTATATGGAGCCGCACAGGATGATGTCCTACCTCCCCCCTGGCATATATCTATAGCTACGGATGGGTGACCTGCTTCTCCCCCCCCTCCCCCCCTTCTCCCCTCATCCCCCCCAGCCCCTTGCATAATTCCTAGCTACGCCCATGGTTCTACATCTTCTGCTATTGCCATCCAATGGGTGATAAAATCTCGTCATGGTTTATGGCTAGGTTTGCTTGCAATAGGAATATGCTCACTTTAAGTTTTTCACTTCACATTCAACTGTTAAATCAGTGGTTATGTGATATTGGATTATTTTTTTCCAAGGTTCCATTTTAATGTTGTGTTAAAAATTCATTCAATAAATAAACTATTTATTTATCAGCCTTTAGGTCTGATGAATGAGCAGTGTTGTGAGGCCGTATCATTTTTTACCAAAGACTTTCTTGAAAAGTGTCCACTACCTAGGTTGATGCCTTGTAATTCCAGTCATGATCTAACAATTTGAACACTTTTTTGTCACTCAGGTTTACACCAAGGCAACTGCCGCCCATTTATTGTTGAAGGGCACCAGGTTGGCCTCGTTCGTCCTGATGTTCTAGCCCACCTGATTACTTGCTACCCAGATGTGTTCCTCGTCCATGCCGACTCAGTGGAGCTTAATCCCGCCTTTAGGGACCATGAGGAGAGGTCAGCTAAGGTAGATGCTGTCCTGAGGGAATGCCGATCCCAGAATACATTTGTGACTTTGAAAGGATGGAGAGAGGAGGTGAGAATTGAATTCAGTGAAAGTGTTTGAAATAATACAAAAAATTATTTCATTAATTTTCTATAATGACAATATTTCTTTAGCACAAGGCAGTATGAATTCCATGTATGCAGCCATATTACAATTTGATGTTGAATTTTATTGGCTCGTCATATCTCGCAATACACAAAAAAGGACAGAAGTCTTTTGCTATTTAAAGTTTAATGAGAAGGAAATTCATGTTCTGAGGGTAAATCTGGTCAGATTTTAGGTGTCCATTTATAGAAAGATAGATGAAAAGTTTTGGGGAGTTTTGGGCTTACATTCAGAGGGGGCTTAATTTGAATGAGCACCTTGTATATCAACTGTAGTA
This sequence comes from Ceriagrion tenellum, assembly GCA_963169105.1. Classification (NCBI taxonomy): domain Eukaryota; kingdom Metazoa; phylum Arthropoda; class Insecta; order Odonata; family Coenagrionidae; genus Ceriagrion; species Ceriagrion tenellum. Next base: position 64,065,892 of record OY720632.1, read on the forward strand.
GTCTTAGAAACAATGCCAGTTATGAATGGTAATACTTAGGGAAGTGCTGGGTTTGGTGTCTCATTTTGCATCGATGTCTGAAAGTCATGGGTCTTAGGGTCTCAAATGGTGACATTTGATAAGAAAATGAGGTGTGCAAAAAAATCCTGAAATTGGATTACATTTATGGGTCACGCGCACAGCTTTTGGTTTAACATGGGGGCTCACATAGGCGCGTGCCGCCCAGTTGAAAAGCCCACACTCCCGGGCCTCCACTCCGCCCCCCACCATTTCTTCCCTCACCTATTGGTGGTTCTGATATGTAGGCTTAAATTGGTTTCCACTTTCAGAGGGTAGTCATTAATGACCTCGCCGAGTGTGGCATTGCTCTCATCAAGGAGTATTCTCAGGCTGGATTGACCAAGAATAAGTAGCAAATACAGCATCTACTCCAAATTATCTCCAGGCACTGCAAAGCTATGCCAAAAATGAGCAAAAAGGCACTCACAATCTTCAATGCAAATATTTTTTAAGCAAAATGTAAATAAAATTCTCAAAAAGAGTAACATTGGAATTTAGTTCTCATCCGGACCATGACACTCCTCATTTGCATTAGGTTAGTAAACATTCTAAGTGCAAGGCTTTGTTCATTACATACCAGTCTCACCCCCCTCCCAAAGAGGTAACTAATTTAAGTCTACATATCTGAACCTTTGATGGGTGTGGGAAGAAATGGTGGGGGGTGGCACGGAGGCTTGGGAGTGTGGGCTTTTCTAATGGGCGGCGCACGCTTATGGGAGCCCCCATGTTAAACGAAAAGCTGTGGGCGCGACCCCTAAATATTATCCAATTTCAGAAATTTTTTGCACTCCTCATTTTCTCATCAAATGTCACCATCTGAGACCCATGACTTTCAGACATCAATGAAAAATGGGACACCCTAGGCTGGGGTAAATTTGCCATTATTAAGAAGCATCAGGAAGAACTTTAGCCCACGGGAAGGGTGGCCTTCACATAAAAACCAGAGGGGTAATTTTTTAGTGATTATTTCGGGTAACAGGATTCATCTTATATGCCATCTAAAATTGGAATTCAAATCTTATTCACTCTGCAAAGTAAATTGATGTGACTCATGGTTTGATTCTAAATATCATGAAGAGACCTAAAAAAAAGTTAGTGCATCATACATTTTTATCAAACCATTTTATTTTCATTAATTTTACATACTGCCACTTATTGATCCATCAAGCTATGTAAAATCAAATTTTTATGCTACTGGGGCAATGATGTGTTGTGTATCCATTTTATCATTCTTATTGCTACTTCACCATCATGGTACTATAACCATCATGTACCATGAGTAGCATTTATATTTGTTTTTACGGAAATTTCTCAGTTCTTCATTCATTAAGGTAAATTAAGGGCTCAAATAATAAAGGGAAAACATAGATGTTCCAGTTTTCCATTAATAAATGCTTTTTTAATTTTGAAAAACTGCATCATCTGTATTTTACCTCTGTATTTCATTCATTTTCTAAGTCTTGCAAAATCTTTAAAGCTATTAATGCCAGGTACTTTGCAATATGAGACAAAAATGCACTACATATTCTATTTCTTTACAGTACTATGAAGTTCGTCATGCATTCTCTGCCGAGCCTCTTCTAAAAATGGACCGCTCTGCTACCTGTAAGTATCACTTTCTTCGGCCAAAATAGAATCCTCTGCATTGTGAGACATGCTTATAGACTTTATCCAAGGACGTTTAATTGGTTCACAAATGAAAAAACGACTTCGTTTTCTTTCACTAATCAGTGGAAGAAAACGAAGTTGTTTTTTCATTTGTGAATATCAACTTCCACATAGTTGAGCCTGATACCATTGAATGTTTAATTGGTTGACTACATTGGAGGATACACTACAATAATGTATACTCCTGATCAAAAAAAACTTACCACTTCGGAGCCGAAAAATTTATAAGTCCTGAGTTGGCATCGATGTGACAACACGGTCGAACCGTGCCCCCTGCTCAGGAAAGCTATAAACATACAGAACAGAAAAAAGGCCTTCCTTCCCATGGTTGGTGTAGGAGAAGACGCTCAGAGGAAACATTTTGACCTAAGAAAGGATGGAGTGGGTGAGGACCCAGGCCAGGAGGGATATTTCTAAGCGGTGGGGGATGGGAAGGGGGGGTCTAGGTTTCTGTTCACTTGTCTGGACAAGAATGAAAGGACAATGGCTTGTTTCAGTTGCTCTAAGACCTCTCTTGATGACAACTGTTGGAAGATGGGGAAAGCCCAGTCTTCATCTTTATCCCTGTTGCTTGTTCCATTTGTTTTGAATAAATATTTCATATGCTTATTTATAAACATTTAAAATTTGTAAAGAATTTTTGTTCTGTGAAATTCCTTGTGGTTTCGAAATCTCCATGGCTACTTACATGCCAAGATTGATCCAGAGGTAAGTGACTTAGTTTTTTCAGTAGCTGATTCAATTCTACAAATATTCCCTCCATTTAGTAACTTTTCCAGTGAATGCATCATGAAAGTTCACGAAGTATGTACATTTTAAGAAATACATTTATGTGTTAAGTTAAACCTACATGCTACAAGTTATATGCGTAAGAGGAATTTGAAGATGCAACTGACTACTCTGAATGTCATATTCTCCAAGAGAAAAATTTATTGCCTAGACTGCGATTCGATTTTCAAACAAGTCTTAATATTTTTTTTAGCGTACTCAGTATCACACAAATTTCCTCCACCGCGTTTGGATCAGTGCTTCTATGTGTCTTTGATTTTTAATTTGGTATTTTTCACCACAAATAGCTTTAAAGGTCCCTCCTAGAAACAGTATTTATTTTAAATATGAATTGAAATATCTCTATGCCCTATGTGTTTTCTACTGTGATAATGCTTATGAACCGACTTCCATCCACTGAACCATAGAATTCATCCTTTACTTAATTTAATCTCCTGGTAGAAATTACTGGGGATAAAAATCTACTGTTTGCCAGATAGAAACATCTATTCGCCACAAAATTTAAAACTTTGACCTACTTCGTCTCATGGGCATATGATACACAGCAAAATTCTGCATTATTATTCCAAAAAAACAAGTATCGAGAGGTAAGAAATCTATGAAAATGATTTCCTCGGGCAGCTTACAAATTTCAACTTTCCACAGTCTTGATTCATTTGTTATTAACATCGCATTGGGAAAACTGAACATTTGTCATTCTTGGAAGAAGTGATTAAGGAAGGTTAAATTCATTTGTAAATTTATCCTGCTCCTAAGTTCACTGATTCTTTCGATTTACTTTACCTCTTGGAATTATATAGCGGTATCCGAAATAACTTCATTATCCAATGGCCATCCTCCCTAAGTTCAATTACACTGCTATCATCTAGATTACATTGAGTAAAATTGGAAATGTTGCTAACGTAGGATTACAGTGATGTCTGCTTGGAGCATCGGTTATATTCCTTTCGTGATCTTAAAAAAAGGAGTATGGCAAAGGAGGCCTACAACTTTGACCTACTATTGAAAAAGAGCATTTCTATTCTAAGTAATTTATTAACAGAAAATGTTTCCTTTGAAAATGGATTTCTATACAAACATAAATAATTATCGATTTTATTTAAACAAGTCATCTTATTTCAATCCTCATATCTTTCTAATAATGCAAGGTTTCTGGTTGCTAACTTCATTTTAAGAGTGTTACAATGTCTCGATTTTTTTCTCACAAAATCGTTGAAATTAACGGAACAAATAATCTTCACACTAAATCCAGTTTAAAATAACTCGATGTCATTTATATAACCTTTTGAGTGACTCAAATACTATCTTTCTTCAGTTCACTCAATTAGTGAATTCAGCCTCCATTATCCAAAATCAAAGTGTTGAGGGAACACCCTTTCGACCCCATAAATACATTTCTGGGTGAGCAATAAACATATCACACAAAAGAAAGCCCTCCTCTCCTTCCTGGTTTGAGGAAAGGCTTTACTCTTGTGGATGTGACCTGAATGATCTGCGGATTCTTTCTCAGCTGGGAGTGGGCATATTGGAGGGGTATTGTTTTTTAGCTTTTTCCATTCATTCGGGTGGTTTTGGGCTTCCTTTTGCTTATTAGTGAAGCAGAGAGGGGAGCAAATCTGCGAAGTTAGATAAAATTCTAGATGCCTTATCCACAACAACGATGGTGTGGAGAGGACATCCCATCCAAAGTGATAGAATACTACTTTCTCTAACACCACAATGCCCATCTCTGGTCCCCATCTTCATATCTCTTTTTATGATTATTTTCTCATCGTATTCTGATGCGTAAAAATATTTAAGAGCTTACCTCATTTATTGCCTTTGGCTCCATAAAATTACTGTTTCCAGAAGAAAGTTATAGAATATTCACAAAATATATTGCAGGAAGTGCTTTTTACGGAAGTTGTTTTTGCAATTACTTTGGCTAAGTGCCCAAAATTTGGCATAAGTGGAAGTAGAAAACGAAGCAATCATGGTTAAGGAGGCAGGCACAGACTTCAAACTAATTCTGCAAAGATGAGGTAGTTTTTGTTGGGAGACAACTCGTCCAATCAGTGATGATGAAAGATCTTTGTTCAACTAGCCAAAGCATGAGGTGCTTTCTTTGGAAACAATTGAATAGAATGTTGCCTAGAAGCAAGGACGTGGACTGAAAGAGTAATGAGAATGATCGAGCCTCATGAGTTCTCTCGGGCAATACTTTTCATTTTTTAATCCTTAAGTTAATTTTAATCCTCAACATTCTTATTTACATACTAACATTAACCTTTAACATTCTTTAAGCCTTAAGTTATTCTTAAGTTCTCGCTGTCTGATGAACAGGAAATGAAACAATTATTCTTCAATCTATTCTCCAGCAGAGAAAATAATAACCCTATGTATTAGCGAAATATTTGTAAAAGGAGACTTAACTGTTACACATGCATATTATACAGACAAAAAATGGGAGGTGACGTTTTCTTCAAAAAACAACCAAAACATGTCAGAGCCTTTGTGCAATGCGGATAGTTATTTTTAGTAAGTAAGAGACAAAGGGGGCCCAAGTCTTAACATGGTGTGGCAGAAAGATGTCTCTGTCCGGAAAGTAGTGTATTTTATTCCATTCAATTTCTACCGGAAAACAAAAATTGAATGAATGCTGAATTCAATGGTTGAGATGATGGAAGGTGGAAGTCAAATCATTCTGGCAGTAGAATAATAGGGTGTAGAGTAATTGCAATCCACATTTGAAGTAAAACTGCTTCCAAGAAGGAGTTGTAGAGCTATTCATGGGAAAAAAACGTCAAATTAAAACTCAGTGACGTATACTTGCAATGTTCCAGAGGAGTTCTTGGAATGATTTTACTAAAGGAGAGAAAAACTTTTGGTAAAACATTGAGGCGATTTCGGCCAGTGCGGCCTTTTCACCATTCATAGGATGGCCGTGTGTATTCCTTCTACATACTTTACACCAGCGGAGGGTTCCCATTGAAATTCAGCAAGGGAGGGGGATAAAGTGTTGAACATGTATGATGTAGAGAATACAAACAAAATCCTCTCAATTTCCCGTTCAAAACGTATAAGCGGGCGTGAAACAATTCAGATGACTCGCATGGGCTTAGCTAGGGGGATCCTGCCCCCCCCCAGAAGGCTCATGGCCCCGCCCAAAACAAGTTGACAAATCGAAATTGTGGCGGCCACGCGCCACACAGTGCTGGCAACTGTGTGCCTGCGGCCAAGCCATGGCATGGTCCCTTTCTGGAGAGTTCGCTAGTCTGCCAAACTCCGGAAGGTTGGAATATACTGACGTACATTGAGGCGGCATGTGGCCCTGGGGCAATGGGACCGGCTGAGGCACACTCCTGAATACTAACCCGCAACACTTGGGTTAAACATAAAATTTTTTTGGACAGTAGTATACCATGAAATTGGGCAAAAAATTTTTTGATTTAAAATTTTTCTATTGGAATAAAACTGTCTGAGAAAGGTATGAATTAATTATCACCTGGTCTCAAGCTAGTTACAGTTTTGATCGTATGGAGGTTATGGAATCTCTTGACATAGTTAAAAGTCATTTTGGATATTTTAATGAAATAATAGATTTCATAAAGTGATGCCCATAACAACCAAACCTATTGCATAATAACATACTACCATGTACCCATAAGTGTCTAAGAAATTTTTATTCTGCACTGCTAGTTTCAACATGCAGATGTCATCCATGGGTACTGAAAAATTGCTGTGACAGTATTACATTGTTGTATATTATCATTCAAGATGAATTTTCACATTGTTGAAGCAAATTCCAACAGTTTCTTCCTGTTGTATATCATTTGCTGAGAAACCTATGCAGTGATTGCAGCTAATAATAATTTTCATCTTTATGAAAAATAAATAGATATACCATGGTTTGTAAATAAATTCACTTTGTAATGTTCCACAATAGTCCTATTCTGACCTAGGTTTCGACTTGAAGTTAAGTCATTATCAAGACTTAACTTCGAGTTGAAACCTAGGTCGAAATAATAAAAACTATTGTGGACCATTACAAAGTGAATTTATTTACAAACCATCGTAATGTGGTTCCACCAAGTGAAGCCTGAGAATTTGATATATACAGTAGAACCTCGATCTATCGTTTTTCAAGGGGATGGGCAAAAAAAAGATGGATGCGGGAAAACGAAAAATGCGGGAACTCACATCAAGGTGGCTGATGCACACTTGCACCACAACAACCTCTCATAATCCAATTCCTCATAATGCAATTGCCTCTCCTGTGGCAATTAGTGGTGGTCACTCCTTGGGGGTTCCGAGTCCCACACATTCTTTCTTATTCAGGTCACTATCCTAATAAGCAAGTGAAGGTCACCGACTAGCCCAATTCAGTGGCGTGCCTACTCTGTGTCTCTGAAAGAAAAGATCTCAATTGTATTCCCTTTCAAATATCTTAACCTAATGGGAAATGCCATGCACGAAGTGCTTCCTCTTTCCCAAAACTATAATGCAACTCCAGATTGTATCAAAAAGGGACTGCAAAAGACACCCTCACATAATACGACTCTCCTAAGAGATGGGACTTTGTTTGTGAAAGCTGAAAACTGAATCTGAAAACCTTCATTCCAAATTTTCAAACAGGAAATGTAAGAATTTTTGAACAGTTACCACAGGCACTTAAAAAAATATATGTTGGGGGTGAGGTGACCAAAGTGCTTGACCCTTCTTAAATCCTCAATGTTATTGCCCCACTGCAGCCAATCAGCAATCATTAAGTTCATAGATATCATTATCAGATCCTGATATTTATCAACCTGGAATGAACATGAAGCATGATCACCAAAAAAATTAACCAAATCAGAGGAACTGAGAAGTCCTCCATTCCAAACCAGTAGTTAAGCTGAAAGAGTATCAAATGTAAATCCCATAGCAATATAGTAGACTCCCTCTTTATGGTATTAATACGTCCCTCAGGACCAATGTAAATTCCGTCGTTAGGTAAGCTTGGGCATTACTGGATGAGGGATCCATTTGACTACATCAACACCAGTGCATTCAGTGATTTACAATAGAAGTAAGGTACAAAATATGATGTAATCAAATGATTTTAAAAGCTGAACAACTGGTATTTATACTATATATAAGATATGGTTTACTGAAACTCTGTCTTAAGTGCTACATTAATTAACTATGATTGCGTTAAGTATTTCTTTAAGTGAAGAAAATGAAGTATGCAAAACCATCCAAATCAGAACAGAAATGTTTCTAATCAGTGGATGGAGCATTCAGAAAGTATCTATTTATAATTGAAATCCCTTACAATAAAAAGAAAACGAGGGTATTGTGACCACAGATCCTAAAGCATAAACTGGCTTTCTCAATAACATATCATTAACTCTCTTTCTAGCTTTTCCATGCTGTTGATTTTAACTGTTTGAAATGTTTCTTTTCAACTTGTACATCTTGATTTGGTGTTTCAGGTTTATTTGGCATTAAGAAATATGGGGTTGACATTAATGGGTATGTGAACCATCCTGATAAGGGCCTCTGCATCTGGCTCCAACGCAGATCTTCCACGAAACAAACATGGCCTGGAAAATTAGACAATATGGTAATAAAATATTTTTATTGGATATGCTGGCTTGGCTGTTGAATTTAAGAAAAGCTGCCTTTACGAGTTTATTTTAGTGGAGTATAGTTATTATTTTTTTAGTGTTTTCTACCTTATGGAGGTAGTTGAAAATTGAGGAAATCATAGTCAATGTAATGGAGAAATTTGGGCCAAAGAGAAATTATTCCAATATTAGGTTCCTAACTCCTCTCGAACCTCATCAATAAACATATCAAACTTGATGTGTACATACATTTTTGCTGTTAAATTAGATAAGTGAAGACATGAATATTATTTAATTTTACAATGACCCAGAAAGAGATAATGTAAATGTGTTCGAATAGTATTTACCAGCCCATAGAAGATAGGACCCAAGGTTAATAAAAATTTCTCCAGTCACAACTGGAAACTATATTCTTATCAAAGCCCGTCTATCATTTGCTAAAATCCTGTCTTATTGCCTTCTTTTGTATGCCATTTTATTGTGCTACCTCATAAAAAATGACGTTACAAATGCAGGGTGGACCTTTATACCTTTTTTGTTACTTGACAGCTTGATTTCTTTAATTACTAGTAATTTAACTGCTCAAGTAGAGGTTTCTAGCCATGCTCTGATGTACAATATGTAGGTTTTAAACTAGTTGCTTACAGTTATAGAAATATCTAATTTAGAATTAGAGTTATGGCAATAGATACCAATAAAATATGTAATTGCATAGAACTCATGAGGCTGCAGAGTAAATTACGTGGTGATGAGGATAAAATATGCTGAGCAATATTCCACATATTTTTATTGGTGACTCCAGCTTTGATAATAGTGTGAAATATCAAAATTGGTTGGGTCTGTGACAGTAAATGAATGGGGAGAGTATTTTTTACCATCATGATAAAGAGTGTACCTCTGAAGCTCAATTGCCAAAAATTGATAGTAAATTGTGTAGTGCATGGCTTTTATCAAACCTTTTCCTTTGAAAAGTCTTAGCATCATAATTAATGATGATTTTTTTGTCCAAAAATATATCCCTCTGGCTTTTCTGGAGCATTTTAGGTATGCAATTAAGGGAATACTATCGTGTGAGGTATCCAGCCCATGCTGACAAAAAAATCAGGCATTTTGATACTGCCATTATCAGCTTGAGTGTAAATTTTCCTAACCTTGTAATCTTATGTGTTTTATTTTATCTTAAAACAGTATGCCACTTGAAATAAGCATTTTAATTTCTTAAATGCTAATTAAAGCTATAGAAGCTTTTGTAGGAGATATTATCCAACATTGCTTTGGTGATTCTGCTTTTTCCATGCATAGAGATTGTGCTTTTTTGCTTTTATTTGTGTAAATGATTTAGCGTACATAACAAATTCTAAGTTGATTATTTTATTGCACTTGAAAAATATTTATATAGCATTTTTCGGCTTACTAGTTGTTACTAGAGAATTAGTAATTGTTAAAAATTAGTCATATCTGAAATTGTATCGTTAAACACAGCAAAAGAAATGCTACTGATAAATGCAATTGTTCCTTTGTTTTACTCTGTGTGAAATCATTTTAGTGTATCGCTTTCCTTGTGTTTGCATTATACACAATAATTGAACATACTCATTCCTGTACGCTATAACACAAGCATTCCACCTTGACAAAAACAAATGCTTACTGTTTACACCCTAATCATGCGAATTGAAAACTGACACATGTCATGAAAATCAGTTGTGTTGGTAGGTATTACATGAAGCAGTACAACTGATGAAAGGCCTCCACACACCTGAGCGGCTGTGGTGGTGACATAGGCCACGCCGCTGCTGCTGTGCACACACCTAAGCGGTCTCTGCCTCAGAAATGCTGTATTGTTGGTGTGAGCTACAAACCGATGAACCTAGACTATCCATGCGGCAGATCTGCATTCACAAAGGCATGATTGCAATGGAAGTCGATTATGTCTGATCAAGAATCATGATTAAATATTTCAACACTTTCACTTTTGCAACGCCTAGTTTTGTCGGCACAACCCCATGAGGAAGTTGAAAATTGCTTGGCATAAGCCGCCACGGCCTGCGGGCAAACTCGACCGGTCGCGTGCGCATAGCATTGCAGGCAATGCAACCGGCCGCTACCGCTGCACAGACCACTGCCATGGCCGCCTGGTTGCTCTGGTGTGTGGGCATGCAATTAACGCTCCATAACGTTTCGAACTGTTGTTTGGCCGCGTATCGCGGCCGCTCAGGTGTGTGGAGGCCTGAAGTGTAGAACAAAAAAAGTGCCAATGCAGCCAAACTTTGGTGTGAATTTTTAGGTTATAATGGTATCCTCCGTAGAAAAAAGTATAGTTTTGGTAACATGCTTATGTATTTTGGGAAAGTAAATTATATTGCATAGATTTTATGATTATCACCAGCACTAAAAATTAGTGATGGGTCGAATCCAAAATTTGTCAAATCCAAATGCGGAATTCAAATCTCCCATTTTTATCAACTCTCGCATACCAAATCTCAAATGTGAATCCTGCTTTGCCTTAGTTATATTTCCCAATTACTTATCATTACCAATATGTGAATAAATTTAACATAGTTAAAAATAATCTCTAATCCATTTTTACATTTTCTTGTAAATTTATGAACGCATGATTTGTTTTAGAGTATCCCTTAAGTGTCTAAGTATTTAGCTTCAAAAATAAAAAAAAACTAAATAGAAATTTGTTTCACTCCAATCTATCACTTCCTCAGTTAGGAATTAAGAAAGATAGTGAAGTGAACAAAACTAATTTTTTTTTACATATTCTAGTTCATTCTCAGTTATTTTCCAATGAGATCTTTCAAAACCTTTCCATGTATTTTTTTCTTAGTTGTGGGCTCTTGCCATTTTTCAGGCTAACATTGAGAATTTTTATGAGCATTACCATAGTATACATTAGTGACTGGAGATTCTGCCATGAGATATAATATCACAATCTAATGCAAAATGATGTGACACTGTTTCCACCCTGATTCCAGTTTATGTTGATTTAATGGTAATATCTCAAATATAATGATCTTTTTGTGATAAGGAGAGAACTACCTCTCTTTCCTTGTAATTCGACTTCATGAATATCTATTACTGTATCTTAGCACTTAATAATATCACCCATATTTAAATTTAGTCGGTGTTAAGAACCTAATAATTACATGACCAATCCTTGAAAAGGACCAGTTAAATTTTCCTTACATTTGTGGCACTAAATCATGGATCAATGGAGCAATAAAAAACGGTTTGGAGACAATTTTGCAGTCCAAAAAAAGCAATGTATCATGACACGTTCCATGCTAGGTATGTAAAAATTTGTTTTTCAAAAGCAAAAGACATATTTTTGTTCTATCAGTTGCACTATAATAAAAACGACAGGCATAATGATCAGTGGTATGCATGCATTTGCATACAGAATGCTCTGGAAGGTTATGAAGGCAGTGATGCGTATGCTCTGTGTCGATTAAAAAAAAACTTGAGATGATTAATTACTATAAAAATCTCTTCTGGAAAGCATATTTTATTATACATTGAGTGTTCACCCAAATAGCCGCACTTTTGAAAGACTACAGCGTCGAAATGATGAATTCCGAGGAGAGATTTTGAATGAATTTATGGCAGACAACGAAGAATTTACAGCAGTGGGGCACATATGCAAACCCACAAAACCAGATTTTAATTTGATTGAATCTCTTTTGGAAGGATTCAATCGAATCTTGAATTCTGACCACATCAATACTAAAAGCTACCAAGTCTCGATATTCCCTATGCATTCCTTTTCCAGTAATGTCAGCATCTTGCTGAAATTATCATTAGGCTCTAAAATGTAGCCTTCTAGAAAATAGCAAATTTTCAGGTTCATTATTGCAAAAAATATTAAATTTTTAAAAGTGTTTTGTGATTGATAAAATATAGGAAGCTTAGTTGGAAAATAGCCTCTGATGTTATGGTTGGCCTGTGTCATTTCTTATGGAAACAAAATTGATCGCATGATGGACTTTGAAGTATTTTTATTATTTACACTATAATTTTGGTAGCTTTTTCTATCATAACTTCTAATCTTTGCACGTGGGATAGGATACATAACATTTATTAGATGAAATACTTTCTTGAAGTAAATGTTAAAGCTGCAGTCGCCATATTGTTATGCATGATGTATATGTATGTTTTTTTATCTTAACCAATATTTTACAAAAATGCCTTCGGCAACTACAGATACAGATAAAACTAAATAACTCATTGGTGAAACTGGTTTCTGTCACAGGAAATTTCAGGATTATGTTAAATTGATGGATTTCATGTTGCAGTTGAGTCGTTGAAGCCTTACTTACGTTACTTTAATGAGAATTGAAAGGAGAGCTCTGCATGGTAGGCCATGATCTGTCAACCAATTTTAAATCCAACACATGAATTCCTAGCTTAGCACATGCTTTTTTCCTGACCATTTGCATTATGTAATTTTCTTGTAAAAAAACTGATTTTGAACAAAGGATATTGAATGAAATCTAAATGTTAGATTTTAAGTAAATTTAAATGTCATAAATGTGTATTTCATCATGAACATAGCATTACATAGCTCTCAACTGCTTGGGAAATTCACCATGGTAAATGTTTTATTTCGCTGTAGTTTTAACCCAGGTGTCTATATTTTTAAAATAAAGAATTTCTCACGTTTATGTGCATATGAGCACTCAGGTGCATGTTACTACATAAAACCTTTCATTTATATTTTCCTCATTGACTCTTGTTCTAAGATTGCATATTGTACTAAAAATTGATACAGGATCCATGCTCCTTTTAATTAATGAAGGTCTTACTATGTGATCATTACATCTATTCTGTATTTGTTTTTTTTGGAAATATTCATAGTCTTGTTTGCTGGTACTTTTAATATTCTTATTTCATGCTATAGAATTTCTACTGTGTTCTCAAGCAGAAGTTTATATATTGATTGGTTTGTTTAAATTTTTGTGTTGATAAACATAAGGTACCTTTTTAAAGTTAAGCTTGAATGTAAATATGCTTGGTCTAAAATATTTTTCTTTAATTCATGTTCTTTGTAAAACTTAGGCATGGTTGTTAATAAACCAGTTTGAAACCACGAGCTTGAAATTTTGGATAAGTTAATAATTATGGCAAAAGAATATTTGAACATCAATAATATTTTTCTTAATCCATGCTTGGATCTCTTGCTTCAACTTTCTATTCTTTGTAGACAAGGTTATCTTTTGTGCCAGCAAAGGAGAAAGCTTACTTTGACATCTGTTCTCGAAACTGTTATTCTTTCTCCATTTCCACTACTAACATATTCATCTGTTTAGAATTTAAAGTATGTGACTTTTAGTTTTTCATTGCTTTATGTAATAAATAACATAGCAACACTTTCTCAATTTACTAATCCATAGGTAGGAGGAGGCTTGTCAGTAGGATATGGTATCTTGGAAACAGCCATCAAAGAGGCTGCTGAAGAAGCCTCAATCCCTTCCGAGCTCATTCAGAAGTTAAAGCCAGCTGGTGCTGTCTCGTATGTACTGAAGAGCACTAGGGAACATACTATGATACATCATATTGAGAAAACTGTCAGCACAATAATTCACACTTGTAAAATGTTACTTTAATGGGATTGTGCATTGTGCCTACTGTAATACTTTGTGACATCACACATTGTAATTATGTGAGTCATTGTGCTAACAATTTATTTTGCATGCAGTTTTTCAGTTCATAAATCTCATATGCTTTACCTTAAAGGTATAATTTAAGTATCATTGGAACTATGACTATTTTTTTCTTTCTCCTACATCTATATTTGCCTTTCTAATTCATTTTATGACTATATCATGTAAGTATGTCCTTTATTTGTCAAGTATTGGCATAATTTGAGGAAGATACATACCAAATAGCCAGGTGTAGATTGAGGGGTCAAAAAGTCCTGAAGTTAGACATTTATGAGGTTTCAGTAGAAATTATCAGGTGATTATAATAGAAAAAATCCTTAAGTTCTAGGAAGAAAGAATAATAAGTTTACTAGCAAAGGTACCCATTGAAATTCAACGGGGGATGAAAGAAAGACAGGGCATAATAAAATTAATTTACAATGAAGAAATCAGTCAAGAAATCGTATTTTCAAGAAATTAGCCAAAAAGCATGCATGGGTCACACAATCTATAATTATGTACTTAAATCTTCCTCGAATTGTTGTTACCAAACTGGCCTAGTGGTTAGAGTTGCTTTTAATTAATTTGCTGATTAATGCTGATACCAAGGTTGTAGGTTCGAGTAGCTCATGAGGTGCAATTTTTTTCTAGGCAAATCAGCTATAATTTGTTTTATTTTTTAATCCAGCAGATGAAAACCGCATTATATTATGCCTACCGAGTTTCGAAATTCTTTTGTAGTAAAATATAGAAATTAAACTACAGGCCATTTGCATTCCAGAGGCTAGTTGCATTAATATAACATCGTGGCATTCTCCTGTTTTACATGGGTCCAACTTAAATTAGACCACTTGAAATAAATTTGGCCAATTTTAGGCAAAAATATCCCTGAAAGTATCGTAATCAGCAACATTTCAATATACGGCCTAGATTTCCACTGTAATACCTATCTCTAGATATAAAATCCAGCCGCCATTGTTAAGGTCCCATTTCCCTTCTAAAGCTAATGTTAATTCCATGGTTACCAAGGAAATATCCTATTGTTGATAGAAGTAAAATTCTTGATTTTGACATTAAAAATGCGATTTCTAGGGAAATTTTATTGGTTTAAAGAATTGAATGAAAAAATAAGAAACTGCAATCTTTTATCCATATAATGTTGAAAACTATAGCCTTCTATTTTTAGTAGAACTGATTAAAATATGCAAAAGGAGAAACCTTTGCACTTGAACCAAGATGTTTAGACTTGAGTTTTTCAAACACATAAGACACCAGATGGCTCAATATGCTGCCCTTGGGGCCCAGGGGCCTTCCTTATAGTCCCAATTTCCTTAAAAAAGCTTTACTGATCCCATGTGTGAAAATTTCACTACAATCAGTTCACTCATTCAATACTTATGAGGCTTTTAAGAAAGCATTCTTTTGGAACCTTAGGCCCTCTGGGACCCCAGCATGACTTACATGATTGTTGTACATTCAGTATAGGTATATTTTACGTGTTTCTATTACAGGCAAGAATTATCTTCCAGGGCCAATTTTTGGTGATGAAAGGGCCCACTTGAGGGCCTTTTAGGGCCCCAAGGCCCTTGTTCTATAGCCTATGCGTGAACCAGATATATCAAGTATCTTCCTGCCAAACTTTGTTTTAATAGATTCAGTGGTTTATGAGTGATTGAGTCACAGACAGACACCATTAGATTTTTTTATATTAGTAATATTCTGTCTTAGTATTTTTCTTGTTAGCTTATCCAGCTCATTTAGTTAACTGAATTGCTCAAGCTGACAGAATTGGCGGTTTTCAGCATTTTTGTCATTACCCTTTGAAATGATGTGGATGTCTCAAGCACCTTTCAAGTGGCTACTTAAAAATTTTAAATTAAACTTTAAAAATCCCTAAAGACTTTTGAGTGTGCATTTTTAGTTATCAGCTTCTAATTTCTCCCTTTCTGTATCCTTGTTCTCTCAGAAAACTGAAAATTTTGATGGGGGTACATATTTAAGTATCAAGGAATTGGGAGTAGAGGACTAGAATGTTGCAACTTTTTGAAAATAACATCAGATGGTCAGTAATGATGTAGCATATAGTCTTTTCACATTGAGTGGAAGGCTTTATGAGTTGTTCATCCTTTTAATTCTCCATCAATCATGAAATTTGGAGTGCTGGATGCTTCTAGTTGCACCCCATTTTTATCATAACTGAATATTTTAAAGCTGCAACTATATTTTCAGATGATGCAGTTCAATTTATTTTGAACCACAACGTGTCATTGAAAGGATTATTGTCCCTTAGTAATGGAATAGAGAAATATTTTGTTTCTGTTTGTTAGCAAGTAACATAAGTCATCATAATGAGAGCACTATTTCAAGAATAAACATACATACGCACAAACACATAATGTATACAAAAAATAAAATCATGTTATACAGCAATTGCAATTATTATTATCAACAAATTCAGCAATGCTCTAGTGTGCTTTCTTTTGATTGCAAAGTTTTAAGCATTTCTTCAAGTTTAGTGCAGATGTGTTGGATTTTATTTCTGAGGGTAATCTGTTGGAAATGGCTGAGGCTGCATGATGCAGCCATGTTGAGATTTGGACATTAAATTATGAGATGTGTGAATGTTTTTATTGTTGCCAGTATGATAGGAATGTATGTCATGGTAAGCAGAGAAGATATTAGGATTGTTTTCATAAATAATGCTCAGTGAAGAATGTAAAAGGATGGGAGGGTGAAGATAGAATTATGTTGGAATAAGAACCTTCCAGATAGATGTATGGGAATGGAGGGGTAGCTTAGCCTTTAAGGCCTGTTTTTGCAGTGAGAAAAACTTTCTGGAAAGGCTGTCTTTTCACTGTGTATAGAACTATATATGAAACGTGGGATTGGAGTTTAGCATGAAAAAGATGCTTCAAAATATCTAAAGCAATAATGAGGGTTAGATTCTTTATTAAGAAGATTCCAGCAGTCATTTTTTTCATCATAACATAATGTGGTTGGATTAATCAAGGTTTTCAGTAATTTGTAATCCAAGGAATTTGACCGACTGATCGAGTAAGGTTTTTGTTGTTTACTCCAAAGTAAGAGGCTAGCTAAGGGTAGGATCTTTCTATGAAAAGCTTTAGTGGGTATATGAAACTGTCTCTGGAAATACTCTGCGGAAATCCTTCATAATGAATGAAAAAACACCTGGTTGTGATTCCACACTTTATCACACAATGAAGCGTGGAATGATAGCCAGGTGCTTTTCCATTCATTTAGTTGTTATGTTGGAGTATTTATCTTTCTTTTTATTATTTTTTCTTTTGTATGCACCAGTCACATCTGAATAACATTATAACACTTGCCTAAGTAAAGTGAATTCGTTATGCAATAATATAAAATGAGGGTTAGTAAAAGGGGTGCTTCCCAACTCTTTTGACGGGTGTCCTCTACAAAATGAGATTAACAGTCTTTCTAGCTGCTCTAATTAACCTTAAGGCATTAATAAAACATAATGTCTCATAGGGATGTGTAATGACCAATTTGGGGACCCCTTGAAATTTGTGGGTAAGCAGAACATAATTTTTCAGTTTTGGTTGAATTGTTATGAAAGCTTCCATGAGGTCAGATAAGAATAGGGATATTGGCATTTATCAGTCAGGGCCAGCCCACTGCATCCTCATATGCCACCCATGGAAAATTTTGTGCCACTTACTGTCTGTGCCACTTACTGTCTAGTTAGTTCATCTGTTTTCCATCAGGCACCCCATCTGGTCTCTTCATTGTTCCATGCAGCCATTTGGTTTTGATATTTGTTGTATCATTATTTCAGATGTGGGTTGTCTCTTCTGTGAGATGTGAAATTTTTGTTGCTTGAATAGCATTAATAACCCTTTTACTAATAAATAGAAACCTTCCTATTGCTCTTCCTTTTACATAAACAGAAACCTTCCTATTGCCCTTTCTTCTAAATAAACAAAAACCTTCCTATTGCTCTTCCTTTTAATGTATCCACCCATTTACATCCAATGTACTAAGTAATTAAATTGCTCTTCATGCTCCAGTTTTTGTTCTCTGAAATTTATGACCAGCCTCAATATCTTTGTTCCTGAATATCTCCTTAATTTACTTTACACATGATTAATATTCATTCAGAATTCCATGCTGTGATTTTCTAATGCATCCATCAAAGTTTGCAATCCCTTTGATGATCAACGTAACATTGCCTGGTTGTCTATGAATACAACCAAATTTATCAGCTGTCTTCCAACTTTTATTTCAATATCCATTCGGCACCCTCCCCTTTACTCCCTGAGCCATGCATAAATTGTGGACAAATCTCCATTTTTACCTATCTATTTATATATTTTCGTGAGTACATATTTGAATTAGTTATCCCTTAAAACTTTGTGATGCTCATTCAAAATCAACTGTGAAAACAAAAATGCCATGTTTGTACTTCTGTTTATTTATTTAATTGTTTTCATCACTTCAGTCGTATTCCAACTTGCCCATCCTAAACCCAAAGTGGCCGTGGTCCATTAAGTGATTGTTCTACTATCCAACCTTTTATTAATGTTTCTTAATGAAACTGTGGCTGTATGTGAAATTGAATTGTTTGATACTCCTTGCATTTTGATACTTTCTTCTTCTTAGGGATAGGTATCAAGACTTTTGAGGAAGTAAACGAATTCTCTAGCCTTACTGATTTCCTGTAAATTCTGTTAAGTTCATGAAAAAGTCTTAAGTGAGGTCTTATGTAGAAAAGGATAATTTTGGCCCAGGAGTACCAGTTGGCGAGAAAGAAAAAGCAGTACAAGAGGGAAATCCTAGAAAAGCTGTGAGGGTAAATTATAATCCATCAAAGTAACGAAGGAAAAGAAATCAGACTTCAGTTAAAAGAAAGCAAACAATTTGTGGACCAATTCTTTCAGTAGGTGAGGAAATGGTGTCACAGAATGATCATTTGAAAAGAGATTTAATGCCCTTTGATGGTTTCACCTCGGTAACCTTTCTTATGGCTCTTATATTCTTCTTAGATTAAAAAATCACATTCACTCAAGTATTCATTGGTTGTTTGGATACAATGGGAATATCAATCTCTAACCACTGCCCCAGCATTATATATCAACTCAATAAACTTCTAAACCGTTTTTATAGGAAATATTCTGGAAGTAGTAAAAAATGAAAATCTTTATAGAAGCATTTCTTCAATTGCTGAATGTATTAATTTATGTTACATTTGATTGTCAATGGTTATCATTTATGCAAATATTTCTAATGTTTCAATTTTCATTGGAATCTATTCCACGAAAACTTTCATATATATTTCAAATAAAGCATTGGCAAAAATTAGAAAGGTTTAAACAACACTTTGATTTACCTTCCTAGTGATGATTAGCAATTGAATGCATAGAGTAAAAAAAGGAAGAAGCTAAGTGAGATGCTACTCATAGAAAAGGTATCAATTAGAGAAATATTTATAAAAACAAAGGACAGCAAAAGTAGGTGGTAGTGATTAGAGGGGGGAGGTAAAATCTACCTTATGTGAGTGACTTAAGGTAACATAAGTTGACAAATGTCTTAGAGGTCATTCAATTGCAAAATGGAATCTGTGGTGAGTTAAGAGATGGATGAAACGATGAAGAAATTTTTATAGCCTGAAAGAAAGGAAAGGAAGCAAGGACAGAAAACATATGTTGCAAAAAAGAACTGTACTGTTAAGAAATCATAAATGATACTAAGTAGTGTTTATAAATTATTAATTATATCCATGTCCTTATATAAACTATGAGTATCACAAAATAGGATGAACTATAAATTCGACTTATACATAAACCATATGAACTCGTTGGGAATACTCTCGAGGTAATGATGTGGAATATTGTGTCCAAGTGATAAAACATTGACATCAACAAGTAATAGCTATTCTTGAAAAAAGGTAACTGTTTAGTGTTGCTATGCTTGTGTTATTTAAAAGCCAAATTATTTCCTGTTGTTTAGAAATAAGACATTTAAGATGCTTGATTTTTCCGTGTCTCGAATAATAAGCACAGAGCTGTCACGGATACACAGCTTCAATCATCTAGGAATGGTGCATATACTCTGCGTGACTCTTTTCAGCTTTGCTTGAAGCTCGTGGATTTCAGCTGAATGAAAAGCATATGAGGAAAAGAGATGAAAAAACCAACTCCTGCTTGGATATTCCTTGTGGAACCATCCTCGGGGACAAGATAGGGTCTCCATTCGACTCAGTTACTCGGACGTCTCTCACTGTTCTTTGAGCTAAGGGCCATCCCATCACCTTCTTCATTTTCATTGAATTACCCCGAAGCATGACATATTTCTTTATGACATATTATCAGCCATGTAGTGCCCATATAAACTTTTAGTTCACCGGAAGGCCATGCCTAATGTGTAAAGCTTGCCCACATGCAGATACTGTATGCCTGTACACCTGGACTTCAGCTTTTTTGTCTGTGTCGTTTCATTACAGCCAAAAGTATCCTGTCATTCTCTGGTGATAGTTGCACTCATTAACCACTAGTCTCTGGTGAAATCTTCCATTGGTATTTTCTCCTGGAGCTTTCCCTGTAATGTTTTGAAAGATCTGATTTGATTATTTCAGGTTCTTTGATCAAGCCTGGCTCCTCAAATGGATGATAAACTCTAAAATGAATTTGTAATTTTTTCTGTTAAATGCAAATCAGTACATCATAAATAACTTGAAAGAATCAGTGGTTTCATCTTCTAGTTAGATAAATGAGGATTTTCACATGCTCAAAATTTGTGATGTCTGCTCTTTACTTTATTTCTTATATTAGCCTTGTGTATGTGAAAAAAGTCTTGTATTTCATTAATACTATGGCATCTTATTCTCAGGTTCTTCTTCGAAAGTGAACAAGGCTTGTTCCCCAATACGGAATTTGTGTATGACTTGGAACTTCCATTGGATTTCGTGCCAAATAACAGTGATGGGGAGGTAGAGAGTTTTGAGCTTCTTTCTGCCAAGGTACTTTTGCCAAAGTGATTTTTACCTCTCATTTAAATGTGCATTAGTGCATCTCTTAAAATTTTATGCTATTTTACTGTATTGTATTCAGAATGAAATGTGGTTAATATTGACTTATTTAATCTATTTTAGGAGACATTGGAAAGAATATTTTCTACAGACTTCAAGACTACGAGTTGTCCTGTTGTTGTAGATTTCCTTATTCGGCATGGACTTGTAACTCCAGAAAATGGTACAAATAACAGCAGCATTATGTCATATTATATAAGTAACAGCAGTGCTTAACCCCTAAATCCATAACAGCCATTGTTGCTTCAGAAGAAAAGTCATGAATTAATGCCTTCATTTTTGCTTGGGCCTCATAATAAAAGACTTATACTTCTTCTATTTTGGAATATTTACACATCAGTTATTCATGTTACAAATTTGATTTGGCTAAATTGATACATTCTCTGAGATCTCAATTATTCTAATTATTGCAGTACCTTTTTTACTCAATTGCTTCAATAACATATAAATTGGTCCTTCAAGTCCTCTTGGTTCACTCATATGAATTACATCGTTGACAATATTTAATAAGTTTATTCATTTATCACCAGCAGCCATCAATTGGAAGATTATTTTGCTATAGCTATAACATCATCTAGCTGTTTCATTCCTTCATGTCTTTTCTGTGATGGCCATCATAACTTGTCGTCTCCATTACATCTTTGATTATTCTTCCCATGCATTTCCCCTTCCAGTTTTTAAAGAGGATGTTGTGTTGCAAAATGTGCCCGGTAAGGCTCTCCTCTCCTATTGTATTCTTATTGATTTAAAACTCTTATTTCACTTCTAACCCCAATATCTAAAATTTTACCGAACCATCTGCAACCAGTGTTGGGACTCTGTAGCTGTAAGTTAGTCTTGAGCTTATACATGAAATAGCTTAGCAGAAAATGTTGTTTCATGGAACGAAGCTTGAGTTTTTCAACTTAAATAAATTGAACTATGCACAGAAGACACCAGGTAAAAAAAAGTATGGGCATCACTCCTAAAATTATCAAAACATGCAGAGGGGACCCCCAAACTTATATTTCTACTCCAATGGAAACCTTCTGCAATTTGAAGATAGGTTTGCTGCAGATTTCTACCCTATACTCATTTTACGTGAATCTTCACTTGTTCCTAGCTCTTCATGATAAGATTCTTGATCATTTTATAAATTCCTCTTTCATGTGTTCCTTAATGCTAACCAGGACATTCATTTTAGAGTATGACATTCATAATCCGTATGGTTTCTTATTTTCCAGAACCAAATTACCCTCAGCTTATAGAGCTCCTGCACGTACCCCTTCAAACACTCTATCAGTGGGGATCACGGTGCAGTCAGAAGAATGGTGGCTCCCAGAATGGAGGCAGCAGTAGCAGTATGTCTATTACTCCATCATCAGCTATTGATACAAGCATAAGGCATCATCCAAATCACTCAGGAGACAGTGGTTCAATATAATCCTGTTTGTCACCCCTACGACATACAGACACCAGATCTTTCCTGAGAGATGCATGTGTTGTTGCCCCATCTCATGAGAAAAAGATTCAAAAATTAGGTACAAAAGACCTTTCATTTTCATTACTGCCTAGTATGATATCCAGTTTTTCCCAATCTCACTATTTGGATCAATGAAAGTGATCACAAAAATGAATTTGGCTTTAATAGGAATTAAGGAATGCGTGATGCCTGTGACATTTATTGATGCTTTTCACATGCAGAGGGACTACTTGATTTAAAAAGTGAATGTTCAGTTTTTAGGATCATAAACTCATGCTAACCTCTTACATTGATTTGAGAATGAGTTATCTATACCCCACTATTCCCTGATGCCTCATAGGGTGGGCTGCGTTTGGCTGTGAACAGAGGATTCAGAGCTCTAATTTATGGCACAACATGCCTTAAATTTTTCTTAACAAATTGCACGAATGATGCGGTGCTACTATCCTCAAAAATGAATAATATTGTCATTCACTAACAATGACAGAAAGCATGCAAAGTATGCCTTTAATTTTCAATTGCATCAACCAAAAAATGTCTTTAGATATTAGAAATTTTTATTGAACTAACACCTCCTCCCCTTTCAATGATGGCCTTGAAAAATACGTAGTTTATTGAAAAGACTTTGTATGTACACATAATTTTTGGCAAAGTGGACCACAATGGTTGATGCTGTGAGGTTAGAAAGAAAAGACCTTAGAGGGACACCCAATTGCGAGTCATTTTGTTAACCCAGGATATCATATCATTATGATATATAAAAATGCGCCATATCGACTGAAATCCCTGCTTTCATCATTGTTTTGGTTTGACTGCAACTACTGAGGATGATTAAACAAGTAAAAAGTAGCAATTTTGCTGAAGTTGCTGGTACAACAATCCACTTTACTTTTTTCTCTCTCCTCTGCAGAAAAAAATGAAAGTTCAAATTCATCACAGCAATATTTTAAATTCCTTCCTTGAAATTAACTTACACAAGGGAATGAATTTCCACAGCCTCAAATTATATAATCACCATTGAAGAATCCTCATCAAAATTTATCCTAATAATGAAATATAGTGGAATTCTATTTTGGAAACAAAATATTCATCAAAAGTAATTTCTAGTCTCTTGAAATTTTATCTATTTGTTACTTAAAAAGCCATTAGGATAATTTTGTTCATTATTAATATATTTACATATTACAGTTACTTAATTTATGCGGGTATTATTTTTTTACTTGGCTAATAAAGTGATTTATTTCTCATCAAACATTAATGGACAACCCATTCAATATGCTCCAATAAAAGAGCATACTTTGTTTCATTGCCATAGGGCTAGAGCTTATAAAATTTTGTTAAGTTCATGGCCACATACATCTCTAATGAGTGAAAGAAAGAGTAATATGTATAAATTAAGCTTTAATCGCTGCTAACTTCCAAATTTCGTCATTTGATACCAACACCTGCATCATGATTGCATCTCATCACTAAAGAAGAAAACTTCAAGTCCTTCGTGTGCCTCATTCCAAAAAAATTTATCTACTTTTTGAAATGAGTCCTAAATTTTTACTGCAGTAATTGAACACTAGTAAAACAATATTTTTTCCTCAAATTATTATTGCAATACTGAAATTATTCAAGTTTTTAAATCCATTATTTTAGTTGAAGGGTATTACCAATATGTTTGATGAGACTAAGTAGTGGTTTCTAGAATATACAGACATGCATGTAAATCAGAATATAAGTGTGAACTTTTGAGTGAGTTGGGCCCAGAATGAGTGTGAAATAGAGATTCAAATGTGTGATATAATTTATTTTTGTAGGCAAATTTCACATTCATTTTAATTATAAGGGTTTTAATACGGTCATTTTTTGTACTGCATTTCTAGATGTTGGTTTTATAAAGATGAGAAATTCCATCTAATTATGAATATTTAGTTTGAAAATAGCATATTTTTTTGCAAACAAGTCACTTCTGGCACTTTGGTTTGTGGCCAAGATGTATTATTAGAGGATGTGCCTAATCTCCCTCCAAAATTTTGAGGTAGTTTAAAAGAAGTGAAAACATTTGACATCCTTGAACGAAGTAGTCACTATCAAAGCAATATAGTACTTAGAGCTGTCTATTCTTATTTTTTCAGTGCTTTTGTTTAAATAATCCCTCTTAAGTTTCATAACTTAAGATGTAAAATCATTTCGCTCATGGAAGATACAAAATTAGAACAAAAATAAGTATTAATTTTATTTAATACATGATACATTTTCTCAATAAACTTAAAAAATCATGTTGTTATGGTGTAATGAAAATTATTTTCTCATTGCTCATGAGGATGAAGGCTCAAATTTATTTTCACCACATAATCACCATGTAAATAAGTGTTCATATCGTATTTGAGTGAAGTTAATCAGTGAAATTTAATCAATTACTTAAAATAAATAACTTTGTTGTGTTCAGTGTGTATTGGGTGGTGGCTTTACGTAAATGCTCCCCCTTAATGTAATGTTGTATTTTTCACCAAGGAATGAGCATTTGGCAAAAATGTTTACTGTTTCTCAATGGTTTATGATATTAATCAAATGGCCTTCATCACTTCCAGATATTTTATGAGCTCGCTAAAAGATATCCTTTTTATTAAGATGCTTTTTCAGCTCATACAAGCCAACGAATAATGGAAACATAAAGATAAGCTTTGAGTGTCAGTGGACTCATGACCTTCTAGTTCATGTACTTATTCCATGCCATATTTTTATGCCCCCTTTGCCATGACTTAAAATGTAAGTATGTAATAAAAATCACGACTAAGTATAAATATCTGCTTAACTTAGCCTTGAAGCAATTAAAGTTTCGTTTAGAGATGGGATTTGCATCCTGATTGCATACCTTCATGTGTTTATGGAGTACTGATATGATTTGTTAACAGTTTAGTACATATTTTGATTAGTCACAACAATATTCTGCTGTTTAAAGTAGGTCGTATGTTGGCAAATCTCATTTTTTCATTAACTTTCCTATGTGATGACTTAGATAAAAATATTTAATGAGATGAATTCTCCCTATTGCTTAATATGGAAATGCGTTGAATCATATTACCCCATATGCAAGTTGAAATGAATTTTAGTTTTCTCTAAGCTTTGTGTTTTGTGAATAGGAAAAGGTTAAATTAATGCCTATATCCTGAAATTATTGCACAAAGTTTTCCTTACTCTTAGCATAATATACACAATTATGAGTAACAACATATAAGATTGTTACATATGTCTTATTTCCTTGAATAATAATTCATGAAAGGCATTGATAATATTTTCTTGTAATACATTGTGCCCCGCACATAATACTTACTGTTGGCCATCTGCTACATGTAGTGGCAAGTGTAAGAAGTGAAGGGAGCTTGGAATTAAGAAATTAGGCATTTGTATTCAGCAAAGAAATGAGTCAAGTATTATGGTATAATAAGTATCACTGTTATCATTCATGTTAATTACCTGTTTTTTGTCCCATCTCTAGTTGATTTTTTTCAATAAATATAACAAATTTGTGCAAAACCATAAATTTTTATCTCTTGAGTTAGATATTCCAAATATGCAGATATTTTGCGAATGTAGCCACTATCATAGTGGTACATAATAAAATATTAGCAATAGGTCTATACATTTTTCCATCCCACAGGCATGGCCTGTCACTGTAGACAGTCATGATTGTGTTAGATCTGCTAGACCTAAAATATTGATTGTTTTAAAGAAGTTCAAATATGTAAATTTTGAGCTCTAATAAACTGTGCCATGGTGGAATTTAACTATTACTATATTAAGCCACAACTATGCTCATGTATTGTTCTGGTGATTATTGTTTAACAATGGCATATATTGAAAAATACCAAATGAAGAACCACAAATGGTTACACTTTAATTCTTGATAATTTTGTTACACCATAAAAATTGCTCACATATGCACACTACGGTTTTTGTTTTTGGAATGTATCTTTTTGTGATAAAAACAACATACCTGGTAAATGTGTAGAATACATTTTGATGTGATTGATTCTGTACATACTATATATACAATTATGGAATACACTGAGCTATGGTGTTCATAAAATCATTCAGTTAAGCCTCTTTATAATTCATATTTGAGTAGAATGACTGATTTTAACCCCTGTAATTTTCCAACATTTTAAATTTGATGAGAGTTTTTTTATAAGCAACAGTTTGTTACAATATACTGCATTGAAAATGAAGTTTTATCAAAATTGTAATGAAATGCTGTCTTCACCGAATAAATTCGATGAAACCTCAAAATACTTTTTTTGTCTTTTTACCAAAACAAATTACTCAGCAGATAAACCAATTTTTCAAAATAAATGGTGCATTAATTGTGATGCACAGAAAAATGTTTCGAGCCAAGTCTTAAATATATTTTCAGTTCCATTAAACCTACTTCATTTTATCCAGACATAATATAGAGTTAATAAAATTGATGCTAGTTTTAAATAACAGTAAACAGTTTTCTGACTCTTTTTTTATGGGCGAGTATTGATGGAAGTAAAATTGATACATTTAGGATTACAATCACATATTGAAGTTTGCTTCATTGAGCAATCAAGTTTCTGGGTTACAAGAGAAAATGTTCTAACATTTAATACAGATGATCTATGATGATTACAGAAATGAATAATGCAATAATGGATCTAAAGTATTTCAATTTCCCATCTATCCGCACATGGCAATTAGACAGGCATACATATTTCTCTCAGTTAAAATGAACACTGTCATTTTTCCATAGTGAAATTATGCTTGGCAAATACTCACCCTCTAAATCAGTACTTGGAATTGTGTATGGCATCATGATGGGTAAGGAGGAACCAATTTATGTACAGTAATTTTAGTTTTCTCTTTTGCCTTTCTATATAACTTACAATAGAATTTTTCCAGATTCTTGTAGAATTGTAAACGATGACATGGAAGATGACATTCAGACATTTTGAAAGGTAGAGTGGCTGAAAGTTCATTGCTGTAAGAATCGCAAGTGAGATAATCATAAAAATTTTGGATGGTTTTAGTAGTCAGTACAAATTCACTCAAAATTGAACTTAACAAAAAAATTATTTCTAAAGGTACAGAAAAAATATTTACGATCTTCATGGAAGTAACTAATGTCTTCCTAAATTCAAGGTAGGTATGTATTTAACCCATGGAAGAGAGTAAAACAATAGGCAAGTGTGTTTCACATCATCAATTCAGTGAATCACACCAAAGAGTATTACAGTAAAGGTGTTTTTCATGGATTATATTGTCTAGAACACATCATCTGAAAATATTCAGTATTCATGAGGATAAAATATGTAGGGCAATGGAATTAATAGTGTTGAAAGGGTGGTGTGGTCAATGTAGGACAGCGAATAAAAGACACTAATAATGCAACTTTTCACACACTCTCAAATCTCTCCCAAATTCCTTCTGGTACATATTTTCTCACTGCCTTTTATTCACTTTCTCCCTTATCCTTGTCACACTATTTTTCATCATCTATCAATTCTCCCTTTGCTTGAACTACAACCTTCATAGGGTGGAATGTATGGCACATTCTGATGACCCCTAGCACTGGACTGGTGAGAGCTCCTGGTAGGGCCATCGATATCATATTGGTCAAAGGGTAGGAACCAGTTGAGTAGTTCTCAAGATGGTATCATGTAAAAAATACTGCTGGGAACGGCAATGGTAAACTCCCTGAACTCTGAACCACATATTTCCCTGAATATAGAAATAATGATAATTGGCAACTGCCTGACTCGGCTCACTACAGGGTGGTTGACGTGTTCAGCTGAGGGGATGGCAAGGCCTCAGAGGTTGTCATCTAGCAAAATTCTTGAGCAGCAATACCAACAATAAATAGAAGGACTAGAACTGAAAAGTAAAGGGAGGAAGCCATGAAAACTAAGAACTTTAAAGGTACAGACCATGATGAGGGCAAGGAAGCTGGAAAATATCAAGGTGGTTCTACTGCTACTGTATTGGTCAAAGCAAATACTGCATCCCACCTCTTTGTTTATTTCATTCAAAATATTCTTCTTTCACTGATGAAAAGCCTAAGCTGGAGAAAATTAAAATTAAGTTTCACGATTTGCTGATTATACAGCGCATATATCTTTTTAGAACACTATTTTTCCAGCCATATGGGCTGACTGCAGTGAAATTTCCATTGAATCACTGCATTCTGACTTAAATCATTGCAGTAATATGCTTAAAACTCAACAAATAGGATGGCAAGCTGTATTTTTTTGTATCTTTTTATTCAAATTACCATGAGGTCTTTCAACTTATGAAAAGATTTATAAGAAAATGACATTAATTTGAAAAATACTATTTTTCCCCATACTTCACCCATTCCTGCATTTAACCCCATGAATTTTCAAGTTCCATTTGCAGGGAAAATAAGACAAAGATAAAATTTTCCTCTTCATACCAGATAGAGGATGCATTTTTTCCAAGTAGCCAGAATATGATAAAATGAAATTTAGTCATTTTTTGGTGGAGCCAACTGGAGCAGGAAATAAAAGAAAGTGGAAATTTTGGGGCAGTGGGAGGTGAGATAGAGGGATAACTACAGAGTAATCCATTGAAGGAGAGATGAACATCAGCATGGGGAGCTATGGTATTGAATTCCAAATTAAGGATGGCAATAGTTAACTTTGAACAGGTGAGCAACAAGATACTAGTGGTTTAAATAAGTGCATACCTCACTAATTTTATGGTGGCTCATTTATACATACCTCCTATTAATCATCCTGAAGAAGAGGTGGATGACATGTACAAGTAAACAGAAGAGAGAATAAGAGAAGTCTCCAGTAAGGAAATTCTAATTACAATGAGAGATAGGAATGCTGTGGTTGGGGAAGAAGGGAATTGAAATGAGGTGAAGAGTATGGTTAAGGAGGTGGAAAGACCACAGAGGGAAGACAGAATAATTTTGCAAGTGAAATAAATTAGAGCAAGCTAACAGTTGGTTTACACATCATCTCAGGCAAGGTGCATATGGGAAATACTAACAAAGCACAGAGAGAGATATCAAAGTGATTACATCGTGGTTAAGCAGAGACTTAGGAAAAGACTAATATTTGTGAAGCTTTTGGGTGACAGATGGGCACTCAGATCAGAATTTACTTCTTATGAAATGTGATGTTAGACTAAAAAGGCTTAGGAAAAATATGAGGATGAAGAGTTGGAATTTGGAAGTGTTGAAAGAAATGAAAAAGAGTGAATACCAGGAGCAAGCAGAAAGGAACATCGGTGATGTAAATCAAATGGGAGCAATCGATGAAAGATGGGAGAGTAGGAAAACAGGCATAGTAAGAGCAGCAGAGGAAACAATATGGTCTATTCCACATTCTATTGACAGTATGGGGCTCTTATGGAGATTAGTTTGCAGTGTAAATCTCCATGGGAACGATGTTGCCAATATCAGCAGAGAAATTAACATCCTGCTAACCAGTATACTAATTACATGGATTAGGAGTCTTTCAATACCTAAAAAGTAGTCTCCAAAGCTACTTAAGTAAACTCAGCGAGGATTTGGAATTGATTGCTTACATGGCCTAGAGGTGAGTACAAGGAGAACATACTTGGCAACACTTGTCTCCTTAGAACCCATACAGTCATCGTTATCGTCATCAAGAGGGGCAGAAAAGAAATGGGTCGCGGAAGAAATAGTAAGGAAAATAGAGCAGAGAAAGACTTGAAAAAATGTCAACTCTGACCTAGAAAAGGGGAAGTAAATGGAATACAAAATAAACTCTGAAGAATACCTGACTTGGTTAAGGAACACAGGAAAGGTAAATTCAAGGAAATGGAGCTATGGAAAGAGGGAGAAGTGGAATCATGCGATAAAGTGAAAAAGTGTAGTAAGAGAGGCAAATGATGTCAAATGTCAAGGATAAAATGGGGTAGATAATAACTATATGATGGATAGGTAGAACTAATATATGAAAGAAGTAAATGACTAAGGTAATAGACCTGTGAGCAGATATTCTGAGTATGTATGAAATGACAATATAAAAACATAATGTTGGACCAGAGAAACTCAAGAGCGAGAAGATACAACACGAGAAGAAGGCAAGAAAGTCT
Source organism: Ceriagrion tenellum (assembly GCA_963169105.1). Lineage (NCBI taxonomy): Eukaryota > Metazoa > Arthropoda > Insecta > Odonata > Coenagrionidae > Ceriagrion > Ceriagrion tenellum. The sequence continues at coordinate 64,096,267 of OY720632.1, forward strand.
GAGGGAGGATATAGCATCCCTTTGGAGTAACTGAAGAATTAGGGTAATATGGGAGGAAAACTTTTTTTCAAAGTAGGATCTGTACGGAGAAGATTGGCCAGAGGACTTAGTGAAAATAGTCTTGATACCTACCCTGAAGAAGAAGAAAACATCTTGATGCAGGAAGCATAGAACAATAAAAGTTTTGCATTGAATAATGAATAAAAGACTCAATGGACCCAAGTAAATTACTACTACTGAAAACAAAAGCTTGGGTTCAGAAATGGGAAGGCAAATTAGGATGCAATTAGAGTAATGATAACAATTAAAGGAAGAAACAAGAGTATAATAAGGATGTTATTACTAGCTTTGTAGACTTCAAATGGCATTTGACTAAGTAAATAGGTAGAAATTAAAGCAGATATTCAGGAATATAGGAAACGATAGGTACAGTAAGACTCATCTGTAACTTATAGGAGAGCAAGGTGAAAAGTTCTCCGACAATCGGAGAAACACTGTTTTTGGTTCAAAATTTAATTTATTTTTCCACACGACCTCCTTTTAAAACAATTATTAGCTCCAATGTTTCTCCAATGAATGGGTTCCATCCCCAAAGTAAGATTCTAGAAGGCCTGAAAAATAGCATAAACTTAATTTGATCCAAAACATTTTTCAGTCACAAATTTCTTTAGATTTTACAATAGGTGGGAGTGTTAAAGGAAGCTGAATCTGATGATTAGAGTTGATCTGTGCTCGAGAAACCTCAGGTTTATCATTGCTATCGCATCTACAAGTTCACGTGTATTGTTCTGATGAATGATGATTTTACTCTTTTACAATCCAGGCTTCACTTGGCCACCTTTCTTTTTTTTATTGTCCAGGCCTCATGGCATGAATTTTTGCAGCTAGCTGGTGGGGCAAACTTGTGCAGAATTTGCAAGTAATATATTCACCCTTTTCCAGATAATCAATGAAAAGAATCTCTTTTTAATCCCAAAACCCATAGTCCATGATATTAACTTCACCATTTTTCATCAGCATTCAATGAATGCAGCGCTCAAATTGCAAAATTTTTCTTGTATTCAATTCTTGGTGTAAAATGAATCATACTTTCTTTTGTCATGCACTAGGTCTCAGCTATTTCCTACGCCTTCAATCACAGATCAGCCAATATCATACATCATATTCTGCACTCTCTTGAAGCTTTTCTTTAATGATTTCAGTTTTTCTTGCTCCCTCCCTCACCTCTCCCAAGAGCTCCCTCATATATTCCATGTGATGTTCCATAGGACCTCTCAGGGACCTCCCATAATGTTTCTTGGGAGTGGACACAGGAACTCCAGTGATCTCCATGAGAGATCCCTTATGTGTCCCATGGGACCTGACAGGAAGTTCCTCGGCAGTCCATGGGACATTGTGGGACTTTCTATGGAGCTCTCTGGAACTAGCCCATGTCCTGTCTATTTATCCCTGAGACATCCGAGGGATGTCCTAATGCTGTGTGGGTGAAGCTGTGATAGTTTACAGAAATTAGAAACAAAGCATAAAACCAAATCTTATCAGTCAACCACTTCATATAGTGAGATTCAAAGGGGTCCCAGCTCCTCCCCTCCACCCACCATCCCTATCCTTTCTCATTCCCCACCCTCTTCCAATTCGTTCCCCTCCCGGACCATGAATTTGAATGCATAATAAAACCAAGGTAGTACTTTCACTGGAAGATGACACAAAGTGTAAAATCCTGGGATGTGTTAATAAAATGTTAAAATTGTTGTTCAAGTAGTTTAAGTAAGATATCATTTCACTGATACATCAATGAATTTGGTCTCACTCAAAAGAAAAACATCTCGAAATTCCAAAGTTACCAAAATATCAGCCCATTACCTCACTACTTTCAGAGAACATTTGCAAAAAAATATCGACATTTTACAACGTAAATGGTATATGTATACACTCCAGAGAGACATTATTTAGAACATGAGAAATTTCTAACACCTAGATATTGTAAAAAAATTAAGTGTGTCGTTTCAAGTTATCTCAACTATTTTTTACAAATAAATTCCAGTCACAGCCTTTTATTTTTCAGAATCACAAAAAAACCTTTGATTGTGAAGTTTTAAACATATTGTGTGAATAAAATGAGTAAAATGTCATTGTCTACGACATTGGAAATACATGGAAGAGAGCCCGAAAAACCTTCACTGCCAACCGAACGACTCCACGGAAGCCTTTGAGTTCATAAAAATGAGTCACGTTAAAGACTTGTATAGATATTTTTATTTAATTACGTGGGAATATCAGTCCAATAAAAGTATATTTTTGCTTCATTAATAGGTATCACAATAGTTACTCAATACTTCATACAGTAATTGAAATTAAAATGTAAAAATTCAAATATGGCCACCATAATGACAAAGGAAATATCTCACTCAAACTATCTTAACAATGTTATTTTGATTTTCTTGTGATGGAGAACTACCACAAAGTCAAGCCTAAAACCATCCTTTGTTAAAGGTAGTCCTAAATGAGTTCCGATTAGAGTAAAAAAATTAAGTATTGAGTTATTTGGTACATATTTCACAAACTTACCAACAAGAAACTCTAGCATCCAACCAAACAACTCACCAGAAACAATCACTTCTGAATACTATATGTCATTTACCTAAGAACAACCATGTAATAAGGCACACATTTAAAGAACTTACAACATACATAAAACTTTAGCATTAGAAATGTCCCAACTCACCAAAAAGTATTTCCTCCAAGGAATAAACATCATTTACTTAGGAGCATATACGTGAATCTTGAGACTGAATTGTCACTTTATAAAAACTAAAAATTGAGTCCACTGTAGTTTTCCTAGGTTCCCTCAAAGCCCAAGGGGTATTGACTGCTTTTGCCAAATGCATTCATGTTCCAAAAATCGTTAGGCCTCATCTGGAATATGCTGCCAGTGTATGGGATCCAGATGAAGCGGGGTTAATATCGGAGTTAGATCGCATGCAGCAAAGAAGAGCTAGAACGATGCTATGATAAGTTTGCTAGTGTGTCTGGATTGTTAGAAGAATTGGGACGGGAATCGCTATCACAGCGTAGATTAGGCTCAACCTACCAACTATATTTCAGGAAAAACATTCCTCTGATGATGTGAAAAACATACTATTAACCCCCTCGTACTACGGCAGATTAGATCGCTCCAATAAAATTAGAGAGCTAGATTGTAGAACCGATAGGTATAAAATGTCATTTTTTCCACGTACCATTCGGGACCATAACAGCTGTGATCGTTGTCATGAATAGTGCAAATAGTGAGATTAGCTATATTGTAGATCTCTTTCTTAATATTTTTTTACGTTCTTATTTATGCATGATGTAAATATTGATATTCTTATTTGTGCATGAGATTTTGAATCTGTAGTAGTAGTCCTTGTACCCCTTGCATGTTGGAACGATTGGCAATAGAGTGTTTCTCGGTTAATAGATTTTAAAGGCATGTTGCATGTGTGGTACGCTGGTTTCAATGTAGTTTCGGAGTTCTTCCATAAAATTAATGCATGCCTGGTGTGGAAGCATCCCCTGCCACACACCCTTTGGGTGGCGCCCAGGGTATGACGTAGATGTAGATGTATTTTGATGAAAATGCTTATCACCAAAAAATCTAATCGCTATTTAAAAGATATCTTTTCCTTTGCCCTGATGGGCTGATAAATGTAGTCAAATACTTCAACATAAAGATGATACCATTTGAGAGCAGGCATGAATGAAGCAGAAAAATGAATTCCAAAAGGCAGTGTTTTATTTTATGCAATAGCGATGGTTAAAAGGATTTCTTCAATTGAGGAATTACAGCATATTTTATGGGCTTAAATCAGTAAGTCAATATAATATGAAAATTAAATCCATTAAAGTGCTAAATAACATGAATAACAAGTATTTTTTGCAGAATGGGGTAGCACTATAACATTATTGTTTCAGAGCCATGCAGAAAATTGACATACAAAATATATACACACTGGAAAAGTAGAATTGCATGGAGATTTTAAGTTTAAGTCCCATGATTCAATTTTAGCTGAGTTAAATGTAAAAGGCTTAGGATAAATTTACAAGCCTTTCAAAACTTACATGAGTTATGAAGTCAACAGTAATTATAATGTCCACATATGTTATGTAAAATATGGATAAATAACAATCAATAGCTTTTAAATATCTTTGTGATCACAACCGAGCCATTACTGGTCACTAGACATTTTTAATGCCAGGTAATGTAATATCCTTCAACATAGGGTCACAATGAAATACAATGATTTTCATTGATGGAAGAAACAAATTATAAAGTTGGTATACTTAACATTATCATTCCATCAATATGTATATTTATAATTACAAATATAACATAATCAACAAAGCTGGATACCAATAAATAATAGTATGTAAAATCTGAATAATCTGACAATATAACATCCCACTCGCACTTCCCATCCATGTTAACTAGATATTATATGAATATAGAAAACATAAACTAGTGTGGGATCATGATTTTCTTTCACACTTTTGTTACTCAAAACACAAACTGTTTGACCAGGACAATGCTCACAGTACTGCTATTATAATCCAATCTATCATTTATGATTGGTGATTGGAGGCACCTGACAAAATGTAGCTAAAGAAAATTTCCATTTTTTCTCTCAAGAACGTATTTGAAAAATAGTGATAACGCCAGTATAAGCATTTATAGAACAATTATCACACCCCAGAGAAGATTTAATAAAACTATAACATCCATAAAATCTCAGTTAGGACAGCTCATTTTAATTCTCATCCAGAATTCTCCCCTTATGCCCATTCCTCCCCAAATTACAACCGCATCACATCGATTCAAGCAGGTTATAACCAAAATAAGTATCCATTCAATAAAAAAATAAGTGGGGGCACTGCAAAATAGTTACTTCAAAACATGAGTCCCACAGCATTTAGGTACCTAGTTTATGAGGTGCCATGAGTACATGGAAAATAATGATAGGCTAATTTTCTATGTATGATTTGCTTATGATCTACTTTATGCTAGGCAAAGAAAATAAGTTAACTGAGCAAAGTTTATGGAACTTTGGCTGATACCATGTGATTCAATGTAATGGGGCATCAGGCATTGCCAATGACCCTATAGCCTTTTTAACAGCTCTACGCTCAACAGTATCGGTTCAGATATGGTGAAACGTCACAGTGAAATTAAGTAAGTGAATAAAACTTAGTGATGTCCACTGGGTAATTTCACTGCACAATGCTTAGGCATTATCATAACCTTTGAATTGGTTTTTGAACCTGGTTATGATGCCTTAGCATTGAAATGCATTGTACAATTACCCTGTGGCACAATTTAAATAAATAGTCTAATAGTTTGGACCGTGCCAGACGAATTACCTAGTTTTATTCACTTAATTTTAGAACTCAGGCACACTTAGTATATATAATATATGCAACCATAACACCTCCGAAAACTTTATCCCTCACATCTTTACATGGCTGGTGTCCTAACACCTCCTGACACACGTATACCCATACAGCAGCTCACAGGGTATTATGTAGATGTAGTATAGTATTGATATGGGATTTTTAACATACCTAAAAGTTTTGACCTGGATCATATGAGATTTCATCACTTCGAAGCACAAAATAACAAATTAACAAGAGTTGATTAAATAGTAACCATCCTGTATATTAAACAACAAGTACCTTTTATCTGTTTCCGTACTTACATTTCCATCAACATACACTAGACCAAGTCTCATATGAGTATTGGTAAAATTAACAAAGAAGGTATAATTCAATAATAACATGATAGAGCAAACTAAATATACTCATCCCTCAACCAACAAGCAACATTTTAAATACAGAAAATTGTACTTTACATGTACTTAATTACATTAACTGTTTCCAAAACCTACTTCTATTTAACTGCTTGCAAGCACATGGAATGGTATGCCTGCACATATAGGCTATACCTTCTTTTATATTATCCTTAGGATATTATGTAGCACCACTAGACATAAAGACTACCTCTGCAATAAGAAGAAATTATCAACACAGAAGAAAGGAGGACTATAAAAAGTTTTGCTTCTTTCGAATAATAAAAATACCAAGATAAAGCTGCTTTGGGAAAAGAAAGAGGAAAGCAACAGAAAAAACAAAATGAACACAGATGTAGACAGAATACAGGAGGCGAGATAATTAGTGCAACTCTTCTCCAATTCAATGATGCATAGGTGACTGCACTCAATTTTCAGTGAGAAGCAGGATATTAGAATGTGGGAGGATATAACAATAAAATGTGCAAAATTAGAAGTAGGCTGCATAGAAGGGGAAAAAAGGGATTGAAGATATGGACAAAAGTAGAACAAAGAAATGAAGGCAAAGAAGAAACAGTGGTATCATATAACTCAATGAGTATTGATGAATAAGATAAAGCAGTGATTGGGAGTAGAAGAGCATGATAGTATAACCACCTCATGCACCCTGAAATATGATAAGTGGAAACTTAACACCTTTAACCAACTCTCCCTGCGATGACAACATTTTTGTTACCAGAGGTATTTCCCGATCTGACTTACGGCCATCCAAAGTTATGACCAATGTAATTTCAAAGAAAGAGTTTTGAACTGCTTTACAAATTTCTTCCAGAAATGTTACAAGAAGTGCACACAAAGTATGACAATGCTATTCTACTGTAATGCATAAATTTACCAATATACGTAAAACTGACATGACCATACAAGGAGCTCTGTATCACTAGTATAATTAGTAGTTTGAGGCTGGGGTTTTTATCCATGTTTACAAATGCATCACCTAATTTCTGATTTATGAGGAAGTCTGCAAGACTATCTTAGTTGTAAGTTGGAGAGTAATTGTACTGCATTATAAAACATAAACATTTGAATCTCTATGGAAATTTTAACCTTGACAAAGGCTGAGTAAAATACATTAATTTTATATCAAGGTAGTATCACCATTTCTAGCATATACATAGATGGGTACTTATATTAAAGAGTGGGGGCACTTTGACGGTGATCATCCCAGGTCATTCCAGCTAACTCTACACTGATTTCCCTGCCTGCCTTGCCTACTTTAAACAGTTATACATAAGGTGTTGTCCACAAGTTTATTCATTATATAAACATTACAGTATTTCTTCAAGATTTGCCGCTATCCTTTTCATGCAAGCCCACCTTCCATAAAAATGTAGAAAACACTAGTAATTCACTATGAGAAAAATTTAATTGTTGGATATATGACCAAAAGACTGATGCATCCAGTGTCTACTCAGCATACATATATTGCCTTCAAAATGCCCTTTTAGCAGTTGCTCATCAATATATCAAGCATATGAAGAACACTAGTCAATCCCTTTTGGACTATGACCAAATTACAATTACCTGCCCAGATATCCTTTTTCACACTACTAGCAGCACGACTCCTAAATCAACCAGGCCCTAACAATGACAGCACTTGGTAATGTAATATGAGAAACCATGAATTCCAAATTTTTGTAAGACAATTACTGATTTTATGTTACACATTCCTGTTTCTTCTCCACCATATTTATCTGCTTTAAAAAACAAATTATGTAGGTAATCTTTCAGCAATGCATAATCAAGTCTAACACACTGAAAAACACATCCATGGGGCAATTGAATCTCTGGATCTTCTCTTCATTTTTTCCAAGGTCTTCACAAACTGTGTTGACTTGAAAGATGACAGATTTATTTAAGCTGATGAAGGATTTATTTTATCTGATGACAGATTTCTTTTAGCTAATGACAGATTTATTTAAGCTGATGACAGATTAATTTTAGCTGAGGACAGATTTATTTAAGCTGGTATTCCAACCTGAATCTTCAGGTTGAACCTTTGAAACCGTCGCCTCCAAAGTAAACACAGGTGGTAAAGATCCAGAAATAAAAGAAGAAAAGATCCAATGATCAATGCTGAGGAAACCTATGACCCAATTGTACCTTGGGTGGCCTTAGGTCTTTTCCGTGACATTACTGGCCTAAAACACCATTACCATGAAGGAAAATTATTGAGATAATAGAAATAGCAGGAAAATTCTTTGAACTATTGCATTACATACTACAGCAAAGTTGATAGTCTTTTTTAAATGGGTATCTCCATTGTTCTCACAAATGGAAAAATATCAATGATACAATTACATTACATAGCTGGTTTTAACTTGCCTTTGCCAATGTGTTACTCAGCTGTTACAATAATTTTTCTCTACTATTAAGAACCTTCAGCCAAAGCATTTCGGAGAGGCATTTGCTCTTCCAGCACTGAGATAGTCCCCTCCTTTTTTTTGACAACCGACATTTGACCAAACACAGGGAGCTTATATTCAGACACATGCATTGGTAGAAACTGAGTCTGTATCCTAAGGCAACCATGAAAAAGTGTGCTGTACCATCAAGTACCAATATATCACCTGAAATACTTGTAGGTATAACTAAAAAGAAACTAACAACCAGCAACAGTATAACTGACAACAAAGACTGACAAATTCTGACAGCAAACAGGTTACAAGCCCACTATTTAAAATACTATAATTGTTTATATGCTATAAAAGGATTCCTCTACATCAACCAAATACCAAACTTCCTCAGTATTTTAATATACAAAATTTTACGAATATCGGGTGCTGGAACCTAACACACAACACCAATGAATATTTTTTAAATCATATTAGCTGTTGATTTCAAGGATATTTTCCCTAGTGTGACTGCGCTAAAATAAGTGAAGTATTTGGTATCTAATGCATTTGCCAACTTAAAATGTCTACGGCTGGATAGCTAATTTACATAAATGAGAACAAGAACATTTTTCAATTTTAAGAGAAGTTATATTACAGCCGACTGCTTATTTTGCCGGCAAGCATGATGTGTACAACACCTACACATGTCTTTATCCCTCTGAAGAAATGGATAGTCAACCCTATTAGTTGCATGCTTTACTCGTCTTGATAGTTCACTGGTAAGCCTGATTGAAAGAGAAACGAAAGAGTATAAATGACTCTTGTAACAATCATTCAAGCCACATTAGTATCATTCCAGCAGAGAGTCATCAATATTTACATGTTCTGACCTTTTTGTGCTTTGTCCAGTGTAAATAAATCACTTCACAACCATCCAAAACAAGACCTCTCCAAGTCACGATTTGTGTGCCCACATGATAACTAACTCACAAAACTCAGGCAAAACCTCCTTTCAAAGACAAATGCAAGTTTTTGTTGAAATATGTATTACCACTCAATAGGCATTCACTTTGGTGACTCAAGAAGCAAGCACTAAGCAAGTAAATTAAATTAAAGAATAAATCTAAATTTTCAATATAAGCAGAGGCAATCAAGACACCTAAGTATGAATTTCGGTCATCCAGGCGACCATTAGGCATTAGTCACCTGGTTAGATGCATAGGAATATAATTTTCTTTGCTTCTATTGACAATTTGGATAATTCTTTAATTTAATTCTCTTGTACTTAGCACAAGATAACAAGCACAAGATACATGTTATACGAAAAAGAAAAACAGCCATAAAGTATGGTAGAAGCTAATAGTTTGCCAACCATTTATACTGGACATCATAGCCAAAGCTTGCGCTCACTAGAATTCAATCTGGTTTCTTATCAGTTCACAGGAGGACGGACTTTTATTTAGACTCTCCTCTCAGTTAAAAGACATCAGCAGTCACAGAGGCAACAAACCCATATTCATTAATAACTACATAATGAGCACCTTTCACAGGAAAACCTATCACAAGTAGGAGCATACATAAGGAATGGTGCAACATAAAATTAGAATGAACCAGATTCATCTCTAAACTTGCAAAGTGCTTATCTATAGCTCAATTTTCAAAGTAATGGAATTTCAAAGGAATGGCATTCTAATGATTAAGGTAAGTCTGGATGGACAAATTTGTAGGCATGCATTTCTATCTTTTGAAAAGAGTAGGTTCTAACTTATATTTCCTTTAGAATGGTCCCTTTCTCCATTTCCTCCAAGAAGTTAACTTTTCCGTGGTTTGAGGCTCATCTATGTGGAAGTTGATTTTCATTAATGAAAAAAATACCTTGGTTTTCTTCCACTGATTTATTTTCTTGGTACAACACATTTCAACATGTGTCAAAATCATCAGGTACCTGAAAATGACACCATTATGTCGAAACATGTATTACAGTCCTGGACAAAAAATTCTTACCACCGCGGAGCGAAAAATTATCTTAGTACCGAGTTGACGCCAATTTGACAACTGTGCCCCGACGCAAGAAAAGCACGGACCGGAACGAGGACCCTTTCAACCCGCCCATGGTGAGAGAGGGACCCATGGAAGGAAAGATTTGACTTGTGAAGGGATTTTTCGATCAGGGGATGGGGTGCAGGCTGGGTTTTGGGCTCCCTTTCATAATGGGTGGATGAGTGAGAAAGAAAGTGTTTGGAGTTAGACCTTCGAACGTTGGTTGAGCCAAGAACTGCAACATACAACGACTGCTTGAAGTGTGCGACTGAAGAAGGCACGGACATAAAATACCTTCTTTGGTTTCGGTTCTAGTAGACTCACCGTTTAAACGGGTTAAATTAGTAAGAGGAGAACTGTTGATAAACACTTAGCGGTTATGCGAAATGGCAGATGGTGTGTGATTTAACTGTCTCTCTTAATACTAGTATGCTAGTCTCCATCTCTCTAGTATACTAGTCTTGGATGAATAATATTAATTTCCGATTGATATTCCTTGATTTTCAAAAATCATTCGCCAAGGTGCCTCGTGGTAAATTTCTTGTGAAATAAGAATCAAGTATCAGGTAAAAATATCCACTGATGGATTCATCAGTTCCTCAATGGTTGCAAGCAATGGGTCATTATAGTTATTGTCATGTTCAACATCGCTGAAGTGCAATCGGATGTTCCCGACGGAGTTGTCATTGGTCATCTTCTATTACTCCAGTTCAGTAGTGACCTCAGTAACGTAATAGTTAGAAGACCTAGGCTGTTTGCCAATGATGAATATAGAGCTTTTGCAACCGGGAGATAGTGATTATTAAAAAATGAACTGGTAGTAATTCAAGCCTGCTAAAAAAAAATGGCAGTTGGCATCAACTCAAAATAAATGCTAGGGTCTTTAAGTAAATCTCGCTGTTAATCTAGTAGTTCGTTGGACTTACACTTTCTTTCTTTCTTTTACACATCAATGAAGATACGAATGGGGCGACTAGTGGGCTGAACAACTTAATATTTTGTTTTCCTTCTGACAAAATAAATGATACACCTTCCGATAAAATGAAAAAGAAACTTTGCCACAAAATAAATAATAAACCGGTGGTGCCTATTTCTTCCGACTCATGCACTTCGTGAGTATATCGCCGGGGTGTTCATAGCAGCCAACTCAAACGGTGCATTGTAGGGAGACATCGGGTTAAAAAGAGAGAGATCCTCCCTCTTCGATGGGCCATGAGAAATGTGAGGTTTTCTCAATGGGAAATGATTTGTTGATTACAAAACTATGAATGAAAGAAAGCATCTTGAAAGAAAATGCAATGGAGTCGCTCACTCTGACTCATCATTGAGGTTAAATTCATAAATTTGGAAGATGGATGGGTAAATATGTTGCTACCGAAAAAAATCCTTCCACATTTAGCCACTACTCACAATTAAAGACAAAAAACCTCTAAAGCTGCTGCCTTCTGGAAAGTAGGATATGTCCTCACATCTGTCTCACTACCCTATTCCTTTGCTGGATGGAGGGGGTAGGGGAATGCTGCGTAGTACTGTATGGAACTGTACTCCCTCTGTCCAATTGTCCGCTCCTAATGCTCCACTCTTGTTCGCTTTGCAATTTCGAGACAGACCATTCAACACTACTGCTATCTTTCGGAGACCTTTGCTTTAATCTGCTGAAAACACACACAAATCAAAATAAAGCCATCCCGTAAAATGACCATCCTTTGGGTAAATGGATCACTTTGACCTTGCCTAGCCTGGCGGTGCTCGACTTTCCGCCCTTGCTTGAGCTCCCGACGAATAACAGAAGTAATCGTCTCTGGCTTAACTTTGTGGAAGTGCGTTACATCCATGATTAAAACAACTTAGTTTCAATCCACACAATTTTATTACACATGCGACCCGGGTTTCAGCAACTTCGTGTCATCATCAGGTAACAAATATCACAGGTGGCCAGGTATATACATGGTTGAAGGTTGGGAAGGACAAAGTAGAGGGGGAGGAGTTGAGACAAAGTAAAAGGAAGGATCGTGCGTTATTACGGTGAAGGACGGATAAGGTGACCAGGGCAGCTAACGGTTTTGGGTTGGGGGAGGTCTATTTTAAGGAGGGGGGAATGCGTAGGGAACAAATGGTCATTACATAAAATATGTGGGCCCGCTTGTGTATTTATATGTTGTTAACAAAGAGAGACAGTTACATCATGCAACATCTGCCATTTCGCGTAATCGCTAAGTGTTTAAAAACAATTGTCCACTTACTGACTGGTGCAGTTAAAACGATAACGAACTGCCGGAGCGGAAACTGAAGAATGTATTTTGATTTTGCGCCTTTCTAGCAGCCGTAGTATACTACGATTCTAGGCTCAACCAACGTTCGAAGAGCTGACTCAAAACACTTTCTCCTTCTCTCTTATCCACCCCTTACGAAAGGAGTCTGAAACCCAGCCTGCACTCCATCCCCTGTTCAAAAAATCCCTTCACAAGTCAAATCATTCTTCAATGGGTCCCTCCCCTCATCAGTGGCGGGTTGGAATGGTCTTCGTTCCGGTCCGTACCTTTATTGCTGGCCCATCGGGGTGCAGTTGTCAAATCGGCGTCCTCTCGGAACTTAGAAAAATTTTTGCTCCGAGGTGGTAAGAATTTTTTGTCCAGGACTGTACCAAGAAAATAAATCAGTGGAAGAAAACCAAGGTATTTTTACATTAGGAAGGCAATTCTTCCTCCCTCTCCATAGTTTAGCCAATATTTTCCCTCCATCATGCTTCTTGCATGCTTTTGCTCTACACTGCTCCACCCACCTTTCCTTAATTTCTCCAAGCAGCTTCCTTTCCTTCACTGGTGTACATGACTCACTCCCTTGTTTGTCCTCTCCATTAACAGTACTTTCTCCATTTTTTCCACACCCATATATTAGATGCCTATGATCTACCCTCATCCTCTTTCCAATTTGTCAAGATTTCTGCATTATCACAATACTCGAGACATCACATTAGACTCAAAACCAGCCTTTGATTGACATTCTGTCATACGGTGTCAGCCATCATTTTTTTCCTGCTGGAGCAAGACTCCTATGCTAATGCAATTCTTTACCCAACAGATCCAGGATACCCAATCAATCTGAGCCAGCTAAGGGCACAAACACTCCAACTGGAGATGCTCAAAAATCTAGAATTGCCACTTCTGACCAAAAGTTGCCAGCAGGATGGCTGGAAAGATGGTTGTGACCACTGAACATCTAAACTCACAGGAAAAAAATGTTCCTGAACTAAAGCACTCAAATTTTCAACTGAAGCACTGAGGAAACCTTCAATCTCAATGAACATCCTTAAGCTTATGACCTTCAGGGTCTGGGGTCACAGGCAGAACTTTATACACACCCAGCTACTCACATGTTGGCTGGTTTTCTGGGTGTCAGATTTTTCAGAGGGGCAACTGATGATACAAGGAAAGAAAGGCCCCTGCTGCCCACGCTGGGCACACTTTACACACTATAGAGGATACTATGATGAGATCACTACCAATCCATTCCCATGAACCATGTATAGGCAAACATTGATGATTGTGGTAGTGTAAGATAATACCAGAAATGGAGGCAAACAATCCCTTAACTCTAAACTCAGGTCAAAAAATAAATGCTGGATAACTCAAATTTAGCAAGTTAACACAAATTCAACCTGTTTTCAGTGAGTTTGTTGCCATATTTTAGATTCTTAAAACAGATTCAGAAAAAAAATCACTACCTGGAGCTTGATGTATAATCAGTGAAGTGCTGCTTAGTTTTTCCTTGACGAATCTGCTCAAAACTCTTGGATTGCAGTGCTGTGGAGGAACCATCCATCATTTCATCAACTGACTGAGGATTTGAGTTGGATTCAACATCTGAAGGTCATAAAATGACAAATATTTCATCTTTTACTAACTGTGCATAGTAAAGTTGAGTAACATCGGCAAAATTAAGTCTTAGAAGTTAAAGTGTATTTCACATTTTCACTTTACTATGGGGTTATCTTTCCAACGTATTAGCACAGGGCATTTCAAGCGCAACATTGACAGATATGGGATATTTTTAAATTGTGACTACATTTTAAAAAGTCCCTATCATGCTGAGAAAACTTAACTTAAAGCTACATAAAAATTTTCTACATACATAAATATTTTTTTAATTCTATGAACTTTCTCATGACAGCAATGCTTCAGAACATTTTCCTTCAAAATGCCATAAGTCAGCTAATTATGGCCTGAGACAGCATTTTTAAAACCTGTTTTATAGTTTATTCTCTCTACTTTCCAATGGTAACAAACAAATGTTACTAAGATTTTTGATACATGAGAAAATTACATCAACACTTAAAAATGAGTGCGTTGCTAATGTTTGAGTAAGGAAAAAGTCAGGTAGTGATAAATTTTTTTTTCTAATGGAGATACCCTGAAATGTGCAGCAAAAAATTTTTGGCAAGCATTGACTTCATTCTTACAGAAGACTTGGTAGCATTTGGATGAGAAGTGAGATAGATAGGACTTTCCAAACTTGAGTGACAGTTGAAACTACCAGCTGGCACTGGAAGTGGCCATTGGAGTGGTGGCTCATAGGGTTTTCACCGTATATAGTGTTTAGTTTTATTTTAGGGACAGGCAATGGAGCCACTACTCATGGATTACACTAGTTGGGTAGGTAATGTGGAAGGAAATTGATATTTTTCTCTAGAGCAAGGGAGAACATTTCATAAACATGTGTCTATTAGAATAAAATTCATCCCATGGAGTAAGCAAAACTCTTTCATGATTCCTTTTTTTTTAAATACATATAATTATATCTTATATTTTTCACTCTGCCAGGGTCAACAAATTTTTTTTAACTACAAGCTCATTTGCATCATTGTAGGCGATTCTCTCTCACTATACAGATTCCTCCTATTGCCTCTGAGAGATGCAGTTTTCCCATTTATTTTTGCCTATACAGCCTTGCTGACACACTACTTCTCTACTATTCTTCCACAAATTTCCTCATTCAGGACCCACACTACCTGATGATGAGTCATCCAATGGTTTGGATATGAGGACATTTATAAGGGCCCAGATAGCACAGAGTGATCAGAAAAATGTGATAACCCTAAAATAGATGAAGTTGCTTTATTCCCCGGATTAACATGGCTTAGGTTAAGGAGTCACTTTAAATCCTACCAGCTACCAGAAGAGTTTTCATGGACTGAGTGATAAATCTCGAATCTAAGATACAATCCTAACCACAGTTTCAAGTTGCGGTGGGTAACTTGAAACTGCGGTTACTGAATGAGGTGGGACGTGCGTTAGCAGCTCATCCAAGATTGGACGGGGAAGAATTTCCTTCAATCAGGTAGTTAAGAAGTACATCTGTGTACAGTGGCGGAAGAAATTAACGCAAAATTTTTCGCGCGCCAGAATGCGGCATTTTTGGGAACTTCTAGGAGCAGTACACACTCCAAAGACTGGCAACACTGAGGAAAACATTGTCTACCGCAAATATTTGAAATCCGCAACGGAACTCACATTTGCCGGAGCCTAGAACTTAGTCATCAGTCGCCTTATTTTTGAGCTTTCGTCTCATATTATTCGCACATTCAGTCGCGGTGCATCGCTGTTTGTTTCAGCATGGTTCTTACGTCGAATGATATCATTTATACAGAAAGACTGATTATAAAAATTATTCACTATCCCACCCAATTCAGTATACTATATGCTAAAACCTTCATCTTCTACTACCAAGGGATATTTATTGTGGTCGACTTTCCGTGGATCTTTTTGAATGACGCGTACTGCATCTGTTTCTCCGAAATGATATAACTCGAAATTTATCCGCACCAAATGTCGATACAAAAAAGATTTAATTGAAATAAGTATAGCCTACGTGATGTAATTTTGCACGATTTTCCATTTGTAGACTGACGAAGTTCCTTTAACGGATATATATTAAATTCAAAATGGATATTTATTAATGAATCGTTCTTGTCCCGATATAAATCCGTCCTTAGTTCGTCAGAATGGGATTAAACTATGAAAACATATGTAAATATATATAATTTCAAGAAATAAAAATAAATGTGCTCGCATCAATACCGAATAATCTAGGCATATTTTCCCGATATTTCTTTCATCTTAACACAGGAAGCTTGATGACGAGCTGTCCACTGTGAAGCTTTATCTAGTAAATGCAGGATATACGAATAAACATTCAGAAAAGTTTACCCAAATTAGGTGTAGTTATGGATAACATATGGATGATTGCATAATATCTTATATGCTTAGCAATAAATTCACCGCACATATGAAATTAACAAAAAGCCTTTTAAAAGACTTCGGTTTGGAGTAGAATATCATTAATGAAATAAATTAACAGGTAACGTTAATGTTGTAGCTGTCAGATGTATTTGGATAGCTAAAGAGTGGTCCGTGTTCGATTTTTAATGAATGCAAATGAGTTTTTATATTAATTTCCTCATATTGGCGATATGAATGAATGTAATTTGTAATAATAATATGAAATTTTTTAAATACAAAAGAGATAAAATTTGCCGAATAAAAATAATTTTACTTGACCAGAAATTGAATGAAAAACTCAAAAATGTCTCGACCAGGGGTGGGATTACGGTTCTTTTCTTCTTATGGTAATTGTTGTCATCCAAAAGGCAAGCCGCGTAGCACCCGATCTTTCTTGATGATGATCACGTTTTCGAGATCATGAGCGAACTCGAACAAAGTTATCATGAAGAAACATGATTGCGATTCAGGTTTGCAACCCAGTAACAACTACTGAGCTTTCTTATGTCAAGGCGACTTTAAGATGATGTTTCGTATCCTTTCGGTGAATTTTTTTGCGTCCATATGCGTTACTGTGAACTAAGTTACTTTTAAAATGAGTGGTGGTATTGTCTACGAACGTTTAAAATAACTAAAGGATAGGAAAAAGCATACTACTCTCTCGGGAATACAAACAGAAAGTAGTAGTTCTAGAATTTCACCTCATCAGCCCTGACCATTCCAATCAAACGCCATTAGTTCCCATCATGCATGGGTTTGGAGGCCAGCTACCTTAAATCTGAGTTAAAGCAAAGAGCAATCTTGGAGGACTCTTGAGGATCCCTAGATGTTTCCCCGTGTCGATACAAAGCTTCACCAATACTAATCCATTCAAAATCGGAATGTATGAAGGGCGCATTATACTGATTTGGGAAATAGTATGCCTTTAATAAGAGCTTACTTTCCCCTTGTGTTGCGGGCGATACCTTTTCTGCTATAGATAATGTTTCGGACGCTAGGCGTTTAACTCACAGGAAAGAAGTGGTATTTGACTTCTCTTACGCCCTTAAAAGTATTCGACGGGGGCTTCCGATTTTTTTGAGGCGCGACGAGACTTTTCTTTCCGGTGCAGCGAGTATTTGAAACCTATGCGTTATTCACAACAACAAACCACCCTGACCATCACCACCCGGAACTTGGCCAAGGTTTACTGATGACTACTTCATTGAGACGAGCGACGATAGACGAACAAGCAGAGCGGACAGCGCAAGCCGAGATATTGTTCAAAGTTTTAGCGGCCTCTCCCAAAATTCTTGGAGGAAAGAAAGATCTTATTAGCCTTTAAGTATGCCTCATTTTTCTCCCAGGCGGAGGAATCGGATAGTAGGTTTGTAAAAGGCAAAAAAATCCGTCGAAAAATTACCCGAAGAGGTGTTGCGCCTTCAACTTTCACCCACTGATCTTTTATTTGGTGTTTAAAAGTAAAAAAACCTATTTGTTACTACTATCAAACGAAATTCATCAAATTCATATCCGCTATAATAAGAACTATGTTTAATCAAATGTATATCAATATTCATTTTTCGCCCGCAACTAGGAATACTTACGAGTTCACAAATGTCAAAAATCTAGGAGATAGTTCAAAACAAATCATGTAACATAGATGGAGCGGGCTGTTCGGAGCGCAGAGTTCATTATGAGAAAAATGCGAGAAACAAACGTTTTTCGACCCCCTCAAACGAAACAACCCCAAATTAAGATGCGATGAGGAAAATCGTGGAGGAAGAATGGGAAATGAACCCAGTAAGATGATACCAAAATGTGGACAACTCCATGTCACAGACTGTCGGGAAATCGAGAATGGAGGGGGATGGATTGATTATAAGGCTAATTAACATCCACATTCTTTATGTAAATACCAGCATATTTCTCGATGATCAATTGCTGTGATCATGTGCACACACAACTCAAATTGAGAGAATTACGCATACATTTCAACCTTTTACACTCGTTCTAAATAAAGCATTATAGTGTCCCTTTTCAGCATCCGTTAAAATACATTTCCACTAAAAGATGAAATTTATGATTCTGTAAAAAGTCTGTAAATATCTTCATGTGGGAGCACTCACAACTTTAACTTCTATTGAAATAATAATATTACGACACATTTGAAGAGGAATAGATTCTTTAGGAACGTAGCAATCGTATAATCTTTGATGGTGCACATTCCTAATTTGCACTCCATTGACTACTCTGCGGATTTATGAGGAGTATACAAATGACCATAGGGAAAATATCTAATCACTGCTTAGTCGCTACATGAAAAAGATGATTTTTAGTATTTTATCACTTTCACATACGCGATGCATTTTTGTCGGAGTATTACTTACGCATGGGTATAAAAATACTCCTCATAAAATTTAACTGCATAATTTTAGCCAAACATTTTTCACTGTGAATATGTCAAAAGGTATTTAAGTGATTCATTAATTTACCTTATCCTTTAAGTATTATCCTCCATCCTATAAGTTGAACTGTTGAACTACACGGTTAATGTATTGCTCATAGCAAACCTAGAAAACAGTACTGGGAAAGCTTCAAATACCGTTTTAATGATATTTTGAAGAAAATTCCACCCTTGTTTGGTCTCTCTTTCAGATAAGTAATCGGTATAAACAAGTTTGGCAGATAGAACCAAACTCTAATTCCTAATAAAAATAATTTCCCTCTTTACTAAATCATTTCAAAGTAATTTAAAGGTGAATGTAGCGTCAGGTAAGTTCACTAAATCGAGTAACTGACACAATCAAAGATCCGGTCTATTACCTCCTTCATGAATAGCTTTTCATTGAGTGGTGAATTGGCGAATAAGTGGATATGAGCATCATACGACAGACAGGACGTAGAAATCAAGTGGGGCCGAGTACCCGAGAATGGGAAGTAAACATCTCATTCGACGACCAAGGAGACCGCTCTGATTCTTTTACAAAGCTCGAATATGTGTAAAACTCACACACTCATGGTTGAGGTCAATGTCCATTTCCTGGGCCTTCCGCAGATTCCTGCGAAGTTTTGGCTGCAATAAAGTCACATCGCGTAGGTTAATTATAAAGGCACTAAAAGAGGCCACGCCAGGATTTGAACCCCAGGCATTCTTGGCCGCAGACGAACGCTCTCCCTCTAGGCTACTTCATCGATCATGAGGAATCCGCGTCCAGTGGTTCTTACTATAAAACGAAAATAGGGAATTCTAATGTTTCTTGTAAAAACTGGATCAAATAAAATGTTCTGGATTTTTGAAAGTAGTTTTCAGAAAGTAAATAATATTACGTTAGGAGGAATTTAGAAATTTAAGTGTTTGAGACGACCTGTATGAACAAGGGCGGAAACTTACGTAGGGTTTTAAGGTATTGGAAATACTTTTAGAGAAAATTTTTCTCCACATGGAAACCATTCTATTCAACCAGATTTCCTATACTTTAACTTGAAATTCTCAGGATATTACGCCAAAATGTTAATTGTAATGCATCATTATTCTCGGAAGTAGTTTAAGGCCTATTAAAACGATGTGCATTAACAGCTATTCCCTGCACGCGGAAATACGTTTTATTGTGAGTGAATTTGATCTGGAGAATAAAAAAATTTTATGTCCCAACGAATAATGCTTTCATCGTAATATTTCTTAAGTTTCAATCAAGAAAATTTTTTTCAACGGTCCAAAGCTCTAAAAATAATATGGTAAGCATCTCTACATAATCAACTACGACTTCGGAACCTCGACTGAGTGCGGGTCGAAGCAAGCTCATCACGTTTATAACTCCTAGACGATGTCGCGAACGTAAACCTTATTAGTATGACTATTTACATGACGCGTAAAATCGATATCCATTCATAGAGAGTTTGAATATTCCCGGTTTCCATATGCTGTCTCATTGTTGTCAAGTTGTCGAAGGAAAAGCGATTTCAATTAGTTTCCGTGTACGCCGCATTCAGACGCCAATGAGTTTTGCGTTAATTTTTTCCGCCACTGTACATAAGTCGGATGTAAAGCATGTAAGTTAACTTGCAGGCGAGTGCTCCTTACGCACTAAACTGAGCATCTCTAGACATATTCTGCCAATGTGTTACTTTGGCTTCATTCCTAATGCAGATTTTTAATGCTGAGTAAGTACGTAAATACGTTTTTGTTGCAGTCTTCATAACAATACCAATATGGGAATCCGTTTCACCCCAACATATATTTCTAACGTTTCT
The DNA here is from genome assembly GCA_963169105.1 of Ceriagrion tenellum. Taxonomy (NCBI): domain Eukaryota; kingdom Metazoa; phylum Arthropoda; class Insecta; order Odonata; family Coenagrionidae; genus Ceriagrion; species Ceriagrion tenellum. The sequence goes on from OY720632.1 coordinate 64,117,036, forward strand.
CATCTGTTTTCAGAACGCACAGTCATTGGAAGTATTTAACTTTCGTACATGGGCCTTAAGCTCAATCTAAAGAAACTCAATTTCACTCAGTTTAATTGAGAATTATTTTTCTTCTTCGTGCAAGAGTGTTTATGGTTTTGATTAAGGCATCAATTAGTTTAAATATGTAAAAATAATAAAGAAGTATGAAAATTAATGGAGGGTGTACCTACAGGAGTGTGAAAAGAAAGTAAAGAAAGTTGGGAGATGGTAATAAGTATTTATGCATTTGATTTGTAAACAGCTTTTTTTCTTGTTGCTAATATCGTTCACATCTCATGAATAATATTAGTTCTCGAATTCAGCATGCATTTCATATAATTTCTTGATTTTATATTCGTTTTTCCTTCTGAACATTAGTATCGAGTTACAAGTCATCGATTGAGATTCACGATTTTTCCCTCTTTGAAGTTTTATAATATGAAAATTGTTTTTCTAATAGTTTTTTCTAATTTTTTTCATCAGACCTCAATGTTAGTTTACTAGGAGCTTTTTGACATTTTTTTTCTCATCATGACAACTTGCAATGAATAGGGATACGCCGGCGTGGGCCCCTAACTCTACCCATCACTCGCTTTTCAATTAACCTTTCATGAATAATTTAGATAAAAGGATATAGACATCAAGAAAGAGGTGGACTTCAATTGTCAGGTTGAAAAAAACCTTCGTCAGCCAATCAGCAAGGAACTTTTGGTGAATGCTATAGATGCGGTGGCATTGCTGTTATTGATCTACATCGCTGTATAGAGAGGTGTGAAATAATGCAGGCCGGATCGGCGACAGAGGGTTTTTTCCCGAGGTGCACGATAGAATATCTTGGGTAGAGGATTTGTTATTTGTTTTTTTATTCCATCCCATCCAGTGGGAGGGATGCCAATTTCTGTTTTCCTTCCCAGCCTTCCCCCACTTCTTGGTCACGTGACCGCGTATTTTTTCCCTCCACTCGCGTAACCCCCAGTAACTCCCCTCAGCGGATCTGCCGTCCTTGACCCAATAGGGCGGCACGTCCTAGGACGCACGAACGGGACTCTGCAGGACTCGTGTGCGTCCTCTTTCCGTGTCCCTTGTCTTTCTCTCCATCCTCTCATCCTCCCTCTCTCTCTTCGATGCCAATAAAGTCTGTGCTGCGTGGAATATCCGTCTCTACTTTCGCGGATCCCTTGGATTTTTATCTATTCTCAGGGTGGCAGCCTTTCCTTCGAATACTTGGAATACGGGAAAAATCAGATGCTAGCCTATGCAATAAAAATGCAGACTTGTAAAACAATAGAGAGAATGTAACCAAACCCTCAAACTCTTCATGACTCTGTAGCTGAAAATTCAGGAGTTACAGGTCAAACTTTGCATACTCACATGGACACACCTGCCACCAACCGAGTTATTAAGTGAGTCTGTGCAGCATGATAGACACTTTCACAGACAGTCTTTTGAACTTTACTAACAGATTCCATGCATAAATAATATCAATCTAACTATAGTATCTAACATTTCTACATGGTAATGAGTCAGCTAAGGGAAAGGCTGCTAATTGCAGCATTAGAAATGTTGACTGAGGGAGAGGAGAGAGAGAGAGTGAGAAAAAGACAGTGAAATTGAGCCAGCAACACTGTTGATCCTAAGCCCCATGGTAAAGTGTAAACGTACAGTGCAATATGAGAATCACAATGATTGTGTGACCAAATTTTAGCATTCTTGCCTCTCTGCACTTTCTGCCTTGGGCACTTACTGCTGCAGGGTCACAAACAGCCTTAGGGCACTAGCAGTCATGTTTAAGCTCACATATCACTCGGCTGCGGTTAGTTGCAGATGCCACTTTTACACTACAAATGATGAAAGAGCATTCTTTAACTTATTGTGAATTATGAATTAAAGGTAAAGTAGGTAGTTTATTCAGTCTATCATTCATTGGCACACTTCCCATCTCTTCCCCACTGTCCTGTCTCTGGAATTCCTCTCCAGGCACATGGTGAGACTGGTCGGTGAAGGACTACCCCCTCTCTTTTCCCCCTGCTGCCAGGAAGAGCACTCCAATACTCTTTCTATTCCCTAACCACCAAAAGGATCTCATTGTTGCTCACATCTAATGCACTCTGTTTTTATCACAATTTCGCCTTAGGGCATGTAGTCTCATTCTAATCTTTTCTATAATGCAATATATATTCCATTATCAGAGATTTTATCCAGTTCAAAAGCTGTGTGTGTGTGTTTTATTTTGATATGAGATGTTAATGAATGAGATGTTGTGTGAGTGCATGCGTGTTTGTGAAATTTGTGCGCGTTAGTTTAGTTTAAGATAACATTTCAAAAAGGACATCATTTTCCTTGCCTGGGGAAAGTTTAAAACATTCATTTCATTGTTAAAAAGGGAAGTCCTTTTTTTTTCATTTTTCTTTACTTCCATACCTCCCCAGTGCCATATTATTACAAGTAAAAGTGTATATTTCCATGTTTTTTTAAATGATCTTGATTAAATCGTTATGCAAATCTAAATGCTGTGTAAAGACTCTTCTTATCTGACACTCAAATCGCCCCCCACACCACCCCTCCCCTCCTCCCTTCCATTCCCCTCATCTCCCAGGTGCGTGGGGTTTCTCCCTCCCTACTCCATTAAACCCCCGGACCTGTGCACCTCAAACCCTCCCAATTCAAATTCCCCCCGATTGTGGTCGACGTCGAAGTCGGAGGCCACAATATATATGCTTTGAAATGCCTAAACCACACCAAAAATAATTCTCACTACTTACCAGAATAGCAGGTGCATTTGGGAGAGTCACGTCCATCCATTTCCTCCTCCGAGAAATATTTCTTATATAAATTACAGACAGCACAGTAGCCACTTCTATGTGAAATGACACACTTGCAATAATCTGAAAAATAATGCAATATAATCAAAATGCCAATTTCAACTGATTGTAAACATAAATATGAATCTAATCTAATCCAAAGTATACCTAATCATTGAATAGTGACATATTTCATAGTTATTCCATGTCAGTATAAGGAGAGTTAATAAGATGGCATAGGTAATGGAAAAGTAACTCTGGGAGAGAGTGGCTAGTCTGCAAGGTGCCAAGATACAAAAAGTGGTTAGGATTCAAAGAAACTATGAATGCAGTTATAGCAAAAGCAGTGCAAAGTTAAAATGCAAGTTTCATGGAAAAAGAAATGCAACAATCAAAAGGAAAGTATGTGTTCCAGAAGGATGCATAGAAGAATTCTAAGTTATTGTAGAGTAGAACCTCAAAGAAAGACCAGTGTTTTATAAAGAATATATAGTGCCACATAGTGTAAGAGAACATGTAACCAATAAGTTGAGGAATAAGGTGCAAGAATGACTTCATTATAAGAAATGTGGCAAATACCCAAAACAATGAAAGCCATAGTAGAATATGCCACACCCACAGATGTTTCAGAATTGAAATCCTACATAGATATGATTAAGTTTTACTATAAATTACTGTCCAATAAGCAAGCATTAGAACCATGCTCCAACCCCATTATGATTCCAGAGCCACACCAAGGAGCAAGGTGAAATTGGAGTGAAGATTGTGATAATGCAGCTAAGTAAGCAAACATCACATGAAAGCTGTGCCCTTGCATTAAATGACCTAAGTAAGCAATTAATAGTCATCTGTGATGCCTCCGGCTTTGGAGCTGTTCTGGCCCCCAGGGAAGGAACAGATTAGAGACCTATTGCTTTTGTCCCTTAATCCTGGGCAAAAGCAGAAGAAAAATATTCCCAATTAGAGAGAGAGGCTCTTAGTATTGTGGTGGCTCACTGGAAATTTCAAATGTCACCTTTGATTTAAAATGTTACTCCAAAGTGGCCTTAGTAGAGATGAGTGAATTACCATAAATTTCATTTGAACTAAATTACTGCCGTAAATTATGGTTGTTTTCAAAAATTACCATAGTTTTCCGGTAATTTTTAATTTTCTGCAGTGAATAGCTATTAGAGGATTTAAGAGGAAAGCCAATAGCAGAAACAAGGGGTTAACAGCATTTAGACCATTACTATTGCCACATAAATGTATTGGATATAAAGAAAATTGAAAAACAAATACAGCTTGCCATACACATTTTGTTCTTTTTTTGGTATTCTTTTGTTTTTCATTTATCTACATTCTTTACAAAGCTAAAGATATGGAATTAAAATGGACTGTTACACAGGCAAAATAAAAAATGAATGACAACCACATCGCTAACTCCTCAAACAATGAAAACAGCCTCAAATCTCAGTAAAAATGAAACCAATAATGCCAAACAGCAACTAAGTCTAATATTATCCTATTTATTGCAGGTCACATTGGGCCAAATCCTAAAAAAGTTGGTATTATTTGAAGAGATACCTGTTGACCCAACTGAAAAACTAGTTTCAATTACAAAAAATCAAGCATCAAGAAATTTTGATGTTATTGATATACTTCTTACGATGAATGCTGTATTTCCTGGTCTATAAGCAGCAATTTTTTGACTCAAAAATTTGATCTAAAATAGGTTTGCATGTTACAGGCCGTGGGTATACAGTAGAGCACCAACTATCCATGGTAATGGAGGGTGAAGTGGATAGTCAGATAATCAAAAGTGGCAGTACTTCCCCTGACTTGCATGAGAATTTTCTGTATTCCTCTGTACGGAACTCTCTTGTGGTGACGAATCGCTCAGGTATGCCTTTCACCCGATTTGGAACCCCACTCAGCGAGACACCGGTCCCTTCCCCCAGGTACCCACGTCATTCCCACTCTGCCGTCCCTTCCCTCGGCACCCATTCTTGACCCACCGTCTCTTTAGCAGACCCTTTCACAGCATGTGTTGGCAGTCAACTTACTGCATACAAGTGTTTCTTTTAAACAATAACTAGTTGCAAACTAGAAAGTATGGACATCTGAAATGAATTCTTCTTGTTTTCGCGATAATTTTAACATTTTGAACAAATTTCTAGCAGTAATATTAACGATTTTAGGATATTAACCTAATTAAATAACGTGATCAGGAAATTTTCTGAATTTTCTCAGGTCGTCAAAATAAAAATTGTGAAAGAATACATTGGGTGTGTCAACTTTTTTAGATGAATTTCCAATAAGTAGAAGCCAGCTCTAATCACCTAAAGTTATAAAATTACACCAAGTTATTACAAATCATTTAATCTTTTGGATAAAATTATGGAAAAAACATGATGGAGACATGCGATCCAACGAAAAAAAAGACAACTCCATTAGTTTTAGAGCTAGAATTTTGCTTTAAAGTTGCCAATGCTTAGCAAAATACAAGAAAATCATTGAAATGTTAAAAATTTTGGAATATTCATCATATATTTATATATAAAAACCACTACCCAACAAAATTAAATACAATGGACATAAGCTGAGGGACTGGTCACTAATGGGCTTGTGGGTCGAGTGGAATTGCCCAGGAAAAGGTCTTGCCTCCTGCTGAGTTGGGATGTGAAAGGCTGAGAGAATACCCTTCCCAAATACCTCGGTGGCGGTCAATTTCGCGACTGCTATGGTGGATGTTCGTTCTTTTGCTTAGGAAAGTACCCATCGACTATAGTGGTCGTCCGTTCGTTTGCGTTGGAAATTCCCTGACCACCTAGACAACACTTGGTGCGAAAGCGTTAATCTGTTCATGTCCCATTGTGAGGTAGTTCTGGCCTTGGTTTCAGAACCACGCCTTCTCTAAGTCTTTTGCACATACTGTGAAGAGATTCCCATAATTTAATTTCAGTTTATCAGGTAATTGTTCATTCCAATAACTTCTCCAAAACATTGATATCTGTTGACATCTGTTAACATTGAAAATCCACAGGGAAAGAGGACGCCTCGGTAGCTTAACTGGCTAAAGCACTCGGCCGGAAATCGAGGGAACCGGGTTCGAATCCCGGTCAATGCGGATGATTTTTTCTCTGTGGAAATTCGCACATTGATATCTGTTGGTTAAATGCAACAAATATACTCCATCAGTTCATGGAATGTTTGGTGGTGAATCTTATTTTCAGGCAGCCAACATGTTCCATATTTATATTCCTGCTTTAACATTTGCCCATAAGTAACAATTTAAATTTATGATCACAATGTATTATACTCATAGTGAAAAATCTAACTATGCCAATTGACTTTGGCAACTCTCCACAATTTAAAGTATGAAGTTAAAGGTGACGTTGAAATCTGACATATTGAGTCGTTTTCCAACTCTGACAATTGAGATCTAGTACTGCTTCAAACATTTAAAAATGTGCCAAGACAAAAATATTTCTCTTCTGTAACTTGGGTGGAACTAGGATAATCTGGGACTGCACTGGTAATACGCAGTTCACATATGTATAAACTGTAACTGGACTGAAAAATGATGGACATGAAAACATAAGGTATTCAAGGCCAGGAACTCAGGTGCACCAGAGTTGCAACTCCTTCGCAAGACAATGATTTTTCCACCCCATTTCTTCCTGTGATGTCAGTGGTAAAGAAGTCAACAGAGATAACTTGTCTTTTCTGTGGAAAGGGAAGTCTCAACTGCCCTGAGACCTTAACACAGAGATAAGTTCACAGCAATTACAGCTAAAACTGAGAACACTTGTGAGAGAAGTTATCATTATTTTTCTTGTGTGGATCGATGAGAGGCTATACTCATTACAATACTTAATTAATATTGAGTGCCTTACTGCAGTGGAAATTAAACAAGTGGTAAAAAAGTGTCTGTGCTTTGTTTTTGGGCAAACTTCAAGCTGAAGTTAAAGTGGTTTGAGGAGAGGAAGAAGAGTATATCAAGAGACGAAGAAGAGTATATCAAGATAAATTTCACTCAAAGTCCAAATTCAAGGAAAAGTTTGAAAAGTCTAATGAAGTTTTCTGATTTATTCTGCTAGCAAGAGTTTAGACTTGGAATGACTTTTCACCATAAATAATGGGTTACTCTATTGCTGCAGAAATTAGCTCTGGTAGTGGAATACAGTAACCTTTCTGGAATCAACATTGTTTGTAGTCACATAAGATTGTCGTAAACCGACATCTTCACCCTTTTTAGTACTCCCAAACACCCTCAGTTGTTTCCAGACTGCAAGCGAAAGTCTCGTGCCACAACTGAATTCCGCATGTTATCTCACACGCTTAGGAAGAAGAGTGTAATAATCAGGGGAAGGACTGATAAATATCTTCTATTCATTTAATGCATAAATGTTCATCAAATCTGCACCTATGTAGTTTGTTTTTCTCTTACAGGGCTAAAAACAAAAGGGAAAACTTGACTTTCCCTGGGTGCCCCATCAGATTTTCTTGTAATTGTCATCTATTACTGTAATAATTGTTTCACTCATCCATTTATTACCATCATGCATCCCTAAGTAGTGTGCAAGGGCCTTATAGCATTTTTTGTTTAAAAATATAATTATATTTATTAAACAAAAACTCCACATTTATCACTGCTCAAAACTAGAATGATTCAAGGCCACATAGGTAATTCAGATAAAGTGAATTCAGCAAAATAGCCAGATATGAGAGTAATAAGATGAAAAATGACAAAAAGGACATTGGACTATCAATTTATACATAAAATTATGTACTGTACCATACCATTTTTAATCGTTTCTACGGACGCAGGCCTTTGTATGTTGTAGCTGTGCTCAGGATTTGAGATTTTCTCTCTCTCTTTAGACACTTGCTTCCTGTGCCAGTCTTCATCCTTGAAATGCCGACATATAAGCTTTTTAGCTCCCCACCTATGGCATGGCAATGCTACAATATTTTCAGTAAAGGAAAAAAATGCACATAGCCAAGTTAGAAACATGTCATGTTCCAAACAATACATCTGGATAAACTATAATCTAGTTGGATTCATCCATCAAAAGACAACATTTTTTTCTTCAAATAACAAGTGACTGTTTTGACTTATTTCAAACAAGTCTATGCTGCGCACAGCCTTAGGTAACAACAAAAATTAGAACACACTAATTTTTATAAATTTGATTATTTTATCATCAAACCAAATAAATCTACTTCATATGCTTACCAGGTAACTCTGGAATGGTGTGGATAATGTCTGAAGGCCCTGATATCCTACTTTCATTTTTGTTACTAACCACAAATGGTGGACGATTATTCTTCTCTAAGCAGCAATGGCAATGAGGATGTCCATGATAAAACACATTACAGTGTCCTTGTCGAGCCAGTTTTGGCTTCACAGAAGGCTCATTTTGTTTCTGAGCGGTCTGCAAGATTAAAGATAATCATTAAAAATAACTCTAATTGATGAAATACCTTGCATGCGCTTTTTGCTCAACTGAATGGCTGAATAAGGGTGATTGAATGCCACCAAAATCATAAAGAATGATCAGCTGCAGCTAAAATTGCACGTGAGGGTTGTGTGATCAAAGGATAATATAACAAACGATACTACTATATAATAAATTTTCAGGCTTCATTTGATGGAACAACATTGTGATGATTTGTAAATGAATTATCTTTGCAATATTCCTGTGGAATGTTACAAAGTGAATTCATTTACAAATCAAACAATACTACCATCATCTATTAACGTTGTAATGCATGATGAAAGCTACATACTCTGCATGGTATCCCTAGTTTCAAAGAATACAATAGTTCCAGACCTCACCAGTCAATAGAAAGCTCTCCTCACTACAGTGGTTCTCCTTGCTATGGTGACTGATCTTCTGTGAAGAAGGTATTTGGAAAATTGTTAATTCCAGCTTTCCGCACCTCAATAGTTTTAACAGGCAGAGCACTGTGGTTTGACCCTATATTTCCCTAGCTACTTAAGGAACCAATTACAAGACCAAATAAAAAATGAAAAGTGTCCTATCACAACCCTCCATAAAATTAAAAGTTTTTGGGTGTCAGCTCAAAAACATTCGAGAATCAAATTTTCAAAATTAGCATATTAAAAAATTGCATCATTGTTTTGTCCACCTCATTCATTGCATCAGCCCTGTGAGTGTTCATCAGGAATAAAGTCATATATGTAAGTTGTTATTCCATCACAATCATGATGCAGAGTTACTGGTGTCACTAAATACTGTAGGGGAACTCTCAGTATCTCTTTGTGTCTTTCAACAATCTCTTAGCTGTATGTGAAGGAAATGCAGAGAACTTTTCAAATGGGCATGCAAAATGATTGCCTTTGTACAGATAGAGTTGAGGCTAGATAACCCGGGTACCCTAACATAGCTTTGAGGCTCAGGTAATCCGGTAAAGCTAGTAACTCCTGGTACTTGGGTCGAGCTTGAAAACTTGTGCACACAGCCAATTCACAGCCATGTTCCAAATTCACTTTGAGAACTTATCATCCCTAGATAAAATCATGTCCATAGCTGCTTCACAAGGGAACTGAAGTTAACTTCTCGCAAAGCATATGCATGAACTAAGAAATATACATGTAAGGAAAATGCAAATGAAAAGAAAATGAAATAAATATATCACACTGTCTTCTGGTAAGAGAAAGCAATACTGAACTCCCCAAGGAAAAGTGAAAATTTCAACCATATGTGAACTTCCACATTGCCAGGTTCAGGTTAAGTCATTATTTTAAATCATCAACCATTAGTATGTTTTGAAGTAGATCCTTTCATTTCACCATTAAGTTTTCACTGGCTGTAAGGTTTCTTAAAATTTTCTAATCTCATTGCCTATTACAGTAGAACATTTCCCATTTATTTAGAATTTTAAGTAATATGACTATCAAGAGCAAGCTTGATATTCATAATCATACGATATGACTGAAATGAATTGCTCATTCAGATACATGAGTACACTTACCAGAGACATCTCTTGAGTGGTCGCCGATGTCTTAAAGCAATATTCTTTTTCATTCATCAATTTCGCCCTGAGCATTAACTTGCTGTAATTATGATGCCATCATTGGAAATTTGCACGTAAATTATGTTTTACTTTACTAAAGAATCTTTGGAATCTCACTATGCTTTGCTATTTATCATAGCACTAGATGGCATACTGCCCATATGGAATGCTCAAGTATTCTTGCCATACTATGATAGGTCTTGTCCATTTTCCTTATATATACTTTGCGCAATTCAGGATAATGATATCTTAGATGTGACTGAGACATTTTGAGAGGTCTCGCAGATATCTCATGTGATCTCTCTGTTATGTCTCTCAGAGATCACCTGAGATATTTTAGAGAACTCAAAGATATCTTTTTTAGAATTCAAATATGAAAAAAATTTGCAAATGCCATTTGAGGTCTTAGATTTTCAGGGTGTACTAACTCTCACATCACACAACATGCACTACTTGCAATCTGTAAAAATAAATTCACTGCAAAAATTTTTAATAAAATTTTAATCTATAACTGTTAAGCCAATAACAACTGATCAAGGAAGAACTGTAGATTGAAGGTAACTGAAGAAATCTGCACCATTGAATAAGCTGGGGACTCATGTGACATGTTAACTTAATTATAATTGGCGGATATCCACAAAGGTAATGTAGGAGGCTAGAAGGTATCCTGGAACTGAAGTGTTACTATCTGCATCACATTTTGCTGCCTACTCCATTTGAGGCAGGATATTAGTGTTAGAGGCAGAAGATTAGAGTTTGTTGATCATACATTACTTGGATAAAGCACCATTTGCGGTCCTCTAGTTGCCCAACAGTCTCATCCCTTTCCTCCCTCAACAAAATTATGGAGATAACCATTGTGATTTTTTTTTCAGCCACGTCGTATCCTCCTTTTCCTTGACTACTTGCTTTCTGTACAACGGGAATTTCTTCAGCTGGAAAATGCTTTAAAGGATGGACTCCCTCCAGTCTCGGCAGTGCCTCATTACCTTGGGCATGCGCAACCACATGAAGCACACTGAATAATACTTGACTATATTTGCTCTAATGGTACCAGTCCTTGGACAGCGTGAGTGAGGGGGACCAAGGGTTCCATTCAATGGTTTCCAGATGTTGTCCTGCGGAAGGGACGCAAGGAAGCCAGATTTTGGAGAAAGAGCTGTTCTCAGAATCCTTCCTCACACCTCTCTCCCCAAGGATCTCCCTTCCGTTTGTACTGTATGGATGATGACACTCAGAAGCTTCGTTGGCTATATTATTACACTGTTAAAATTTGTGATTGCATAGGAGATCCAGAGTCTACAGTATTCAGCCATAAGTATTTCTCTTTGGAATCCAGCAGAATCTTTTTTATATTAACCCAGCGGAATCTTTGCATATAAATTTATTTGGTGGGAACTTTTCATTTATAATTTTTCGGTTTTATCTTCGCAGTTATATTTTGAGGCAAGCAAGATGAAGAAGAAGTGTTAAAGGATGAATTTAATCATAAATTTTTGGTGCAAAAGTCTCATGAATTTATACATTTGAATTTCAGCACTATTGTATTCCATTGCATCCATTAGCACCCACATCTCTTCCGCACCACCAAGTGTTTGTCATCATCTTTGCAATAGCCAAGTGAGGGGTAAGCATATTAATGGCATGTTTCCCAAGCACTCCTAATAGTTATTTAGAGGAAGATATTGGGGATTTAACATAGTAGTTGCATGCTTGCTGTTGTCTCCATTTCACATCCTCACTTAATTTCCCTAATAGTGTCACTAAGTAGCATAGGCAGGGAAGGCAAGGAAGAGGTGGATCATGGATGAGATTGTAAACCTAATAAACCAAAGAAGGGAAATTAACCCTTTCGCGCCAAAGTCTCTCGAAGGGAAATGCTTTGCCTGCTACAAGTAGCATGAGAATTTTCTGTACTCCTCTCTACGGAGCTCTCTCGTGGTGATGAATCGCTCAGGTATGCCTTTTTCCCGTTTTGGAACACCACTAGGTGGGACACCGTGCCCTTCTTCCGTGCACTCGGCTTGACCCCCCAACCCTTAGCAGCCCCTCTCTTAGCAGGAGGCCACTGTAAGTTTGTTGCATTAACGTTGTTTTTTTAAAAATAGTTCTTTGCTTAATACTTCAAAAACTTATACTTTTAAATGTATTTATAATGTTAATCTGAGAATTTTACAATTTTAAACGAAATTCTAGTGTTAATATTAACAAATTTACAGTTCTATTTAGAGTTCAAACTATTGAGAGTTCCACACAAGAGCTCTGTTACCATCAACCCTAGACTTTCGTTTGAAATTTGTTAAGACTCAACAAAAAACATATAATTCACTACATAAAGTAATAAATTTTGTAGAGTGAAAAAAATAATTGCCTCGAAAAACCACTGCAAATACAATAAATTAACCATGGATTCATGCAGCAAGGAGCGCTACTAATGATGCGGAGGGTCGAGCTCACTTGCCGAGAAAAGGATCGGGTCTGTCACTAAGCTGGGTCGCAAGGGTTTACTGCATAGCTAGGATTATTGTTCACTTCCCTTCCCTCGCGTCAGCTATACTCGACGTTAGGTCTTTTGTGTTTGTTTTTCTACTTCGGCCGTAGCCGACGTTCGTTCATTTGCATAAGAAAATTCACGTCGTTTATAGCTGACGCTAGGCGCGAAAGGGTGAAACACTCGAATATGGAAGAAGGAAGAAGAATGTAAAGATATATTCAAAATAAAATCAATAGATCCTCCAAACTGGTGAAGGAAGCACATCTACAAGATCAATGTACCGAAGGGGAAGAACTTTTGAAACATGGACAGACAGAAGCAATGTGTTCTAAAGTGAAAACCTTTTTTTGGAAAACCGAGAATCAATGGGAATGTAATCAAAGGAGAGGATGGAGTACTCCTATATGAGCAAAGAGATATGGCAATCAGATGGAAACAGTATCTTGAAAAGCTGTATTGAGGATCCAAAAGCATACATGAGGTGTTAGAACAAATAGAGTTTGTACATGACGAAGACCTGGGAGATGGTATATCAAGGGATGAGTTCAATGTGGCAATAAGCAGGCTAGAGGACAAGAAAACTCCAGTTATTGATCATATACCTGCTGCCCTGCTAAAGGCTGTAGGATAAGGAATGAGGAATGTTTTGTACAACCTGATATGTGAGATAAACGAGACTGGTGAGTTTCTGACCGATTTCATGAAATTTATAACAATACCACTCCAAAAAAAAGCAACAGCAAGAAAATGTGAACAGTACTGCACCCTTAACCTACTTTCTCATGCCTCCAAAACATTTACAGCAAAATTTCTGTTTCATGTAGAAAGTAAAGTAGATGCCTTACTCACAGATGACAAGTTTAGATTTTGGAAGGGGAGAGGAACTCAAGAGGCAATACTAGGGCTTAAGATTGATTCTTGAGAAGAGACTAAGAAAAGGCTGAGAGACCTACGTTGCCTTTGTTGATTAGGAGAAGGCTTTTGACAGAGTTAAAAAAGGAACTTTTGTGTCAGACGCTAAAAGAAGCTGGAGCTAAATATAAAGACAGAAGGGTAGCGTGGTGTCTGTACAAGGAGGAATCAGCAACTATAACTTGTAGGTATCACCAACAAGAGGCCGACATCAGACAAGGAGTGGGACAGGGATGTTCTCTGTCACCCGCCCTCTTCAATCTATACATCCAGAAAGCAATAGATAAGGTGAGAGAAGAGATGGGACATAGAAAAGGGGTACAGATACAAGGAACAAAGACTGACATGATCAGATTTGCTGATGACATAGTGATCCTGGCTGAGGGTGAAGAGGAGCTGCGAGATATTTTGAAAGTAATGGAAGAAGTCCTCAGAATCTACTATAACATGACAATAAACAGGAACAAGACCAAAGTGATTGAGGTGAGCAGAGACTGAGTCAGCCGGCCTGAAACTGGGAGATATTACATTAGAGAGTGTAGAGTAGTTTATATACCTTGGTAGCAAGATAACAGCAGATGGATGGTACAAGAAAAGATAGTGAGTCATATCAGCCAGGCCAAGACTGCTTTTAGCAAGAAAAACCAACTTCTCATCTCCACCAACATCAGTTTGAAACTGAGAAAAAACATTCTCAAGACGTTTGTGTGGAGTGTGCTGCTCTATGGCTGTGAAACACAGATATTCAGGAAATTAGAGAGGAAAAGGTTGGATGCATTAGAAATGTGGTGCTACCGTAGAATGCTGAAGATTCCCTGGGTAGACAGAGTCACCAACAGAGGTGTGATAAGGAGGAAAGGGGAGGTGCCATGTTTGCTTGAGACAATTAAAAGAAGGAGCGCAACATGGGTCAGCCATACTCTCCGAGGGTATATCGGTATACATACTGGAGGGCACAGTGGAAGGGAGGAACTATAGTGGCAGGCCTAGACTGGAATACATTGGACAGATTTTGAAAGAGCTGGATGTACCTCATACCACCTAATCAAGGAGTTGGCCCAGGACAGAGAAGAATGGGGGAGAATTGCTGATGCAAACTGATCCAATTGTATTGTAACCAAAAGAAGTAGTAGTATAGAGTGCCTGGAATAAATCATTTGAATGTCACTCATACTCTACCTTTGAAAAATATTATGAAAGGCATCTTAAGCTTGAGAAACATATTCCCCTGCCTGCCCCGTCTCTGAATCATATGTATTCAAGTTCCATAAATATGTTAGCTCACAGGGAAGCATTGTGAGATTATCCAAGAAAGAGTATAATATATCATATAATTAACTAGGTATACATTATAGTAGCCTTTAATGCATTGAAAAGTTGTGACTGCCAGGTATGTGGGGGACTTTAACTATTTTATTCATACAAAGCATTGATCTTAAGTTCAAATTCCACATGTATTTTCACTGCTGTTTTCTGCTTTACAGTAGCTGTAAGGATATGCCATACCAGGATGACTGATGAAGAAATAGTATCCATGAAGAAGAACTGGTAACAACTCATACCTCTCACGTTGCAGAGGGAAAAATACAATTGCAATACAATTGGATCGGTTTGCACCAGCAATTCTCCCCCATTCTTCTCTGTCCTGGGCCAACTCCTTGATTAGGTGGTATGAGGTACATCCAGCTCTTTCAAAGCTGTAAGTGGAACTTCATTTTTATTTTTGATAGCAACATTATTTCAATTTAAAGTATTAACAAACTGTATTCATTATGAGCTCTTTCCACATATGACAGGGTAATGACCAATTTTCAAGGGATGTGAGAGGATTACATGGTTAAAAAAGAAAGGCAGAAAACTCAGTCATTCTTTTGAATTCAAGTAAGAGGAATCATATTAATAATGTTTATGTGTTGATTTATGTAGATTACAATTTTGGCATTCTTATGCTGAGGTAATTGATTTGCCTCTGAAAATATTATCAAAAGTTAAGCAGTGGTATTTTATTCAAATTGGAATGCTGCTGTCCTAAAATCCATGTCAAGAAGAAAACTTTTTTCAATGGGCAAGGCTGTCCTTAAGGAACAAATATACATAGATGAAGTGATGTGTTAATGATTAGAAACAATCGCATTTGAAAGACTTAGCATTAAGAAAGTATTTATCATGCCAGGGGGGCAGCTAGATGAATTTTATTGGAATTAAGGGTAGTAAAAGGTATGCATCTTAAAGGACAAAACATTGTGAGAGAAGAGAGAGATTGGGAGGTTAATCAAACAGTACCTATTCTAGATGTGTATGGATTCCATGTTGCTTCATGGATGGATTAACCTACGTGGAATGTGTACTCAATATAAAACAAACTATACCAGCCACAATATTTTATCCACTAGACCTGATCTTGAACATTTCACAGCATAAGACCCACCATAGTAAATAATTTTAAGTGAAAGATGCCTCGCCACCAAATCAATGTTTCTTTTTTTTCTAGGCCTCACCAACCCACACCAGCAGCAGAGATAAATGCTGAAGATATTAAATAACTTAAGAAGTTTAAATGGACTATTTTTACTGTTCAAGGAATTTTTTATTACAATGAATAAAAGTTTTGCATTATTTTATTAGTTACTCTCCCCTAGGTAATGTCAAATAGTTACAAATGATTGAGTATTTTACTAGAGCCTCATATAAAGATGTTCAGTGATTTCTCAAAGGGTGATGTATAACTGATGACTTACGTAAAGAAGTGCCTTCAGCAGTTGAGTCGGTATCAGAGGTTGGACAGAGTGGTCCTACAGTGGATGCTAAAAAATATCAATTTTTGGTTGGTATGATGTCAAAGAATTGCAATTTCTCCGCCTCCCCACAGAAATGCATCCACTGGAGGAATGACTGAAACGATATCACATTCACTGGCACTTGCATGGAGTTCAGGTCATTTCAGACTCAAGAAATGCATTAACTTCAGACATTTCAGACTCAAGAAATGCATCACGTGATAATAGTTTGTCAACTTGGACAGTTTTATTACATTCTTCTCTTTCGCACAATCATACTTTGCTGCTACCCGTGGAAGTAGTAAAACTAATTTATAACAAATGATAGTGAATCCTGATACATTCTTGAGAGGTCTTGTAAGACATTGGAAACCTCTCTGAGCTCTGGATATGAATGTGGGACTCTGAAGAAATGAGACACAATGGAGATATTTCAAGGCATCTTTGACATTGTAAAATGAGGGAACATAGTGGAGTCTTGGAGATGTATTAGGAAATCTCTGAGACTTACTGATACATTTCTGAGAGGACTTGTAAGACATTTGAGACTACTCTGAGACATCTCTGAGATGCCTAAGACCAGTGTTGGATACTGTGTAGAGATATCTCAGAGACGTAACAAAGACATTTCGAGATGTCTCTGAAATATCTTATGTGATGCCTCAGAGACTATGAAATGAAAGGTTAGAGATGTCTCAAAGACCTCTCAGATTAGTCTCAAAGACGTCCTGATGCATCTCTGAGAGATCTTGTGAGATATTTGAGATCACTCAGAGATGTCCTAGTGCTATGTCGGTAACATTGGTTTACATGATTGTGTTGCTGCAAAGTAATTTTGATGAATCGGCAACCTTCATCATCAGGACAAAATTTTTTTAATTTCATAAGAGTGAACAGGAGAGAGAGGGTGGTAGGTGAAGACATGGGCTTAGTCAGGATTTACATAAGCAATACGGGAATGGGGGCAGGGCACCATCCTGTTACAGATCTGTATAACAGATTTGGATCGAAATGTCTTGTTAAGGGGAAGGAGGGTAGCTGCTCCCCCTCCCCTCTGCCAATAGATGAAGCGGTAAGGGCTCTATCCTTTCTCTATATTTTTTTGGTATTACAATGTACTTCACTATATTCCATGCATTTCTGACTGATATTAAAATAACGAGAAAGATTGTCTCAAGATACCAAAGAACTTTTTTTAATCTTTCTATTGGGGAAGAAAGAAGATCATGCCACAATGTCAAACAGTAGAAACGGAAGAAATTCAAAAGTGAACAGAATGATTTGAGGGTAAATCTAAAGAAAACAAAAAAATCAAGAACTCTACAAATAAAGTCACCAAAGTCTAATGATGGACTCAGGAGAATGAAGTCGCTTTCAGAATTGGACAGCTACACTGGAAAAAGGTAGGTTTTTGCAATCTGGGAACCGGGATCATCACTGATGCATTAAGTATAAAAGATAATGTGAACAGGGTAGCGTGAGCAACGGATGCATCATAAGAAGAGGCTACTAACAGCTCACAACTCAAGCTTGAAAGCAAGAAAGAACATCATAAAAACATAGGAATAGGGCAAATAGAACATGTCAGTGCAGCAAGGGCTACAACAGCAACAGCCATGGATGTACATTTATACTCAATGCAGCAGTATTAAGAACACTGTAGTCATTGAAATGTAGAGAAGTTAAAGAATAAAAATCGTAAGTTAAAAAATTAATCCTATACGAAGAAGACATTAAGAAGTTGGGGAGAAACGATGCTTCATGAAAATACTTAAGAGAAGACGAACAAGAAGTGGTGAAGATACACGAATTTAGAATGTCTTAAGGAAATATTTATTTATGAGTAATGTGAAAATGAAAAATAATGCACTAAGCAGTTCTCAGGAGAAAAAAATGGAAACGGGAGCAGCTGAAAAGCACTATTCAGATGCATGACAGCTAATAGTGTTTAATTTGAGAATTCAAGCCTTTCAGCAGAGGGATTGTGATCCTTTAGAGCACATGACGTGAGATTGTGACATCTTAGTGGAATAGTCGAATATAAGGGAAAACGGTAAAAATGATGCCCGTGGGCGTTATGAGTAAATTGCATTTGTGACTGCTACTTGGAAAGTTCTTCTCCGTGAAACCGGTTGTACCAGTACGCCTGTACCCAGGCAATTTCTAAGAAGTATAACTTCCCAATTCTAGGCTAAAAGGGCGAACTATGTTACTCGCACACGAACTATGTTATCATTGGTAGGTGTACATTCGTTCTATATTAACATATATGATTCCTTACCTTTGACCTCAAAGTCTTCGGGTTAATATATCCTTTGATGTTTTTCGGTGACGAGATGTTTATTTCTTCCACCGTTGTTTTAGTGGATATTTCTACTTTGGGTGCAATAATACCCTGTAGAAAAATAGCAATCAATCCATAACAGATACGGAGTAACATTAAGGGCTACATTCGTTCTACGCCAATGTAACTCAATAATTACGGGAAATTGGCACGATGGTTCCATCAACAGGTCAATATCTACTCCAGCCAAAACGCCCCGTCGTGTGGTTGAAGGATAGAGCAAGTCAAAGAGGGCTATTTCGAAAGTTGCCAAAATCACTTCGTCGGTGACATTAGATCCACTTTTTTGAACTAATTTCATTCGAACTACTTGTTCCTCGAAATATTTCTGTAGATCCACGAGCTGACGACACGTTGATATGAGCTAAAAGGATAATATACATATAGTAAACAAGTCATAGTCATGATAGACGATGTTCAAAGCGCAGTAATCATTTTAATAAGTTACCTTTTCGAAAACAAACTGTTCGTGGTACAAGAGAGGAAATACTGGTGGAAGACATTGCGTTTTCGAAGAAAATCCAAGGATGTTTATCTTTAAACGCACTTTCCCATTTGGGCACAGCCATACTCCCGGGCAAGTGACAGCATGAACGTCAAGGTTTATCACTACCTTGAAACCTTTGGTACACATTTTCAGATGTACTCAATTTATATATGGTGCTCCGCTAAAGCTAATTATGTGCCATTCCAAGACCTGATCCTCATTTTCCCCGCGAAATGAGTCTTCTCTTCCCAGTTCACAATTTACATGGCCGCCATGTGTGTACGTTGCTTAGCAACGTAACACACCTAACCACTACCGCCAATCAACGTTGTGGAGAAAATGGTGAGATGCAGAGTGGGACCATCAAAGACATGTACACGGGAGTATGCTGGTGGAGCCGACTGGAGTCGACCTCTAGCAAATTATCAATGAAACTTATCGGAACCACCAAGGCGGTCGTTGAATCGAGGAGTTGAATACCAAATAACTGATTCCTATTTATTTCCTATGATGGCCTGAAATTTGGTGATTGGAGAACACTTTCTCGGGAAGAAAACGGAACGACTGTCCACTAGTGGCTCACTATGCCATCCCACTTCGTGGCTTTCACACACAGGATAGTGATATTTCTGTTTTGGGCCATCGTTCCTCTTGCGGATTATTTCCATCAGCATATCCTCCCTAATTTCAGCAATATGTTTCCTTGATCTATCAGAGTAAAATTTAGTAGCCAACGTATGATCTGTAAGCAAAAAAATTTCCAGGTTAACTACAAAGAAGGAATGCAGGGTCCGCTTGTCATTATTTAAGCCACGGACTATAAAAATATTTACTAATTTCTATTACCTAATATTAAAGAAGTAATATTACTATTTACTAATTTCTACTATCCTTGATTTAAGCATTGCTGTTTTGATACTCGATTGTAGCCTAACGCACGGTACAGAAAGTTGCTATATCCATTAAGACAAACATGAAACTTGAACTCATTTTTGCACAGCTCAAGTCAGCTTTCAAGACAAATTTATTTAGAGGTCTTACACCGAAATAAAGTGAACGGCTACGGTATTAGATTTCCCATTTCTTGGTATTCCACCTGTTTTCCAATTTTCGATACAACTCCTACGTCAGTCTTTCTTTCAGAATAAAGATGGAACAAGACTTCACTTACCTCGGGGAGACGCCTTTGATTTTCCTAGCTCGGAGGAAAAGGAAAAACACAGCTTAAACGGAGGTCTTTCTTTGAATCCAGTTTTACTTCCAGGTGATTGAACGAAATTTATATTGGTGCTGCTAACGTCATCGGTGGACATATTTTTTCGGACTTCACCGTGCGTACACACCCGTAAGAGATGTCACGAAAAGTACAGGATTGTGTTTCACACTCTCCCGCTCTTATTTCACGCGGCAACGTGATTCGAAATTAAGAGCACTAACAGCAC
Source organism: Ceriagrion tenellum (assembly GCA_963169105.1). NCBI lineage: Eukaryota > Metazoa > Arthropoda > Insecta > Odonata > Coenagrionidae > Ceriagrion > Ceriagrion tenellum. The sequence goes on from OY720632.1 coordinate 64,137,340, forward strand.
TAACTCCGTTTGGAGTTGTTACTAGTCATACACGTAGGTCTAAATGGCTGAGAAAAACAAACATGTCAATAATTCCCCTCGAACTCAATCTTCTGTGTGTCACATAGCCACTCTGTTTATATATACGAAATATTTAAGTCTCCTCCGAGTAATCGATAAATTCAGTCTCCCGTAGCAGCCGTTTGGAGTGATTTTTTTCCAAGCATTGAAAGAGAATAACCGATTACGATGAATTTGCTGCCACATTACCAGGTAATTAAAAGGCAGAGTTTGTGATTGCTGTAAATGTACACCTAATATAGATTTCTTCAAATTTTCCAAGCGAAATTAACGGAATGCACACTCAAAATGCTGAATACCGCAGTTTCTATGGTGTAATACTGTCGTGAATGCGTTGCGGCTTTTGCTTTTCGAAAGAGAAACTCGACCCTCGAGTACTACTCGTCGCAGGATATTCATTGGAATTAGGCAAATTGAGTGGGCTGATTTCTATTATCTGACCTGTGCGGATATTTCCAATTAGGTAGGTCATACAATGGCCAATAATTCACTGTATTTCTCGTAGAACTCTTTTGGGAATCCTTGACATCTAGGACAGTAAGTAATGCTTTGGCAGCGCCTAAAAGTAAGCACTTTGCGGTGACGTATCAGTAATGAATGAATCACAATGAATTTATGATAAATATCTAGAACCCTCCAAGTCTTGGTATGGAACTTTCCTAGATAAATCCCAAATTTCCTAACCTAAAAATATTCCTCCTTCCCAACCAACCCACTCCCTCTCTAAGCAATGAGTTCTGTGAATGAAAGATTTGACTTGCCCAGGTCGCTGGAAAGAGTGCACTATCAAAAATTTATCATCAAACTTCAAAAATCAATTCAGCTTACGTATCACATCCATTAAATACTTAATGATCGTTTCACTATTTCTGAATGAGGGCTTCCATTCCACAGGACTGAATCAGAGCTGGCAACAGGTGTAGTTTCTCTCCTAGAGGAATGAGAAACTTGTAATGGTTCCCTCAAAAAATATTATGCAATATCAATTATTTAAGAAAAATGGTCATTGTCACAGACTGCCAAATAATAAAATTTCCTACACCTAGAGCAATATAGAAAACTGCTGCAAACATCAAAGTGAATATTTGACTGGACAGATGGTTCATTGGTCGATCTTTTTTAACTCATTTAAAAAAGTGCAAGATCTTCACAAAGTTCCTACAGGATTCACTCCATGAAGGGAATAGTTACCTAATAGGGAAAAACTAAAACCTGATGACGGGAAGCTTGACCTTAGCATTACAGGCTTCCAGATTACATGATTCCAGTAAGGGTGAAGAAAATACTACAATCTTGCATATGTAGAGAAATGATAGGCAAAAATACAAAACTGTACAATTTTATTTGTATCTTCTGAAGTTGACCAAAACATTAGGCCAAATCACATCACCTTCAGTGGTTGTTTTACTCACATACAGCATCAGAACATAAACATCAATGCAATCATCATACAATGATGACATTAACAAAATCAACTGAAAGCCAGAGAACTTGTTGAGGTGAAATCCTCAACCGTTAATGCATTTCAATAGCATCTCAACACCTTAAACCCTAGATGCATTATTTAATATTTGATAAAACGATTACATGGAAGATTTGACAATGTCAGAGAGAGATTTAAAATCCACACTTTTTTAATCTCAGGTAGTACGAGTTGGCCAAAACTTTGATTTAAAAATTTAAAATTATAAGCAGCTGTGGTCTACACCACCACACAGCTATTTAATCAATGCTGGTTTTCTCCAGATGTAAAGATTCATGGGAAACACACTTAAGACCCCTCGAGTGGCCTTAACCTTTCAAAACAACCTAGATGCTTCTTGACTTCTTTATCACACTTTTTAGTTTTCATCATGACATTCATGATAATTCTCACATCATGGACTGCCATTACACACACAATCATTTTCCACACACACACAAACACACATTTATCGCAGTCTCACGCTCTCTCATTAAACCCTGAGTATATTGTTTTTCATTTCCTGAAACATGAAAATTTTATTCTATTTCCCATTTTTCCTTCTTTAGACGCCCATCCCCCCTAAAGCATGGGAAATATCTTCAATGCTCAAATTAGTGATCTCATCCCAACCTTGCTCAACTAATCATTGTGCATCACACAAAAATTTCCACTCCGGACTTAAAAAACATAAAAAAAGACAAAACATTTTCAAACTAAACTACAATCTTTACAGCAGCCTTATTTTTGTCCACTAATATTTTTTTCGTTGCTCTCTTTATAACTTCATCACTCTACAGAAATAATTCCCCACCTTTCCTGCACAGTCTCCCAAATAAATGTTGAAAATGAGTTGGATTTTGAATTCCAGCTGCATCTAGTTAAATTTGAGCGTTACGTTATATTAGTAAATCGGATCATTGCGAACCACAATATGGGTCACTAGCTTAACTTTTAAATCCATATATTTCACACTTTCAAATTTTTAAACTTTAAAAGTTTATCACACTTAAAACCCCTTGAGATCCTTGCACTTTTCACATAATTTTCTTGGTGTGGTACATTTCTTCATTCAGTTTCACTTTCACCCATTCAGAGTAAAGAAATGCCATTTTTCACCTGCTTCCATGGTCCCCTTTGGCACATTGTTTAGACAACCTACAAGAAACCAGTCCCTTTTCCATCGCCTGCAACATCATTCCATTATCACCTGCCGCATCCCTCTGGGGTCTACAACCTAACACGCTATCTTCAACCAGTACACTTGAGTTAACAGTAATATTGGTGGAAAATAGTGCACTGTACTAATGTCACTCTTACAGTGACACCTCAACTGTTTTATACCATTTACATTATTATAGTACCATTTCATACGATGCATTTCTGTAGGAGTACCATAACTACAAAACTAAAGAATTTGTTAATGGGTAGTCTTTGTACCATCAGATCCTTTGTAAATAACAAACTGTTATTGCTTGCAACTTTCAAAAATCAAGAACTAAACAAACAGACTTGCCAATCTTAACTAAATGAAATTGTGATCTGAAGGCTTTCTATTTAAAAAAAAACAGCCTTATCAAATCATGGCTGACAAATCAACCACAATGAATTGCTTTATCCCACATCCAATTCACATAACGTGGCTTTTCACCCGGACGGACCTTCCAGTTTATAGGAAAACTTTCCAACACCAACTGAGTGCAGCCAGGTTGCTACAGCCATCCTCTCATTCCTATTGATCCAAAATGCACCATTTTCACATGACCAACTTCTATAACTCTCTCCCGCACCCCTCGTTTGTTTCCTCCAGACATATCAGCCACTGGGGGAGGCCGCAACAGCCTCTACGCGAAGACTTTGAGCTGCTCTTGTCATGCGACGCTGAACAAGTGCTGACTCCGAGGGAGGAGAGAGCCCAAATGGGGGAGTTGGCTGGTCATCAAAAAGTGGAGAATTCAGCGACTCATCCCTGTCATCAGTGGTACCTTCATTGAGGTGTCTGAGATCCATGTTCATGCTGAAATGCTGCAAAACAACCCGGTTCACAGCCATTGCACTCTCTGCAAAGGCAGACAACTCCTTGGAACTGTTATTCCTGCAATGGAGAAGGAATCCAAGAATTACAGTTTGAACTGGTTTTCGCAGCACTTCACATAAACCATATGGTTGAATGCAAAGTATTGACTCTCTGTTCTCTGAAATTCTGACCACAATCAGATCAAGAACATAAGTCCTCAAAATAATACGGACAATTTCCAATTTACATCTCACGAGAAAGACACTATATTGTTTCTAAAATGTTTCTGCAGAATTTTGTTCCTCAACAAAACAGCTGGAACCAAATCTGCAGAAATATTTGGTTTACTTGTACAGTGTCTAGAATCCACACATTTCCTTAGTAAGTGATGTGTTACTGATCTTTAGAGATCAAGAATAACCCATATGGGGTGTGAAAAGAAGGAATAGAGAAAATGTTATCTGACAATAACATGCAACTAACCCAAAAAAATACCTCACTACAACCACCCTAAGCAGAGAAATAGGCTCAAGCAATTTGCTGAGGACTATTGTCTCCTCAATCACACCCTCAAGGCAATAGCATTTCCATTGAGACATGTTACATACATGAATCTACAGAGATACCGCAAACAGTCAGCTAATGTTCATACCTTCTAATTATTTGAGGTGTAGTAAGGGTCTGTGCTGACACAGGAGTTGGAATGGGTGCCGAAGTTACAGGTCCATTGTCATCTGCCAACCAAGGATGGGATAGGATGGACTCAGCAGATGGTCTCCTCATGGCATCCTTGGCCAAAAGTTGCCTGATCAAGGACTTGGCTTCTTCAGATATATATTTCCATTCACGCTCTGGGAATTCATAACGACCTTCTTGAATACTCGTGAACAAAAGCTCCTGCAATGGAATCAAAACACTACATTGTGAACAGTTCATAAAATGTAAGTCATTAACCGAAATAATTCAAGCATTACAGTGTAATATACTAAAATAAACATGCACGAACTATGCCACATCAATTTAAAGTAGAACTAGGAGAAAGAAAGGTCTTAGACCCACAATGGTACATATTACAATTAGAAGGAATTCAAAGCCAACAAAAACAGTTCAAGCATGAAAAGTCAAGTTCCCAGGGTGGCAGGTATTGAAAGTAGCTTTGTCATTGACAGAGGCCGCAGCCAGCAAGACTATTCCAAGAAGTGTATTTAAAAAAATGTTCAAGTCACTACTGATAAATTATCCAGACAGCAAACTCTACAATTACTTTGAAAACTGGTATCGCATCATCAGTGGGAGTAAAAAGCCACTGTCCAACTTATACCACATAACTATGGCAGACTAGCAACAAAAGTTGACTCACCTGGCAATACTGACAATTTTCTCCCCTCTCCCAACCACAATCAGCACCACAGTTTCCATAAAATGGTGGATATCCACACAGAAGAATGTATGTTATCACTCCCAGGGACCAGAGATCACATCGCTTATCATATGTGGTGGCATCTCCTCCAACAAATGCATCAACAACTTCCGGAGCCATGAATTCAGCACTCCCCACCTGCAACACATAAACACAATAAAGTAATGTCACCAAGAGTACAGGAGCTTAGGTTTATTCTTTGAGCTTGAAAGAATATTAGATAGTTCTCAATTTCCTTGAAGCCTTTTAATGACAATTTCACTTGTAACAATCATTAGGAGCAGAAATTTTGATCAGTTCAAAATGACAAGATGGTCAAGTGATATTGCCTTCAAGACCACACTATTTAATCAGAGCCTAACTACCAATTCTGTTTATACACAGCATTTCTGCACATGAACAAATAGCAATTTACATCCATATATATCAGCTACAGAAACTTAAAATCAATCTTAACTGGCAAGGATTCTGATAACAGAATAATACTTATAAGCGGAGACTGGGAGGGTAATACTTACAGGAGTTAACAGTTGAGGAGTAGTCAGTGGTGAAGTCAGGTTAGAATTGAATTTGATCCCTGATCCCAAATCAAAGTCACAAATCTTCACTGGACTTAGTTTATCAGGGTAAACACACAAGATATTTTCTGGTTTGAGGTCTCTGTGAGCAATACCTGCAATTGAAGGAATAAATTAACATAATGGCAAGTGCTGCCTCTACATTTTAATGTGTAACACAAGCATAGTCAGCCTATCATTACATTTTCAATCACCACAAGATGGCCAGGCCTAAGACTTATTAGTGGTAACAATGATGTGCCTGACCGCAAATTTTTGCCATTACAAAAATAATGGTAGCTAATTTAATGGTAGCTAATTATATTATATTTTCATCCATGGGGTAGATTCTTGAGCACGAGAAGTTTGAAACAAACAGATTCTACAACAGAGCTGAAATTATTCAATACAAGACTTCACTGTGAAAACCATTCCCAAAATAAAAATAGCATGTCAGAGTTATCTAACTAAAAGAGAGAATGCATTGCACACAAACCTTTCTTGTGAAGGAAATTCAGGGCACTGGCTAGATCCCTCACAATCTGCTTTGCCTCCCTTTCGGTGAAGTGGAGCTGCTCCTGAATGCGCCCTAGCAGTTGACCACCATTCACTTTTTCAAAAACAAGATAGAAACAGTTGTCATCCTCAAAAAATTCCAGAAGGTTTATTATGTTGGGATGACCTTGGCAGTGATGAAATGTCTCCACTTCCTTAAATACTCTTGCTCTACTATGGCCTGGAATCTTCTCAATTATCTAAATATAAAAAAGAAAAAGCAATGAAAAAAGGGTCAAAATATTCTCCATAAAGATACTCCCAAGTTTAAAAGAGATTTCAATAGTTAGGATATATGACTCCTGCTCAATATTTTGGATAATTAGCTATTAACTAAAAACCAGCACTCAAATGCAAACTTCATATTGAATATTTTTACAGTTCATCCCCATCTTAAACAAAAGTGAATCAGTAACGAAAAGGCAGGTTAAATAGTCCCGATTACAGGTACTTCGGTTGTGACCCTAGAAAAATGCCAGATATTCTGAGGAACCGTGATATAATCGTGTTTAAGACTTAGAATCCCGAAAAAAACCCTATTTAAGGAGTGGAGTAATCAAGCAAGATATTGGCTACTTGTACATGGGGGCGCTCTTTCCCTTACCTTCACGGCATACTCCAAATCGGTCCAGTTGTTGACACACGTTTGGACGGAAGCGTAGGCGCCTTCGCCCAGCGTCTCACCGGTCAAGCGGTACATCTCCTGGAAGGTGGTCGGCATCATGCTGGACATGGTGCGCTTCTTCTTGCGCCTCTTCCTCCTCGCTTCTTCCTTTCGGTCCGCCACCGTGAGCGCCCCGAGGCCACCGCTCTCTTCCTCGGCCACCTCGGCTGCGCTTTGGTTGGACCCCACCTTCCCAACACCCACCGAACCCCCACCGCTCTCTCCGGCCGCAGACCCGTTGGACGTCGCGGCGGCCGTCACATCGCCGTCTGAGGACCCTCCCGTGGGGAGCGCGGCGTCCAGTGTCACGGTGGCCGTAACTGTTATCATTGTCTTAGGCACCTCACTCTCCTCGCTACGACTTCCGCCAATGGTCTTGGCGCCGCCGTCTTCTGGGATCATCATCCCCAAAACCTCGCCTGATCGGAAAGGAAAAAAATACGGAAATATAGTGCGACGTAGAACAGCAAGTGCGAAACATGACATGACATAATATTTATCGAAACATAAAGGCTCTCCCTTCACGATCCACGACTCGAAGGTACCCTAAGCCCGAAAATTGGACCGGCAGGGTATCCATTGAATAGTTTAAAATATTGTCATACATGAAAGAATGAACAAAGGAAGCTACAAAAAAGGTTTGATTTACCGGGGAAGCGAAGGATTGATCATTTTCCATCCCCTGGAATTTGTTTATCAAAAGATACCCCTTATATTTCAATGGGAGGAACTATCAAGCTTCCATTTTTGGAGAGAGAGACCAGAACAAGGATATATCCTGAATTAAATACTCATCATCCTCATAACTAATATGAAAAAGAATCCAGGAGTCGTAGGAATTTATTTTGCTCCACCACCAGTGGCAACCTGACACGAAAGGTCCCTTTACGCATGGCGGTCATCACGAGAAGGGAAGGTTCAATTCTGATACAACTAAAAGGTGTTTCATCCTAGCCATCATAAGGTAGGATAAAAATTTGGGTTGTTTGTAATAAGCAACTTTTCTGGCAGGTTTTGTACATCAGTTCTTGCGTGTCCCAAACATATGTATACGTGTTAACAGCAAACAGAGCTGAAGCAACAGCGAACTTTGCTACAGCCACCATCACCTCCGCCAACTTTTTTCCTATCATTTTTCTTCCCACACAGAAAATGCTGCACAAGTTGCCAGGTGTGCTTCAGAAAGACGTCCCGTGAGCGCCGGGTTTGTGCCAGACGGTTAACACGGCTAGCACTACACCACGACAACTGAGCACGGATTCAGTGAAGCACTCCTACGGTGCAGGAGGGAGTCGATGCGACCGACTTTCCTGACCGGTTCGGCAAGCTTACATAAATTGGGCCAAACTGCGAGAGACTGGAAAGGTACTGAGAATCCTTTGTTCCTAGTAGGGTGGGAGCCGCCTTTTAGGAATCGAACTTATCTACAATGTGATCGAGTATGAAATACAAAGGGTGACTATGAATAATGAACTTCTTCCCCGAGAGTTATGTTTACGCTCATCAAGCAATACTTCATTGACATCTCCATATAAGGTGGAATCTTTAATACAACACTTACAGTGTCTGCATCGGCAAATTGAACAATCTCCTGCTTAATGAGAAATAACGGCATTAACAATGGAAATCTGCGAGAATCCCGACTTCTTAATATTCACTGACTGAGAACACCGCCGTTGGATAGCGACGAAATTTACAGGAACTCCAGCGTTTGACCGTGGATCATTAGAAGACATTCGACAGACTAGAAACCAAATTACAATCGTCGCTATTTTTTCACGTTGCTTTATCCCGAAGGTCAACGGTTTGATAACTTTGAGTAGGTAGATAATTCATTGCGTTTAAGCGATCCCCACGATTCCAAATTACATCCAGCTGATGGGGGAGTGCCATCGAGTCTCCAGCATAATTACATTCATTTGTGAACAAGATACGCATAAAATGTGCCTCGAGACACGATGAAACAGGATAATTGTTTACCTTTGCTAGGATTTGTAAGAATCAATCATCTTCGAGTCATAATATAAATCCATTGTCATGTATACGAGTCTCGTAGTGTCGGTTTTACAAAAAAAAAATTTAAATTTAGCACCCAGTGGTATATTGTCACTAAAATATCTGAAAAAATCTTGAACGCACATGCGCGATGGCTCACCCCGGCAAATCAATATACCCCTCCCTATTCCATTCCCTGCCACTTCGCTCTCATGCAAGTTCCCTCATATCATCCGTACAAATCCCAACATTAGTCCGCTACGACCGAAATCGGTGCAAAAGTGATGAAACTGAAACCGGTGTGATGTTGAAAAGGCCCCATATTATTAATGGGATGACGATGACGAAAAAGACCTGCTGCTGCACACTTTACGTCCAAGTTTAATAATCGCCGGCCACGTAAATTTACTGCAAGATATTACTTCCCACAGAGAATAAAGGCTTGCCAAATCTTAAACTGAGTAAAATTTACATAAATGCATTGAATATACAAGTATTAACCAGCATGATATCACCATCTCAATAAGGATTAGTAATTTCCTCGCGCACACAACAACATTTGAAGACGTCGATGCTTGCCAGCCTCAGCTGCTTTACGAGCAACTCTTCTAACTGAAATTTTTCTACAATAGAAGAAATAATTGACTAAAAAGGCGCAAACCATTCACTTCATAAACTGGGACCGTGTAAGACATCAGGGACAACAGTCTGCGATGACATTTAGAAAAACTACAGAATATTTTAGGTCTACTACAAAGGATTTACATCTTACTAAAGATTTATCAACGAGAAGGTATCCATGATACAGGCATTAACCACAGTTTACTAACGAACCACACTAAAGAGTAAAGAAGCGGATTGCCAATTACAAAAATTATGAATCAGTCTCAAGAGTTCAGCACACTTTCAAGCTTCAGTAGTGCCTTCGCAAATGACAACACGAGTTTTGACGGCTTTTTCACATTAGTAAACAAGCTGGTCAATATCGCTACAAACAACGAGGACCGCCATAAAATTAAAGCACGACTAGATTGACACCTGAACGCTCTGAATATTTGTAATTTTTAAGGTCCACACACAACGATATTTAAAAGTAAACACAAGGGCAATTAAATCGTCCATTCTGTTGGTCGGAGTTCCGAACGATCAAATCATTCCTGTCATAGTTAATGCATTACTATAGAAAAATCTTTCGGACTTTCGGAAGTTACTATTATTGTCATTGAACTTGAATGAAAAACTCGCGCATTACTCTATTTAAATGCGCTAAAAATATCTCGTTGAATCGGGCAACGGACCATTAAGCTGCGGACATGGGAACCCCCTGGGGCAATATTCAACGGAAAGAGACATTTCCCCAGCATAAAAGAAATTGCTGCCACAAGTGAAATGTCGGACTACTACAGCTAATCACGACAGGAGAGACAATCGGCAAAAAACAAATTCGCTTTAAAGAGATGCGCCCTATCTCTTTTACTAGTCTACAACTATAAAATCACTATAGAAGGGTAACCAACACTACATGCAAATTAAACATCTCGGTGGAAAGTAAAGAATTCAAATAACTACGTGAAAACATTACCACGTTAAGACAACACAGCCAAATTCTTGTTTCAACCCACTGAAACAAGTGGTATGAAATTTACCAAAACACTTATCCTAAGAACACTAAAAAACCGAAGAAAATGCGGACAGAAGTTCCACTCGTCTTGATACTCAAAACACAACTTCAAATAATTCTTAAGACGGATGAAGAGTAATTAACACTTACAGCAAGCCTCCTGCCCTTCGTCGACGTCTTCCAACAGCTTCTCAACCATGATCGGTCTTCCAAATCCCTGGCTTGAGACTCAAAAACTTTGACGATCAATGGTAGAGAAGGCCAACACAGGACTCCCAAGAGGACACCGAACTAGGTGGAATTTTTGGAGTCCCTCACTCGCTCCGAACGTCAACACCACAGTCTCTCTCTCGCCAACTACCCAAACTGAGGAGGCCTTCGGCCTCTAGCACGAACAGATGAAAACTCCCAGCTTCCAATTCGCCCAGAAGAAGCAGCGAACGGATCGCAGCAATAAAAAAACACGAGCTCAACAAACGACAGTGAAAAGAACTACCACGGCAGTCGCCTCCAGGTGACGCAAATCTCTCCTTTTCCTCTCTCGCCCGCCCTCCTTTCAAATCGCATCCAAGGGACGTGTCAGAGATCTTGGACAACAACAAGGAGCCGGCGTACACGCGCAACGACGAAATGGGTGCTGCTGCTGGCAACCCCAACTGGTCCAAGCTCGACGGCTGTTCTGCTGATTCTCGAGCAAGCAAGTCTCCTCATGCTCACCCCTCTAATCCATTCCCCGCATCGAAACGAGCCATCCACTCTTCTGCGCACGACTGCCTCGCCGCACGTAGCGCGACTTGTTATATGGAAGAGAGGGGCAGGAGGGAGAGAGGGGGCGGGTTGGGGGGTCACGTGGTAACGCCGCTAGAGAGAAAAAAGAAGAGAGGAGAGGCGAGAGGACGGAAGGAGAGGGGGGGAGGTGAGAGACGAGGAGGAGGAAGGGAAGGGGGAGGGAGTCGGGGAGCGAGAATGGGCATCATGTGAGTGCAGGAAAGGTTTGGGGGGGTGAGGGAAAGAGAGGTTGGAGGAGGGGGAGGACGGAGGAAATGAAAAGGGTCTGAGGGAGGGAGGTAAGGTTTACGGAGGAGGGAGGAAAGGGGGGGGGTAGGGCTAGGGTGAATAGCGGTGATGGAGGCACAGAGGAGTGAGAGAGGCTGGTTATATTCGATTGGAGCGATGCGTTCAGAACGGTGGATCCTATTGAGGAATAGATGGCAACGACATTACTAGGAGAGGTGCATAGGCCCAAAAAGATAAGCATTACCACGGCGTCAGTTTCACGGGAGGCACACAGACAGGAGTGCGAGGCTAGTTACATTTGATTGAGGCGACGAGTTCAGAACGGTGGTTACCATAGAGGGATAGAAGGCAACGAGGATACACATTAGAGAGGTACAGAGGCTCAACAAGCAAAATGCACCACCCTGGACACAACTACATAAGAGAGAGGTAGATAGCAACTGGATTGGGATGATGAATTCGGAAAGCAGGACAAAGGGGGAGAAGGTACCTCGGCTAAAAGTGCATAGCCTCAAGAAGCACAATACATTTCCACTTCGTCAAGAATATGCACTCCCTAATCCTTCCCTTGCTTATTGAGTTAGGGGTTTAGAAGTCATCTCTCAAAGGTCGAGATTTCATATTTCCTGAGACCGCGGGGAACAAGTAATCCTTTCATTATTCCTACAAACATTTCAAAGAGTCAAAATACAAACACTTGGCGGCAACACTGCTTAAGGAGGGTGGCGAAATATAATTCTTACATAGCCTCGCTATATCATTTGGTCGAAGGAGTGAAATAAGTAAATAATAATAATACCCAACATACTGGGGGACCATAGGTTATAACAACAAAATGTCAATATATCTGGAGCAGAGGTAATACACACCTGAGCGGTGTACCGACAGCATTTTCAAGAAGGAAGTCTTTATTTTTAACGTCAGGATACAAATCAGCAATTTAGGCTGAAAATTCTTTCCTTCTAAGCAATGCAGCACAGCGTACTGCCAGCAGCTGAGTGACTTGAAGCCATCTTGGCTCCTTACTAGCAAGGATTTATAACCCAGGGTGTAGGGTTGCTTGCTGACGCACGTCTCTCGGAATGCTTACGGCGGGGCATTTAACCAAAGCTCGGCACTGCTAGATGCCGCCCGAGCTATGCCGACCAACCCCGCAGCCACCAGAGCACCAGGTCGGGTGACCTTGGAGGACGGCTCCCAAAACTACAAACTGTAGTCGACCTGCCAACCCGCACTCTCAATATTCAAAGAATTGAAGACCGGGATTGATTGGCCCGTTTATTAAAATTGTTGTACAGGATTGAAAACATATCGCGACGCAAAATTACATACACAAGCGTACAGGAGAACGGACGAAGGGAGTCCTTGGCAGCGACCAAAACATTGGGGAGTTGGCCCTAACAAAAACAACGCCGTCGGATGAGGGAAGGATCATTCGAGAACGCCGGCCGGCTTCTGCGCCGTCGCGAGGGACGGAATGACGAGGGGAGGGGGGGTCGACAGGAGAGAGGGAGGGAGGAAACGAGAGAGCCTACGGGGGAGGGGTGGGGACGAAAGACTGGGAGGGAGAGGGGGACGAAAGACGGGGAGGGAGCGAAGGAGAGGCGAGAGAGGGCAAGAATGGAGGGGAAAGTTTGCAGTGCGGCGAGTGCGGCCGAGAAGCGGGAATGGTCGGTGGGCGGAGAGGGGTCGAAAACGATGGAAAGTGAAGAACTGACTGGTGAGGAGAAGATGAAAAAAAACGAAAGAATTCAGGGATGTGCACGGCCCAAGAAACATGCGGGGTGGAAGTCTGGAGCAGATGCGGTCGCTTGGAGTGGTAGGAGGAGGGTGGTAGTCGGGTGGATGGGTGCAAACGGGAGAGAGACAGAAATCGCGCTGCGTATGAGGATGAGTTTCAGGGTGATCTAAACACACTGGAGGAGAAGGAAGGAAAGCCAACAGAAAAATAAACAAGCAGGGGACGATTGCGGGTGTGCTGACAAGACAAAACGTAAAATAATGACGCGGGCAAGAAGAGCGGGTGAAGCACGTCCTATACGCAACGCGTCACTGATTTTACAACATGCGAATGCGACCACTTTCTGCAAAAACTTCACCAATCGATTGGGTGATGCAATTGAATCTTTGGGGTGATTGAGTGCGTCAGTGGAGGTTAACCTGTTTTCGATGGGATAGCACAAGTTTTTAGAATTCTAGAGTATGGGAGTATAATATTTCCCCAAAGAACTTTGGTAAGCAGCATACGTTATTAGGGGAAGCAATCGCCCGATGATCCGAAGTCATTCGCTCCATTAAGTAATTTGGGCCAGAGTAAAACCTTTAAAGAGAGAAAATGAAACGTCATATCCCCAACTACATTTAATTATCAATATCAATTTAAATATCCACATAAACATTGCAAGCCTGGGCGGCATTGGGGACTGGGTCACCAGCCAGAATCAAGGACGAGCAAAGGGATTAGGGGATGAAGGTGTGTATTAGTGGATTAGTGTTTCGGATGAAGGATAAATCGGACTCGTGGCGAGAGGTTTTGTCGTAATGTTGAGAAAGTACTCTCCACCCTCCAATACGAAATCGTCCAATATTCGCCAATCTGGACCGAGTCGATCGAAGAGGAAAATCATGCAATGACCTAGCTGGCCAGAACGGACAATATGGTCATATACGTCTACTTAAATTTTTCCGCGGGTATTCGAAGCTCGAGCGAAGAGAAAATACAAGTCGTATTGAATATTTGCATTACTTAACCTGATTATTCACCGCCAACTAACGGTAAGGATTCTACTCCTGGATAGCGTTTACAGCCCATATTATGATAAAAAAGGGAAATCCCTACGCTGACATGTGTCTCATGGCGATTAGGCTAGGATAAGCTTCTATGACGCCTGGATGCGTTCAAATAAATGACTATTAAGTCGAAGCAGTTAGCGCTTAAGGAAATTAAACGATTAACATTTAAATTAAAAGGCGATGCGAATCGGACACCCTGATTGTTCCTTCCCGGATGAAATAACAAAAATGAATGGAAAATATTTAAGTAGCCATCGGGGGAGGAGAAATACTACTGTAATCATCGTGAACGACTAGGAGGGAGCTGAGGATGAGCGGGAATATTTTGGGAATATAGGAAGATTGGAAAGACACCTCGCCCCAGTTCCACTCGACCAAGGAATCCACGGCATTATGTCCCATCCGATTGATCGAGAGATATAATTCCAGTTTTCACAACAGAGCAATCAAGGAAGGATCGAGATTTAATTGAAAAATCTCCCCCACATTCAGAATATGAAACCAAGCCCTTGGATTAGAAATCTATCATTATAACGACCATACCAAGCCTGTTCCCGGTACAAAAGAGTATCTTGAAAAGAGAATTGATTAATTAAGGAATTTAACTGCAATGCAACCACGCAAATGGTTCTCACGGGCAAATGCCCCAACTCTACCTAAAGATCCGTCCAAATTTAGTGGGAAAGACGCGCCCAATGGGCCGAAGTTCGACAAGAGCCACAAAATTTCCACTCGACTCTCCGATTTTCATTTTCAGCGGGAATATTGCGGACAGCATCTCCTTGTTCAAATACGAGCTTCAAACGCATGTTTATTTTGTGTTCTGTGGCCTTCGCGAAGGCTTTCCCTCATCCTCCGTCCGTCCATCCTCTGACGCACTGCCGCTATCTACTCCGGGACGTGGCGTGAGAGGTTGCCTAGCAAACGCGCACCATGATACCGGCGGAGCGATACGGGGATTTAGCGGAACGCAGAGCGGAGCGGGAAATTGAGTCAGTACCCAGAGGCGGAAAAAAAGATGATGGCTTAGAAAAAGGAAGAGGGAAGCTTTAAAAAAAAGCTTTCGATAAGACAAGACTTCGTTTAGCCTCACCCCTGACAACATTGCACCTAGATGGGGCGTCCTATTTGTTCCAAGCGCCAGGTGCGACACGATGATTCTCCACGTCCCACGGTCGTCCGCGCACTGAACAGCGCCCATGCTCATTCAACGATAGTTTGAAGGCAAAGATGGCCATTTGTAAGATCAACTTCATTCGGATTCTTCGGCCTTTCATTCAACACAAACGCTGCTTGCGAATTGTCTCCTTCATAGGACCAATAGGGTGTTTTCAAGAATAAGCGCATGCATGAAAAAAAGGCGCGAGAAATCACACTGGAACGAATGAATGGAACTTCATCACAACATTCGTAAAAAATGATCCACCGATAAGCTTCCATATTATCTGTGATGAAAAAATATAAGCGGAAATTGTCACAAAAGGGGTTGGTATTGATAAAAAAGAATAAAAAAACAACGCTGTAACATGCCACAGCATATCCTGAAATGAGCTCATCCAGGCATTATTCATTAGGCTCTAAGTAGAAAAGAGGAATAACGGTTAAGTTTGCATAAATATTTCACGCAAAATTATACCTTTTTAGCTATTACCAGCAATATCTTCACACGCAATTATCTTAATAACTCTATCATACACGCCAATCATCTCTCTCCATCAATTCATCATCGATAACGTAGAATCGTCTTTGGTTTCCCGGTAACTTGAACATATACTCGCAGCAACACACCATCATGCCTAGTGGATTACTTTATCCTGCAGCAACAGACCATGCAATTGTTTTGCAGTGCATTTGAGAAATTTCGCCTCCCGACAGGTTTTTGCTAATACATCAGTTGTCGAAGATAAACTTAAACTTCGAAAGCTTAAACTTAAACTTCAACTTAAACTTAAACTTCGATAAACTTAAAAAGTCGAAGATCGAACTTAAACAGGATAGAGTGCAATGTATATTGGTGATAGCTAACACCCTGCCACACACACACACCCTTGAGTCTCGTCTCGCACGCGTCTCGTAGGGTATTACGTAGAGGTAATGTTTCAGCACTAAAGATTTAAAAAAAACAGAGGGGTAATGTCCGAGCGAAATATCAATTCCAGGGGCTTTAAAGCGTGAATTCCTAATGAAATCTCGAGTCCCGTACTTCACACCAAAGTGCTTTCTCTACGCTACGGCGAGAGGAGAAAGTAAAAACGCGATCTATGGTGCAGTTTCTCTTCATCGTAGGTCAACAGATAAGTGACCACGCTTTCTGACGTCCACGTTTCACATCTAGAAGCCGGGCGTTGGCCAGAATTCATACGTCGACCCGGCCAACACGTCAACATTAGTAGGAAAGAAGAATAGTAATGAAAAAATGGTCATGGAACCATGCTTCTATCAGGTAACAAAATTACGCGAAACTGACCGGTTTCTTACCCTGAGGAAAAAATTAATAACGAGGGTTGACCAAAAGCATGACGCCTAAGGTAGTATTTGGCGGGAATGCAATCTGGTATGAAAAGTAAGGCATACACAGATATTTTTAACTTTAGGAATTCAGTCATACAACATTTGTAAGCACGTATTAATTCGTAAAAGTTTGAAATGCGATGTCATAAAGATTACCAGACCTGAAAAGCCCCAGACAGCAGCAGATCTGAAATAGAAAGTTTAAGTATCCGAGGGTAGAACTCAAACACTGAAGAAATATACTTTTTATTTGTTTCAAACCTAACCAGCCGCAACTGCAACGGGCTTTGTAAAGAACAGGGAGAATAAAAATAACATTAACAATGCCAAATAACAGGGCGAATAAACCATCTGGGAGAATAACAAAGGCCAAAGACGCTAAGGGTCAGAGAAAAGAGGTGCTTACGATTCAGTTGGGTTTGGAATGAGAAATACCATGGCGGCAATGAATATACAGGCATGCCAAAACGTTTTAAGAGGTTGGGGATGAAGCTGACGAGGCAGGTTAAAAATGTTTCATGAGGGCGGTGCGAGACTGAAGAATATCCTGGGAATATCACGAAAATTTCACTATCACGGATAATACGGCAGTTAAAAACTATTGTCAAGCTAAAGCCTCACGCCCTTCTAAGTCAATAAACAAACTTCTGTTCCATATATTACATTTCTTCAACATACAGCTGACAAACGTCGTAATCTTAACTGCGTCAATATGATACTTTCTTACTGATGTAACTTCCAGGAACGCATCCCAGTTATAAATTGGAGGTATATTAGGGAATCAGAATGGGAAATGAGAACAGTAAAGCAGTCGTAACGCAGTGTTTGTTCTCGGTATTCTGAACACAGTAAACAAATAACAAATAATTACAATCTTTTTATCCCTAGATGTATATTCTTAGGAAGTACAAAGAGCATTAGCAACATCTAATGGACAAACTACCGCTTTAAGCTTTTCAGTATTTTTCAAATAATGCTAAAGAGAAATTTCATCAAACGCCAGTATTCCCAACGGACGCTTTCGAATGACGAAATAATAAATTAAAATGATTTATTTCCTAGAAAAAAGACTACCACCCTTCATAGGCTGAAGTATATGTATAGTAGGCTGTAAACTGGGTTCAAATGATAGAATTTTTGCATACTCTTTAAGAATAAGTTTAAAGCAATTAAGGGGCATGAAGGGTGGAGGTGGGAGGGTAACCCCTTTCAGAACACCCAAGGTGCAGTCATGGTTTAGCGCACTACGACTAATGCGTGTGGATTAGTGACGATTATCTGAGGCGCAATGCAATAGACTACACGAAAGGTCACCAATCCATTCCGCTGGTTATCAATGCTTTTAAGACGTGAACTTGAACATCGTTTCCGCCATAATTTCTCGCGCTAAGTTTTCCACAAAAAAAGTAACGCGCAGGCCTGAAAATATTCGCACTCGCAGTTGGAGCAGTATCAGTCCCGCGTCATCGATAGATGCCCGGGAGGGTAGGGCCTTGGGTCACGAGCACTTGACGCACAACAATGAAGTCAACATTAAGGCAAGAAACTTATAAACAACTTCGCTGCGCACAACGTGGATATATCGGAAGAGGCACCCCGCCCCTCGGCTAGGCCAATCAGAGAGCGCTACGCCACTCCCCAGGGCGCGCTCATAAGCGCGGGGCGAGAGGGGTGTGGGGTTTGGGTTGGCAACAACGGAGAGGAGGAATGAGAGGCGGAAAGGGGGAGTGTCGCGTGAAAGAGAGGGGGAGGAAATAAAGGGAGTGCGGCCAGGAGAGGAGGGGGGGAATGCGGGATACAGGGGACGAGGAGAATGGGGCGGGGGTGGGAGGGTGAAAGAAGGGAGATAGAGAGTTGGCGGAGTGGAAGTGGAGATAAAACATGGAAGGGGGGAGAGTGGGGAACAAAGGGGAGGGAGGCATTGTTTAGGTTCTCACCCGGCTTCCGGACTCGAAACGCTTCCACCTCTCTTAAAAAGAGTATAGAAATCTACCCCACAACCAACACGATCTATTTTTTATTAATTAAGTGGTGACCCATGATCTGAGAGTCGAGTGCACTATACACGCTACGCACAACGGCACTTGCGCACAGAATTCGCGAAGGTCACGCACTTAATTCGCCACCGGCTTCCCAGTTTGTTTTTGACTCCCACAGCTCGCCAAGCCGGATAAATTTTGCGGGCGACGAACGCAGGTAAATACTAGCTCTTGTTTGGGGAAAGGTCCGAAAGAACTTAGGATTCGTTATCTGCGGTAATTCATTAAATAAAATATCGACTCTTAATGAATAGCAAACTTTTTAACTGAGGAGTGGGATTCAGGATGTCTGAATTACTCAGCAGAATTGATTCAAGACAATGTACATATCTTTAGCTTGATCCCTATAAATAATACGAACTATAGGCTCGACGAAATTCGAGTATTCCTCAAGTATTTTTCAAATTCTCATGTTTTCAATTTTTTTAAATGTTTAAACATATATATTTACTGATAAGCGCAGAGGTTTGGCAAGACACTTCCCAAGAGCACAGAGTCTGTAGGAGTCGAGCATGAGACACACGGGGTCAAGTTGACAGAGAAGCCATTATCTACGAGTTTCAAAGCAAAAAGCGTAGGTGTACCATCTTCACCTCACTTCGCGGAGATAAGGTGGTACAGAGTAAACTCTTTCTTCTGCGTGCAAAGTGGTTGGATAGCTAAAATTCAAACGTGAAACGTGAAGTTTACAGATGAAGCTTCCTCAGTAAACATTTCATTGAAGAAAAAAGGCAGGAGAGAACAGGAGACTTAAAAGCCTCAAAAACTGTACCGGATTCACCCCGATTTGCTGCATTTAGCATGTAAGATAACGTACGTAGAAGACATAAAGAAATAAAATAAAAGTATTCCAAAGGATGTGCGGTACAAAAAGAAGAACTTTTAAAGGGTAACGTAAGATAATAATTACAAAAAATATCAAAAGGTCAGAGTAATGCAGTTACCGCTCTGCTGCAGACCGGATTGCAGTGCATTCCGACTAAAGGGCCGTGAAACAAATAGAAACATCGGAAATAACATTACTCTGATCAGTAAAAGGCTGTACTAAAGTAGATAAAGGAATACATACATAAGGGATAACCACTGAGTACTACAACCCAATACTTATTAAACGTGAGAATTCAAAGTACATTTGAACGGAAACGTAATACGGACACGCAAGAGAGAGAATTCAATGAAAAGCTATGGAATACAAGACTTAAGGAAAGAGAAATGTGGGAAGGCCAAGGATCTGATGGTGAAAGTGAAGTCGAAAGACTCTTTGAGCCCAATTTTCCAGCGAAGAATATGAAGAAGAATAATATGAAGAAGAATAATATGAAGAAGAATAATATGAAGAAGAATAATGTCAATAAATACCCATTTTAAATTTAAACTTCTGACGTGGAAACGCCAAGATATTTGAAGATTTTGGGCAACATGGTGGCAAGGGTAAATTCATATCACCTGATACTTCCCCGTCGCTCACCCCACTTCCGTTATTTTTAATGAAATGGGAGAGGCGGCCGACAGGTGAGAGAACTTTCCGTATTCGGGACAGCGAGGGTAAATCGGAGGAGGGTTGTAATTTGGGGAGCGGGATTTGGGGTCAAGAGAGACAAAGTGCTGCTGAACGACAATTTTACAGTGCGCCCAACAAAAAGAATGGAGTAACTTGTCATCCTTTTCCACGGAAAATATAGGAAAGCCACAGGGAACAAAAATTATCAGGTGTCGCATGTGAAACCTTGGTCCTGGGAGACATCAACATGACGACTTAATCAACACAACCAAATCTCCTAGATCCTTGCACGATCCCCAGGCCAACGTGCACCCTTCCCTTAGATCCAAACACTAGGTTTCTCATCTCTTCGTCAAGAGCGTGAGCACTCCTGTCGAGGGAATGTGTAGGGTGGAACATACACATTGGGTGTAGAGGGTGATAATTATGGGTTGCGAAGACGCAGTATTACGGTATCATCACGCATCCGTGTATCATCCAAAGTTACACATTATTTCACATAAGTATGTTGACAACTTGGCCAAGAAATTTTTAACGCATTAAGGTCCTTCATGAGCATTCACGACTGAAATGAGGCTGTATCGAAAAAGCAATATTTTCCGCGAATATTCAGAGCTCATAAGAGCCTTCAATAAAACGAGATAAAAAAGTTCTCGAGCTGGTAGCCAGCATGTTGGATCGCTTTTCATATTTTTTTTGCTGACTACGCTATGGCCACAACTAAAAGCAAATCACACACGCTAGATTCTAAATGAGATACATTTTTATGGATAAAAGCATTACCCATCAAAACGCATTCACTTCAATATTATTACTTTATCTAACATTGCAAGAGTGGCTGTTTGCATCTTAACCAGAAATAATTCCCTATCGCTGCCGGCAGGCAACTGTGTAGATGATGTGAGCAGAAGAGATATTCATGTATTTTGCCATTCAATAAAATTTTTCACCCGATTCACACATAAGCACCTCACCTCATTTGTTTGAATGAGTCAGCGAATTTACAGACTTAACATCAAATTAACAAATTTCATTGAACCCAAAACGAATGTCCAGGGATATCGCAACTCAGACCAAGGGTCCTTAAATCATTTTACTGACACGGGGACGACAAAACTTTGAATGGCGGCAGATATAAATGCATCCTTTTGATGGCTACATTCGCTGAGGTAACGCTGAGGTTTCAGTCTTGCAGACAAATAAAACCAAGGTGAGCAACAAACATGGCAGGGTAATAAGTAGATGAAGTGAGGCATGTTGGTGAAAGTTAACTTCTTCACTCTAGTTCATGTTATGGTTTTATGTTCTGGTGATAAGTCATCCCTTACCAAACACCCTTTTCTTGGCTCGTAGGGTAATACGTAGATGAAGTGTGGTGCATCCTTGACAAAGTTCCACTAGCTTCGTTTTCCCTTATGAAACGCCACTTTACCGACGGAGAACCAAATCAGTTACGTATGCTAATGAAAAACGTGTCTTCAAACTGGAAGACAGCATCGTCTAATAAGCATGCAGAATAATGCATGTATTTTTCACGAATCTTCAACTGATGGATACGGAACACATCAAGGCCCAGTTTCACAATTTCCGGTTAAACATTTTCTCGGAATAAAAACCGAATCCCTAACGCTCATGTGAGCGTCCTCACAGTCTCATGTAGCACATAAAACCTGATTTCGCTGTTAAGACCGAGTTAACACCAAGGCTACGCTATCTTGCGACTGACTTAATCGGGGATTATAAAACCAATCCTAAAATTTGTATTCACACGGTTTGGTCTGTCGATAAATATATACGCCGAATCATTTCCCATTCATGATAAAAAAAGGAAAAAACGGTAAATGTGCTAATTCCGGAAGTATTTCCGTTACATGGGCTATCAACTTGATACTAGGATATCAAGGCAAAGGCGAGCGAGTCTGATTGAGTTGTTGGCGACTGCTCTCGTTGTTTCTAGAAGGCTTAAATTCGCTGATACACCTAAGATTTCTCTCCGTATCAATTTTTGTGCGAAGAGACAATTATTTGGTGAAACTATACGATGAAAAGTCCACTCATAAAAAAGCAGACGGCTTCTTTTATCGATTAAACGACTCAGCGGAGCAGAAACAGACGGTTTGCTAGCAGGGCTGAAGAAAGAGAAAGGTATGGTCATAAACACGGCACCAAAAATATTTCATTTGAGGGGCATGGTGTGAATTCAAACGTTGATTTATATATTCACAGTTTAATTTAATGCTTAGCCCCGACTTTTTTTACTATATAAATGTAACACAGCAGACCCCACAAGTACCAGGTCGCAAATTAAAATTTCCAAAAGTAATAACATCAACGACAATTGTTACCACCAATTAGCGAACATACAAACACTACTCGCGCAGATTAAAATTTCCGATCCTCATTTTCCGTTACTCAGTACATCGTGAAAGCGATTACCTCAGAAAAATTTATTTAGTAACTTCAATGAGTAATGAAATAAACGTAAAAGCCATAAGCACTCTTGAATTTAACAACTATCGAGACTTTACACGCCTGTTTCTATGACTCTAATTCACGGGGAAATAGAAGTTCCAATAACGCCATCTGATATCCACCGTTCATATTTGGATCCGGAGGAGAAGAAAATTCCCCTACCATAACCAAAGCTTTCCCATAAATGAGCGATAAGTATATGGCCAATTACTCCTCCAATAAACTGATTATTTTAAGTTAATAATCTTTTTATTTGGCAGTAAAATTAAAGTATATGGCATGAAATCACCATGGTGATAGCAAATATTTTGGTAGAAATGTTCATCGAAAGTTGAACTTAAATTTATTTACTACCCATTATTGTCATGGCATAGCTTAGAAATGGGAGGGGTGCGACTTAATACATTTCTTTCAATAACTCTCAGTTACTTATGACTAAATATAGTTTTGTGGATAGGCAGCATTTCCTAGTCTATCCACACCGGGAATATTTGAAGCAAGTGTAAGGGTAATGAAATAGACAACGTAGTAAATACAGTAATAGCCACAAATGATAAGTAGACTTGATCAAACTCTGGCAGACGTGATTTTATATTGATATCCACTTAACTTTGCTAATGCAGAAATCATGTACTCCTTCACGGTATTGTCATTTATGCACGCGAGACTTGACAGTATGACACAACTTATAACGTCCATTTTCACTTAAGACTACGTCGAGGCATTGCTTCTGTTATCATTTATTTCCCTCGTAAAAACTTGACCTTCCTCTATTTCCTTTGTTCTCACCAAATTAGGACTTGACCAACATCCCTCATTCCCTATGTCTCCCCAACGAAAGGATTCAAACTCCTATCACTAATCGCTGGTCAGCGAAAAGCACCTCTTCGAGGTGAACAGGTTTCACTCCGTGGCTATCGTTGGCTACATGGAGTCAAAGAACGGGGTTTACAATGAACGAAAGACGATGTAAGGAATCCACAGGTGAACCCAGCTAAAAGGTCAAGTTAAAATCACGCGAGTTCCGAGATCTATTACGGGCTAGCGGATCCGACGGGCCGATTCACAACACACTTTCAAAATAAGATAACCCACTTTACAAGGATTACAATTTTCGAACAAATCGTTCTTAGGCGGGTACGAGAACGGAAAAAATAGGAACTAATCTGGTCATAGAGTGATCGCTTCCTCAACCACGTCGGCCCATGCATTTTCAGGGTTATCAAAATGAGTCCTCCTGAAGGAGAGAGACGGCCAGAGTAGCAGACGTCTGGCTCATACGAGCGTACTCAAATCCTTGAGAGTAAGTAAAATCTATTTTTTACTTTTGGAAGAGGGTGGGTTGCCCATTATCCACGTAGATAAAAATAGGCCACTTTTTGACCCCTCACCCTCCATCGCCGACACTCGTAGACTTCATCCGGGCCCCCACGTCCCCCATTGTTATCCACGTAGACTTTTCTTTTTTGCGGAAAAAGCTGCGAAACGGGTTATTAATTGATGTCCATGGACTATCTGTAATTTAAAGCTGATTTTAAGGAAAAGCAAGTAAAAGAAAAACTACTCTTGTAGCTATGATAATGTAATTTACTACGACCATTGTCTCCGTAGACATCCCTCCAACCCCACTCCACCCCCCAACATGAACCTTCGTTGACAACCCTCGTACCCCCCTCCCTGTTTGGTGTCTACGTGGATTATGGTCAGCCATAGTGAGGTTAGCTATGTTCTCTGGATGAATATCAAATCCTAATTACAACACACCTAAAGATACATCATTTACGAAACCTCAGGAGATAACCCGTCTGATAGGTAAACATTGTATATTTAACGCAAATCCACCAATTCAGTTGTCTAATATAACACGAGCAAATTCAAGGACGCAGATGCCTATTCGAGCACCACCTAAGAACACGCCAAACAATCCTTCCTACTGATGTAAATACGTCACTCACGAGTAAACACCATCGACCACAAATACCAAACTGCAACTTAAAATACTACTCACAAACATGGGTGTCTTTATCCCGTCCTAGCAAACTGCATATCCCGCTATTTCACTCTCACAAACAGTAGAAGCAGTCATTCCATCGCTCGGCTACTGAAGGCTACAGTAATAGGAAGAGAGAACAGATCCGAGCTAATATACCGCTTACTTCCTCCTCCGAATATTGCATAGCGCCTCGACGAATCCCGAGAGAGGCCATGTCGCCGCGATGTAGGAAGAGGAGGCGAGAGGGCGGGCTCGTAGAGGAAGAAAGAGGGGGAGGACGAAGCGAGGGCAAACCTACGAGCAGAAGCGGCGGCGTGTCTTATGCAGAGAGGAAGGCGTGCGATGGGGAGACGGGGAGAGAATGCACTTCTCCACCTCCACACCCCTCGCCCCTTTACCCGTGCAGAACGAGAGGAGAGGCGTGAGGACGATTCTCGCCCCGCTGATCTTTGCTTTGCTCCCTCGTACACGGCGTGTCTTCTAGGAGGATGGCGTAGGTTACGTAGGAACTGCGCAAATGTTGGAGCGTAGCTAGGGCGTAGATGAAGGGTGAGATGAGAGGAATCAATCCTCCCACCCCATTTCACATATTTTCCTTCTTGCATCTATTTAAGTGGAGACCGACATGCGCGAGAAGACTTCATAAGAATAATACTAACAATCCAAAGGCTTCATACGTAAGCACTCATACGAAAATGAAGTTCTTACACAACAAAAAAATCTTTCGCTTTTCATAAAGAACTCGGCTATAATCATCACTATAGTAAACAAAAACAACAGAAAAAAGCTGTTACCAGTACGTATTTTCATCAGAAAAGCAGTAAATAAAGGGGAATCGAGTTGTTGTGATGACTAGAGTACTGGCTAACCATACGGGCGACCAGAGTTCAAAACCTTGCAGAGGAGAATGTTTTTCAGAGGAAACCCGATCCCTACTGAGTGTCTTCTGGAGGGCACTTCAAGTACAATACTCCGTCTGTCGGATGAGACGTAAAACCATTGACCCCTTGGCGCCTATTGTTAAGAGTAGGCTAATGCCGACGACGGGATTCTATCTACACTTCCTCCCATACCTGTCCCCTATGGCCCAAACGATATTAGCTCTCGGTCGCCTCCCCAAAAATCCAATCCAACGGTAAATAAAGCTATGAACATAAGTTTGAAACCAAGGAAGGGTATTAAAACATACGAATGCGTGCTATCAGATGACGGTAACGTTAGGACAGCAAGAGCAACAGAATTGATGACATTTCAAGGAATGAAAATTGGTGACATGGAAAAATGGTGTAGATCAAATTGAGGATAGTCCCCCGAGAACCTCACCAAGAGCTGTTAAAAATCTTCTCACTAGTAGAGCCAACTCATTAGACAAATTCAGAGACATTACAGGCTCCTCAAAACGATACTGAAAGAACGAATAGGAAGAATTTTCTAGGATGACTAAGGGCGGATTAACACGAAGAAAATCATATGGGGTGACTAAACTATGAACTATGATGGAAAAAAGGGTTAGCTTAAAATCGCATATAGTAGAGAGACGCAGAAAAGTATTCCAAAGATTGATGACAGCTGATGATCAGTACGTATTTTTATCTTGTGCTTCCGCGTAAAGGACGCCTCCGCGCGCCTCCTTTGGATAAGTATAGGCAATTTTTTAAAGGTATAATTTCGATAGGTTTCTTTCCTACCGTGAAAAACTGGTATCTACGCCACTTCAGAGTAGCCCGTATCGTATGATCAACGCATTTTAAGCGGGGACCGCGTCTTATCACTCTCTCTCGTGTTTCCGGTGAGTTTCCAGGAACCTCGCTCCAGGACGAATCTCATTCGGACCGGTTGTTCAAGTTTAAGAGTTCACGAACTGTTATAAGAAACAGCTTTCACTAGCCAAATAAACCCGTTTGTCCGATTCAGCTTGGCCGCGGATCGGAATACAAATGCACCGGACGGGGCTTTCGCGGATTAATGTTCGAAAAAAGATTATAAATTAAAACAATAAGAAATCGAAAGTTCATTTTCTCATTGCAGGTGAACAATCAGAATATTTAACTCTTATTCACCGGTAACCTACTTTATAAGACCTAGGTACGACATAGATAAATTTACCATTGCGGCACTGTCGAGTTTGTTTTTCCTACGATACCCATACTGAAACTTAAAGACTCTTTCCATTTCTTCGCTAGTTAACCATAGTTTTCCCAGATTTTATTTGCAACGCCGTGTTTAGAAACACTGAGACAACCAAATCGATTGGTGTCTCCTAAAGACGCACGCGATCCCGGGGAACATTGAAAAGTAAGACGCAGAAAAAGCAAGTACAATCAGCTAATAGGATGTCAGATCACGAGAAACGATCGGTGAGATAAATTATGGTCGGAATTTATAAACGACGTACGCAAAATCCAGGGACGGCGGCGATCGAATGGTAGGTAGGTAACGGGCAATAAAACAGCCAGGAGTCCGTCCGGTTGGGGGGGGGGGGGGTGAGGGGGAGGGCGGTCGGTGACGCAGTTCCCCGGGCAGAGATTTGAACGACCGCCGAGGCAAGACGTCGCGAACGAAGAAAACAAACGAGAGCAGGAAAAAGGACTTGGGAGAAGGGAGAGAAGATTGGTAGGGGGATAGAAGCTCCAAAGTTGGGGTGAGGAGCGTCACACTTCGGTCCACAGACCAGGAGCAAGGGTACTGGGTTATTGTGCTCGCTTGAATGGAACCGATACGAGATTTCACGATCAATTAAAGGGGGAAAACTTATCAAAGAAAAATTCTACCAAATATCGTGCGAGCCACCACAAGGCTATGTGGCACGGGTTGATTTCATTCCTGGGACGCAACGCTCGTCCCTGTTCAAGTTCGAACCCATATTGTCCACCTGGCCACTAATAAGCGCGAGCCAAAATGCGGCCAGTGAATACTATCACTTCTAACATTGAGGCGCAGAGCAACGATAAAATAAAAAGGGGAATATTCATTAAATAAAAGTGCAAGGCGCATTGATAAATAAATGCAGATCGATTTAGTCGGAAAATATTGAGTTGGCTGGGTTACCAATCCGAGGGCCCGGGATTGAGCGCTGTCAGTTATCCAGATTTCCTATTGGAATCAGAGGCCCTCTTGAGTGCCCTGGGAAAGAGTGGACCCTTTGACTCAGCTCGCAAAGATCAAGCTAATTTCCACGCACGGCTTTTCTCCACCCTTTTCCACACTCCAAACATGATTCTATCCTACCAGCTAACCCTGCCACCAGTTCTCATTAGGGCAAGTAACCCAAGCAGTCAACAGGCTCCTATTGTGCCACAACTACCAAAAGATGTATCGTAAGGCGGGATATTTCATTATCAAGAAGATCGTGCCAATAGATGGTGATACTAATTTCACCAAAACTCGCTCTAACACAGCGAAGCTACAGTACCTCCGCAATTTAGTTGTAGGCTGTTGTAGCATCCGAAATAACTGTTACTATGAGGATGAGGAAGGTAAGAGGCAAGAATGGCGGACCATGACAAAGAGCCGGCCGGCTTCGTAAAGGCTGAGGATTGGGGAGGCGGCGGCGGCGAGGGAGAGAAGTTCGAATGGGCGACGGCGGGATCTAATGGGGGATGACGCAACCCGAGGGCGATCCGCCGTCACGAACTGGAGAGTAAGCTCTCACACGACGGTTCACGTGGAGATAGCAAGCGAGCACACCGTCCCACGCGCCAAGCACTGGAGAACCTCCAAAGCCTTTATCGCGCATGCCTCTCCTCTCTCTCCTGCTTGTTTTCGCTTACATGCCTCCATAGTCTTTTCAGTACCACACGTTTAGAGGGAAAGAGGGAGAGGAAAAATATCAGCCAAAGAGAGAGAGATTAGTCGACACAAAAACTGCAGTAAAACGTGTTTCCGCGACATTATAAGGGGCGACACCTATTATAAGGGGCGACACCTATTTTACGGGCACGTTTCAGACACCATCTCGCGTGACCTTTAGGGAAAGAGGCTTAGGGGGAGATAATCGAGAGGATCTCTCGTTGTTTTGATATGCTTAGTTCAGGTGAAGGGATGGGAAGCGTTTTCACCTCGCAAAAGAAGCACACTGTGGATTGGGAGATACCAACACCAGACAGGTTGCATCGCACCCTGTAACCTAAAACCTTAAGCTTAAGACAAATTCATCTGCTACCGACGAAAGATACGAAATAGCGACATTTGAGTTCCCTTACCGGAGCGTTAATACATGTTAATCTAGATGGTATCCCATGAGCTTCCACTTGGGGGTGAGTAACTGGGGGTGCGTATGGCGGGGGGCCTAGGAAACCAGTCATTGAGTTCGACGCACATTTAAAACCGGCGCAGTACATTTTGTGTGGTGTGTTACTTGGGAAAAATCTTCTATCTATAAATGTGTGATTGTGCGGTCAGTTATGGCTACCAAACCACAGCAGGAAATGACGAAAACTTTGTACCATATTTATTATGTCACTTGGAAGGTATATGGCTACTTTTTGTTTACCTTATTGTCTCCGGTTGGACTCCAGATGAGTACAAGCGTTTCCATAAGAAATGCAAGTAAAGTTCGTTTTCCTGGCATGCAGACCTTATTTCTTTTGCACATTCAAATTATAAATAATGGTTGTACAAAGTCACGACAAAGACCATTGGAAAGAAAAATGAATAACCATTCTTATTCTTTCAATCAATTATTGATTTCCAAACGATTTACTTAAAATTTTGAAAAAAAAACAATCATAAATTGATGAAAAAGTCAGCGTTTTTGGTAGGCTGTCTCCTTCACGACTGTTAACATTGTTTAAGCCGAACCTCATATGGATGATGAATATACGCCCAGAAACGTATGAATTGAAATAGAAGAATCCACATAATCCATAAGAAATACATTGTACGCGATATACTTCGATGTCTCTCTATAGTACGCAATATAATATATAAAATTGTAATGGTGTCTGTCTATTCTATAGCTCCATCGCGTAGAAACTACTGGACCAATTGACCGGAAATGTGGCATGTAGATAGAAAATCTGGTTGAAACGTAAGCTATATTAAAAAGCACTCCGGGTCCCTGAGGACTCCCCCTGGTGGTCCATGCTAAGCAGTGGGTTCAGGGAGTGGTTTCATTTTTTGCTTTTTAAAAGTACTTTCTTTCAAGATAGAGGACAGGGATTTTTTTATCGGATGGCTGAATAAATGAAGTTTCTAAATCTTTCAATCGATTTTCTTTTAGTAGGTTAGTTTCTGTTAGTCTGAAAATCATGTTTTTAGCTGAAAAAGTCACCATTTTCTCAGAAATCAACACTGGCATATTTCCTTGACAATCAGAATTTGATTTTCAAAGAATACACACACCTCTAGATTTTTAATATCACGTTTTCCTGCAGGCCCATGATAGGAAGTAAAAAGAAAATCTGTATGAGAAGGGCCCAGAGTCCAAAGGGCCTTATGATAGATTGCTTCCGGGGGTACAAAACGGTCAGCGTGTCTACGATAGCGTACACAACGTACACAATAGGTTACGAACTCCTCAAATTACCTTGCTTACAGTATTCTTCAGGCTTTGTGGCTTTCTTACAAAATAAGTTCAATGTCTTTCACACCCGCTGAGTTTCAACGGTTGCCTTCCGCTAGTGTATTATAAAAATAAAATACACAAAAATATGTTTCCGAAACGACAAAAAAATTAAGCAAGGCGTACGACGTACATGCATCTCCCGAATTTCATCCGGATAGATGGACCCACCGATGAAATAACAGCTTAATGCGTTCGGCGGAGTCAGAAGCATACTTGGCTTGAGTCAGAATCAAACTTCACCTGAAATCTAAGTTTCCACTCTGTGATATGGAACATACATACACGGTACTTCGGAAATATACCTAATCACAACAAACTAGTGGGAGATAAAATAATGTTAACAACGTGTTCAAAAACGTGTTAGAACGAAAGTAGAAACAAAAAAATTACACTCAAATAAGGGTCTAAGATACCAGTTCACAAGGAATTATAAAAAAATGCAACTCATAACCTTTTAAAGAAATAAAAATTATCAAAAAGCTATCTCTAAAAATTATGTAATCGATTTTCGGAAATTGAATGAATATACATTTAATTTGTGCATGTTTAATAACGTCTCATACGGAAAAAAATTCAGCCAGGATAAAAAACAAATGGACTTGCAGGAGGAAAAGGATAGTGCAAACATCGATAAAGTAAAAAGACAGCCCTTCCATCACTTCGCGTAATAAAACGTATTTCGTTTTCATTTGAGAGAAATTGGAAAAATGAATATATTACGACTAAACCGAATTTGCGTATATTTCATGAAATTTTGATGAAAATACTATCTCGACTATTCTCAACATTTTGCTTTAACTTGGAAATACTTTTCGCAAGCTTATGGTGAAGATGGCAGAAGTCTATTATGTCTACTTTTGCGCCGAAGTAATGCTCTTCACAGAATCAAATGTCTAGATATGACGTTTTACATTCATTGAACATATACAGCCAGCAAGGTAATTGAAGTCGTTCATTTGTAATGACCATTAGAGCTGGTAATTAAATGAACTAATTTGATTAACTTCGAAAGTCATACTGAAACTAGCAGCATGGATTAATAACGAATATTCCAAGAACATTTAGATAGCCTGCCTGACACATTGAGGCTTCAGAATATCGTATTGCGTCATGTGGAGCGGTGAGCCACTCTAATTCATCAGATCAGCACGGTGTTAATAGGATATTTCCAAAGAATCAATGAAAAATGTCACCAACCAATCGATACGCAGCCAATTAAAGCATCATTGCTCACGCTCTTGGCGCACATGAAACTTTGAAGTCATTAGCGGTGAAATATTCATGGTGTTTTCAGGGTCTCATTCGAATCACAACGATAGTCATATTTCTTGCATGATAAAGAACAACAATAACCCCGCGTGAAAGGTCTTCTATACAACTTTTCTTCTTTTCCCTAACCATCGACAGTAGGTTGATTCATCATTCGATTGACTCGCGAATGTTAGAATTACAGCCGCCAAATCGAGGATTTCACGTGGGCGCAGATAAGAGGATTGGCACATATCTTATTGCACAACCAAAGATCAAATCTGACCCATTTTCTGGAGGATGAGACATTTATTAATACTTTTTATTGCGACGAAGCATATTTTTACATCGTAGTGGCAAGTATCACGACAGCATGAGAACTCAGTTTGAAGGGCGTGACCAGACTACCATCAAGGCGGGATCCGGAATTTGAGTTAATCGGTATCAATCAATGAAAGTGTACTAATTACTTGATCTGTATTAATTATAGATTATAGGTAAATGGCAGAAGAATCAAATAAAGCAACCCCCAAATCGTTGCGAGCAGCCTACGGCCTCCAAAATGTGGGTAAGAGTAACCGAATTAGGCACACTTGTGGCTATAATAGCTTACGCAAATGATGGCTTTAATTGCTCGCCAACATTTGACAATCATTACACCACATACGTAGCAATGCTCGTTCAAATGAGAATCACTCCCATAAATAAAACAAGAATCATGAATTGAGCTAACAGGACGGCAACAAAGCGACCGATCTCACCAAGGGATAGTAATACAGTATTGCAACGGACAACTTCGCATAATACGTGCCCAGCCAAGAGGCAGCATTTCAACTTTTACGATAATTCCAAGGACAGACTCACTAGACAACAGTGCACTGCGCTGGCCGGATTGGCGCCAGCGAGAAGGAGACGACAGCTACTTCACTGGGTAGTAATTCTACTTGAAATCATACAAATTGTAGCTGGTTTAACGAAATAATTATGATAATAGGATTCGTAACATTAAAAGATATGTCTTAGAATCTCATCATCCATAAACTGACAATATTCCTAAAATGTAGGTAACAAATCTTGAGTAAATCCATATCACTCACATAAAAATAAGTAGAAAATACTATCTCGGATAGTTCCCTTTAATTCAATGATATCTCCACGAGAGGAGCACACTAATTAGTCCCCAATTTTCATAAATCACATGATGCTATAGCTATTCTAAAAGATACCATCATCATCTAAGGTAGGTATTTCACCAAAAGTGGAATTTTTTTATACGGCTGAAACACTACGCACGTCGTCGGCAAAAACTTCTACGCGTCTCCCCACCTACTGCCTTGAGCGTCCACAAGAAATAACACCATCCCATAATTCTTCGTAATTCCCATTTTCCTGCGTCTTAATGGATCAGGGAGACCCAGTCGCTCGCAATAAAAAAGGCACAACAACCAAAAATTGGGGCAAACGTATCGCGCGAACGCCCACCATCCGACGAGTTCCTCTCCCCTCCTCCCCCCGCTCCCGTTCCCCCGCCCCTCCCCCAACGGACAGGTTGAGTCCTTGGCGAGATTCGAAGCGCGGCCTTGTGACGACGCCACGCTTCCGATCTCCCGCAGACACTTATCATTTTCTTTGTGTTTCCGGAAGAGGTGACGCAGAATGGGGAGTGGAGCGGAGAGAGAGTGAGAGAGAGATAGAGAGATGGTGGCTTCAAGGGGTAAGGGGGCAAAGAACATGGGGCCAAGAGAGCGAAATGAGAGAGAAATAGAGAGGGGAATTCACGAGGGAAACGAGGAGCGACAAGGAACGTCACTGCTTCCGAGGCATGGAGTACTTCAGGGTTGGCGTCACGCGCGTGGGAGCCAACGGGCTGCGAGGTAAGAAGGGGGGTGTTAGCAGCGTGACTGGAATGTCCCGCGCGCCGCCGGATAGTCACGGGAGCGGCCAGGAACGCGACCGGCCCCTGCTGCGCCATCATCTTTACTACGCACGCGGCCGTAATTGAGGAACCCCAACGCGCAATAGGCATAGGGTCGCAAAAACGACGTCGAAGGAAGGAATGTCGAGGGAAACAAGGCGCCGCGGGTCAGGAAGAGAGAGGAGCGGGTCCGCTTGTGCAAGAACACCACATCGACACCTTGACCACCCGCCCACCCACCTACACACCTCTCTATCTCTTCTTTTATTGGCTGAAAGGCGGCCACTCCTTCCGCCACCGTTATTACGACGGCATTACGCACGGAACTTAAAGCCAAATGTATGTACGACACTTGAGGGCACTACAACGCACTTCATTTTTTTTATTTGCAAGCGGCAGACAGTCAAGGACGGGAGAGCTAGGATAGTGTTGCGCAGTTGGGAGAGAAGCGCCTGCCAAATGAGTGTCGACTGCAATTCCTCGGGAGATGAGGACAGCTTGGGAGTCGAGTAAAAACTAGATTTACGATGGTGATATGACACGGGGTCACGGGTGCAACAGATCTCCACAGCCATCCCCATACAGAACAGCACTCAGAAGCTGAATTCAGTCTACCAGACAATGGTCATCAACACGTTCGCCTTTATCAAACACAAAAAGTATCCCTATAAGGTTCAATTTGAATATACGACCAAGTGCCATTACATTCGGGTTAAAATCGAGGCGGGGACTATTCAATCTCCATATCCACTATTAACGACTATTAATCCATCTATTTACTATTCTCAAGAAGGACATTTTAACAGTGGACCTCAAAAAAATACTGCGAATCATTGGATTAAAAAATGGTTCCAGGCACTCTTGAGAGGATTGGTGGAGTCCTATGTAGATGCATAAAAACAAGGTACATAATTAGAATTACGAGCAGACTTTACAGCGAATAGTAAAAGATACCGCAAGGCAAGCCGAGATTGAATTCACGTCTCGCAATTACGGAATTTCCAGACAAAAGATTAACAGTCAATCCTCAGACAAACAATAAAGGTGAATTATTAACTAAGAGTTCAGACAAAGATAATTTATTAAACTCCTACTTCCAAAGTAGGTTCACCAAGCCTTCACAGAATACATCCGTGACGGTAGATGATCGTTACCGGTGAGCGATGCCGCCGATTGGTATTTGTGCTCACGGAATAGAAAATTTGCTAAAATCGCACAGTCCAAACTAGTCACCAGGTCCTGAAGGAATTCATTCCCACAAGTATGGAGACCTAGCTTCATAAAGAGCTCCCTACTTGCAGATGATATTTAGCAAATCTCTCAAGGAACACGTAGTACCCAAGGACTGGATGTACCTCATGCAAAGTTGTTTAACATAAAATTGCAGCTATGAGAATCTTCGATATCTAGAGTTTGCTAATTTAACACAACGCAGATTCAGAGAGGGAAGATCTAGCGAAGCTCAATCTGTTCGCCCACGATATTTTAGTCTCCGGTGATGATAACATTTCAGTAAATGCAATTTTCCTTGACTTAAAAAAGAATTTGATTAAGCGTCTCATTGAAAGTTACGAATAAGACTAAAATCTTACTTTTTAGAGGACGACGTAGTTTCCTGGATTAGAGAACTCCTAAGTGATCGCGCCCAGAGGGTTGTATTAGACGGCCCCATTTCTAACGAGGTTCAAGTAACTTCGGGTGTCCCACAGGGGAGTGTAATAGGTCCGCTAGTTCCTTTTGTATATAAAAAATACTGGTGAAGAAGTAGACAGTTAGCTTCGACTATTTGCGGACGACGCAGAACCGTCGGAAAATAGTCGAAGTTACTTTAACCAGTTACGGGGACACAGTTCGAGGGAGAATTTCGTGGCCATAACAATAGTACAATGATAATATTTCAAGTTGATTAAGGCGTCCATTTAACGAAAACAATATTGATGACAATAAAAAATAGGGAATAAGGAATTAAATAGCAAAATACTATGAATTCGATTTTAAAAGTTGAAAATAATTTTGAATAAGAAGCAACGGTCATTCAGAAATAAAAAGAAAATAAAAATTGAAGATGATGGGTGCTAATATACTTAAAATGACCATCAAGCAAAATAAAAATACTTCACAATAAAAATTTTGCAATATTTGCGCTCAGCAAGAGAACTTGAAAATTTCTAAGGTGTGACACCGGGATGGGCTTTCCATAGGCAACGTTTCGATGCCCAGAGAACTAGCACCAAGATAAAAGATGAATGTCATATATGGGATTACGATTAGAACAAAATTTAACGCGGGAGGTACTTGGAAAAATATTAAACCTGTCGGAAAAATCATCTCCAAGTTTACTGTAAGGAATAGTAAGAAACAATGCGCAGAAAAGGAAATACTTCATCAACTATGTAGCTATGTATTTGATGTCATAAATGCTTTTCCAGCGTGATGTTGACCTTATTACAGTAACAGCCTGGTAAGGAGGCTCTCGATTCCCGGAGTCACTAATGGACTCAGCTCAAATGAGCGCAGCCGTTTAGACAAGTTAAACCGAATTCCTACTTCTCATTTACTATTGACGTGATAGCACATTAATAAAATACATTATACGTCAAGATTTTCAGTTCAGTTTACATTTTCTCGGCATTTAAGTAATGAAGACGCCAATTTTTAGGAAAACTCTTAGCTGCGGCAGGTTGCTCAAGAAGACCCTTGGGTGACACACCAAAGACGTTCAGCACTCCTACTTATTCCAGTACGCAACAGCCAATAAGAGTAATTACTGACGAATTTACTTCGCGTAACTGATACACAGTTAAAAGAACGGTCACTTTCACCATGCACCACGCCATTTACTATCGTGGTAGGCAAAGTCAAAGAACCTATTTATTTCTGCCGGGCCTAAATAATCGGCACTCTTTCAATAATGTCCTGCATAGCGCCCTATCCTCTCACATCTCTTACACAAATGCATTGATTCATACAAGCTATCCACTTCTTGGGCCTCATAATACTCCTATTCCTACTCTTCAGGGTCTCTTCCAACGCATTCACACATGAGTTTCACGTTCTACTCCTTCCTCTAGCACCATCCACTTCTCTATATTTGTTTCGCTATTCGACCCTCATGTATTCTCTCGGCCTGAACAAACCAACGAAACAGTTTAGAACTAAAATTACAGCATATTATTTGGGAATGAAAGTGGGTGTAACAAAATCACACCACGTAGTAAATGGGAAAGTTTTTAACGACGAACGCCACAATTCAATGAGCGATTTTCAAAACCGCGGCAACACTCCGTGCCGCGTTGAATGACCATTCCAGGCTGAACAGCGCGATCTTCACGTAACCGCAATTCCGGCCGGCTCTGCCACACGAGACTCTCTCCGATGGGCAATAAGATCCGATCCGGCTAGCAACATGGCTATGGCAATGCGACCCGAGGTGTACCGCAAGGCAGTCCGGACTGCAATGAGAACTTGCGAGGCGCTCCTGTGCGTGCCCTTATAACATGAAATCCGTTATAGCAAGTGATGCGATACGATGAGCATACTGGTTCAAGGCATTTCGAATTAACGAAGAGCTTCTCAGTATTTTATTAGAGGTACGGGGTCTTTGGAACAAAACACCAGTATTGTGAGAGTCAAACATTTACCAATGCTAACGAGAAGTTCTGCCACCCACTTCTGACTATTGCGAGGGGAGAAGTTTTTCAAGTTCTCAGGTAACATCCTCATCTGCCGGGAAGAATTTTGTAATATGCCGTCCGTGTGCAGTGCGTTAAATGGCAGCAGTTAAAAAAATATTGTTACTAACGTATTCTTTTAACGACTACTACGGCGAGCATTACTTCCTGATATACGGAATCAAAAATTAGGAACTTGAATGAGAAGAAATTAGATTTGATCAAACAGTAAATTAACTCAAATGGTTGTCTTCAACGAATGATACGAAAAATATATTTAAAAGTAAAAATTAAGTTATTCAAATCATATCATTTTTAAAACAGAAAAAACATGTTTTCACGGCAATGAAGTTTACTTGGCCAAAACGCTAAAGGCATCTTGCAAGGGGTAGTACTTAATAAGGACGGGAATGCATAAAATAAAATTTTTTCGATAAATAATGCATAAAAATTATTTTATGCATTTTCTTGGCATGCATTTTATGGGAACAGTCCACTTGTAAACACATGATTCCACCACAAGTCAATAAATACGCAGAACTGCAATTGAATTAAAAGAATCTTATCCGAAAGGGAATCTTATCTGAAATCGGAAAGAAGTAGCAGCGGTAAGTAAAAGGCAGAAACTATCATCACCAATATCAACGGTTAAATGGGGAGCTTTAAAGGATTCGATGTTTTGGAAATGATCATATGATTATAAACGTGAGGCCGGCATACGCCACTACACGAAGAAAATATTTGTAAAATAATTAGAACGTTCAATTAAAGCGACCCACAACACTAATTACTTACTAATAGCGAGATTCGTGGAAAAAAGATTAAGCGCACAATACACGAATACTTTGTTACCTGATCCGCAGAGAGATATCCATTTTTTCGTCTTAGACGAAGCAATTACTTAACCCATTACCATCGAGATACATTCGTTTTATGATAAACGAGAATTTTTTACATATTTTTCATATGATATTCTTCATATGGAAATATTTCATTCAAGTCTGCCCTGTGGCCTGGTGATGAAAACGCACATTCGATAACGTCAAAATTACAAGTTTGGATAGGTTTCTTCCGCCTATGTAAAAACTGCGTAAGTACACCATTTCACCAAAAAGGAAAGAAAAGTATTAATTTAATCCATAAAATGAAATGTTGTTCGTTTGGTGACAAGGGGCTTGTAATGTATTTCGAGAATAGATGTATATTTTTAACGTGAGCAAACTAATGAATTTCGGATAGCACACAGAGGACACGAAGTACAGGTAGAGGTTAAACGAAAGGGTCAAAACAAATACTCAACTACACATTTATTTGGTTAAAAAATCTATGTTTGCGGATGAAATGGGTCACCAATTGAAACCAAAATCAGAGCGAAAAATATGCAGATTACTGTACAATAATAATTTTAATGAACACATATTTTAGAAGTCTTTTTACATTACATGGACTCATTCGTTTGTTTCGAACAATCTTCTGAGTGAGAGTCGTATTAAAAGAACGTAAAAGAAAACTAGCAAGAGGGCGTGGAGGTAGGGGAAGGATAGAAGGTGAATCAGAGGGCAGTTACACTTCCAAAAGCAGTGGGCACCAGTGTCGCCTCCGATCATCTACCAATAAAGGTCCTCTGCTTCACCTTACCTAAAATCAACGCCTTGCTTATACGTTTATTTTAATTGAAATCACACTTTATAATCATTTACATATCCCACTACACTCTATTAATTGACACGTTGTATTCAGGGATGCATTGACACTCAATGAATACATCATCTAATAGGCGTAGAAGGAAAACATGCGGCTGAGGATTAAATGACTGACCGTAGGTTTATTTTTATTTATTTTTCTTCCATTGCATTGAAACTCTTCATGGGCTGGGTTACGGCAACACTGCTGAGCTGCAAATTGTAGATGGCCAAGAATATACAATTATCCAATCATAGCATTCATATCACAGAACGCTTAAGGTATGCGGCCACGCTAATTATTCATTCACAGAAGCAAACGATGGACGTGCACTCGCTCTCGTATCACCAGTCACGTAAGCCGTTAAATATCCTTGACGGGACTGGTGGATCGACACCCATTCAGACATGACTTTCCTCTAGAATTGTGAGCAGTCGATGGTCCATGAACTCATTTCCTTCGTTAACAGGGGCAGGAGGGACAGGTGAAGTGGCGGAAAAAATTCTCCGAGTGAATTTATGATAGTTCTCAGCATCAAAACGCAGGCAAAAAAAACAAAAGATGCTTTATCACTCACGATAAGGAGGGTGGGGAGTGGTTGGAGGGTGAGAGGACACCTTGAGAAAGGACGGACTCCAGCTGCGGGTCGCTCACCTCTGACCCAAATCAATACGCTCGCTCCTTGAGGGAAAAAAAAACACTTTTTATGGTGAAGCGACGGCTGAGAATAATTATCGAGGATTCAAAAAATCTCGCATTATAGTCTGAAAATTTTTCAAAAAAATCGGCCGACTTCTTTTTCTTCAGTTTACCCCAACTTTAACATATCTCTGCGAAATTGCACCATAATAAATTATTTGACAGGACCTGGATTCGGACCGGGATCAATATATTAATAGCCGATCAAGTGTTTAAGCCAATTACACCATCAAATAAATTTAAGGTGGGTTTCCGAAAGTTTTTGCGATTTACATTCTCTAGCCTTAAGCCAAAACTAATGCACATTAGGCTTAATCGAGTTAGACAAGCAACGGGCCTTTTAATTTTAATTTTACCCATCTTCGACATTAGAGGACAACCAACTCTTAATTACCCGAGTTTTAATTTCCGTCCATGCGCTGAGCACTCTTTGAATATAAATGACATTTTCGCATGAATAATTTACTCGAAATAGTCAACTCATCTCTTCTAGAAAAGACACAATAAATACAAATTCTGGGTCTCGGGACGGTATTTTTATCTTTGTTTCTATCTTTTCCGAAATAAAAACATACCATACGCAGAATAAGCACTTCGCGCTACCTTTTTCACGCTTACATTTTTTAAGCTCTACCCTCCTCTTTGAACAGAAGATGGCTTTGTGAAGACCCCGAGGGTGCGGCTCACTGACACACCCGTTGCTTAGCACGGCATTTTGCATGAGGTGGCACGGATCCAAATGATCTTCCGAAATGCACCGGCGGCCCCTTCTCATAACCGCACATACTCAGTTCCCTTGAGACTTCCTTTTTTCCACGACAAGTTTCAGAAAGGTATGAGCACTCAAATCAAGCCTCCTATCCGGCAAAAAAAAAGAAAAACACCCACCGCGACGCGATGAAAATGAATCGCACGGAAGATGTCAATGGCTTCCACTCGCACCGTGTTTGCGACGATTACTAGGCCAAGGAGAGTCTGCGTGGTGCTGCAACCGTATCGTGGGAGGAGGAGCGGCACTCTGGGCGGGGGAGGAGAGAGAAGGTTGAAGGAGGAGAGGGCAGATGGGAGCAGACCCGAGTTCACTCACCTCCCGCTGGAAACCTTGATACTGCTCCTTTTTCAGTGCACCGTTTCAAATGTCAAGCACCCAACGCGTCCCGCGCTCGGACATTAATTGATACAATTGGCCACCTGACAAGAACTTCCTCCCCCGGCGCTATCATGGCGTCCCACAACTACAGGCGACACTACGACCCTCGGCGCACCAACTGGTATTTCATATAGAAATGTCAGGATACGATTCGATTCTGAATAGTCTCAATTCGGTCCAATGCAAAAAAAATCATCCGGAGTATAAAAAGTTTCGTACGGCGTTGACTTTTGAATCAGAGATAAAACGCATAATTAGGGCACGATTTGCTTCCAAACCGACGTAATCCACTTTTTCTGGCACTATTTCACGGCAGGCACTGAGAGATTAAACGGATAATAAAAATCAAAGGAAGATTCTTCACAGCCAGAGTTAAAAATATCCTCGCTGGTGAATGGCAGAGCAGTAGATTCAAGCAGCAGAAAAAAATAATTTTAATATTTCAATCTCAGTTACTAAGCATAATGAATGCTTATACTAGGCCTATATCTGATTCAATTCATCACGCTTTTGCATGAAGTATTGCCATACTTAAAGATTTGTCTATATTCCCATAAGAATTGAAATTCACAGGCGTTATTTCGATAGATTCAGAGTATCAATTCCAATAAGAAATCGCAAATGAGAAATTAAATTTGACTCATTACAGAAACTTAAAATAAGTGACTTTAACTTTTTAAATATTCCAGATACTCCATTCAAAGGCGGACCCCACAATTCACTCGAATGTACTTAATTCTCTGCCGTACTAATAAGTCACATCAACTTAAGAAATTATGCACGAGGCATGAGTCAGAAGAGAGGAGGTGCCAATGAAGGGAAGTGGTCTCTCTGGTCCTCCGAGCGACGTGAAAGAATCGTGATGCACATGGTGGAACTGGGAGTGCAATGGGTTGAGCCTCTTTCTTTCTCTCGCGGCACACAAAGGCAGCCTGGGTTCAACGCCCTACAGAAGCGATGCCGTCGCCTAAACATCCCATAGGAGACGAAGAATGGAGTTCTAACTCAAGCCGTGCGCAGGTGGTTAACGTGCACCGAGGCTTTTTTTTCACCTTTAAATTGCGGGAGATAGGCATAATGAGAGGGCTTTTCCACAAAACATAGAAACTACCATAGCCCGTTGTGAAAAATTTCAGGTTTTCACGACGAATGCTTAGGATGTAGAACTCTCCGAGTTTCCAACCATGTAGATGATGGTGGTTTGTGGTGCCACAAACCACCATCACCAGTTTGGAAACCCGAGAGATCTACATCCTACACCTTGCAGGATTGTTATAAAAAAGGATGGTATAAAAGGAAGTATCACATTTTTGACCAATCTGATGTAGACCTCTCCGAGGAGGAATACGATATTAACATGAAAGGACAGCAATCATGGAAATAGATCAGGGACTATCTAATATCAGTGAAATATCACAAATATCCACATGATACCATATTGTCAACAATACCAAAATATTAAATAAAATTTTTGTAACGGATTAATTTAAGTATCCAAGAGTCCAGAAGTATTTTATCCT
The DNA here is from genome assembly GCA_963169105.1 of Ceriagrion tenellum. NCBI lineage: Eukaryota > Metazoa > Arthropoda > Insecta > Odonata > Coenagrionidae > Ceriagrion > Ceriagrion tenellum. The sequence continues at coordinate 64,179,469 of OY720632.1, forward strand.
GGAATTCTGTGCCCTGAAAATATTAGATGCTATTTAATAGTTTATTTTTTCACTTTTATCATAAACCGATTAATAAATACGAAGGCCCAAAACAACCACTGATGAGACTTAAAACGATAATAATTTGTTTCAATTCTCAACATCAAATCTAAAATATCCTACAATATTCAAGGCTAAACTCCATCCCAATGAAGGGCGAAGAATGGGAGTTAGAAAATTCCACCTATTACTCAAGCTGATATGATTCAACTGATATTAGGAACGGTAAAGAAATAAGCAAACGCTTAACGTAAAGAATCATTTCCGTATCATCTGTAACTTATCACGGTAATATCAACAGTAAAATATCAACGGAAATTTATTTTACGCACATCTTCATCCATGTGGAAGACATTCAATAAGGCCTTACATATCGGGTAAAAAAACATCGTCCAATGAGAAAACAAAGTCGTCCCCTTAGTGGTGAAATATTCTCCTAAATGGCGCTAGAACCTGTTTCCCTCAATGACCAGGCGTCACGACCACATAACACCACAGCTATATAATTTTATTACTTAGAAAAATAGAATTAACACATTAAAATGTGACCTATAATACTTATCGAGGCATGACAGTGTAAAACTAGACGTTAAACTGTAATGTCACGATGAGATTTTTTGGCTTGACGTTTAACATTATAAAGAAATGCAATGACTAAGCCCAGAAAACTGGATAGATGTTAACGAACAGGAACGAGACTGGAAAAAAAATTTCACAAGGGACGTAGAAGGGAAAGGCACCCGCGAGCGAAATGACAGTCCAACCAGTTGCAGAGGTCTATAGTAACTATATCGGTTCAATAGTAACTTTGATTGGATGTGTTACAATTCAATGATTTTAAACTGACGCGATACATGAATACAATTATTGTGCAGTCACGAAATTATTTTTTGGATTCCCAAGGCATGTCAGCCAGTTTTCACTTTGTCCGAGAACCGAATTTGGTCGCAGCCACACGACCGAGGTCAAAGGAATATGTGGTTCCGCCCCCGGTTGCACGCAACCCACATAACGTCATGACCGACATACCGCCGGGGCGAAGGTCCGTCCAGAAACCGCCCGCATCCACACAGGTCAGGTGCGGATGTAAAAATTTCCTCGGCGGTTAACAAGAGACAGGCAGTAAAGATGGAGTAAAGGGTGAACAGAAGTTTACCATTAAGAGATGGGGAACAATGCCACATTAGCTCAAACAGTTCATCAGTGCCCATAATCAGCTCTTCAAATTTTCAACGGAATTGGCACGTGAATAAAGTAAGAATAGCTTTAAGTGTACATGATATAATAATATTGAAAATATTCCCCACTCTAGAACAAGGAAAAAGGAGTTCACTTCAGGAGTCACTGTTTCAGGGAGTTTCAAAAGAATACAGTATATTCACCGCGGAGAAACGCATCTCACTGAAAAACATAAGCGAAGGATGCTAGACACAAATTAGACTCACAACATGCATTAGAATGTGAGGTAGGTTTTGGTAAAGATGAAGCGATTAACGGAACGGATTTGCCAAAAAGAGGCGGAAAATAATGTCACTTAAGCCGATACAGGGCATCAGTCCCAATGTTCAGTCTATGTTCTGCATTTTTCATATAAATAGAGTGAGAGTTAGGATTTCTTGCTAGTATATTACACAGGTTCAAAGGCATGAATGGAGGACATATTTATTTTTCAAAAACTATCAATATTAAAGATAACTTTCTGATTTTTCAAATTTTTGGTGTTTTCTTCATAATAAACGATTTTTCTTCGTTTTTTCCGAGGTGCTGACGTTTTTAATCTTCAAGGACAGCAAATCATTCAAAAGAATAACCAGAGGTTTTTTATGACCTACCCACTCACTTTACTCATCTTTTGGCATTTAAAGCATTGATAAGGGCAATGAAGCCACTAAAAGCCACCACTGTTGACACTTCCAACGGTCATTAAGTTTGAAATATGAAATTTTCAAAAGGGAAAGCTTTTTCAGGTTTATTGCCCACTGCAGCTATTTCGGGTTGATTGCACCCAACACTTTTGAGAATACATCAAAATATGTTATTTCAGGAGTAAAAATCGTTAAAAACTGTTTAAAAATAGGGAGACTATTTTCTCATAGAAATGGAAGAGAAAGTATATACTAGTATGAGATTATATTTGAATAAACAAGTTCGCATATTCACACAGCTGAGCAGGAGCATCATAAATTCACGATTCCGAAAACTCAGGTGGTCCCTGTTAAATTTAACACAGCCCTGCAATTTTTACGCTTATAATCCAAGGAATTGAACGGTCTTTATATACCGAAGACATATTATATTTAGCGTGTTTTAAGCTCGAGAAGCATTTCTCAATTAACAGCATCTCATATCTTATCTAATCTTTCCCATTGTCTTAACGTAAAATATTTACAACTTTTTTTTCAAAGGGAGAGCAAAAAGTAAACATTATCTAAGACACCGATGAATCATGACACATTAAGGAACACTCTCCAATCGACTGCGTTCCAGATACAAGTTTATTGACTGAAGTAAAAATAACTCATCGAATCCACGGTTCGATGGTCGTTCGGCCCTCTCGATGTTTCCAGCTGCATCTGATTCGTATATCACAACAGGAAAGAATGAGATAATACGGCGGATGGGCATCGGAAATTCTGAGCGTGGTCAATGTCTCCATTAAAGTCGGTTTGAGTAAGGAGGTGAGGCAGAGAACACAAATGCCTCTCCATGTTGACGATAAAGCCTATCTGAAAAGTACACTTGGAGCACAAATATCGAGTTGAACAAAAAAGTGGTGATTCCTAATGAGCTGTTTGGTTACAAGGAAGGTGAATGACAACTGACGTCATTTTTACCACTATGGATGGGCGAGCTAGACGGTTAAAGAATGATTATTTATATAATGAAGATTCTCTTCGTTTTACCTCATATTTGATAGACACTAGGGGAACAAAAATTTTGGATGTGCTACGAGTGATTATTTGACAACTCATGAGATGGTTAAAACTCAAACCCTATGAATATTTTAGCGAAAATATCGATATGTCGCCAAGGTGAATATAGGTAATTTGCGCTATCAAACAGTGATGACATACGTGGACATGAAGGCAATTGAGGAAGGGTGGAGAGAAACTCAGCTTCAGCAATAGGATTTTATTAACGAAATTTCAAGTTTTACGACCCATGCAAAGGATGATCACAGTAGTTTTAAGTGTCTATGAAGGTATAGTGATCCCACCGAAGACAATCATTACCGCCGGGATTCCAACCCCGGTCTAAGGGATGGGAAGCTGTAACGACCACACCAAACAATTCTTCCGTTCATTTGTGTTAAGTGATCCGTACGCGGATAAGTTCACATAGACAAATGAGCGACTTTATTATCTATACAACGGCAAGAAATCCTTTTCTTTAAAATACTTTAGAAAATACCAAATGTACCCTACACTTTCCTAACACGATGTGAGTTTTAACTTCATCATTTTTTTGCAAGGCGTCTTGAGTTATACACGGTCGTGCAATATCCAATGGAAAAGGATGTTAACTTTTGGCAAATATCTCGAAAACTATGGCAATTATTACTATTTAAGTACTCCACCAGCTAGGGAAGGTATAAATCGATGTCAGTAAAAATAATCTAGATTTTTTACATTTGCACGGCCCTACTAATAATATATCCATTTTCGTCCAAGCGTACATCCAAAAATTCTTCATCACACCCATAAAACTCATTGTTTCTTCACTTCCCCCGTTGAGCCAACACTCTACCCTCGATCACAGCCCTAAGAAGACATTCCCCCTCATTACCTTCTCCAACCAGCTACTGTGCCTCTTTCTCCTCCCGCCCAGAAATTTCCATTCCTCACCAACCATACCAAGCACTTTTTCATTTGTATTCCTTCCCGTCATATCAAACGCCTGCAACCTATTCTCATCTCCTATTCCCTGAGTCCACGTTTCGACGCCAAAAAAAATGCTGCACTCCATGTAAAACTCCTCTCCTGCCTCAAAGTGGTTGATATTTTAGTAATGTTAGAAAGACGATATCGCTTTCTCATAAAAAGGACGAAATGATTGAATATATACATGCGTATTGTTGTCTAGCTCCAACTACCTCACCACTCATTCCGCTTTACTCGTCGTGAAAATTGAGTGGCATTTTGAGGAATCGCCGCACTGACGGGAGACTGGGAAGGGGGGAAGGACAGAGAGAGAGAGAGAGAGAGTGGAGTGGGAGCGGACGGGAGGGGGAATCAGAGTCGGTCTATTTCCAAAGGGGTCGAGGACCTTGTACCCCCACACCACCCCACCCCCCACAACGCACACCATTGATCCTTTCCCCCGCACAGGACCAGATTCTGCGCCCTCCCGCCCACCCCCCCTTCCGCTCCCATCCTCCCAAAATGACGCAAATGCATCTCTCTCCCCGGGCCTAAATTTGCTATTGGTTCGGCCGTGCACACCGGCCGGGGAACTGGGATGAGTGAGGGGCGGCGCAAAGATGAATGCCGGAGATGATCGACGAAAAAGGGATGGGCGTAGGTAAAAAATCGCGCAGAAAAAATATAATTTCATGAAAAGAACTATTGCACATAGAAAAAAAGTGACAAACTACAAGGGATGAACTTAAACCGTCCAATGGTTAACTCATAAGTTGCCCACGAGATTCAGAATTTTGGGAGATGAAAACGTTATATCAATCACGAAGCTTCGAATAACTCAGGTGCAAACAAATGAATGGAGCTTAATTTCAGCGGAAAGAAATCTTACAAAGTCGCTTAGTGTTTCCCCGAGGACCCATTAAATATTTGTTAACATGCTCCCAGCTATAACTCAAAACTATATTCAACCAATGTCGAGACAAAATCATCCCGTATTAAAAAATAGGAGGATACAAGATAGTATGCGACAGTCGTGACTGTACGTGGGCAGATGCGGATGAATTTTAGGCTACGTGCACAAGAACATGCGAGATACTTCCAAAGCAGGGACGAGAGATCACAAATTCCTAAGCACCTAGTCATAATCTGCCTATAATTAATTAATTCCTACTTCTAAAAACTTCTAAAGAATTGCCATCCACATATCTCCATGATTTACTCTTTGGTCTCTTCTTATGACACACTGTTTTCTACATGAGTTTCATAGTCCTCAATTCCTTTTAATTCCGCATCTTACCCAACCAATCTCCACTTTTTACGGCCATTGACCATTTATTAATCGTTCATATCATCCATTCGGTGGATAGAATTATAATATTGAAGTTCAGAAAATTTAGAAAAGACCACCCTTAACACGTGTATACCCTCCAATTAAATCATCAGAAAAAATATCAATTGTGTCAAATTACTTTTCACATCACAGAAATAAAGCTCATTCCAGCTGGACGCTCTTTAAGCAATATCCGAAAAATTAGAGAGATGGTTAGTTCAAAATGTGTACTATCATTGATTTTTACACAGAACGATTCACGACCGGACACTAAAACGGGAACCAGGAACACAGAAAAAACTGTACTTATACCAAATATTGTAATCCCCTTTCTGTGGCTCGAAACCTGACACATTCAGGTCGTGATTCTATAAAACCATAAAAATAAAATACGTATTATAATATTAGCAGACGTAATATAACCAAAGATCGACCAGCTAAGCTTATTAAGGTGAATCATGCGCTATGCCTGCGTATTCATGTCTCCCCTGATTCAAAGTATGATTAAAACACGCAAAAAAACTTAAATGATTGTTTAAACTAACTCAGATAAACACTCAAGTGCAACCTATTGGATACAAGGACCACTAATGGCGAGCGGGAAGGGAAAATAGTGTGAAGTGCTTCGCTTTCCGTTCTATGAGAACCCGGCGAGACAACATTGGTGATAAGAATCACCAATCGGACTTTGATAAAGAATGCTAAATGAATGATTATCTAACGATTTAGCAACACTATTGAAAGGTGACCTCCCAAAGAGCTGCTTTGAAAGAAAGAGAAAAATGAACGACTTTGGAATCGTTCGGAAAGATGCGTGCACGCGGCCATCCCATCGCGTTCGTCCAAAATTGATTGTCAATTGGAAAATATCGAGACCCGAATGATACTCAATTCGGATTCAATGCACGTCCCCTCCAAAGACGAATGACGTAGTCATCGACGAAAATTACCGGGCACTCTTCGTCACGTACAGAAAAAGGGTGAAGGCTAAAGCAGAAGATTTCGAGAAAACGACTCCAAGGCGAAACGGACACGGGCTAAATGGATGGATTCATCAATTCCACCGAAGAGGGTGTACGTGACGCAATTCTGAGCATCATATACCCATCATGATCCGTAACTATTGGTCAAGATTAGTCACGTACAAGTATCTCAACGCATATATAGACATACTAATAATAAGCCCTTAATACGGGCGAAAAAAGCAGGCATATTCAAAACTGAACTTTCAGTTCACTTAATCATTTAAAGGTGAAGTCGTTCAAAACCCAATAAATGTCAGAAAAATACTACCCAAGAGAAATAACGAAGGAGAATTAGATCTTTGGAAATGGAAAAGGAGAGTATTGTTTCTCTACTTTTTTTTGACATTGGTCAAACGTAAAACGGTATGTACTTACGCTAAGTGGAACCATATGGAATACGTATGAAAAATGATCCAGCCATTTTGTAGAAACTATATTACTTTTTACATCGAGATCATATTTTCCAGCGTAAATGAGAACTATTCCGACTTTCACAGTACATCACCATGTAACGGCAAAGGAGTTGGAGGACAAATAAAATGAAGTCCACAATACAAGGTGTGATTCGAACTAGAAATAGTACGAGGATGTAACTGTATTTCGATTAGATGGACGCAAGCGACGGCCTTCGATTAGAAATCAAATTAGCGACCACCAGCGTTTTTAGTGAAAATATCTCCTTTGCCTGGACAGTTTAAAACTGAAAATGAGCAACGACCACATATTTAAATGCCTAACAACGCCTAGCACTAACCTTATATGACAAAATAAAATTTATTACACTGAAAGGTTTTATATTTGATTGGATTCCTTCGTGAAATGATTAAATGCGAACCCATAAATTGATGTTCCATATTTATAATATTGGAGGAAACTTGTAATACACTTAAAAATGTTATAAAATTTAGAAAAAGAAGTTAACTGATTACCCTTTAGACTAACTTGGAAAACAAAACGAGACATATCTTACTTAGGGATAATTGGTCAGATGAGGCTGTCAATAACTAGATTAAGGAAAGGTTACATACTGAGCATATAAGTCATTTCACAATAATTTAGAATTAAAGCACAAGTATGCTCTTCTTGGTTCCGAAACATCATACTCAGCCATTCACAGCCCAGCACCTTAGACAATCCGCTTTGGTGAGCCCGGGAGTATTCGAGAGGTAGCAGTAGTGCTTTAGTTAAACGTCAATCGACAGCAAGTAAGGTTACAGCTCACTTTTCAGCTCACAGTTCGTTACTCGCCGACGGGAGCAACATCATCCGAGAAGAATAGGAAGAGCACCCCACCAAAGTGGAGTCAAGCTAAATGAACCTCAATTTAGTTTAACGCGCAGGAACCGGGATTTACATTGCAAGAGGTCACTTCCCAGAGATGGAGCTGAATCATCACGGCACAAACCTGGGATCTTCCTTCAGCGAACGAATGAACTACCCACCTGGCAACCACTCGGTCAAGAAAACATCCTAACTCGACGGTACATTTCGCGACAGGCACAGCAGTTCTTCAAGTCCCAATTCAAAGTCATGATTGACATTGCATCCAATGAGGAGCTCGTGGAAAATTTTCCGATCACCACGGTCGAACTGCTCGGCAAATACACACATCGGTTAGCCTCACTTACGCGGGAGAAGGAGAGTTGTTTTGAATCTCAGTCACCAAGCGGCGTTCGCTCGCGGGGAGGCGGAGGAGGAGGATTCGGGGAGGAGTGAGGGCGGCGCCGAGATACGAGATGCAAGGGGGTGGGGATGGAGGGCGTGGACTGATAAGCGGCGAAATAAATTCGTCTGTACCGAAACGGTCGATTCCCCGCATTGAGAACAGGTTCCATTAGTACGAAAACCCCCTTTAAACACGGGGAGGTAAAAGAAGAGTGAATTTTTAGGCTAGAAGGAAGTGCTGAGCGATGACCAAAACCTTAAAACTGGGGGATGGATTACAAGAGGAAAGATGGGAAGCGAAAGAGCTGCTTTGCTGAACGAGCACTTGCACAAATGCACCCCTCACCATATCACACGCTGTTTGAAATTGAACTCCCTCATTTGCAAACCCAACCAGATGTTGTCCATTCGGTCCTAATGGCCTTTCGACTTTCCATAAGGTTCAGACAATTCCTGTGGATTTCATTTTTGAAATTTCCAAAACGGATGGCAACACAAATAAACGGGAACATACTTAGATAAATCACGCCCAACATAGTCCTAGATTGTAAGCTAATGTAATCAAAATTATACGAAGGCGTTACATTCATTTTTAAACCTTCAATTTGAGTCCTTTATAATTTAACACCGTAATTATTTTTTTTATTTAATCAACTTCCTTCACATTCTCAATCAATGTTCTTCATACAGCCTTTGATATAATGAAATAATGCTGCTGAAATTATATTGTCGCCGTTTTTTTAATACGACTTTTTTACATCTATTTAAATGCAAAAGGACAGCCATATTTCTCACATTTTACAAGCACCTATTATCGGGAGCGTATGATTATTATTGAAGTTAAAATAGAAGGAAAATTAACGCTACATGAGAGAATACCAATTACTTGAGAAGTTTTACCATTTTTTTCTGGACTATTTTACACAAACAATTAGAGAATATTAAATGATAAAATCAAATAAATTATGAGCTTATATATATTATATGTTATGAGCCTCTGGATGTAAAAGGTGTGAAGCGGGTACTATCAAAATAAAACCAATAAAGCCAACTAACTTCAATCCGAAGATCAGTGAGATCGTTGGCGGCAGAGCTCATCACGAACATTGGGCTGAGTAGAACCCTAAAGGCACTCCCGGACCGAAACTGGGATAGCATGCAAGAAGCTCTAAAAGCTACCACATCGTCAACTGACCTTTATGAACACATAAGCTAACACGAAGATGCGTACGCGATCTTTTGCGAAACCAACTCTGCAAACTCAAAAGGAGCAAAGAAAATATACCAGATCGAAATAAAAATAATAAAATGGTTTAGTCACTTCCATTTACTGATCATTCCGTCCACATCATACTTCCATTTACTATACTACGTTTAATTATAAAAAGCTCCATTGCTACATATTAAATGATCGTGTAGTTAGCGCGTATGTATATCATAACTACGAGGGTTATCAAGAAAATACTGCAACTGTTTGAGAAAAGTGGAACAAGTATTCATCAAAAGAATCATTTATTAATCACGATCAACTCAGAATCCACCGCAGTCAATCAAGATCTCTTATCTAAGTAACCGAAGCACAGAGGCGCCTTGCTCTACGCAATCTCTAGGACGCACGTCCAGAAGCACTAATCCAGCGGATGGCGCTACCATAATGACATTCGACTCCATCAAAAGAATCAATCAAAAACCCACAACACGAAGCATTCATTTCTAGGAATATTAGAATTCAACCTCAAATTAAACTTAAGCTCATAAGATAAGGTGGCTGATAAAATGAATAAGAAGGTCCGATAACTACGTTATATTAAATGAGGCCGCGGTAAGAATGGAGAGCAAGTAATTGGATTCCATTAAAGAAAGATTTCATTTAATGATTCGAAAAATACGATTCCCTCGACATTTTAGCGATGTTGCTCCGAAAAAGGCAAATTTTATGAGTTAATTAATGGGTTATATAGGGAGGAAATCCCTCCAAACTAAATTAAAGCATGCAAAATTAAAATATCTAGATATTTCAGTATGGGAGACCCGATGTGAATTTAAATCCAAGGAGGTAAGATAGGCTCAAATCTGTATATTCGACCAGCCTTTTATGATACATAAGGGGTATACACAAGAATAGTAGAGTGTAAATTAAGTATTTAAAAAAATAGGTTTAACATGTAGAAGGTTACAAGGTTTATTCCTTTACTCTTCTGTTTCTATTGTTACCACCAGGCCAATGGCCTACTTATAACTGTTTGATTGTAATAAAATAATATCATGCCGGAGATTTCATGCGAGGTTAGTAGCTAATAATCATGATCAGATATTTAGCACAACTGAAAAAAACTTATTTTACCTAGTCAGTATCCTAGAACTGATCAATCGCAATTATTACGGTCCTTTATTGTACGAAGAAAAGATGACATTTTTAAATACAAAATTTTCCATGGAACAATGGAAACAGCGACTCACCGTTACTCTAAAATAAATCAAACAAATAAATCTAAAAAAATAAAATAGTAACATAAAGTGGAACAAAATCTCCATTCACAATAACAAAATAACGGCTGGTTTCATAACGTTCCCAGCACCACCCCCTCGCGGCAGTTCGTCGTGTACACAAGACGTGCATACACGTCGTGTATACAACGTGGAAGAAGACACCTCGGTCTCAAACCTCGCCTCAGTTCCATCAAAAACACGGGAAGATGAGAACGTGAGAGCGGCAACGTGCTTCCATCCTGCACCGACGAAAATAAGATGTGTCCTCGGGAGGCTTTTGGCTGGACGATATCGTTCGTTCCTCTTCCCACTGACGCGGCAGTTCCACGGCCACCCAGTTGGACGCCCATGGAACTCGTGAAGATTAAGTTGCCAGCTCCACACCCATCGGCTGGATCGATCCCCAAAAACCTTACGCCTACCCTACTTTTTTCGTCCCACCTTCACCCCAGGCACGAGGGTGAAACGATGGCGTGACCCTTTTCGGAAATAACTTTGCCCAATAGGATATAGTTGATTCACTACGCCCGATAGGAAAAAGTTGCCCGTTACACCTACATATATCTCCAAATGTTTTCCTCAAAATAAATAGGAGAATAAAAAATTCTGAGTGCCATCCAATTAGACGTTATAAAAAAATAAGATGAACACAATATGTTTCACGATTCCTGACAAATATCTGGTAGGAAATCATTTATCCCTCTAAAATATAAAAAATAAAAATAATTATCAAATGCATTGTTTGAATTTGAAATAATTGAAAATTTCTCTTTCAAAAATTGTATACGGACTTAGTATAACCTTCAAATACATCTCCAATTCAACCATCGATTGACACTAAATTTCACTATCACAGTAAGTATACATAATTTGGGACAATTTCAGTTGATATGAACACCTAATCTAAAGCTGTAAATGCTTCAAGTTCAGCAATCTGTCGACCTAATGGAACTATTGGCCCCTATGTTCTCTTAATTATGAGTCTAATTACAACTTCAAATAATTGTATACATTTAACTGAGCCAAATAGTTGAAAGAGAAAATGCCTACGTCACCACTGATAATGATTTCAAGTATGTACAGTTGGACAGCAGATATTTCAGACATTGACTTAAGAGTATTTTTAAAGTATTACATTAGAAACAAGCTTCTGATAATCTAATGTTCCAGTTTTTAAAAATTCATATCTCCCAAGAAATATTAAATATTCCCAGCTGAAACCATCTGACAAGAATAGTAGCAAACCAAACGGTTTTAAGGTCAGCTATGGAAAATTCATTCACCAAGGAAAGAAATTGTATTCATTTAAATGTAGCAAAATATATTTAGCTACTGACGACCCGGATTTCAACATATTTTACATGTAACGATGAACCCTATATATTTATCTAAATCCGGGTTGTGGATTCTTGAGCATCTTTAGTGAAATATGACACTTTGATAGTCATTTCTGACCTCTTTTCCTTCATCTCCTCGAGTATTCAATGGCGCGAAAGACCAAAAAAGAGGAGAAAACAAAGCTTAACAGAACCGCTCCAAATACTGACTGGGAACAAGTCGCAGCAGGGAACCAACGCCCTCCTACCGAGCATCTGCACAGCATCACCATGGGGTATCGTTGATTATTTGCAGATGCCGGAGAGGGGGTCTCTTAGCGGCCGTACCCTTATATCAATCCACGGGAAGGACCCTGCACCGCAGCCCTCCGGCGAATAAATTGGCCAACAAGCAAGTGCAATTGCACGCAGGCAAACCCTACCGCGACGGAGACGAACCTTTTTTTTTCTTATTCTTAGGGACGATAACCCTTTACGGATCTGCCCTTTCAAAAGCCCCTCCCCACGGGACAATGAAATCAAAAGTCTTTCCTGCTCCGAGTCTATTCCCTCTCCTCCCTTCCCTCCTCCCTCCCACCCCCCAGGCCGCCGTCTCTCATTTTTCCCTCCCTTCCTCATCGCTCGCTCACTGCGAAGCGCGTAATTGGGTCAAGGAGTCCGCCGCGAATGAAGCCAGTTTGCCCGACTCCGAACGAGAGTTCGACGAACGCCTTCAAGGATGGCGTTGCGAAATTGACCCCCACTTATCCCCTCTTCCCACACCCCCCCCCTCTCTATGCTCCCTCCCTATCTCGAGCCTCCAATGCCCAAAAAGAGAAGGGATTCAAACCGCAAAAGCTGCGCTGTATGTGTATATAAACATGGATTCATACGTACGAGCCTTACGTAGCACAACTCAAGGAATACCGATACTCTGTTCGACCAGACCGAGCCGTTTGATCCCAGGGGGAACGTTCGCGAAGAGCATTAAAATAGGCGGTCCGAAAGGAAAATGAACTGAAAGGGTCCTCAACCTCCACAAACAAAAGGAATTGTGACCGCAAATCTTTGTATTATGAGAATACAAACACGTGTAAGCGGTACGTGGCACTACAGAGGGAGTGGGGGATGCTGATACTTCGCTTGACCCGAAGAAAGAGGCACACTAAGAGCTCCACCAGGCAGTCCATCAGGAGAACGGATTTAATAACAGCGATCGCCGTTTAGCACAAGCCTGCACACTTACGCGCATACTATATACAAGAGCGGTACTTAGCACAGGACACATGCAAAATGATATTTACCACTACTTTGCTAGACCGAGTCATTTCACTCCAGAGAAATACGACGAAGAGTATGCACAGGCGACCAAAATGGACAGGGATAAAAACAACATTTTACAGTACGAACGAACAAGTACAAGAACTTACAAACAACAGGAAACATAGCCCGAGGAGTACCATCACACGACTCACCCTTGCCGTCTGACCCCAGGCGATAGAGGCTCGCGAGGAGCATTCCCAAGCGGCTCCAAAAGAGAAGGGATAACACATCTTTAAACAAAGTTGCACAATCTCTCCCCCATTGATGTTCGCACCACAACGTAAACACGATTACCTAAGGCTATCAGCAAGATGACTAGTTTTTGTTCTCCGTCGGACAACCGGAGTTTCTCTAGGGCGTATAAACGGTGAAATAAAAAGACAGCAGGAAAAGATGAGCGAAGGCATATGTCCGGAGATAGGATTCAATCCCATCTTTAAAAGAGATACCAGCATTTTATATCGGGGATACTTTTCACAAACAAATTAGAAGGAAGTTTCTAAGAAAAAAAATAATTTAACAACATCTTCAGTAAAGAATTCAGTTGGGAACGGGAAGCGCAAGTTATTAATCAGGATGGATTTACAGATAGATGATGGAGAATCGAAGGACCATTTACCCCTATCGTAATCTATATCCAAGCTGGATGATCAACTGGAAACTAGATCGTCCACAGATGGCTGTAAAAGCAACTCCACAAATCTTTTTTCAATGATTTATATAGGGACTTGAATGTACTCGAATATTCCGATTAAAGAAAACGACTTTATCTAAGAGCGATAAAAAATTAGTTTTCCCCATGTCTTTTCCATGGTACGAATGGTAGAAATTTTTGAAGACCCCGAATTTCAGTAACTTCGTTTAAAAAATCCTGAAAATCGAACACGTAACGCAGTTTGAGCATTTTTTTTCATCAAAATATATTTTTCTCTATTGAAAATAGCGCATTCTTTCGCTGAATATTTTTTACTGAGCGAAATCGATGAATCAATACAAACGACAAGAATAATCAGTAAGCGCGAATAATAACTAATATGTTTACCAAGTTACGTAATTTTATGTGATTTAACGTTACGTGTGAACACATCCAAAGAGAAGGCTCGGAATGAGAGCACACCATCGTTGTAAATTCAGTGTCAAATAAAACTGTGGATTTTTACTACAGAAATTCAGGAATATATTTGAAAGTTGCACCCGGTTTTCCTCGAAAACATGTACTCTGCTTTTTTTTTTCTCACGATCGGTGGACGTCGTAATAACTGAATGTGGGCCGGAGTAATTGAAGGAACAAAGTAGCGCTGTCTTTCCGCCACGCTTTCCTGCATTAAATATAAAATACTAGGTCAATGTTCAACGCCTGAGAAACATTTTTTTTACTCCAGCTGCCCATTCACAGAGACCAGAATCGGCCTAGTCACGTCAGTCGACACGAAAATGCCATAGATGAATAGGAGATCAAGGAGAGGCTAAAAACTGCATTAGGAAACAATGAATCGGCGAATTCATGGACTGCAGATTGGTTTTCTTAGCATCATGACCCAAATCATTTCCAGTTATTATGTTGGTAATAATCCTAGGGACAATCAGGGGTTTGCGTCGTACGAGACAAAAGCATTAAAAAAAGACATCAATAGAGGGATAAAATCTTAGTAGAAGGGATCTAATACTAACATGCATTAGGGAATAAAGACTTCATCTACATCTACGCCATACCCTGCAAGCCACCCAAAGGGTGTGTGGCAGGGGATGCTTCCACACCAGGCATGCATGAATTATACGGCAGAACACCGAAATTACATTGAAACCAGCGTACCACACATGCAACGCGTCAATTAAAATCTATTAATCAAGAAACATTCCATCGTCGATCGTTCCAACATGCAAGGGATACAAAGACTACTACTACTACAGATTCAAAATATCATGCATAATTCTAACATCAATATTTACTTCATGCAAAAATAAGAACGTAGAGAATATAAAGAAAAAGATCTACAGTCTAGCTAATGTCACTATTTGCACTATTTATGACGACGATCACAGTTGTTATTGTCCCGAATGGTACGCGGAAAAAATGACAAAATTTCTACCTATCGGTTCTACAATCTATCTCTCTAATTTTATTTGCGCGATCTAATCTGCCATAGTAAGAGTGGGTTAATAGTATGTTTTTTTACGTCGTCAGAGAAATGTTTTTCCTGAAATTTAGTTAAAAGGTTAAGCCTATAATTTAATCTACGCTGTGACAGCGATTCCCTTCCCAATTCTCCTAATTTGAAGCGTGATGAGTGACTAAAGACATCCAATATCATTCTCAGAAATGGCATGCATTTAAGTGAAAACTACTGAGAAATATTATCTTAAAACACCGGTATCTCTAAGGAAAATTCATTCAATATAGATTTTGTTCCGAGGCCACCCGAAGTAACGGGTTAAAAGGGTGTTAATTTGCTATGCCGATGACTCACACTCTCCCACTCGCATCCACAAACGAAGAGCGGAAACCAGAAATTTATTACATTTACCTTACACACTCAACGGGGGTAAGGTTATGCCAGCACAGTTACGCGTCCATTGCGTTCGCTTACGTGGTGCAGTGCCACGAGTGAATTCAAATCCGAATAAATAGAGACTACGTGATTGAGAGAGAGATTACGTGGTGCGGTGCCACAAATGAATTCCAATCCGAATAAATAGAGACCATTAACTACGAGAATATACAAGGAAAACAAACAAGGTTATCCACGTGATATAGAGATTATTCTTGTGAAATTTAATCAGAAACATAGATGTTTTCACAATTCACAAATCTGTACATATCGTACAGCGAATGACAAAACGGCCAAGACTGATGGCCACGAATGCAAGAACTACAACTGATATCGGCGAGTGAATGGTGAACCATTTTCACGCCAACCAAAAAATATGACGTTAATCTTACCTTTCCTCGGATATTTAATTTCTTTTAATAATATATAAGTAGAAAGAAAAAAGTCTCTCGTCCCTCAAAGCCGCCTGTTCGCCATCAAAGTATCACAATTTCCTCCATCTTCTCTAGAGATTTAACAATTATAATAACCGCGATAAACTTTCGTACGCAAAGAACAATTTTTAAATCATATATTACCACAACAGATGGTTTTTAAAGGTGCGTTCACTTTGTTTATGTGCTTGGGGAAGGATACGAACGAGGACTGAAAATCATGCGATTCCGTTCGTTTCACAGGACTAGACGGTACTGTTTATAATAGACTGCTTACTTCATTTACGAAAGTATTTTAAATGAAGTATTTATAACAGTTCACCATGATGTGCATGATAGCATGATATCAAAAGTTTTGGGTACGGGAAAATACGCCATTCTCGTAAATAAATCTGAATTTTACGGCGATGATATCTTAAAGATTTCCCAACATTCTTCAGCACACCATTGGAAGTGGACGATAAAATTAACTCAACGCATTTCCCTCGCGACAGTCATTCAAATGAGATTAGATATTAATGGAAGGGTCTAAATAGGTTAAAAGTAAAATGCAACTTACAAATTAACGATTTCAATACGACTTCGACTAAGTAAATAAATCCCTAACCAGTTAATAAAGCCACATCGTGTCAACTGATGCTAGTAGCAAATATCTTGACGATACCATGAATGAACCTAGACTAAGTGAGCGAGTGAACCAAGAGATTTGTGAAGGCCAGCGGAAAACGAGAGGTGATCGACTTTACGCCCCAAATAACTCTTACCTAATCGACATGGGACGGTGAACTGTAAAATTTCTCGGCATGGAGGTAGACCTTTCTAGAAACGCAGAGCGTTAACCCCCACGGTTCGAATTTCTTTCACGGTCGCGTTCAGCAGTTCTTCACAGCCGTGAGCACAGATACGCTTTCCCACCGAGCACCCCCTACCCTTCGAGACAATCAGGGCTCGGATGGGACCCTGAGTGATCACGCGGTGGGGGCTCCGCTAAGCGAATCATCACAATGGAAGCCATGGTGATGAAACGAGAAGGGGAGAGGTAGCCTGGAAACGGGTGAACGGCTCTTGCTCGCGTCCACGCAAGCTATGAGTCGGGGTTCGAAGGTTCGAGAAGAATCGACGGAGAAGAGCTACGAGCAAAGGCCCAGAGTATGGGGGGGGGGTGAGGGGACAGTGTCGAGGCATTCATCTTTTCTTTTTTTGCTGAGATATAACGCAACGGATTTTATTTCTAATTCCCTCCCCACCCCACATCACCGCACGCCTTTTAGGGCTTAATTTCATTTTCCTTCTCGGCGTTAATTGACCCAAATCGGCGAGGACACGAGCATTGCACGAGATTGGGTGAGGAGATACCGAAGAAGAAAAAGACTCTCAAAGAGGTATATTGCCGAGGGTAAGAAGGTGGAAAAGTAATTACATAGAGTAACTAGAGGTCCACTAAGCCAAGAATAAAAATACCCCGCGCGTTTCATGGCACTATATTTTTCTTTTCACGATAGATCTGCAAGTGGCTTCAAAATTCCAAACTTACGCATGCAAGTACTTGCACAATAACGAGCTCTTTTGAATCACAATAACGAATGAAATAGTAAGTACTTACTGATTAATAGAAAAATAGAGCAAATTCCACGAGCGCAATAATTATTACGACACAGTTATCGCTTGCTACACCCCCAAGAGGTGATGCTGTAACAACCGCAACCTAAGTCGTAATAAATATTGTATTCGTGGAATTGACTCTCGTTTTCGATTTATCGTTGATGTTTCGGTTTCACCATATATCGCCTGAATTTTCACAATTTGCAATAAGAAATTGGATGAAAATACACGCACAAAACGATGTGCGTACAGCCAGTTGAGCAGTTAAGAAAACCTTCAATAAATTAGCGAGAGGCAATACACATTATGTCATGCAGGCAACTTCGGAACATCGACGGTAACGAAAAGATTCCCCGTGTATCAAGCTAATCCAACACATTTCCCGCCGGAGGAAATTTCGGCATCATTCCCACCCTTACCGTTTTTCCCAATTCGGTGGACACCGTGGGTGATACGCACTAAATTAAGACTGCGGTGAGCATTTCTCAATTGTCGAGACATCTCTTAGAAAACACACGAAATGACAATGGTAGTTTATAGAGCACACGATATCTTTAACGTGGACTGTGTTGAATTCATTCCGGTATTCTAAGAAAAAATCTCCACCACAATACATAGGAGCATATAATGCTTCATGAATATGATACCGAATATAAATATAATGAATCGAGAGTCACATTTTAAGCAACAGGTTTTTTTGGACCAAAACCCTTTGATATCAAACCACGGAAAGGAGTAATCACACACACACACATCTATATGGTCCAATAACAGAGTTAATATTATTACTAATGAGTTAATACCAATAGCGGATACGACACAGGATATAACCTTGTATGGTAACCTGGTTAAAGTAAATAAAACCTTTAACGCAATTCAAGGAATGAAAAATCAAACTTAAATACAGTTTGATGTTGACACGTTTCGAGGATGCTGAAACTCAGCATCAGTTTTATTAAGCATTTTTTAAATTATCACTTGGCGTGCAGTTTTCTATCCAATAAAAGTTGGCTTATAGAATGAATGGACAGGAAAAGCGACGTAAAATAAATTTCCAAATAATATATTCCTGAGATATTTGCAATGGCTTCGTATTTATTAGGAAAAGAATACCATGGTAGCCAAGTTTTTACGACGCTATGTCATACTGTCCATATTTCTGAAAATACGGCAACGAATTCATTAATTTCAGTATTCAACCAGCTGATTGGTACGTTTTTGGACAGTACTCATTCTAACATCCTTATTTCTGGCAAATCAATTTGCTTTCCATCCTATTCATATCCACCATTTGATCCCTCTTAAATTCTTCATACCATCTTCCTCTTCATTTTTCGTCCATATTTTCTATCCTCTCTTTTCCTCTCCCATGCTTCCCCAATGTCCCCCACCCTGCTACCCTTTTCAACATTCCATCTCTTTTCAAGACGTCCTCCATCCATCTCTTCTGCCTCCTCCGAACCTCCGCCACCGGCTTCCTCTCTTCTCCAACCACATTCAACACCTCCTTGTTCGTCCTTCTTTCCACCTACTCACCCCCTCCATCCTTCTCCTCACGTACATCTCAAAGGCCTCATGTCTACGAACATCCTCCCTTCGCAATGATCACGTCTCCGACCCATACAGTGCCACGCAACACATTAGAGTTTACACCAGCCTTTTCTATACGAATCTACTCAGGTCCCCTCATCTTTTCCCTCTCTGAAAAAGCTTCTTTAGCCATGGCAATTATAAATCTTGTCCCAACCCCATTCTCCTCCAAAATGCTACCCAGATATGTAAACTCTGGCAGCCAAGGTAAACGTTTATACAAAAAGCTAAAACGAGGCATAAAACTTTTCAGCACAATAATTTTCAACCACAGAATTTGGAGTCATTATCCTCTAGAGAATTTCAAAGGCCACTCGAGTACTCTCCACACTTCTCAATTGTCCGTGAATATTAGCTCTATTAATAGAGCATTTCATCATCGGTGGTCTAAAAGCTGGGTCAATTATTAAATATTCCCAAGGAGATATCAAATCCCACTAGATTATCTTCCATCCGTCTCAACAGCCAGTGATTCGGATCTATTAGTATATAAGACAAGACTTCCCCATTGGTGGTCTGAAACGCATGAAATGTCTAAAATTACGAAGAGCTGAGCAGCCGGGTACTTCCAGGTATAAATTGTACACATTAAAAAAGCATGATTGAATTATTACTAATTTTTAAATTATTAACTACATGAGAATAAAGCCAAATTTCTCAAGCCCGTAGGGGTTGGCCGCCAAGGCTACGTGTGCCCCGAATGAACTACCACATTCGAAGCAAAAAATAAAGAGAAAGAGGAAATGAAACTACTCTAGGGAATCGGAAAAAAGGATTTTCGAGGCCAAGTGGATAATCGGAGCTCTGTTTACTCTTGGAATGAAAAACATTCTCGCCACGCCACGTCGTATCGCGACGAGTGACCGAGGTGTTATCACCGCTTAAGGCCATCGCTGTGGTCCACCGCTCCGTCGGAACGAGTCTGAAAAAAGATTAAATAAAGCAAGGAAGAAAGGAGCGAGGGCTCTAGAAAGAGGAGATTAAAATGGCGAGGGGAAAAGAGTTAAAAGGGTGAAGAGGGAGGAGGTACGCCGAAAAACTGCCCGCTGGCCCCCCTACCACACTGCTGCGAAATTACGCACTTATGCCGAACCGGAAATGCGACTCAGAGAGCAAGGGGAGGTTGGGGCAGAGGACGGGAGAATTAGAATGGACGGCTAGCTGACGGGAAGACGGGTGGAAAGCGGGGTGTTGGCGGAGGGGAGCGTGAAAGGGAAAGGAGAGGATAAAGAAGGGGAGAGACCCAGAGAGAGAGAGAGAGAAGAGAAACTGGGGATGAGAGGGGCGGATACTCCACTCTGGATCGGAGGAGGACGCCTCCCGGCCACAGAGTTAGCTCCCGGCAGGTCCACCTGAATTAATCAACTAAATAACCAGCTAGACTCGCGCAGATTGGCGAAAACGCCCCATTTCGGAAAGGGGGAGGAGACAAAGACGAATTCACGACATCAGCAGACGTTTTCGATTATCTTCCTCGAAGAAATTGCCCAACATTCCACAACCTACGGTGAAAATAAACGAATTAGCATAAAAAAATAATGGCACGTGGAGAACTTATATGGGAAATGGCGGGAGCTTAGCTTTTTTAACGCAGAAACAGTAGCGAAGATGACTTGCTTGAAAATTAAACAGATTCCCACAATGAATGTAATTCGTGACTTTAAAAGCCCCCGACGACATTGAAGTTAAGGCTTGAGTATTTGCCTAACAAACGATCACCATGAAAAAAATTCTCTTCAGGGTGATTGACGAACAAAGAGAACGAAACGATAGTCCTTCAAACAGAAATATTGCTTCAGCTGAACATATTTTCCAGACGCACCCAAATAACATTCCATTGTTAACAAAACAGGAGAATAAAATGCGCCATCAAATAACTCTTCTCGTGAAGTAAGCTCTAAATTTTCCAGTTATTAATATTCTTCAAATATATCTTAACACACCTCGATAGCCAATGGAGAAAGAGCACCACATGTTTCGTAAAATAAAAATCAACCATGAAAAGCGGTTAAATTGAAGAAAATAACTACATGGAAGCCTTAATTAGACGCAACCTCAAGATAATCAAGAAATAAACCAAGTCGGAGAAGACTTTAAAAGTATACCACTTAAATTGACGGACTCGTAGATAGTAAAGGAAGACAAAAAAGGAGGAAGGGGGTCGGCATCGAGAGCAGATATTATACCGCGGACATATTTTAAGCTATTAGCGGCAGTTTTACATCGATGAAACGAAATGAAGGTGTTATAATGATAATTTTCATGACAACCATAGACTCGAAAACTTAACAAATAAAAACGTACTCCCTACAACAGCTTCAAAGCTTCGAAATGATACCTATGCCAACGCCGCATGAAAAAATTGCTGACGTAATTTAACAAGAATTTCTATCAAAATTTAGGAACAACGGCACTTCTCAATGAGAGATTTTGTTTAATTAAAAAGCTAAATGTTTAAAGCCCTCAAAAAGAGGCATATCCTTCGATTATCATGCCGAAGTTCTATAGGGCTACAGGAGAGTGCGCAAATTTTCCTCATCAAGAATACACCTCTCAAAATACTTCAACTTAATGTGTTCTACTTTCCAAAAATGAATCGCTCTAGTTCAAATTGTGAACGTGCACTCATATCGCATCGAACTTAGGTGCGATGTACTCAATTCCATTTTATTTAATCTCGCGACGTCCACAAAACACGGTAAAGACAAGAGTGCGGGGGCAAAAGGCGGGAGATTAGGGGGGGAACGAGGAAACAGGCAGGTGGTGGTTGGTAGGAGCTCATGGAGGGGAAGCGAAGGAACGAGCACCAAGGGGACACCATGTGACGTTTTCGGAATATACGCATCATTTCACATCCCAGCGGCTTCGCCTACCCCCCAGCCGTGGCGGAAGTCCACCCATGATTTTCTCCCATCCATTTTGCATCATTAGGTACTACGACGGCTACGTGACTACAAAATTCCGAACAACGATGAACCTCTTGAATCCTTCCTGCCCATTATGCTTCATTCACAATTCCTACTCTTTCCATGAAATCATCCATTATTTCGCTTCCTTCTTGCTCCTGGTTTGCTAATCTCATGTCGTCCAAAACGTATTCAGGGTCACCTCATTTGATCTCTTTCTCATATCCGATCCGGTATCTGCCCACACGATGAGCCAGCCGAGACTTTTTGACTTTTTTGAAACCTCAGTTGATGCACTTTGAAACTCGTGGATGCGTCACTTTGAACAAAGGCTTACATTTATAAAGAGGCGTGTGGTAAAAGTGCACATTTTTATTTCCCATTTACAATAATCCCAATGCAACTTCATGAATTTATCAAATAATTTAACAATAAAATCAGAGCTAAGCAGGAAATAATAAGGGTAACATGGACATGTTTTAACTTTCCCCTTGGCATTCAATTACCGTTAAAAAAATCTCCCACTGACAACCAGAGATGCGAGCTATGACAGGATTACTTCCTTTTAATAATCCATTAAACTAGGCTCAAAATTTATGCAATCATGACATTGGTCTACTTTCGCTCAGAAGTATCAACTCAAAGAACTCTCAAAAACTTCTAACTGAAGGTTGATTCTTCAGTCTTCCGAGGTTTTCGCCGCATTGTTCCATCTTGAGGACGATATTTCGCCGGCTATCCCGCAGGCTTCCGGCAATCACTTGGACCTGAGGAAGCCTGCTGGATAGCCGGCGAAACATCGTCCTCAAGATGGAACAACGCGACGGAATTCCCGGAAAACTGAAGAATCTACCTCCATCCAAGCCCCGCGAAAGCCTCAATCACAACTTCTGAAGTCGTTTCTTAGGTTATCACCCAGAAATTATAGTTCGATTTTTTGGAAAAATTTGCACAAATATGAATAAAACTCGGGAAAGCAGCGGTAAATCCACAACTATTCATAATATCTTTTTAAAATCTTTGACCAAAAAATGTTACACTGTTTGGAACCGAAAAATACACCGTCATTGACCGAGGAAAGGGGTCCTCAAAACACTACAAATTCGTTTTCAACGGTAAACTCAAGCATTTATCGAGCGAAGCTCACGACTTAATACAGTATGGAAACACAACAGTATTTTTTGTTTTCAACTGCTAACAGATTCTTTGAGTCTCTGGGCAACATTGAATTTATAACTCTCAGCTTCAGCTTTCTTGTCAAAAATGTTCTCTCAACTTTGTATTCGACTTCTATATCTATTTAATGCATACAATTTGAAGTGAATATTTTCTGATTTCTTCTAAAAAAAAAACAAGAATTCCACGCGAAGGATGGAAAAGAGGAATTTGACAACTATTCCATCCCTTTTTACTACAATTTTCTTTGTTCCCTCTTTTTCTTTGGCCACATTGTCAATCCTATCGGAATGAAAAATTCGAATCGACCACTATTTTTACTGCAGATAGAGATTTGAAAGAAATCGAGAAAAATCGGCCTGTTAATTCAACGGAATGAGGTATCTCTTCTAAATGTATCTTGAAATCCTCCTAATAGTGTAAATATATCTCGGAGTAAACCATAAAAAATATATAACGGTACCACGAAAATAGAGAACTCTTTGAAAAAAACTCCAGGAAAAGGTGGTACTAAATAATTTTAATCTAAAGTGGTCAAATAATATTCGAGGGGAAGAATTGAATCGGCGACACTATTCTCACGGGAAACTTCCGGAAGGACTGGTACGTGTCGAAACTCGTCAATAACGAGGCAGAGACGTCAGTCTCTCCACAACTCCCGCATCCGGCGAATAAAAATTGGGATACATGGAAGCATTAACGTCAAAACCTCGGTAATTTCGAGGACCGACCATTTCGAATCATTCTTAAATTAAGGCCATTGTCATGTGGAATTTAACTCCAAATCACTCAAGAATGTTACGGGAATCTTGCCATTGCTTACGCCATGGTACTAATCATTCCCGTCCCTCGAGATAAATACGAGCGTTTCTCGTATTTAATACTTACCATTTTCCTCGTACATTCTTCATCATGTATTTATTTAAATGATACACTTCAAGTTCCAGTGCATCCCATTATTCTTTTCGCGCTGGTGAACGAGCACTCAGCCCTGCATGGAGTACCTATTCTCTTTCAGTTTCGGGTGGGTTCCCCAAGGCACGTGTTTGAGGCCTTGTGCACAAGTGTCATGGAAGGTTTTTATACCTCCGTAAATAACTTTCCTTCTCACATATCCTCTCCTTTTCTTCATATACCCACACCCTCCTCAAGGCTCCTCTATAAACAGACACTCCAAATCTCTCGCCACATCTAAATATACCCTTCAGCGTCCTTGTCCTTCACCCTTGACATGATGCAGCGTCATCGTATGTGCATCTCATTCTCGTTTCATTTCCATCAAGTTAGGTTCCCGTGAAATACGTCAATTGGACGAATGATTGCAAATAAATAGTTACACAGTATGTATACTTCATTACAACCAAAGTTACAACCTCCCAAAATAAAAAACAACTCAGACCCTACGTAGTTGGCAGGACCCATCATGAGAGCATTATACATCCCCTGACTCATAACCAACACGTCGTCGCTCACATTAGTATGGGAATTTTTTCTCTATTTCAAGGCGATATTGTTGGTTTGAGTCTTACGTTGACACTCATCTTTTTTTCGAATAATGTTAACATAAGGAAGGAGTTAATGAGGGCAATGATTCGGATTGCAGAGAAATACCTGAGAGAAAAAGAGAGAGAAAGAGTTTACGATAATAATAGAAAGTCCAAAACTTGGACATATAGCCAAGTATTTAGTCATCTAAAGTTTCAAAATCAATCGCTTGAGGTCAGAAAAAGGCACAACATATTTTCTAAATAGCAGTTTTGCTCTGGGAGATGTTAGTACGTACATAAAACGTAACGTAACATAAAAACAGCAATACGTTCGAGATAATTCGCTGAAGCCTTTTACATTTACAAGCCCGTAGCGAAAGCCACCCGTTGGTATATATCGATTTTGGCATTAAATGTTTTACACCTTCTAGTGACCCGGTGTGTCAGTACACCGCATATACCTCCTATTGGTGGGTCGCGGGCAACAGTATGCTGGCACTCAAGGTAGTCCTTTCAGAAGGGATCCTAGCTAGAGCAGAATAGGGAGCGCGGGCCTAGGGTATTACTATGCTTTGGTTTCTCTTGTGGCATACGGGGGAAAATGTGCCAAAACTGACAGGTAGAGCGCCGTAACCGTTAGCTGAGAAAGCTGCAGGTGGTGCGGGTACTGCGAAGGCTGGTAACCTTGCATACTCTATAACAACTTACTGCTAAACGTCAAAATGTTGCCTCGGACAGCCGAAGCCACGATGGGCGGCGGAAGCTGAATAAGGTTGGCCCATCAAGATACGGACTGGAAACGAACTGGACTCTCGATACTTGGAATGTGAGGAGTGTATGGAAAGGAGCATGATTTGCTGAATGAAATGAAAGTGAGACGAATGGGTGTTTTGCGTGTATGTGAAACTAAGCGTAAGGGGCGGGATGCTATTACATTAGATGGCGGTAGTCTGGCATTGTGGTATGGAGTTGAAGATGATGTACACGGCAATCAAGGTGTAGGACTCATTCTTAATGAGAGAGCTAAGTTGATAGGAAGGAAGTACGAGTTAGTATCCCCTAGATTGCTCTGGGTTCGCATGAAAGTAGGTATTAGGAGAGTTGTGATTGTGGCGTGCTATGCACCAGTGGATGGAGAGAGTGACTGTGTGAAAGATGAGTTTTGGGAAAAACTGAGAGAGGTTTTGAATGATTGTGATCCTGGTGAGAGAATTTTACTAGGTGACATGGATGGGAGGGGTGGTGTGAGGCGGGATGCATCTGAGAGAGTGGTTGGGCCTTTTGGTGACCCCTGAATGAATGATAACGGTGAAAACTTGGTGAGTGTGTGCTTGGAAAAAGGATGGTTTATGTCGAATACATGGTTGAAACATAAGATAATACATAGGTATACTTGGCAACGGGGCGATTGTAAAAGCATGATTGATTTTATTGTGTATGATGAGAGATTTAGAGAGTTAGTGTGGGACACGCGATTATGAGGGGTGCTGAATGTGGAACAGACCACTATTTGTTACTCTCCAAAGTGAATCTGGGCAGAAAGTGGGTGCCAAGGAAGAATATTGCGCGTAAGCAGTTGAGAGTAAAAGCAATGGTAAAAGTGGAAAGGTTGCTAGACAGCGAGGTAAGAATGCGGTATGGTTGCATGCTTGAGGATGCTCTATCGTTGAAGCAGAGAGAATGGGACGAGCATATCAGAAACGAGAACGTAAATGATGCGTGGGAGCGTTTAAAGGAGTGATTGTGGAATGCGGTGAAAGTGTATGTGGAAAAGGAGTGGTAGGAAGAATGAAAGGTGATGCTTGGTGGAATGAAGAAGTGAAAATTGCAGTAAGAGAAAAGAAAGAGGCGTACAAGAATATGAGTGCTGCCAAATCTGAGGAAGAGCGTACTAAGGCATGTGAGATGTACAGAAAGAAAAAGAATGAATGCAAAATCGTTGTGAAGGAGAGCAAAGAAAGAATGCGTGCGGATGAAGCTAACAAAATGCAGAGTGATTTTGAAGGTAATAAAAAGCTGTTTAGGAAGTGGGTAAAAAGGGCTAAGATTGGTGAAGGTAGGGGAATGAATGCGGTAAAGAACAAGTGGAGAGATCATGTGGGACGAGAGCAATATCAGGGACTGCTGGAGGGAGTATTTTGAAGAATTGTACAATAATATTGCAGGTGCTGAGGATGAGCCTTCTGAAGTGGTATGTGAGAATGTGGGGATGGAAAATGATATCAGTGAATAGGAGGTCACAACGGCTGTGAGAATATTGAAAAATGGGAAGGCTGCAGGCATAGATGGGATATCCAGTGAAATGTTGAAGTGTGGGTGGAAATTACTAATTTGTAGGCTGCGTGAACTATACAATTTCTGCTTACAGGTTTCTGTTGTTCCCGCGGATTGGAAGAATGCTATCATCGTTCCGTTGTACAAAGGGAAGGGAGGAAAGACCTAATGTAGTAATCATCGGGCCATTAGTTTATTGAGTATCCCGGGAAAAAAGTTCAGTAAAATATTAATCGAAAGAGTGAGGAATATTACTTCCGACAGAATATGGGGTGTGCAGTTTATGCCTGGGAGAGGATGTAGTGACCAGCTTTTTGCACTTCAGCAGGTGATAGAAAAATGTATGAGTGTCCGAAAGAAAGTGTATTGTGCGTTTGTCGAGTTAGAGAAGGCACATGACAGAGTAAATAGAAAGAAGTTGTGGAAGGTTTTGAGAGACTATGGAGTGAATGGGCAGTTATTGAATGTTATGATGGCGATGTATGACAATAGTAAGGCAAGTGTAAGAGTTAACGGGGCTCTGAGTGATTGGTTGGTAATAAATCGGGGTGTAAAGCAAGGATGCGAAATGTCTCCATGGCTGTTTAATGTATTTATGGATGTGTTAGAGACGCATGTAGTGAAAACGACGGTGTTTTGATTGGAAATGTAAACTTGCGACTTCTTCTACATGCGGATGATGCTATTTTTATCTCAGACAGTCAACAGGGATTACAGAAGCTCCTAGATAAGTTTTGCGAATCAACGGAGAGAATGGAACTGAAGGTAAATGCGTGCAAGACTAAAGTAGCAGTTTTTGATAAGGAGAATGGGGAGAATAACTGTATGATGAGGGCGAATGGAGAAGTAATTGCACAGGTGGATGGTTTTGTGTACTCAGGTAAGATTTATGCGAAAGATGGAAGAATAGATGAGGAGATAAAGAGACGTGCGAATTCTGGAAGGAAAGTGGTAGGTAGCATGTGGAACATATCAAGGAATGAGTGCTTGTCTAAGGAAGCGAAAATTGCCGTGTACAAAAGTGTACTTCTTCCCACTTTGCTATATGGTAGTGAAACATAGGTATGTCAGGGTAGACATAAGAGCAGAGTAAACCCCGTGGGTATGAGTTATGTGAGGAGTATTTGCGGCAAAAGTAGGATGGATAGGGTCAGGAATGAGTGGGTCATGAATGAATGTGGGTTAAATGCTCCAGTAATGCACGTGTATGAAAGGAGTGTGCTTCGTTGGTTTGGCCATGTTGAGAGAATGGATGAGAGTCGAATAACGATACAGATATATGAGAGAAGAATGAATGGCGTGAGAGGTAGGCCGAGAAAGGTGTGGTTGAATGAGGTTGAGGAAATTCTTAGGAGGAGGATATTAGGAGTCTGAAAACAGGAGGGCGTGTATGAAACAGTGTATGGAGGTAAATGAGGCAAAAGAGGTTTGCAAGGATAGGTCAGTATGGAGGAAATTATTGAAGCAGAGTTAGGTGCACAATTATTTATTAATGGGTGAAACATTTTGACTGTGCCTACCCCGAAAGGGAACGGCGTGATGGGTATGCATGTACATCTTCTACATTCATTTTCCGTTATTCGTAATTTATTTAAGTCATCCCAGTTTATCAGTAACCACTTAATCGCAGTACGCGTATCAGATGGCAATGTCTTGTTTCGATTAACCCTTGAGGAGATTTATATATTTATTTATTTATTGTTACTTCCTTATTATTTATGTTATTATTATTTATTTATTTTTAATTTTGAAGTAGTATTACCCTTATCATGCATTTTTATTGGTGTTACATTAGCTCTATCTGTCAGTAGGTTTTCGCAGGTTATTCCTCACTCCCTTTCATGTGTGGGTGTTTTCCTGCAGTGGGGTTTTTTACGTCAAGGATATCACCTACTTATTTCCTTACGTTTTTCCCACACATACATAAATCTTTCTTCACACTGATTCCATGTATTTTTCTGACGAGGGGTTAGATGAAAGAAGGGACTACCTCAATCTCACCCCAATAAAGATTCATTATTATTATTATTAAAGACGACGAAACCTTCATCTGCATACTTTCGCTAAAGTCAAAGATAAGATTTCTTGAGTCAGCGTTGATGCTCTTATCATAACCAATTTCTTCTAACTTTAACAAGCATTTTGAAAGATAGAAAATATTTATTTTTAATTTCTAACCTTTTTCGATCTCCTTTTTCAGAAAATGGGAAATGTCGTTCAAATAATGCATGATTACTGCAGTGACAGCATAATATGGGAAAATAATATGATGATACTCCCAGTTTTCGTGATGTACTTACACATTTGACGTCATCCAGGATGAAAATTACGTAGGAGACCACACACCTCAATTCTTCGTACTGATATGGACAGACAATGATCCCAGCAATCTCAGCAGGAATAAGAAGCCAGCCTGCATTCTAAATAGATACCTAGACTAACTTGGATAATGAAAATGCAAAAATTCCTTGAATTGAGGAATAATGCTGAATTTAATTGAGCATGTGCTATGCCATCGCGGTCATTGTCATTCCAATTCAAGCTATATTAATACCTGAAATTATGGATACCGCAGTCCGCAATGCTCGGTAAACTTACATAACGTCAGGCATAACGTCTACAGCTTTCAATACGGTGGAAAGCGAACGAAGCCAAAGAAAATGCGCCGAAGTCGAGTCAGAGGCAGGGATAATTAAGTCGAGGAAGGGGAACGAGAGCACAAGTCAGGAGGCGCTGACGACCACGTATAACATGCCATCCAATCCACTCGACAACGCCTTATATGGAGATATGAAAGACTTGGTCGCGACAGAATCAATACCAACCTATTTAACCAACTCTCCCTCGAATGCTGATCTATAATGCTGAAAGAGGTGTAGATGGAGGAAGAAAAGAAATTACCCCGGAAAAGAGCATGATATGTATTACACGAGGTTAAGAGCAAGCAATTAACAAAACCTGTCCACGAACTCAGAAGGGGTTACGGTTAAACTTCCTGTTTCTTCGAATTGGACGAGGCGTTCGGGGGCCCACTGGGAAATTTGGAGATAGGGAAATAATTTCCCAAGTTTGACAAAGCCACTGCGTAGTTATAATCGTGACATCCTCAAAAAAACTTAGAGGAAAGGAGAAAAACAAGCACGAATACGCTACACATTCCACTGAGGAGGAATTCTTTGACATCACGACCCGAGCCCAACAACGACCAGAAGATAATACTGACAACAGAAACCCGGAGACCTCTCGCAAAATACTTTTAAGTAGAATCCCATCTTATACACGCCTCGAGAGAAATTCCACAACGTCCGACACCATGGAACTTACCATACTACCCGTCCCGCTAGAAGAACTGAAATTTTATATGAAAAAACTAGAAACAAAATTCTATAATTTTAAAGGGTAAAAGAAAGAAAATGGAATTGTTGGGTACCAAAAAACTCAATAACAAATGAATGATTGAAATGGTATCTTTAGCTCGCTGCTGCAATGCCATTTGTGGAGAAAGTACAGAACTGAGTAACTTCCTATCAAGGCGAAATCGGATGAATGAAAATTTAACGTTACACTCAGCCCAAAGACTTTAGCAGATTTTATAACGCATTTTCGAAAAAGAGTGCATCTTACGGATTGGGAAATTACGGTATCTTAAAAGCTAAATTTAAAACATCGGTATGGCGCAACAAATGCAAAGCACTCACCTTGTATTCATCACAAAAGGTAAATAACATCACTTTCTAGGAGTTGCACGTTAACAGATACTGCTCTCCAAGATGGCAAAAGCAGATTAGGCACCTACGCTCACCATTCACCATTCACCCATTCAAAGTTTGCGGTAAAAATTCACCTAGAACCCCATTCCCGATTGCTATCTCCACGAATGAGGGGACCAAGTCCGAACAACCTTTATGGATTTCATATTATCGCGAGAGATATACAACGCCCAAAACTATCGGCTGGGCTGCGATTGGCGAGCCGACATTAACCCATTTCAGCGGGAAAACGCGTAGTCGCAAAACTGATCGTGAGGACGGCAACCCGCCGGGCAAAATCGAAGTGACGGTAGATGGGGAACGTGACAGGGTGCGGTCGGGTGCGGGGATAAAGGGGGCGGAGGGCACTGGATTGAATGGGAGTAGAGAGGCGGGGAGAAGCGGAAGACTTACTCGAATCAGGCAGGAGAAGGGCGGCGGAACATTTGGAATGATAGGCGAGAGGTGGGATTGTGGGAGCTCTCCATCTCAAGCGAGGCGCGAGGGAATTCTGAGCTCGGGGATTTTGGCAAGAGGAAAACGGGAAAGAGCGAAGCGGGAAGAGAGGCGAAATGTGAAGGTTGGGGGGAGGGAGACAGGAACACAACGGGATGGATTGGAGGAAGGGCTTCTATTCCGTCGTCTAAAAGGATATTGCACAGCCGCAAAGGTATATCGTGAGGAAAACACATACAGAACATATGAGGCACATCATTAAAGGAACTAGGTTCTGTTAAGCGTATGATGGGAAGGTCCTCGGATAAAAAAGTAAAAGAGAGATGCTACTTCGCTCTGGTTAGGTCACACCTCTAGTACGCCGCGAGCATTTGGGACCCTGGTCATAAAGATTTAACCAAAATAATTAATAAAATACAAAAAGCAGCACGCTCCATTAAAATTTGCTACGAGCGAACATATACTCCCACAACTTTTAGAGGACCACCTCACCTCCCAAAACCTTATCCTTTACAACTTTACACGGCTAGTGACCTAACACCCCCGCCACACGCCCATGCGTCGGCTCGCACGACGGTATGTAGATGTAGAAAGGTATAGTACGAACTGAAATGCGATAAATCTATTTGAATCACCGATGAAATCCACGAATTTAAGCTATTAAACACAACACCATCAGCACAGAATCCGATTAAAAATGTGTTAGAGAGAAAATTGACAGGAATCAGCATAATTTTTCAGTTACTTTCAAATGAAAACCTGTACTTAACTACTACAAGACGTAATATTCACTAAACTATGAATAATATGAGGCTATGAATTAATCTATACAGCAGTAGGAAATAGCCATATAAACTTAAAATGCTAAATATATTTTTCCCCAATTTTAACTGTTTCTAGAACTGAAACTGGGAGGAGGCAAAACGGGACAGCAAACCTTTTCATCTCACATCAAAATCACCAAATTTTGCGAGTAAAATAAACGTGTTTTCTCTGACACCACCACTTTAAAAGCTCGCGAGAAATTCGTCTGTTGAGAGGGAGCCCCCTCTTAACCTTAGCGCATTAAAGGTGACGATGCGCCAGGAACAGACCATACCCCGCATGCTCACGGTCCGAGGGATGCTCCTGGTTAATTTAGCGCAAAACGAAGAGTCAAACCCACGTCAAGGGATAGGGTCATTGTGCCCCCATGACCTGTCGTCTACGGCTCGATACCAACAGGGGAACGACCTAGGGTATGTTTCAGGATCCGGGCAATATTTAAGGATGAAATACCATTGTTCACGACCCTAAGTCATTCTCGAAGCATTATTTTTTCCCCGCATACATTACTTCGAGAAGCGAACGCGGAAATTTTATTCAGTTCCATACGCTACACCTGAATGACATGGCCTCGGTAGAATTTCAAGAAGTGGAGCCGGTTTCATTCATAAGCATTACTGCCCTGGCCAGGGAGGCAGCGGTGGATGTGACGAAACTCCCGTCCAAGCTCTTGAGCTCTCAATGGATTCAACTTGCCACCTCGGCTTTCACTGCAAATGTGAAATAGTGCCACAAATCCAACAAACAAATAATATTAGTCTCACTTTATAAAACAATAAAAAGTAACCCAGAAGGCTATTTAAAACAAATTATGTGAGAAAAACAACGAAATTGACTGTGATGTAAAACAAATTCAAAGCAGATGGCCAGTAGGTTAGCCTATGGAGGCAAGTATTTAATTGGATACATATTTTCAACTTTATTATTTTATATGAAAAAAATCGCAGAATTTTTAGAGAAATAAGGCGGTTTGGCGGTCAAGTTTTCCTTAGCACAGTTTTTATTGAGACCGGTAAAACTGGTTGAAATTTCACAGACATGCAAGTTATTTTAATAACATACTCGGGCAATTTTTAAAATAGCAAGATTACAGCCATTTTAATTATTCGTAGATAAAATCATCAACCATACATATACTGAAAAACTGTTAGCTGACCATTCACGAAAGCAATAGCGACTCACCTCAGCAAAGGTATTACCAATTTCGTGATATAATGGACAAATTACATTCACTTAAAAATACCCAACGCCAACATTGTCTCCGTTCGCTCTTTCTCCGCGACGCGCTAAAGGATTGGAAAAGGAAAGGGTTTCGAGGTGTCCAGGAACAGGATGCGGGCCGAGCTCGAAGACGAGGGTGGTCCACAGCTGCAGAGTAGGGGGCGGGATAGAGGATAGATGACCGGGAGTGACTAACAGAGGAGGGGTGGGAGGGTTTTGGAATAGGGTGGGGGGAGGAGGAGGAGAGGGAATAGAGCAGCAGTCGATCGAGAGAGCTCGGGTCGCTCACCTCGCCTCGGCAGAAATGTCACGTATGCAAACAGTAATTAGCGAACAGACAGACAAGGCGAGATAGATGATAGAGTGGCCAGCAACATCGACATACACAGGCGACGATCGGAAAGTTAAAACCTTATGCCATAAATGAAAGGAATCCGAAAGAGGAAAAGCCGGAGGAGATTAACGATTCCTTTCACTCGCAGAGAGGGTAGGTATTACGCATGGATCTGCAGAGAAGGTAAAGTTGCCTATTCATTCTCTATGCACCCATAAGAAATCTAACATTATCGCACGGCGAATAAAAAAAGCTACAAACAAAAATAAACAGAGGAGAACTTATCCACTAAAGGTAATAAAATCACGTACCTTAATACTAGTAGGGTAATTACCCACATCACTACAACACAAAGCTCTGGCGGTACTTAAATTCGAAAAAGGATTTGAAAGAGGAAGAACGATAAATATTGCTATTCATCCAAATCACACAAGAAACAGGACATGAAATTCCAAAATGGCACCAACTACTATGTCATTACTATTTCCATCACAAAGAAAGAAAGGGAAATAATTTAAAATGAGAAACTTCGCCGCGAAGAACGACCATCGGATACAACGAGCAGCACGTAGATAGGGAAAAGAATGCCAATGCATCTTTTCCGAGTAAAAAGTACGTCCTTAACGCTGCAGAAAAAGTTTTTTACTTCTTAGCACAAAACACAAATATCTGCACATGGCCGAGCGACTTGATGTACAACCCAAATTCACTTTTGAATGGATGTTTACGGCAAAATATAAAATCTCCAGAACGACCAATTCACGTTTTCTTCTAATCATTTTGGGCACTGGATAATTATTTAAAGTTTAATGATCTTCACCAAACCATGATGAAGAAGATGTTTGGCAATCAGAAGGGCTTTTCGCGTGGGAATAAGTTTCACCCAAAGCAAAAATATTGATATCTGGAAGAGAAAAATCTGGAGGAGGAAGATAAAACATATTGATATATTGACAGAGGACATTTGTTCACCGACTGCGATTAGTGATCATGCTCACCGGAGGTTTACATCGACTATTCCGCGGACACAGGCGGACGTGCAAGCCCCACGCACATTCTCACTCGGTCGCTAATTTCATTTTTAGCGAATCCTTAATAGGTGAAAAGGCATTAACACGACGGCGCAAACAGCACGGCTGGGCTAAGCTTTCAAGCAACACTGTATAGGTCACCAAATTCACAAACGGCGAAATGTCGCCTGATCGGATGAGCAAGAACAACACATTAGAGGTGGGTCGTTCGCGAACAAATGGGTCCGAGGGAACGGATCCATGGATTGAACGGTAGGACCGAGGACCAAATTCTATGGAACAACCGTTCCTTTCGGTCCTTCGTTCCTTTCGGTCCTTCGTTCCTTTCGGTCATTCGGTCCTTCGTTCTTTTCGGTCCATCGTTTTTTCTCTTACTTATTACTTTCGCCCCTCCCTCCTACCTTTAAGAGAGAGGATATTCTTTATAATATCCCAAAAACTCATCAGCTGATGCTAGCAGTGTACTTAGCGGAACTTTTTTTCTTCATATAAATTAAACCTA
Source organism: Ceriagrion tenellum (assembly GCA_963169105.1). Taxonomy (NCBI): domain Eukaryota; kingdom Metazoa; phylum Arthropoda; class Insecta; order Odonata; family Coenagrionidae; genus Ceriagrion; species Ceriagrion tenellum. Next base: position 64,214,653 of record OY720632.1, read on the forward strand.
TTTACGAAACCACGTAAACAGTTGTTAATATTACCTTCCATTTTTTTATTTCATTCAACATTCTTAAACGCCGTCATTAAGGCATACTAAGTACTTCTAGTTTTTTTACATACTTTAAACACCAAGAACATGTTTAAAAAAATAAATGACCACAAAAAACAAGGAACGGTGAACAAGTAAAAAGGAACGGGTGCCAAAAAAGACCGGTCCAGAGTGAGCGAGTTACCAAAAATGAACGGGTCTGCACATCTCTACAACATACAGCGACAACGACTAAAAAAAGTATGGATAAAATAACCTGAAGCGTGGATATGCCCCTCGTATTGGGGTTTTCATCAATGGCAATGGGCTACGAAGGAAGGGAAAGGATAAAAGGAAAACGATATGAGAATACAAGAGCGGAAAGGAAATGCTGACCAGAACAAATGGACTCGGCGGAATAGGACGGGAGTGATAGATGAGAGGAAGTAGAGACGAGAGGGGGTGGGATGGGGGAGAGAGTGGGGGTGACGAGGAGGGTAGGTGAGGTAGGAAGTGGGGGGAGGGCGGAGGGATGGGAGGTTCATTGATCGGAATAATGGTGAAATCCATTCACCCCCAACTCTGTTTTTATTACACCTAACAGAGAGATAGGTGCATGACCCACACTTTGGAGCGGGCCAGTATCGATCGTCGCCTACAGCCCCGAGAGAGGCCCTTCCCCCCCCATCCCATCCTCTCTCTCCATCCACTGTTGCCGCGCGGGTAAACTCAATCCTCCAATGCGTGGGAGGATTCTCCGCGAACGTTTTTTTTTTCTTTCGTTCTTTTAACGCTGAATCCTGAATTCTGCAGCATCTCGCCGAAAAGAGAGTCACGCGCACGAAAAACAAAAACCTGCGCTCACGTGAACTACCTCCCGGGTTGAGGGCAAAGGAAATCCATGACATTTAGCAAATCCGAGCGCGATGAATTGGTCGTTGACTTCAACCAAACAAGAGGGTAATTATGGATGGGGTGAGGGGAAGATGTAGTTTTGGAAATAATTCCCGGTATTACACGAGTCAACGGTGACTGGTCCGGCCACATTATTCGACAGCCAATTTGAAGATAATATTTTTTGCAACTTTCGCTTTTTAAGATGCCGTTTCGCGTTTCACTGTCCTTAGTTCCTGAAGCCATTTTCATGTCCAAAAGAATAATACATTCAAACAGTTCACACTATTGGAAGGATACGAAAAATTGCAACCAGCTTACGATATTAAAGGCAGAGGATAGATATATTTCAGGTATTAGAAGCGATTTTTTGCCCTATCGTGCGGTATCACTACATCAAAGGCATCTTACGGCCTAGAACAAACATGATGCAACTAAATTCCAATCACAATTTTGAAATTAGGCGAATGAACTTGGGGCTGTCCACCTGGCCCCAAGTTACAACAGAGTGAGGATTCATTAATTTTCAACAGTTGACTTATTTGACCATTACGCAGCAACCGTCGCGATTAGGACCCTATGAACTATAGAATTATCAATGAAAATTACCAACATTTCGCCAAACAATGCTGCCTTATAGAAGGGCGGCTTCCCGAACCACAAATCCCGTGGAAACTTGGCAACCGACTAAGGTGTAGAGGCACGCTAAATTAAGATCTATTGGACAAATTACCGTTCGTTTAAAATATTAAATATGATAGGATTATAAAGTGATATAATATTATAATTGATATGATTGCATATAATTAGTAATCAAGAACTGGTTTACCTCCAATTAATCATTAGGTATGGGAACAGAACTAAGTATTCTTAGCGCTTAAACCATACACTTAAGGAGATAAGAGATATCAAGCAGACTAGCCGTTTTGAGGAAGAGCCGCATAAGATACAGGAAACGGATGGTATGTGTTGTTGTCCTCGACACCGGCCGATTATCTCAGATTTAGAATCAAAACACACTCCACTTTACAGATTTGGAACAAAAGAAGCGCACGAGACGCAGGTAATTTTCGCACCCGATGAATGTGCCAACGAGGAAAACTCTCGTCTGATTACTCACGCCATTCATAACGCCAAAGTGCAATTGGTGCAGTATTTGGGCGCGAAGAGCTCGCAGTTGACCTCCAAAATTAGCGCTGCACGAAAGTACAGAGGGATAAAGATGTGCCTCCAAAGAGATATAGAGGAAAATCAGAACGATTTAGATAGAGCTGATAGAATTAGAGCCATTGGAGTGAGGGTCGACGGGGCATAAAATTCGGACAACGGGACTCAACCAAATTCACATTTGCAGGAAGGAACGACAAACCATGCAAAAGCTGCGGGAGTGCCGAGCGTATTTGCCCGGCAAAAAAAGGACACTGCAGATTGCCAGGGAGCTAAACCAGCGAGGTTTAAATACGCTGGATTGGGAGCCGCTGGTCCCTTCCATGTAACTGGAGCGTGGCAAGAATAAAGCAGCTTTTGATCGGACGGCCACGTCTTCGTGGACCCGAGCATAACTATCGCAATACGAACTTTTGAAGGTAACTTCAGCTATGTACTCAATTGATCCGAGGGAAATATTAGACGGGACTTAAATAAACGGTACAAAAATAAGAGCAAGAGCATTTATTTTATTATTGGATGGTAATTTACGTTAATCCTAAGAATCTTGTGTATAAATGCAAATCATGAGATACACTGTCGCCCCTCAAGGAGCTTAAACGAAATGTTCGGCTGGAACTGAGACGATTACATATGTAGGACATCTACTTCCGGGATTCTCACTGATCTATGATCAAACTGTAGTCACAATTAATCATTTTGTAATTGTAACAATGTTTTACTTATTTAAATGCGAAAAAAATTGTCATAACAATGATAGACGACTTCTGATCACACAGAACTCTCCCCAATAGGGCATAAAGTAGATTTCAACCAACTCAAGGGAGACAAATTCCAGGGTTGGACGAATTCCGCATCCTTAGGGGGCGCCTCGCCGTTGTACACCTTCCGTGCAAAAAAAATAAGTGACTGTGTGGCAAATTCGATAAAGGAAATCCCACCAAGAAACGCTCGAGTGCACGGAAGCCCTCGCTTCCCCCCACCCCAAGAGACGGGCTGCACTGTCACCCCTTAGTAAACCTTCGACCGCCCCCCCCTTCCCGTCCCACCCTCTCCCCGCAGAACTCCCCCCCCCCAACATTTTTCGCCGGAGAACAGAGACCGCCCTTCGCGGCGAGGGGCAATGACTCTCTCCGCGGTAAGGATGTCAGCGGAGGGGGCCAAGAGAGGTGGACCGCGGGGGAGGCGGGGACGCTGGGGAGGGGGGCAGGGAGTGGAAGGGAAGAGGTCGGCATCGGGGGATGGGAGAGTGTAGCCAGGGGGGAGGGGAATGTGGGTGGTTTCGAGGGAAACGTTGGGAGTGGCAAGTAGGAGGAAGTACGGGGAGTAGGAGGGATAGACGTAATCCGAATGCTCTACGTCTACTTTCCAAGAGCAACAGCCTCGTGCCCGTGGCGCGCGGTAGGTTTATCGACACCGTGCAACACGATCGTTCCGCCGCGATACAGGCCCGCAGCTGACGAGGCCCCCGGGGGCATTCACCCAGTGACCCCCGCCACTGATTTTTGTCCAAGTCCGCGTGGTGAAGGCATTACCGTCTGCGTGAGTCGAGAGTGATACCATCCCGGATTTTCTTTCTACCGGCGTTTTCAAATTTCTCGCGCCTCGCGCAGTCTGCGTTTTCTTCATCACGCGAATGTGAATAGGGAATCCTAGAGAAGATCGTGCAGGGGAAGTACGCCACCCGAGCTCTCTCTCTTTCTCTCCGGTGGAAAAAAAACTGAATGGCCCTATTCAAAATCTCTTGACGTCACTGCGAAATTACGGCTCGGCAACACGCTACAAAAAAAATAACGTTCGCATACGCTCCGCTAAGTCAGCTGCCGGCGTAAGCTAGAGAATTTCACAAGGAAACAAATACCGGCGCATTCTAAAAGCTAGGCAATGTCTGCTATTCGCCAACATACAAAGAAGTTGAATGAGTAATGACAAATGAGTGAGCTGCCTCGTAGGCTATTTCTAAGGGTTTGATAAAAATTTTTTAATTTATTCGTATTTTAGATTCGAGCGACAAATACAAATACACACACATAGTACCACGCACAAGATATGTTCCAAGCATTTGATTTCGTATAGAATCTGATAATAATAAATGTGGATTGAATCTGATATGGGAATATTTCAAATTTCTCTGATCCAAATGTCAATCAAAGACTCAAATTTAAAAAAATACAAAGGTTTCGATTCTATCCGCAACTCAGCCTATGCCACAAAGTCCTTCTTTTCGTCAGTTTCACTTATGGCAACGCTAAAACACAATATCTAACTAAACCAAGCGAAAATGTTCCTCACTGATTCAACTGACAGTCTCTCCGATTCTTTTTTCAATCGAAATAACCGAGCAGAAACCTGATGTGAATTCGGATTCGTATTGAGTTCGATTCGATTGGTAGGGAAAAAATATATTCCGAGGATCACACCGAATCCGTACCTATTGTGCGTTCATTGTGAAAAGTGAATGAGAATTGGGGCTTTGTGCTTCGAGAACAAAAACCTGGAGGCGCGCGCTTTGACCAACGACCTTTTTGATTACGCCGGCTGATATGCACGTCCTCAGAAAGCGTGACTTTAACCCGGATATCTGATGTTTACCACGAATCCGTGTCAAAAAATCTGTTAACAAAATTTCCACGCGCAGACAGGTAATCGCAGCCACCTCCCGTTCAAACTATGCATTTAATTAAATCCATATTTAGCCTTGCTTTGCAAAATACAGGAATGCATACATACAAGAAGTAACGTCAAGATTTGAAGAAGGTAGAGGGGTTTGGGAGGCCTATTAAATCAATATCTAACGACCTTAATTTTAGGTAAAAAATTAGAGAAAATGTAGAAGTTGTTCCGATATTTCATTTCCACTCATGAGTATGGAAATATATGTAAAACAAAAGATGCCATGGGGAATTTCTTCGAAAGGTCACACAAAAGATATCATCCATTAATAAGTTGACACAATTCCACGAAAACGAAGGTTTACTTAAAAAATCCTCGACAAATGGATTTTTACAATTCATTCACAAATTGACAAAATATAGCACACCGTGAAATCGGCAATTTTAACTGGGATTAGGAAAAGACAAAATGGCATAAAGTGCTACCTCGAAAGACAGTCGTCGAAACTCGCGAAATCTCAACCTGCTATCAATTTAATATTCCGTCTGCAATCCCGTTGCAGCCTCATGTTACACGAATTGCCATTAGTACGCGCCACACGGAAAGATCCCCTGCCCTGAGGAGCAAGCGGCTGACGACGTTGCTTCATCCCTCCGGGCATGCACCGCGAAAAAACGAGTGCCCGGATGAGGGGAACTTTCTCCGAATCATATAGCTATGGCCAAAGAGTCCCGCGCTTCGGACCCCTTAAGCGTTGAGGAGCCGCGGGCACTCATTCAAAACGGACTTAAGGACAGCCAATCGTCCGCTGCGTGAGCCGGCAAAGCACGCAAAGGGAGGAGGAGGGCTAACTAGGAGGATGTAGTAGGAAGAGAAAGGCGAACGGGAGCTCCCTTCGCTCATTGTTCGACCAATGATCCGAGCGACGAGACCGCCTTCGAGTTATACGCGCGCAAAACGTAGGCCGGCCGGCATTTCGTAACCCCTTTCCGCTGCTTCGGCGGGCGAGAGAAAATACGACCTCGTGATCGGCATAATGCCCGCTCGCTCTTCACCATTACCGTTTGCACCAACGTTAACAATCGACACGCATTCACACTGCTTCTCAATTTATCCCTGTTCTGGGCTACTCACTCCAACATTTTCAAAGAACTAAGGCAAATCAAGAGACAAATTTCCTAGGAGATTAGTATTCTCGCATCTCCGAGACGTTAACTACAGTTCAGAACACATTTCTCGAGGCAAAAGAAAAATCTCTTACGTCCTCATACATTTGATACAAACATAAACTTTTCCCATTTTGCAGGCATAACTTAATTAAAATTAACATGCTCAATCTCTTCCTGCTTCCCCCACAACGCCAGAGCTTATTGCAGTAAACTGACAGAGAAAGGAATGAGAACATATGACTCACGCATGTTCACACAACGTTGTCCATTAACGATGATACGCACGGTGATGGATAGGTGGGTGTGGTCAAAGTAGAAACGACGAGACCATCTCCGAGTGATGTAATAGCGTAAAGTTTCGTCTCGGTATTTCGTTAGTATCGCCACTTAATCGAAATACGAGTTGGTGTGATTCTACTGATTCTAAGACAGGTGGAGAGGGGAAAAATGGAAGAAGAATAACGTGCACACCAAATCCACTGTATGAGGGCAAGCGAAATGAGAAGTCCCAAGCGACCAATGACCTCACACAGCATCCTTCCGCGGAGGCCATACAGTTGATAAACAGCAGCGGGCGAGAGATTTGGAAGTGGTTAGAATACGACCAACGGATCGAAAGGAAAATATAAGAGGGCACAATATGAGTGGTGCAACAAGATGATCTTAATATTAGATTCACAAGTTATTGAAAATATGGCTTGGTTATTAAAATATATAGCGTCTTGTCTCATAAAGGAGAGAGCAGGGCATGGCCCTCAATTCCATGGCACAATTATCCTCTTCATCTCAGTTGCCTCCATCCAAAAGCTCAGATTCACGATCCCCGCTCCTCCTTCCACAACTTTCCCCACTCTCCACCTGCCTTCGAATCAGTGGAACCACACCAATTCGGAAATACTTTCGAGCGGCGCTGCCAACGCAATTGCGAGGCTCGACGTAACGACGGTACGCACGACACCGGCCGGCGAGTGTCGCAATCCTCATTCGGCGAGGCGGCAAGAGAAAACACGATCTCTCGCGTTCGTTACCCCAGAGAAGGGGATGGGAAGGGAGGCACCTCTTTCATCGCGGTCCTCGTGTGTGTCCGTAGGAAATACGCCGCTCCCTACCGGCGATCCCAAGCGCAATTTCTTCGTGGACAATGCGTCTCGAAATATAGGCCTTCGGCGCGGACGTTGAAAAGCTTTTGTAGAACGCGTGGCAACTCGAACCGTTTGGTCGAAAAAAATTAAGAAAATGTCCCCGGGGAAACCTGGGAAATCTTCCTGCGCAGAGTTTTGTCATCTAGAAACACGAGGGGTCAACGGCCTACTGGCACATCACCCGGATGCATCTCACCTCCACTATTACGAGATTACGTCAGCTTAAGTCTGAATGTAAATCCGGAAATAAATCTTTTAAACATCGATTCGCCAGGAGATAAACTTTTTAAGGCTTGAACCGCGGAATTTTCCGGGAATATATCAATAGCAAATGAAATCAAACGCTCAGAAATCAAAGGATAAATACATACATACATTTTGAAAAATGCTTCAAACGTAATATCCCACATTTTCTAGGGTGATAGGGATGTTTTCGTACGTGAACCAAGCCTAAGAAAAATAAGTTTTTTCCAATCCCCAGACAGACCAGAAGAAAGACACAAAGGAGCACAAAATTCTATCATACTCGGCTGACGGGGTATCGAGCGAAAAAACAGCAGAATGTAATTCGCGACCAGAGACCAGTATTTTGAGGAATTAACCATTATCCCACTTTTGCTAGACAGAACATCGCTTTTTGAAAACGTCGCCCTAAGATTACTACTTTGGCTAATTAAGAACTTATCAAAAATTGGCGGACAGACTTGTCACCGTGCACAAATTATGCATCTATTTGTACAGATATATAAGTACCATTCCATGCGGGAGCGATCTTGAGGAATTGTGGCCCAGAGTCAGCGTTGTAAAACGATTAGTACCCCACGACGGCTTAGTATCAGAAGATCACTCAACTATAACCCTATTACGGCACGCACCGTGCTTTCACGGCATTATTTCCTGGCGGGACGCAAGGACTAAAAACAATTTTCTGAGTTATCTCTTTTCATCATCTAAAGCCAACACTCTTTTCCGAGGATATTTTCTTTACGGTCTCCTACCTCAAATCCTTTCCGTGAGAGAAAGTTTTCCATATTTCATGAAATAATAGCACGTACACATACGTGAATGCATCCAGACAAAGAAGAGATTTACTAGTGGAAAAGTTGGCAATGTCCCCCATTCCGCATGCACGTGACCGCTTCCACTGCAGGCTCTCGAGAAACGGTTGAGCTCAAGCTTGCCAAATATGGCACCATTAAGCTCCAGCCGAGATGCATTGCACCCCAGGGGGGCAAAGACGAGATCAGTGGCTCTCACCCTTAAATTCACCAACTTTTACCACAACACAATAGCTGTGAGGAATATATGACCGCCAAAGAACGGGCTGATAACTGCTAACTTAATACCCTCTTCGTTACTGATCTGAGCGGGAACCTCGTTTACAAGCTACTACAGTGCACAGCTACAGGGCGCTACAGTATAGCAAGAGCAGTTGAGAGATAATTATTTCCTCCATACCTATTGAGCTTACTGACACCAATAAGCTCCAATCAACATCAACTAGCATTTGAAATTCAAACATGGCGGGTGAATTTTTTGAAGAAATTGCCATGAGAAAAATTCGGCCTGGACCGGGAATCGAACCACGGACTTTTGGTTTGCCGGACCAATGCGCAGACCACTACGCTATCCAGGCTTCTTAATTCCCATGGCAATTTTGGTGGAAACAAGGCAACTAGATCTTAGGTTGTTTCCACCCGTTTCCACCAAAATTTCCATGGGACTTAGGAAGCCTGGATAGCGTAGTGGTCTGCGCATTGGTCCGGCAAACCAAAGGTCCGTGGTTCGATTCCCGGTCCAGGCCGAATTTTTCTCATAGCAATCTCTTCAAAAAATTCACCCGCCTTGTTTGAATTTCAAATGGCTAAGCACGGCATAAGTGCTGGTGAAGGATACTGACTCTTGGTTGTGGCTTCTTTGAAGTCCTCTTCTCCCTTGCGTTGCCATCTTTGATGGACCGCAAGGGCCTAAGATCTAGTTGCCTTGTTTCCACCAAAATTGCCACGGGAATTAAAAAGCCTGGATAGCGTAATGGTCTGCGCATTTGTCTGGCAAACCAAAGGTCCGTGGTTCGATTCCCGGTCCAAGCCGAATTTTTCTCGTGGCAATTTCTTCATCAACTAGCTTTCACAGAATCCATCGGAAACGATAACGTGTAAATAAATCGGTCTAATAAGACAGTTCAAGATAAATTTTGTTAATTTACTCAGCGCCAAGATCATGACTCGTAAGCCAAATATTTAAAATTTCCACGGGCAAAGTACCTGAAAAAGGATACCTCAAGTAATATCTATACCGAAACCCTATTGATGAAAAACATTGCCTTTTTTTTAACAGTGATAGGTTTCAAACTTTGTAGTCACCTAACATCAAGATAACTGTAGATCTTATCCCATTTTTTTTTTTCAAACACACGAACTTGTTTAAAAGTTTTCCCAGGTAAATGATGAATCTCCATGCGTCAGATAACTCTCAGTATTTCCAATAGTTATTTTTTCCGAAATTTTGTGCTTATCTCGCTTGAAAATTGATCAAACGTAAACACATACCCACTCAGTTAAACGGTTCATCTTTTGATGGAAGACCACTTTCTATACTCAAAGTCTCGTTTAATTTTCTGAGTCGAGCTAAAAAAAAGTGTTATATCCCTTTCTAAAGGTCCGTTCTCGTCGGAGATGTTAGCGGTGGTCACTTTCGATGACGGGGAGAAAAATACGATTAATGCGGAACCCGAGAATTTCGGGTCAACGAAATTTCAGGTATCTATTTTACATAATTTGGCTTAATTCGGAGACTGAGAGGAGAAAGTTCTGCCAGGAAGTGGGAAACATTGTAGGGTAAAGTTAAACTTGCCTCGATAAACGGTAAAGAGCAGAATAAATAGGCGCCCAAGCTGTAGAGGTGAAAGAACTTCCATACAAGCTAATATTAGAGATGAATATTATCTGCGTCATGATTCTCTCGAAGTGAGAATCCGACGTCTCATTTATTCCACACACAATTATAAAATTTCAAGTTAAGCCAGTTCCGAACTTAAAGCATTCTATCTTTCACTGTGGCAAATGGAGGAAAAGTGGAGTTTTGAAACAAAATAGGGATGAAGGGTCCAAAAAAGGAAAGGAAAAAAACTATTCCGAAGAGCAAAATTGGGCACATCCACAGCTTCCACATCTTCGGAGAAGAAAATTGTGAGAATAATGCATGAACATGGATATAGAAAGTCCTCCGAAGGAAGGACAGGGGAACTACTGCCTAAAACGTCACTTCACTATGGGAACATTAACGGTAGGAAAGCTTACTGTCACCACGAAATGCTATATTTTCCTAATTAGCATTTAAGATAAATAAAGAAACAGCACTGACGATTAACAATTTGAATGCAACAAATGAATAAGTTCAACTATGTACCCGAAAAAAAGAAAGTTATATACATTAGTTCGATATGAATAGATCTAATTAGTAAAAATAACTTCTACACTCCACTGGTAAACTTAAGTTACATTCCATTGTTTTACCAGTGTACTGTAAAAGTTATTTTTACTATTTAACATGGAACTCCAAACAGTAGAACCGAGTTTTATTTCTTTATAAACAGATCTACCATGTGCCCGTCCTTTCGGCGCGGCAAAATATTCGTCACAAAATATATCCACAGAAAAATTGATATTCATAGTTACTTACCTTCAACTTCATTCGTTGTATACACATCAAGCTAGTTAGAGCGAGTTATCACTGTACAAAAAAATCAATGAATTTAACCTCAATGAAAACATTTTCATCCCTCCAGTGAATTCTAGATAACACCCAAGTACCGCACTACTTAGCGAGATATTTCCCATAAATACAATGTTTATAATGTGACATACTAAGGCTGTGAGCTACAGAGATAAAATTAATTCAAAATTGAGAAAGAAAAAGTTTTGACGCACATTGCGCAACAGTGTGTTGTTTGTATGTTTTCTCAATTATTTCCATTAATATATTAATCGATCACCATTATACATTACTAGCTGGGGTACCCGGCTTCGCTCAGGGAGTTGATATGAGATTGTGTGGTAGTTAGAATAAAAGGATAAACTTTAAAATATAAGAGATAAAAAAAATATTGAAAAAATATTCTAACTATTTACAAAACTTGTTTATAAACAACATTTTTCATTTTGTTATCCGGGGTATATATGTACAAATTTTTCGACTTTCCTACTCGATAGCAAGCTACGTATAGTTGACCGTGAGAGAAGCAGGAGTCTTTGAAGTTGATACCGCAATGTTTTAAAGTTTGTCCTTGCGCTTTGTTAATTGCAAAACTATAGACTAATTTGATAGAAATTACAGTCTTTTAAATTGGAATGGCAGTTCAGTAGAGATCAGTGGTATTCTGGGGATAAATACTGTGAGTCCTTTGTCCGTTCCAGTCATAAGTTCGGCTTCGACGATGTTATTCGATAGCTGTTTGACGATCATCCTTGTTCCATTACATAGGTTTCGTAAGCTGAGATTTCTGAGTTGTAGGATCGGAGATCCAACTTTCAGTCAAAGGCAGTGTAATGGCATTCCTGGAAATTGTAAAGAGTTTAGAAATTCTGTAGGAAAGTTGACACTTTCTTCAACAGTTACCATCGTGTCGATCGATTTGTATATTCTCTCTTCACCGGGAAATGTCATTTGAATATTAAAGTTGATATCGTAGACAATATTATTTTTAGTTGCCAAAATTTCCCTTTGAAATAGCCACTTCAGATTGGTATAGTTGTGAACAATGTTTGGATAAATTTGATCGATGAGTTCGTTTTCAGTAGTGGCTATGTTGCAGAAATTGCCGAGTTCAATGAGGCCGGTCGTCTGGTCAGTAGGATATGTGCCTTCGCCTATTCGTATAAGGTTTTGAGCAAAATGAGCTGTTGTTGCACATGTGATATTCTTTCGTCGGGTCGTAGTGGAATGCTTCATTTGTTAGGTTGCACTGTTTACTTGTCCTCGTCCGCTCTTCTTGTAGGGTGATATTTTCATAGGTGGCTTGCGTTGGCCATCTTTTATTGTAAGATTGTGTTGCAATTCTTGATTCTTCAATTCGTTCATTTCGTTGTTCTTCGGTTTCTCCGCTTCTCACGGTGCTCATTTTCGTTCGTTGGGAACGTAAACGTGCTTCGCGCTCTTCGACTGTTTCGTTTTTTCGCTGTTCATTTTGTTTTCGCCGTTTTGCTTCACAACTGGCAAGATCTCCTCCTCTTTAACGTTTGGGCATAGTATAAAATATAAATCAAATAAATTTTTTACTAACAAATACATTAAGTACACTTTACACACTTTATTTTCGATTTATATTCAGTCAATGTATTACTTTGACTACTCACATTTCACTGTTTGTTTTTATTCACTTACTACACTACTTTGGAATTTTCACTTCATTTTCGGTTCTTCCCTTCGTCACTGATAAGAAACTGACGTTCGAACCCACGACTGATCTTGCTTTATATACCCCTACCAAACGGTAGCCCCACCCACACCCAAAGACCTTCGAATGGTCCACAATGTTCCAGAACATTCCACAACATTGGAGAGTGTTCTGGAATGTTCCACAATGATCTGGGATGTTCCAAGATGTTCCTGAACGCTCCAGACTATTCCCGAACATTCCAGAACATCCCGGACCATTCTGGAATGTTATGGAATGCTCTCAAATACTCTCGAATGTTCTGGACTGATCTAGAAATTTCTAGAGGGCGAAACTTCCAGCCTTAATATCTTCAAAAGCACGCCCTTCAGGTAAAAACGGGAACCTTCTTCATGGATGGGGGATATAGGGCTACCACAACATATAACTCCCTTGATCGTACCAGGACTCGTTTCTGAGTTTTAGCGGCATGCACATTGTACACTTAATTTTATAATATATATTGATTATTAAGTCGCACACTTAATTGTAATTTCTATTGAGGCGTTTCCATCGCAATGCGCAAAATAAGTCTATTTAAGTCCTGAAATAAGAGTATTTCTTTTGTCACCAAGAAGTAAAGAGATGAAAACATTTTTTGCACTATTAATGTTGTTGAATTCATTTTTTCCTTCTGATATCTGCATGTATTTTGAAATAAACTTTTAATGTCGTATTTTAATGTGACGAAAAATATTAAATTATCATTAACTACAGTGACAGGAGAACCGACTTTACACATGACATAAACGAAAAGGTAAAATATTGGAAACAATTCAACCACCCTTTATTGGGCCCGGAATTCGCTCCTAGTGACTACCATGTTTTGTTGTACCTCAAAACGAGCATTGGTGGCCAAATGTTCAACAATGACGACGAGATCAAGGAACATGCTGTTACTTGGTTCCCATCACTGGCGGCAAATTTTAATAGAGAGGGAATACAAGTGCCGCGCTGTGAAAAGGGCCTACAAAACAGTGATAGTTGTGTAGAAAAATAGTTCAGTCTAAAAATATATTCACAAAAAATATTTTTTATGAATATGTACTTGTTTTCTTTGACCTGTCAAACGGAGCTTACTTTCTGGATGTACCTCGTACATCATTCTTTTCGCGTTAAGCAGTCACAGCGGAGCCACTTCGGATTTAAAATAATAAATGTTAAGAATGAACTCACCATCCGAGCCGGTGTTGTGATCTTGAGCTAGCTTTCGATGAGGCCCTCCTTCGCTGCTGCTGCTCTGCCCAGCGGTCTCCCCACGTACGCAGTTCCCCGCGTCGCCGTCCCCGGGATGTTGTTGATTCGGTCTCCGACCGAGCTGCTGCTTCTTCGGCTGCTGTGGCTGCGGCTCCTGCTGTTCCCGGGGACCGCCTTCCGGAGCCTGCCCGCACCCGGGCTCGCCATCGGACTCGGCGACTCCGTCGACCTCGGCACCCGAAGCGGCAGCCCCGTTGTATTCTCTCATCTCTTCGCCGCTTCCCTCTTGACTCTTTCCGAGCTGGCCGCCATGTCCCGCGTGTTGTTCACCCGTCAGATCTTCCGGAGGCCCGTCCATCACTCTCTCCACTTTGCACTCCTACAAGAATAACGGAGGAGACGAAGCGGATTAAGCGGATTCGACAGCAAGGACACACCATATTACACGTTGAACACCTCATACAACTTCATCGTTACTATGTATGATAAAAAAATGGTATATTTTGCTTTTGAAATTATAACACTAATTTACTCTTGGATTATGAAAGAAATAGACATGCACTGCGTTTACCAATCGATCTGAGATCGATATGAACTCAGACTGATCTGAAAATCCCAAGTGAGCCGATTCAGACCGCCTGGTTTACCAACACGGACTGAAAATATCAATACTGAATAATCGAATCCATCAGTTGAAGCACGATTGACTCGGTGTGTAAACAAGTGCAGATTTGGAAATTTTAGTCGCATTTCAAGTGAACCAAATCACCCAACGGAGGTAGATTGAGATGTGCTGCGATATCATCAATATCACTTTATTCGTCCTCGATGCACTCTCATTACCACACACGCCTTAAACAACAACGACTATATTTTGTTTCCCAATGACAACCAAAAGAATAACGAGGAGTGCCACAGAACTCAACTTCGGCATTCGCCAGGGAAGCCTCAAATCTTACTCATGCATTTTATTATCAGTCCCTGTCAAGACATATGGATTTCTCCGTCCCGGTTGATTCACAAGTCCATTCTAATGGCGTGTATCTTAGACAAGCACTTTCTTTTATAAATATAATAAAACGTGGGAGGTATTTTAATGTTTTTTAAACGAGCTTCTTGAGGCATAACCATATAAATTTATATAATAACTAGCTAAACCCGGCCACGCTTTGCTGCGGCTCAGACTGATATGAAATGAATGGGGAAATAAATAAAAGTACTATCGCGAACATAGATTCACCGAGAAAACACATCATTCTATTTAATACCCTGCTTTGCGTTGCTGTGGCTATGTTCAGCTTCAAAGCGATCCAATGGCTGTCATATTTTCAAGACAATTACTCGAGGTCGAACGCTAGCACAGTTAAAAATGTTACGCTGCGCTTTTAATTAATCAGCCATTCATTTAAAGGCAGCGACTGAGCAGCTTCTTTTAATTAGTTGTAACAAATCAAACAGGATCCTTCTAACTTTACTTTCGAACGATTTTGTTTTAAAATGAAAATAAAATAAAAATAAAAGCCTACTGAATTGACATCTAAATGGTAAATAAATGGAAACCAAACGGCAATTAATGTTATCCAAATAATTCAAATGAAAACGGCAAATCGGTCCAACGTATTATGTGTCACATTAAATATCTAACGGCATATTCGTAGTTTTACTCATTAAATAAATGTCTACTCACCATATCTTATTTTTAGGGTATTTGACGAAGTGGAATTTACCCGGCTAGTCACTAAATTATACATATCAAGAAGCCATTTCTCTGAATTTTTTCCCGAGTCAGTAAAATTTGGTCATTATGGCGGAGAGTTTAACCCACAGGGCCTTAGGGGCACTCTTTTGTTTTTTTTTCGGGTGATCGTTCTTTCCCATACTTAAGGGCTCAAATCCCTGCAGAGTAGGATATTTTTCTGAGGACACCCGATACCTACTTCAGTGCCTTGTGGAGGGCATTTCAAAATCTGTCGGATAGGACGTTAAACTGTGGCGCCTCTCGCTAAGAGCAGGCTAATGGTGAAGCCGGGTTCCTCCCTTGCCTGTTCCCATACGGCGCAAATGACCTTAGTTGTCAGTCACCTCCGCAAATATCCAATCCAATACCACCAATGGTATTAAAACTACTTTTCTAATGACACATCACGAGCCTTTTTCATCTTATATCCATATGAGGGACCGCTTCAACAATGCTATCGGTCGTCGAGGAGACATAGAGCCAAAGTCTATCAATTTTCAGCAATTTTATGAATGTTTTTTCAAAATTTATATTAAATCAGTTTGAAAGCAAAAATTCATAACAGGAAAAAGAATTTTCATTCATTTTTATTTACAATGGTTTTCATCGCGACTCTGTGCGATCATTATTTCTGATAAATATGCAAAAGAAAAATTGTCTGCAAAAAAATTGCAGGCATCAAAAATGAACTTTATATTTATTTCTTATGGAAACCCACTGACTCGTCTGGAGTCGAACCGGAGACCATTAATCACTTTTTTTCCAAATAAACCTTTTTCTGACCATTGAAACATTTTTTAAAAAGAATTAGCCAAATCGGTCCAGCCATTCTCAAGTTTTGCGGAGACAAACTGGCTGCAGGATAATCTTTTATATATAAGATTAATATTAAATTCCACCTAGTTACCTTAAACAAAAGATAAATTCCTTGACGCTCACTCTGGTACGAGGGTATACACATTGCTTATGCATTGAAAAGTAACAAGCGAATTTAAATATATTTTTTATCACAACAAGCATGTTTTATTTTAGAAAAAAGGTGATACGCTGGCAATAAGATTCCTCGTTGAATCAGTTGATTCAACTGATCGTGTACAGTCAGGGTTATTCAAAAGATAGAAACTAATTTAGACGACGAAAGCATACGATAAAGAATACCTCATAAAATCCGAAATACATTTATTAATCTGAAGGTCATCAACATTTGTCGACCAGAATAATAGAATGGCTATATCACTTTGAAAAAATTGTACAAACACAGAAGGACAGAAACCCATAAAAGAAATGTTTATGACAGAGAGATTAAACGAGATTCATTTCGCTTTTTTTAACCCTATCTGCATTTCTAGTCAGGAATAAACTTAATACCCCGAAAATCGAGCACTCAAATCATTACTTGTGGTTCACATTCCTGTGTAGCATTTAGAACCGTTTCTTGATTTCTCAGAGTGCTTCATTTAAAGATTCTAAACGCAGGAAAAATTCTCCTTCATATAACTTTTTAAGTTATTTTGATTCCATTCGCATACTCCATTTAATAAAAATATACATAATAAACGAAACTGTTTCACCGAGTCGGTTTAAATTTAATAAATTAGTGTGGAGTGAACCAAGTTTTATCTTTTCATCATGAAAATAATTAATATTGAAACGAAAATTCTAGTTTGAGGATCTTCTATCAGAACCTCCAGACCAGAAATAATCAAGAAACATAATTAGTCGTATAAGCTTCTTGGAGCAAGAAAACTGAAAAATTATTCATACTTTATTGCAATAAGATTCCTCGTTTTTTAAATAAATAGAAATTTAATGAAACAATCACATTTATTCAGAACGCAGGATATAACTGGAGTCACAGTACAATCAGTGTCAACCTACGTTTCGAAAATCAATACGCAACATTCCTGGCGGGTGAAACATAGCCAACACTTGCGTCATTTGAGCTGAATGCGTGCTCAGGTGAAATGACTGACTCATACAAATATACGATGAATCCTCAAAGAACGGTTCTAGAAGGAATACGAAGATTATGCTATTGCTTTTGCATTAACGATTGTTGACAAAACACCCGAGTGACTAGGGCGGAGAAAATGTTACAAAATAACCACGTAAAAACCTTTTAAACCGACGTCAACCACCAGTAGTATACAAAATTGTCGCATAAACGCTAACAATGAGTCAGGAAATTTATGGTGAAAAGAAACGTTTGACCCTTTGGGAATAAAAACTTATGTCCGTGATTCCAAAAATGGCAGCTAGAGGGTTCAGGTGAATAGCTCTGCGCCCTCACGATCATTACGAAACCAACAACATTTCATGGGATTCGTGCAATTCAATTCACACTTAATGCATGGACTTGCGGGCCTTCGACTTGTATAAGCAACCAATTTCATTGAATGTGGATTGACCCATTAATCAATTCACTTCCTGATTTATAACATAAGCACTCCGCGTAGGAAAGAAATAATCAAAGCCATGTCATTTAAAAAATTATAGCCGAGGTCGTCGGGAAAATAGGCCCACGTACAAAGTCCTGCCTTCGTTATACTTTGTAATAAAGCAGGCATCTGAAGCGGGATAGATCCACTCATTCTTCGCAAGACTGTGTACTAGAGGATAGTTGGGAGTTTTACTTCACGCAATGGGGACAAATGGGAATTAGTTATATCAAGGGTACAGGCAAGAAGTAGGCGTTACGTGAAAAGTTATTATCAATGATCACAATACCTTTTTAGCAGTCACATGATCAATACAGGAAGTGCTAACTATATTAATGAACATAGCAACGTTACGTGAATCTAGAGTATGGAAGTACAATATAAACGATAAAATCTGGAAGCAAGGCGTGGTGGCATCATCACAAAGACGACGCGTCGGGGAGATTTAGAAGCAACGACTTCCTAAAGAAAGGGGCATAAAAATGTTCTCTTTTTTATTAAAATAATGCATAGCTATATAAAATCTATCACTTTCGCAGATAATTCTGATCGTTTGTCTATTTCTAAACGTTAATCATTCCCATTTCGTGCCGAGAGAATGACGGTTACCGAGCTAGACTAAACATTACTCGATAAATCAAAACTTGCGATATAAATTAAAATCGTGATGAAATAATTACATCACTGTCATAACCACGAATTATGAAACTCATTTTATCAGACGGAAAACGCAATCCGGACGACCTATAATGGCTCGAGGAGACTTATAAAAATGATAGAATAAACGTCAGTACATCGTTCTACCAACGAATAAAAATCCGATACGCGTCGATCGAAGTCCGACACATCTGCTGACAAGTCTATTTCAGACAGAAATTTCCCAGAATTCTTGCGCTAGCTGAACGTGGCTTTGGCAGGAAAGCGTAAATATTTTTAACGTAAACAATTTCTGTTTCACTCGATCGCTGAGAGCTCCTATTTTTTACAGCACTGTTTGCATTCTAGCGATAGGATAGATCAATGAGTACCTACAGCGTTCGGTTAGTGACTCAGTTCAAATCCGCGAGGTTCGCTTAAACATTCTACGTTAAAACTTGACGTCTAAGGAAAGCCCCGACTACACTACAATGTGATTTTCTGGAAATTGTAGAGAAAAATCATGTATTAGGTATTCCTAATTTTACCTGGTGTCATCTTAAACGAAGATTTCTTACCGCAAATGCCAATTAAAACAATATTACAAAAACGACAGAATTTCTAAGTAAAACATTGTTTACAAATAATGGAGGCGGCTAGGCATGGTATCATTGGATGACGTTAAGGACGCACTGTATTCGACTATATTATTTATACAGACGGTCATGGTAATCAGGTGGTAATGTGCCGGTCTGGTGATCCAAAAACCGCGGATTAGAATCCTTCCGCGGCTATGGATGCCTTGTCTTAGTAACAGCGATATAGCCATGGCTTTTGGCATGATTTTGATATATCTAAGTAGCATAGCGAAAGGTGAATTCTTAACAGTAATTTTAATCTGGCAATCCTGTTGTCCAATACTTATTGCAAGAAACCAGGACTAGCGTCGTCTGTATTTCATTGTAATTTTATTCATAAGAAATATAATTCTATAAAACATTTTATAAATGAAAATGATAACTTTATATAAACTAAAACTGCCTTTTCCAAATATGGGTACTTAATCGCAAAAGAAAATTCAGGAGTAATTTTAGGGTATGGTAATGATTGATGACGGGTAGAAAGCGTTTCACAAAAATTGTCGGAATAAAATCTTTTCCACAAGAACCCAAAATTGAAAAACGTAATAAGAATATAATTTTACTTCACAACCGTCTACGGAATTTGCAGGGCAGGACTTTACTCTTAATTGATTTCGTTAATATTGGTAATATGGAATTGGGAATATTTTGGTAATATTGAATTTCACACTTTCTAGCCAAAAATATGTAGGGTGAAGAAAACTTCAGTACATGCAACCTTCGGACGATGACTACAATGCGAATGGAACTGCTTTGGGATTTTCTCAGAACAATGAAAAGACGTTCTCCCGTAAAAAGGGTTCTGCCGCTACGGTGAGAAAATAGCAGTGAAAAAAATACCCACTTGATTGCATTTGAATCAGATGCGTGGATGTCGCGCCCATCCTCGTCCACCTTGTAGTAGTCCAGGGTAGATGTCCACTTTGTAATAGTCGATTAAAGTGATTTCATTATTTGCATTTAAGTTACCTATACGTAGGTACCATTTTACCCGGAATTCAAAAGCCTTTAAGGAACAACAGTATCTTACTTGGAACCAAGCTTAAGTCTCAAGAGCTTTGAGACATAGATTGCGGCATGAATGTAACTTGGTTCTAATCCTAGTCCAGACATTTTTCATCCACGGTAAATAACGCAGTCATCTTCCCAAACGAGTTATCTGTTAACGTTACAGCCGCGTTAAGTTCCAATGCGCTGATCTCTGCGCTAACCAAAATTACCGGTCCCAAATACGATTGATTTTCCATTGGAACAGGTTAAAAAAGATTTCTACCCAAGGCAGTTTAAAGCTTTTCCTCTGTCTTTGCACGTCGGATGAGTATACTTGACGTTAGTTTACATGGCCGCATCAGGAGAACACGTGCGTGATAAGACGCATATTTCCTTCGCTTGAATCGTTCTCATGAAGGCAGGACCATCGCAGGCGACCTTACTTGTAGGTGACACCTTGGCGTTATCAACATAGGAGAAATGCAGTCTTTGGCTATGATTATGGTATACTTCCTTTTCTCCCCTAAACTCAGCATCATATTTCTAAAAATATCGAAGAATTGAATTGAGAGCTCACAACTCGTAACTTAGCACGCTATCAACAATTTCACAACCCACATATTTGTGATACTCAGCGTTTCATACCCTTGACATGATCTCAGTTTGCTAGTCACCTTTCTGAGTTTTTTTTGGAGCCTATTACCCAGTAAGTTCCACCTAAATATCTAATACTAATATAAAACAGCCATTACTCAGACACCTAGTCCGACGTCACTTATTTGGTAGAAACTAATACGGGAATCGTCAATTATAATGAATACCAGGAAGGTGTCCGGTTATGGCCCGGAATGTTTGTGTAATAAATTAACCTACTACACTATTATTGACCTGGAGTTCACAGAACATAGATATCAAGAGTGTACGCTAATATACCTTGCTAAAATGCATACGTAAGTACGAATTAAGGGAAGATGTTCCCGTTTTTATTTCCGTCTCTAGAAATGTACACTAGTTAATTACACTCACAACATAAGAACACGCAAGAGCAGTAGTTCAACGATTTAAGTTCAAGACGTCTAAATTAGCGTGAAATGGGCTCAACTCAACAATAAGTTTGTGGATACGTCCAAATTTCAAAACAGTAATTTAGAGTTATTTTAATTGTCACCGTCAAGAGACGAAAACCTCCGAACATCAACTTTATCCTTACTTCTAAAATTATGAACTCACCGACATAAAAACGCAATATTTCTTTCACGAAGGTTAGAGAACTAGCAGAAAGTAATTATCTACTCACTGTAACTTCTCTTCGCGAGTTCCTTCTTGTGCTCCACAAGTTTGGCACGTGGAAAACTGAGAATATCTCAACTCAGGTAATACGAATATAAGAGAATCTACCCGAATCCAAGGGTAAGATTACGGGTTTCTGATTGGATAAACAGTCCGGTTCTGCTGTTCGCCCATGACGCGCTCATGAAATCGTTACTTCGCAATCACATTTTGTACCGCCAATCGGACCCAAATATTTCCATTTGGAAGAGCTTGGGTCAAAAAACATACGTATAAAAAATTGTGAAGTTTAGCTAACAAATCAGTTAAAATGACGCAATACAACCACAAATGACGACCCGAGAACGTGCCAATGCCCGTATCAGTGAGGAAGTGATGCAACCTGCCGGAGCATTTGTACAACGAGCTCACGCCATTCGCTTATCACCGACGATGATTGCGTGCGACGTGCAGGGAAGAAGTCATTTTTAAACACAAACACAAAACACGGAAAAGTGATTCACCACACACATTCGCTCCCTAGTTCCCTCCTATTTCAAGCAAGGCTCGCGAAGGAAGACAACAAATAAACACCCACAACATCAGCATATGATGATGAGCGATGATTCACAGAATGATTCCACATGAGTTCTAGGATACTGACTAGGTTAAATAGGTTTTTTCAGTAGTGCTCAGTATCTTAACATGAATTGTAGATACTAACTTCGCAAGCAATCTCCGGCATGATATACTCCCGCATGTCTTAGTACCTTGGAGCGCTATTTATTTGTCGCTTTAAAAATACTAACCAGTAGTTATATCTTGAGTAGTGTGCTGCATGGTAGCATGCTCCTCTATGTATCACTCTCCTGGTTTGTGGTCTGACTGCGTACCGGTGGTCTGACTGCGTACCGTTGGCCTGACTGCTTTTGGCCTACGCCTGGCATTCGGGGGAACGTGCGCGGTTCTGATTTGAACTGGGATGAGTGCTGCATGCCTGGTGCGGAATCACCCCGTGCCACACACCCTAGTGGTGGCTTGCACGGTATTTCGTAGATGTAGAAGAGTGATTGGGAAAATGAGGATCGTGTTTGTATGGTGGATAGATTACTTGGTGCCCGTGTTTGAACCACCCCAGACTTGTAGGACAACAACGAATCATTGGAGATTTGGTCGAGTTTTACCCACGCGTATGAATAACTTCGGAGTCTGACATACTACATATTGCGTCTCTGATCGTCATAGTCAGCTTGGTGAACAATGAAGGACGGCTTCTCGGGATTCCATCCGGGTTGGAAGATCCATGACCAACGTTTCGGCCGTTTACATTTCAGCCGTCCTCAGGGTGATGACACGCCGATGTGAAGAGTTGTCCCAAATATATGTTGTGTTCAGGGGAAGGTTGGTGCAGAGTCGTTTTCCCGCGCTTTCTTCTGATTGGCTCGTTGTTCTCGGGTTGCCTCTATAGATGGGACAGCGGTTTTCTATTCACCGGAAAAACTTGAATTCTTTTATTCGTGAACAATGTTTCCCCGATAAAATCTCGATGTGAAAGATTGTGTGTGATTTTTACGAGCAGATTAAAAACACCAAAATCTCGAACCCCTCGTGAATCAACCACGTGACTCCCAAGTAATGCGATTGAAATTATCTCGAGCGTTTTAAACACTACCCACCATGGCTTCGTATCTAGAAGGCCCGGGGACTACCGATAGCATCTTAAAATTTTAGCGGAATTCCGAACCCTACTCGTGTACAGCGTAGGGAGCATTTCAAGTGTCTTGGAAAGTAAAGGAGCGATACAATTTTTCTCTCGTGAGGCCTCGAGTATATGCCGCGAGTATATGGAACCCTTACGAAGTAGGACTAGTTTCAGATATACATCGAATATAGCGGAGGGCAGCTAGATTTGTTAAAAATTGTTACGATAAACATAGATGTGTTACTAAATCGTTGAGGGAATAAGGGTGGGAACTTCTATCCGATCGAAGGGAGAAATACAGATTCAATATAAGAATTAAGAAAGTTTGATGTAGACTATTTTTTGCCGGACGTTCAACGTATAATACTTTGACCCTAACTAGGAAATATAGGTTTTTGCACTTGTTCTAAATATCCTAACATCATTATTAGTTACTAACCTCGCATGCAATTTCCGTCTTTCATGATTTAGTATCCTTTAGAACTTTAATGAAAATTGGCAATTTCCACAATATAAAATTTAACGCGACCGGTTTCGATGTACTACATCATCATCAAGTGATGACGTAGTATATACATCGACCTGACCTGAAGATGATGTAGTCTAGACCTGACCTGATAATCGACTTCACCTGATGATGATGTAGTACATCGAAACCGGTCACATTAAAGTTTATATTGTGGGAAATTGCCAATTTTCATTGATTATGTCATTCCACCAGATTACGCCTGAAACGTCTCTTTTTATCCTTTAGAACTATTTACCTGTCGCATTAATTATAGCAAGAAGTCGTATCTTAAGTAGGGTGGCATGTTCGTCCATGTAGCACTCTTTGTTTCTGTTCTGACCGCGTATTGTATTCCTGACTGCTTTTGGCCTGCGCCTGGCATTCCGGGGAACTTGCACGGTTCTCATTTCAGCTGGGATGAGGGTTTCATGCCTTGTGTGGAATCACCCTGTGCCACACACCGTGGTGATGGCTTGCACGGTATTTCGAAGATGTAGACGTAGATTTAGTGCTGTACTCAGGCCATCTTATGGCAATTTGTTAAACGAAAGCTACCAACAAAGCCGACCCACTCCATCCTTGCTCTCTTCCCCGTTTAAGTCTTCCCTTCCCCACCAACACACCCATTCTTTATAGAACATAAAAATGGACTCCCATTCCATAATCAAATAAAGATCCCCACCACGGAGAAAAAATACATCGTGCCTGAGATTACCATTAACAAAGCGTATTTACAGCACCAGTTCCTTTTATATACGCAATTCCATCAACGCTAAATATTTTCAGAATCACAACTTCTGACATATCGATACCGCTTCAAGTAGAGTAGTTGCAATAAGGCGACGAAAATAC
Source organism: Ceriagrion tenellum (assembly GCA_963169105.1). Classification (NCBI taxonomy): domain Eukaryota; kingdom Metazoa; phylum Arthropoda; class Insecta; order Odonata; family Coenagrionidae; genus Ceriagrion; species Ceriagrion tenellum. Next base: position 64,239,064 of record OY720632.1, read on the forward strand.
CAAAGGAGAGCATGAATCTATCCTGGCAACACAAAACCAAGAAGAAATGTTTTTGCTACTGACTGAGGTTTTCGCTGCTAATACACTTACCACACATAATAATGAGCTGCAAAACGAAGAGAGCACATCACAAAGCGCCTTGTCTCAATCTTTAAACAGGTATAAATTCAATGGAGGGGGAATGAATTACCAGTCACGGGAGTAGCAGAGCTGCGATTAAATGTAGACACACATGTGGTCAGTTTTTACTATTAATTCGCCTCACTGAAGTTTTTAAGGGATACTGAAGCGAGGTCAATCCCACATCGTTGGTATGCTTAATTGAGAGGGGAAGCTCCCGAAGTTTAACGCCCCTTCAGAAATACGGCACAATGCCCTTGAAATGTCCTCCACAAGGCACTCGAGTTCGGTCCCGAAAATATTTATGTTAAAAATCTACGTCGCGGCAAATGAGTCCCAGAACCTTCGGCATCGCCAGAAGCGGCAACAAATACACTACCCACTTGGCGCCAAAAAATTAAGAATAAAAAATTAGATAGGAAAATAAAAAGAAAATATTAACACATTTATTATAAATATAATAAATATTTAATGTATGAAAAATAATTAACTTAGTCTAATTAACATTTATTAGACTAAGAAGTTACATATATATTTTTTAATATTATATTTTACATATATATTTTAACGTATAAATATTTTTCATTTTATTTAGAACGATCTAATATTTTTATTCTTAATTTTTTGGCGCCAAGCGGGTAGTGTTATCGTTACGTACCATGTATATGTAACTTCATAGTCTAATCACCATCGTCACGAAATAAGACTCTTTATGTTGAGAATATTTCCTGAAACCGGCGCTAATATCAAGTTACTCTATTCTCAAAGAACTACGGAACTAGTCGCGCGGTAACTTTAACGAAGTTACCCGCTAATGATCACGCAATCGTATTCAGAAACACGGCACAATGTCCAGGACTGGAGCACGCCTGGACTGGAGCACGCATGCGACTTACGAGGTAAAAAAGAGTGTGTAAATACCTCTTTAAGAGGTGCATGTTATTGTTCAAGCGAATGTTGGATATAATGTACAGGGAAACGAATGGAATTATAGCAGGTTCTATTTCCCGTTCAATCATTCAGGCAATCATACAATTTGGCGCTTCACATGGCACTGTTTTCCTCAAAACGAGTTCATCCATTCGTTAGTACAATAAAATATACTAAGTAAAGCGGACTTGAACTCTTCAGTCGGACTACCCAAGGTCCTTATTACGCTTCATTATAATTAAGCACCATATTAGTGATAAATCCGCATGCATAGATAATTAATGTGCGCCAAAATACGCTGAGGAAGGCTACCCTAAAATACGAGGTGAGAGAAAGTTCTTGTTTCGTCGTGAAAAATATTTTATCTATAATGAACACCAAGATATACCTCGTAGAGCTTACCTAGTCCTTTTATAATTTAAGATCAAATTCAATTTCATTTTTAAAAGAGAATTTGTAACATTGATCAGGGCTTAACACTTTTTGTTACTCAATGAAGAGTAACAGTGCTACGGAACATCGAGCCTGATCCAAAATGAAGAAAACAAAGTCCATTATGGGATCGTGTCATAACCTGGGTATAAGGACCTTGGTACTACCCATCTCCATCATTTCATTTCTTTATCATACGCGGCCATCAATACGAAGAGTAGTGTACTGAAGCTCTCTATCGCCACTCAACTAATAGAGCTATTGCTTCGTAAGTCTTCACTTTCTTCATAATGTTCCATCCTTAGTCTTCTCCATTATTCTTCCCGTTTATTTCACCCTACAAAAATGGTTTAGAAAGGACAGTTGTTCTATAGTATACGTCCATAAGCATTCCTCTTCCACTTAAGAAAGTTCTCATTAAAAAAACACCTACCCTACTTAACTCTTCATAGGATTTCTCCAGTCATGAATATTTTTATTTGATCATTAATCACATTTCCATCTCTTCCAAATTTCTTCAATCAATAGTAATTATCATCGTCTTACTTTATTAAGATGGGCGATTTTACCAATGTAGTGGTTACGCCTAATCATCTGGTGGATGTCGTCAGCCAAAGCATTACTTAAAGCACTGAATAGGAATTTCCAAAGGGCTTCACCTCAAGGAAATGAAGGTGGGGATAGAGGTTTGGGGGTGGAGCGATAAAGTTGCTCCACATTTTCCGCGAACGGCTTACCAGACGGCGTTATACACCGACGCCTCGCCAGTACATGCATCACGATTTTGCGATATTTTTCCTCGTTCCCGTCCTACCCATCGCACCAGGCATTATTTCCGCATTTGGCATTCCCCGTCCTGCGCGGCTTTCCATTGGCTCCCGCCATCGCCGGCGACACAGCAACCCATTCCCTACTCCTTCGCAAGCCGCCCTCCCATCAACCCTTCGTCCGACCAACTGCCGAGCTCCCTGGGACCGCGCGTCGCCGCCGCCGACGTTGTCCTTGGGAGAGCAAGCAAGCCCTCTTTGTTTCTGCCTTCCCCTACCACCTCCTCAACCCAACCCCCCTCCCCTCAGGCTACTGCTAATTTCACGACCGACCCAGATATACAAGGGGGGGAAGGGCTCTGTCCTACCAACCATCCACCGCAACTACATCCCCTCGACGACGCCTCCGCGCTCTCTTCAGAACACCGACCACCACTTTCCGACGTTTGTTTATTTTTTTCCCGCCCATTCTTTTCCGATTCTCTCGACTGGAATTCCCGGCCCGTGCATCTAATGAAACTTACGTAGTTACGTGAGCGTTCCGGCGCGGAACCCGTTGACCTCGAATACGTGGTCGTCCTTTGATAGCGACGTCCCATCATCGCGGCTGGAATCGACCGATAGCGATTCCTTCGGGTTCGGAGCTGCTGGTTCAAGTATACGAGACGAAACCACCACGGTGGCTCCTCATGTTTCCATTGCGCTTCCAATGTAGCAGAAGGAAATTCGAAACCATCACACTCTTCAATTCAAAGATTGGGGAGGAGGTGGGCCACCAAGTAAAGTCAGTGGTGCTGCCGCATAACATCAACACACTGTAAGGTGGGGGGAGAGAGAGTTTTTTTCCCGCGAGTGCTCTGCAACCCAGAAAATCACTCAGCCTGGGCTCTTCAGGATTCGGACGAAGAGGCTTCACGCGGGAGGCAGCCAGGCGCACTATACAGTATTAGTAGACTTGGGTTTTAGGTTCTTCCACGGCACTCACTCTACAAGGCGAGAACGTTGAGCTCACCGTTTAATTGCTAAGGGAGGGATTTCCAAACTTTTGTTTCCTCGCGACCCACATTTTAGGACAACGATCGCTTGCGACCCCTAGTCTTGCAGTTCCTCTAATATCTTGAGACCTCTCGAACAACCTCCATCGCCCCAAATGCCAAAGGAAATCATGGGTGGGGACCCATGTTCAATGATTGTAACGTACAGTCTCACTAGTAATCACAATTCTATGAAAACACCTATGCCCGGGGGGAGATCCGCACGCACTTCGGGATTCTAAGACAGAACGCCACCAATCTGACTATCACGATCGGCAGCGAGATCTATTCTACGCTAACACGACGCATGGTAATTAAATAACTAAATACATAAAATGTTTTGTTTTCCAGGAGGATTTCCATACTAACCACTTCTTGGGCTCCCATACGGGTTAGACTCTTCATTTTGGCTGACGCCTCGGCGGGGGAATTGCCCTTCGTCTTCAAAGATTTGATGTAGCTACAACATTTTTCATGCAGTATTATCGTGAGTCACCGATCAATCAGAAATGAAAATGTCTACACAAAGCTATCCAAGTCATCTGTTCGGAGTTCCCCGTCGACTACGTTCCACCGTTCGAAATATTCTTTATCTTCTACATATCGCCTTCGATCGATAAAAAAACGGGAAAATTCTTTGAAGTGAATAAAAAGTGAAAAGAGAGAATACGATGACTGCATTTGGAAGCTATTCCATGCAGTCCTCCAACCTGGTTTCTACATTCCTCCGCGTTCTCCTCTGTTCTCTTTCCTATTTCCATCGAAGTCCAATCTAGGGAGCGAATTAGATATTCAAATACCGCTAAGTAAGCGGTGAAAACGAATGAGACAAACCAGTCCATGGCAGTGTAAAATATTAACGAAGTAAACCCTTCATCTCACGCTAAGGTGGTGAAGTCTCATCACAAAACGATTGGAATATGTGCGTAAAAAAAGACGAGGAAAATGTTAAAATTTATCGTCCATTGTGTTCAGCAAAGACATTAATACATCCTTCGGCGTATGCTGATATATTTAAAAGAGATTGAAAGGTCTCGCGGGAGTGAAATGCAACCCACTCGCGCCGTTTGCGCGAGGACACATGGCTCACACGAGGTTCTGTGTCGCCGGGGAGCAAATAAAAAGCATCCACCATTTCGAGACTGGTGAAAAGAAAGAAAACGAAGCCACGTGATGAGAAGAGGCCACGCGGAGGTCCCCTCAATGCCGGCATACGATGCCAAGTAAAACGTTTGCCAGCCCGCATTTCCCTTGGTTCAGCAGAAAGTAAAATCCAAGGTTTTTTGTCGGAAAATTACAAGTATTATTACCTGTCTCGCTCTGAGACACATGAATCAGTCCAAAGACAAGTTTTATCAAGCCAGCGGCGGAGAGGAAAAAGGAGGGAACATCCCTAAAACCCAATACACAATTTAGTGAGAACACATACCCCGGAATCCACTCCTAATAATTCCTTTGTCTCGGCTTAAATTTTATTCTCGTCGTTGGTAAAAATACGAACCGAATGTATTGAACTTTTCGGCAGGGTTTTGTGCCGCGGATTTTGGAACATACAAGTACGCAGCATCGTACCTTCTCGGATAAGCGAATGAAAACCAAAACTTAAACGAACGTTTTAGTACTTTATTGTACCGAATCACATCCGACAACACTGACTCAGATAGTTTCAACCTTCACTGCAACACTCACAACTCTGATAAGTGCGCACACACCCCATCCATGAATTGTGGAATTAATCAGCAAAGCAACAAGGGCCACGTGTTAATCAACAATGCCGGTAAAAGGGAAAAATGTGAAGATAACTTTATAGAGTAAGACAATTTTTGGCTCTGGGACGATAGAGTATACCTCACCATAAGAAGAAATGATATCATTATATTTACAAAATGGTGTTGAATTACATGTAAATTTCTCTTAAGAGATATGAAAAAACAATCTTGAGCTAAGAAATTTCTCATCGAAAATTCACCAAAACAGCCCGAAATAAAAGCTATTTCCACGAGAAAAGGCAATGGATTTATGCATAACCCGATAAGTTAATAATTGAAACGTTTTCACAACTAAAGAGCAACTGCTTCGGGGCAACGACCATGCATAAAAGATCAAATGTTATCGACAATGAAGACCATGCCTCAACCCTCTGCCGGCGGACGTATATCGGCATCAATCATACGAGCTTGACGCAATGATTAAGCAATTTTTCAAAAATTAAACGGCAGAAATAGAGTCGGTTAAGTAAGTGACATAAAGCGTAATTATGAATGACAATGAAACTTTCTTGAAAATAATATCGCAGAAGAATAGCGAGGATGCAGTTCTTTGAACGTCTTAGGCAGATCTTTTTCATCAGCAAATACCGAATTAGGAGAGAGTTTATCCGTTGACTTCAGGATCAGGAGTTTAGCTACCATTTGAAACAACACCTTTACACTGTACTGAAATGGAATGGCAAATGTTTGGTTATGACGGAAAATATGGCACAGACCACAGCACCTAAAAATGTAAGTGCACAAGCTCGTTTCACCAGGTGCGGACAGACATTCAATGTACAATATTCACTAAATATTTACTCAGCAAAAACATGAACTTAGGAAAATATTTTCCATATCTCAGAAAAATCCATCCACAAATATTCACAAACTGCCCCGCGTTTATCCGGCTAGCATTCATTACTCTTTCAATCAAAATATCCAGGGTGTCCAGCATCTGGGCATTTGAAAATTCCCTGAGATTTTCAGGTTTTCCAGAAATAATTTTTATTTTTCCAGAGGAAATATTGATTTTTTTCTCGTTAATAGGAGAATATTCGTTATGTTTCTTGGGTGATCAAACGTAAGGATTATTTTTAAACTAGCACATTTGGAGGAAAATAAACACAAAACTTTAAAATAGTTTGAAAGAAAATCACATCACCACCCTTTATTAGATTTAAAAATTGTCATGCTGGTGCTCAGGAACAAGGTTATATTACAGCCAGACTTTGCTATGAATAGCATTGATATTACACGATCAAAACTTAAAAACATGAAGGAATTGACTTTTTTCCTTATTTTGCTAAATGCGACAACGCAAGGGAAATTTGACTTCGCAACTTGCCGATAAAGTCACGTTCATTACGTCACTGATTTACAGAATATGACCAATAAGAATACAATGTACCTATATAGAAAACATTGCAGCTACTTTCGGTGATTACAGGAATGCAAAATGCGACAATGCTAGGGAAATTTGACTTAGCAACTTGCCGAAAAAGGCACATTGCTTCCGTATCTGTTTTATAAATTGACACCACAGAAAATTCCAAAGTAAATTTGATATTTCCCTGATATTTCCAGTGAAAATAAAATTTCCTGAGATTCCCCGGTCTTCCCGGTTTTCCAGTGCTGGACACCCTTAATATCTGACTCTACGAATGATAAGATTTATGTTTCCGAAAACACAACTTTTCCAAACTTCATTTACGTATAAGTGCTTAGAGAATTACCAAGAATCGCGAGTGAATTAAACTATTTGTTCACAATAACTATTAGAATTTCGAATGCGCAACATACTCCATGTGGAGTCGAAGACTTCATCTCATGCCACTCTTGCTCCACATGAAATCAGTACTTTCATAAGCTTAACAATAGAAGCATTTACCACAATAGAAACAGTTTTTCAAAGAAGTTCGTCTTTACACAGGAACAGCCAAAAAAATAAGGAAACGGTTAGTATTTTAATACCTCAAACGAAAAATACAACGCATTAAGTCGTAGACACAGACGAGCCGTTTCACGAAATCTTCAAGACTCGAGAAAAAGTCTAAAAGGCAAAATTCCTCAGACAAAAATTGAAGTCAATACCTAAAGAATAGAAAGGACGCCAAAATCATGTAAAAAGTATATTGACGCTTAAGGAGGAGGTGAGTTTATAAAGGCATCTGGATCGATCATTTCACATGTATATTCCAAAAAGTTAGATGGAAAGAAATATATGCAATAGAGAGAGAATTTGGACGTGATACCTTTCGACGACGAAAGGATACATTTTGAACGATTCGAAAAAAAACAGCACCACAGAGAAAAACTAAGATAAAATCACATGAGTATTCCTTAAATGCATACGTATAAAACGAGGAGACTTCCCCGATTGGCTCCTCGCTAGAAAGAACGGAAGCAAAATATAAGGTTAAAATTTACATTACGCGATCCCACAATAGCATCACTCGTCAATTCAAATCTCATTCGAACGCAGCCGATTTCAAGCCCATATAACCTCCGAAATTTAGCGAATCGAATCCTTTTAACTATTCAGCATCCGATTGAGTCGCATTTCTGGGGCAAGTTGGATAAAAATAGCTGTGAAGCAACATTGGCCGCATAAGCGAACCCTTCGATTTCGGCATCAACTATTTCTCCAATAAATCTTCGAAAGATGCGTGATGGGACGGGATGGAGCAGGAAGGCACCGGCAAAAAGGAAACCCGGCGACTTGGATCGTGAACGTAAAAGGCCTAAGGTATCCGATATTCGACTGCCATCCCACGAGCGCAATGCTTTGCGAAGTGCCTTCCAATTCAGGACACCTGAGACGGAAACGACTTGGAAGAAATGGGAGCTTCGAAGGTACTTGGGAGATAAATCACTAGACTGCAAGGGTACATTACATGCCGAATATCTTAGGCTGCTACCACCTCAAATTTCGGTTGGGAACTTCATGCTTTCGTTTTCATTCCAAGTGCAACCGGTCTTGGCCAAGGTAACGCAATTATATTTTAGGTCTCGTTTACCGACCGGCTTTGGCGAGCAAAGGAAAATTAATTGACAAGGTGTGCACCGGAGGTTTCTTAGAAACACTGAACGACTACACTAATTAGAGTAGTAGCGAAATAATATCCAAAATGACGTTATTAACCTTAGTTACTTTTGAGACTGTGTGATGCAAGCATAACACCTAATTCTATCGTAAAATCAAGAAAAATGAAAAAGGACCAGGGAAGATTCTCTCCGAAAACGGAGGATTTGATTCCTATAAGAGTGGTACATACATTTCGACGGTGGATAATTTGTGGTGTGTGACGGTGGACATTTAAGTGGATACATTTCGACGCTAGAGAAGATGGCTGATTCAATGAGATTTCTAATATACGCACAGTTTACTTGATGTCATTAATGGTGTTTCGTGAACATTCTTCTATAATTGAGCTGCATCTATCATCTACCACCTCTGACAAAATGAATTCGCATAAAAATTGGATTCAAGCTTGATTTTCTGCAACCGTTTACGATATGTAAGGGTTTATTAGGTGATATTATGAGCGCGGGTTCAGACCACTTCCTAGAATTCATAGCAAATGAGATCACAAAATAAGATCATATAAAACCAGGGAAAATTTAAAACAACAACGCCAACATCTCGACAACACGAGAGTTTGGTCATTATCTCTCCCAAATACTGTAGCCTGCAGCAATGACATAATCAAACATCACATTTACTAGAGAATATTATTCGGCTTCCCAGAGTTGCTTTTACCTGCATTCAAAGTATCACGTCATTCTCTGGGTGTTTCATCAGGAATAATGTTCTTCAGGCTAGAAAAACCTATGAAAACCTTAAAATTAAAAATCACATCTACTCCTCGGTTACGGTTTTTCATTTCACGATTCAATTATTTCTTTATTTGAATCGGTTAAATAATTTATCTATAAACGTAATGCGTGCATTAAGTTAGATTGATTTTTCTACATCTTCCTCTAGAGTAGGTCAGCTAGTGGGTCGAATAGGGTACCATCGCGAAAAAAATTTAATAGAAAAAATATCCAAGAAAGTGCTAAGTCTAACGACAACAGTAAGAGGCCAGTTTAAAAAAATAGGCGGATCGAATATGCCAGGTAGGGCTTACAGAATTAATAATACAGAAATTATTCACGCCGAGTCTGTTAAGTACTTAGGGGTCACAATTACTCACGACATATCTTGGGGAAAACATATTAGGGAAATATGCGGTCAAGCATACAGAAAGCTAGCCTTTATCAAGAGAGTACTCGGAAAATGGGATGAGAAAGTGAAAGAACGTTATTTTTCAATCGTTAGGCCTCATCTGGAATATGCTGTTAGTGTATGGGATTTGCTAGTGTGTCTGGACTGTTAGAAGAATTAGGATGGGAATCGCTATCACAGCGTAGATTAAATTATAGGCTTAACCTCCTAACTAAATTTCAGGAAAATTATTTCTCTGACGACGTAAAAAACATACTATTAACCCCCTCGTACTACGGCAGATTAGATCGCGCCAATAAAATTAGAGAGCTAGATCGTAGAACCGACAGGTATAAAATGCCATTTTTTCCGCGTACCATTCGGGACCATAACAGCTGTGATCGTCATCATGAATAGTTCGAATAGTGGCAATAGGCAGACAGTACATCTTTCTCTTTATATTCTCTACGTTCTTATTTATGCATGATATAAATATTGATGTTCTTATTTATGCATGATATTTTGAATATGTAGCAGTAGTCTTTGTATCCCTTGCATGTTGGAACGATTGATGATAGAATGTTTCTCGGTTATTAGATTTTTAATTCGCACTTTGCATGTGTGGTACGCGGGTTTCAATATAATTTCGGTGTTCTAGCGTATCATTCATGCATGCCTGGTGTGGAAGAACCCCTTGCCACACATCCTTTGGGTGGCTTGCAGGGTACTACGTAGATGTAGATGTATGATTATTATACAACCAAAATAGAGGGAAAAGGCTGCACGCACAGAAAAAGGGCGAACCATCTAGGAGAACCTGTAGAAGAACCCATGATGATCGTCACAAAGGAAGGCTTTGCGCCGCAGGAGATCAGTTTCGAGCAATGGTTTCTATAACAATGTCGAATGAAGAATAGCCAAGCTGAAAGACATATCTCTTCCAATTTGCAGCAAAGACAGCCTTTAAATATCTTAAAGGAAATACGATGCGAATGCAGGCCAAATGTTTGGCATCTCCTGTACAACGGGCGTTGTTTGAGCCATCAATCTTCAATGCCTGAAATAGAATATCTTTTGTCAGCAGCTTTTCCATTTCCAGAAAAACCGAAGTGCGTAACGATAAAAAAATAGTCATGAACACCAAATAATTGCGAGTCAAGACTAACAGATGGTGTGCACATGTGGCCTAAAAGAACAAAAAGGCGGAAAATGTAGACAGAATGCAGGTAATGCGGGGGGATTTGGAGGGATAAAAGGACTAAGAGCTCAAATGGACGAGGAAGGAAAACCGGAGAACAAAATACGAGGTGAGGGATATAAAAATGGGAAATGCCCGACCCGGAGAAAGAGAAAGACACGCGGAAGAAGTGGGAAGGCTTTGTATTTCCCGTGGGTCTCAAGAAAATGGCAGGAGTTAAGGGCCGGAGGTGGAGAAAAAGGAAATTCCTTCGGAAGTTGACAGGATTGGGACGAGGGAAAAAGGTTCACGACTGGGAGGCCGTCAGATTCTCGGTAAGATACACTGTAGACTTCCCATACGACTTGGGAAAAACCCAAGTGAAATTGCAAATTGCTCTGAGAAACCCTACTTGACAGGACAAGCAATTATATTTCACTCGATGAATAAGAACCTAGTTGTGAGAAATTAGAAGTTTGAACGGCATTTGGCCATCAAATAATATGGAACAACAAGTATGCACTTGTCGACGTAATCAAGAGTTAGTACGGCAAATTTAAAAGGGCAACTGACAAAATAGCAACAAATTAGAGCAAATGTCTTTAGTGCACAGAAAAAAATGGATAAGCAACACTTCGATGAGCAATTAATATCACTTGCCAAAGAGTAGAGGATAACGTGAGACTCGGCCAAATGGAGACCCCAAAATGAAAAAAACAGCTACTGCGGACAGCGGAAAGGAGGTCAAAATCCGAAACTATTTTTTTTTCCGAAATACTCAACACTAAAAATAATGGCGTTCCAAATGAAACCCCTCAAGCACAATATGAGCCAATAAGCGAACTAAAATCACTCAAAGGGGTTATAAATCAGCAGCAAAACATCACAGCAAATAAGTCACATATCTGGTAGAAATACCAGAAGAAGGAGGTTGTTGACGGAATCACGGTTAAATGAGGTTTCCTTGAAGCTCATTCCCAGGCGTAATTGCATGATGGAAAATGAATATTAAAGCAGGGGAAAAACACCAATTTTTCATAAATTTTTCGGCAAATTCACTCCGCAAAAATTAATGTACAGGCTTTAATATTATGGTTATTTGGAACATTGTGATAAATTATAGTTAAGATTTATTATCATTGAGATAATTATAACCGGCCTAGACCTATCTAACTGAACCAGCCTAACTGAACTAGAGCGCTCACTTAATGATAACAGGAAAAAGATGACGGTACAGATGTAATTTCGCACAAAATACATCAGGACCATTTGGAAATGCGTAAGGTGAATGAAATTTTTAAAAAATCAACAGGAATGAAAGGGTCAGACAATAAGATATTTTAGTCAAAACTAGATATAAAATGTAGGCAGAGCAATGGGATGATTAGAGGAATAAGAATACGATGTCCTTAAGAGAATAGAGCAAGACTTTCTCAAATGCACACACCTCTTCCATTGTATCCAAATATATTAATACGATCCTACACTTCCTTGGCATATTATTGAGAATAAAACGGAAAATATTCCTGTTCACCAGGTATAAGAATCATAACCTCATTTTAGATAGAAAAAAACACAAAGGAAACTGAGTGGGAATATGAAGCCAAAACCAGCAACAGAAGGAATACGCAAAGCATATTTGTGGATCACAAGAGCTCGATGGAAACATTCACCAAACAATTACTCCTATGAATCACTACTCGTATGATTCGCGGCAAAAATATGTTGAAAAATAAAAATTGGAATAAATAAAATTCTACATTCTAAAATTACACTAAGACGACCTGGCATTCCCTACATATTCGTGTCCGCTAGGAAATTCAGGTGACTGGTCTGCGTACATTTTCTATTTTTCATACGAAATACCATCTGCATATCCGAGATTATCACATCACCTGAAATGAGTTCGATATAGATGAGACAACTTAACATTATCACGCTAATATCCCCAAAAATAACACGAAATGTCACCGTTAAAACGCTAATAATCAAAGAAAAAGTAAGCCAGCGAATGGGACACCTTTTTTGCTATCAAAATGAGAATGACACAAAAGAATTCGTAACAAAGTCAGATGAAAATACTACGATCGTAAGAAATACAGATATTACTGTCAAATCGAATCCATCACATCTTAATTAAAAGAGTGGTTCAAGAAAATTACTGAAGAAAGAATGACCGTATGAAGTTAAGAAGACTCAATCCCAAGAAACACTCTACACCACCATCGATTACAACATCCAAAACACTCCCGAAGTACATCTACAAGTACTTCTGTTAATCTCTCTGAGCCGACACAGTGTTATGCAGATGGAACATCAGTCATTTTGTGTTATTGTAAATAGAAAAGTCCTTCATGAAAAAGTATCTACGTTGTGCTTCAACAGTGGCACTGAATCATATGAGTAATATTTTATCTAATCAACGGTTCAAATAACACACACACAACATCGATCATTCTCTAGAGGGTGGTCACTTTGGGCCGCCATGGTGGCAGTGGAAGAATGTCGCAATTTCTATGAGAGAGAGAGCACCTCGGCGCCTCAGCAAAAATAATACCTAATGACTCGCGGGGGAATGAGGCACAGCACTACATTCTGATGGGCTGATAAGAGTGTAAAAGGGGTTTGGGAGAGAGATGGGCGTTTTCGTGGATTGGGGGAGTGGAAGTCTCAGAGGTAAAAGGGGGAGGGTATCGCCAAGGTCATCGCGGGGATTGCGTCACCCGAAGAGCTGGAAAGGGGTTGGTGGGGCAAAAGAGAGCTGGGAGATCGAAAGTGATAGTGAGCCAGAGGGTGAGAGGAATAAAAAGGATGTCGGGGAAGATATAAAAGGTAAGCGGGGAGTGAAAGAGATGGCGCTATAGGGAGACGAAGAGGAGACGAATGGAGAGAGAGAGATGTAATGGCAAAGAGAACCCCGAACTGGAGCCAGGAAGTATGGGGCGGGGCTGACGAACGTTGCCAGGGTTACAGGGTACGCAAAAAAAACTAACATGAACCCTCCCACGTGCGGACTCCTTCACAGACAGGGAAAGAGGGGAGGAGACGCTCAACTATAGCTCTCTAAAAACACTACCCAAAGATTTCAGAAGCCATCGCATATTACTTTTTTTATTCGAACGGTCCAACATTTCTACTCTCCCTCATCAGGGTGCTATTTCAATGAGAGGCAACAACTGCCAATTCTTTCATTCTCGCCCGGAGGAGAAAATGGTTACCAGCGCACTCAACACGGGGCCAAATCAATCACTCAAACTCATCATTTTGGATAAATGGTCCGGGTTCGGAGTGAAGGCGAAGAGAATGGCAACGTGACTGAGTCTTGTAGATCACGCAATTAGGTATGATTCATGAAGTAAGGGTAATAGTAACTGCATTTCAATTTCTAGTCACCATGCTGTCAGACGAGAGAGACGTGTAGGGAGCGGGTTTATAAGATACACCAGAGAAAAGAATAAATAATTATAATATTGACTAATTAATTAATTTTGAAAGCATACAGCATATCAATTTAAAAATAATGATATGGAATTACTATTTGAAAGTCTTCCGGTATAATTCTGATGCCGGAGGTATATACTAGGACTATGCGTCGCAAGATTAAATCAGCTACACTAAACCAAAAAGTATTGTTCAGTTAAACACCATTTTTCCCACAAAATTTCCGGCAAATATGCACTTATTGATAAGCACGTCAATTACGGAAAACGAAAACTATATTATTTATACACTATCCTTCCCAAAAATACTTCAGGATTAATCAGGATAATAGGAGGAGGTAGAGTACGTAGTCAGATCAGGTATTAATAATAAAGTAAGAAGCGAAGGGAAGCTGAAGGCCGTAATAGAAGTAAGCTATTGGATAAACGGGGAAGGGGGAGAAAGGGAATAAGCTTTGTAAACGGGATGGATAGAGGTCGGATGTATAGTGGGAGGGAAAGAACGAAATGGTGTTAGGACATAGGCGTCTGCGACTGTACACATCTAGACGATTCTGTGGGTATTCCATATTAACATACTTCAACCGGTAGAGTACCCACAAAATAATCCTTGATTATTTCAGGGTGAAGTTCAAGCATATCATCCGTAACATGTCCTTGTGGTAGGAATAAACTATACGTTTCAAAGACACAAAATGGCGAAAGCTCTTCTAAAATAAGAAAAATAATTCAGAATCTTTTTGACGATTCATTCAATGAACTACAGCTTACACCTATAAAACATCGATGGCCGGAGGAACGTAAAATCTTGTTTAAATTCACTATGCACCATCGAAGTTCCAGCTCCCAGTCTCCGACTGGGAGATATGTTGGAATCGTAACGATCGCTTTGGCCCGTTATCCATTTTAAACAGAAACCAAGGACGTCTGCCGAAGAAAATGAAAAAAGGAAATGCTAAATAGGCGTGTCTGCGATGCCTTGAACTAATACGGGCACAATAAACTACACACCATCGTGTGTTGAATTTAGGACCGCCAGATACTCCAAAATACTGGGATCGCACAGCTACCAGAGGGGCAACTCTTCGAAATAAATATGACCATAGGCATTTTGAGACCTCAGGGTTGAGAGAAGTCTGTCCTCAAAACCGGAACGTTATACAATATAAAAGAAAATAACAATTAAAATGCAACAATTTCAGAAGAGATAAACTCATTATATTTCAGAAGAGATAAATACATTATTTGAATTTCAGTTTATAGTTCTCGAGTATCAGTCATATTTCTAGGGATGCATGTTTCAGTAGCTTTCTACCTTTAACATAAGAAACCAATTTTCTCTAATAAAACACCCGAAATACCCAGAATTTTACTGAAAAAGGCTGCGTTCCAAGACTCTAGAATTGTAAATTGAATAGGTATACTATAACTAGGACTAGAAAAATTTTCCACTGAAAAATGTTGTGTTAATAAAACTAGCTAACAGCTGCGATAAATCCTATTAAATCATATCACTCACTTTCGTCAGTCTCACTTGGTAGTATTCCATCATTAAAAAATTTAAGATGTCAACGTTTACAAAACCACTCGATTTATTAAAACAACGACCCAGGTTTCAATGTGCATTCACATCATCTTCAAGATTTAAGATGTCAACTTTTACAAAACCACTCGATTTATTAAAACAACGACCCAGGTTTCAATGTGCATTCACATAATCTTCAAGATGATGTGAATGCACATTGAAACCTGGGTCGTTGTTTTAATAAATCGAGTGGTTTTGTAAAAGTTGACATCTTAAATTTTCTATTAAATCATCATTCGATTAGAAGTGCACACACGGAACGCCGTTCCAAAACAGACCTCACAATCAATCTTATTCACTTTCAAGACAAATTTTGAGAACGCCAGGCTTAACCACAGTATTACATTTACGGAGTCAACCGCAAGTGCACATTAGGCGATATTCCGTAGAGGAAAAATCATTCGCCTCGACCAGAATGCAGGTAAAGGCGAATGATTTTTTTCCTCGGCGAAATATTTCTCTAAACTGGTAAATATTTGAATTTAAGTTCCTTTGCATGACCTAACTCGATTCTATGAACTCCTCTTAGGAGAAATTGATTTAAAAATGAGATAAGGTACCTCATGAAATTTTAAATCTACTCCCCGAACCTATGCACATGTATTCCCCGATAGTTAATGGTAATCTTTATCATACAGATTTTATGATCCAAAAGTGCCCTGTTATTGAGCTTTCTATTAAAACAGGATCCTGGAGATCAATTGATAAGCCAGAAAGTAGAGCTCGCTGTTCAGAGTAGACCACTTTAGAGTATAGCTTTAAATACCACAGGCACATGGCATTTAAAAATTGCGGATGAGTTACAATAACAAATTCCTTTCAAAGAAGATTATATCGGAAATCACAGCATCCTCACAGACCTTTCATCTTCTTCCTTTCGATGAATAGAGCTGCGATAGTTAATGGACTAAAACGCCAATAGATATTAACTAAGCCGAAATAAATAACGAAAGACTGGGCCACAGGGGCAATAAAAAATGCAGCCTTGAGGTGAGTCGGTATGTTTTCATTAAGGGGACAGGAAAGTGAGCTAGATATAACTGTAATAATTTAATTCTGAAATATTTCCCTGTAAAATATGGTAATAACTGCAACTTGATTCTTACATCGTTGAGAATCAAAACATGAAACTCTGCGAGGTAAATACCAATGATTGATAAGAAATTACACGCACATGAAAACTGACTTCCAGAATAAGGTAGCTTCTCCAAAGAAAAATTTTCTTCACAGAGCCCGTAGTAAAATTCAGCAAGGTAGTACAATGGGCGATTCCAAAGAAAAATGAATGACTCCTGTAGGAGGAATATATATACATCGGGGATAGTTAAAAATACGAAGGAAAGGGACGCTTGCCTCCCCTTTAATTTGGCATCGAGTCACGGTCGCGCTTTGCGTAGCCCTTGGGTAAAGGCTCTATGGCGGACAGGAAGCGGTGGCTCTCAAAAATAAACCCTCTCCACATCTTTAGCCCTTCTCTTGTAAAAGATGAGAGAGGGAGAGCAAAAAATTCGCGGACGCGCTAAGGCAAATGTTGTGGGACACGGCATAAAGTGGGAGGGAAAAAAACGCATTCTTTCGCACGCGCGAAGCTAACCGGCGCCAAAAAGATGTTCCCTTCCTCTTCCGCGTTTCAAGTCCCGTGGTCTCCAGAGATGAGGGGAGGAATCTCCGAATGAATCCGGAGCTGAGAAAGCACCACAGGAGAAGACACCAACTAGCTACCTTCGCTGCTTGACCTCCACGTCACTGACTCGTATATCATAAAAACGTACGTACTCATCTCACACGGCCGGTTTACATTCAAAATAAGAATATGACTTGCGAACCAAACTTAAGGATGAACTTGAGCACACGAGTAAAGCAGAGAGCGCTCACAACACGTTATTCCGACCCTATTTCATTGACCACGAAAGCTATCACCCACGTCAATTACTGCACATTTGGAAGAAGTGTGAGACAATCTTCTCATACTTCGAGCAAAACATTTTTGTTTCTTTTACTGTCAGTTATAACGAGAAATCCCTCCAGTAAATATTGTAAATGGCCTCAGATTCGGATAATATTAGCATTAGGCACTTTACGCTCGAAAGCGACAAATATATTTGTATAATTTCACTGGATTATGGGACAGAGGATTTCCAGGAAATGAGGAGAAGTTGCCATTTCCGGTGGAGATAAAAGTGACTTCGTTTGTTGGCGTCAATGGAAAGCTTGTGAGGGGGTTTCGCGCGAATTGATCGAACTCACTTGGTCTTTTGAATGGCACCATTTAGACAGAGAACCCGAATTAAGTTAATAAATATCTACATACAATGTCGTGGTAAACGTCGCATTCACGACTTTGAGAGTGCTTGAGTACAACTTCGTAAGTCATTAACACAGAGCGTGAAAATATATTACGCGAGTATCATAAGCATAAATTGCCGAAGTTATAGCTGATTTACTTCTCGAACAAAAATGAATAAATGTTGTCCCAAAAGTATTAACAACTTTGCTAAAATGTCAAATGTCATTTAATTTGTTTCGACGCACACTCTGCAGCACTATTTTTGTCTTAAATATTTAGTCTCCCTGGCTTCGCAACAGAATAAAAATGTAAGGAAATGATGCATACAGCATCCAAAAAAGTTCGTTATAAAGTGCTCGTTTACCAAAAGAACCAGGGTTTTCCAGCTACAAGAATGACAACTCTAGCAATAGGGGTAAACGATCTTTGGGAGATCTTTAAAGTTATCACCTTAGCCTAGAAACTTTAGAAGCGATAGGAGCCTTGGAGTGAATAATCACACACGTGCGTGCTTCATCGTGTCCTTTGTTTGCCTTACCTTCCGGCTCGCCCGCAGAGGCGCCCCCATGGAAGTAATTAAACTGTTAATCCGACGTATTTATAGCTCGGCTGTCTCCTGCGATATTTATGCAACCGAGGAAGATAACTGACTTTCTCTGAGGGGAAGCCGGGGGAAAGAGCAATCGACATTTATCCTGAGAAAAACGTCGAGCCTCTCTCACTTGCCAAGTGGGTCGAATCCCTTGTGGCTGGCGCCCGATTTCAAATCTCAAGCGTGTGCACCTTAAATTGAGAGATGAGGTAGGAGTCGACATAAAGCGGCCGGGTTCCTTGCTAAGCTGAAAAAATGATACGTTTTCAAGAGTCGACCGAAAACATTTTCATAAACTACATAGAACAATACATAAATTACAGAACAAAACGAACAATGGCAAATTCCTAAGAGAGAGAAAACAACAAAGGGGTCAAAGACAGTTAGGAAGACTTACATTCGTGAAAATATTTTCGGACTAGACGATAACATACTCCAAACGAGCGATTACTTGAAAACTGTATACATCCACATAAGATTTAGAGAAAAATATCCCATCCTTCTCAACCCTTAACTGCATAAATTTTCAAATACGTCCAAATTTATTTTCCCTGATAAAATGCATCTAGAAACGCAATAAATATTGTCTACTATTTAATGCCGAGAACCACGTAGCGTTACAACGGAGTGTATCATTCCTGATAACCATACGGTCTACTCTCTTATTTATGCATGATGTAAATATTGATGTTCTTATTTATGCATGATATTTTGAATCTGTAGTAGTAGTCTTTGTATCCCTTGCATGTTGGAACGATTGAAGATAGAATGTTTCTTGGGTAATAGATTTTTAATTGGCGCTTTGCATGTGTGGTACGCGGGTTTTAACGTAATGTCGGTGTTCTACCATATCATTCATGCATGCCTGGTGCGAAAGCACCCCCTGCCACACATCCTTGGGTGGCTTGCAGGGTATGACGTAGATGTAGATGTAGATGTACGGTAGAGAAGAAAAACTATTCCCATAAGCAATAAACGGAAACGTGTGCAATGCACCATATGTGACATAAAATCCAGTGAAGGGGTAAGAGAAGATAGGAGATTGAGCAGAATCTTAAAAATGCGGCGTATACTGAGCAAAATTCTGACATCCAACTGGACGGTAAATAAATGACACATTATGAACAGGTGGAATACTAATTAAACTATTCAGATGTTTTAAAATATCACAGGATACATTTTTTGACGCAGGCAATACGGTTTTGAAGCCGACGCCACAGTAGAAGAAGATTGTTCTCTTAAAGAGAATGGAAAAGGCAGTTAAGATAATCACATGCTAAAACGAGGGGTGCGCCCCTTGTAAAATGGGGCGCTTGGCAAACACAGGTGCGGAACTTGCAAGTGGGAACGCTTGTTCGTAAGATGAGTGGGTCAAAATGAGGGCGAATTAACCGAAATAACGCTGCCATGAGTCGGTCTTCTGACGTTTACTACGCCCCAATTATAAAATACCTTCACCCTCAGACTCAAACTACGTCAATATGTGGAATATGGAGCGCAGTGGGAGAAGGAAACTGGCGGGCGGGACGAGAAATTAAAGGTGTCGCCGTGAAGGGCGAGTCGTCGTGCGCCAAAAACCATGAGTGGCGGACGTCCATTTCCCTCAGTTTAATAACGAAGTCAATAAATAAAAAACGGGAGAGTAGAGTATAATAGCTACACAGTAGAGGCGATCAGCCCTCAAAGGATGAAATATTTCTAGCCACACGCAGGAAATGACCATAGAGAAGGGTGAAAGAGAGATTGTCAAATACAAAAGCGATTATTTTCCAATAAATTCCACTTTCTTAGGCGAGATGTTGTAGAACAGCATTTTCAAATGGTACACAAAGGATATCGCACTGTCTACTTAATTTTCAATTCGTACTACACGGATTTCAACAGACCAGCATTCATCATCAGATACAGCTATTTCGTACAGTTGTACCTGATGATGACTTCTAATCAGTTGAAATACGTGTAGTACGAGTTGAAAATAAAGTAGAAACTACGATATCCTTTGTATATCATTCGATTATTTTCCAGTTTTCTA
This sequence comes from Ceriagrion tenellum, assembly GCA_963169105.1. Taxonomy (NCBI): domain Eukaryota; kingdom Metazoa; phylum Arthropoda; class Insecta; order Odonata; family Coenagrionidae; genus Ceriagrion; species Ceriagrion tenellum. The sequence continues at coordinate 64,259,418 of OY720632.1, forward strand.
AATGAATAGCTTTACGAACTGTCTCACGGCATTGAAACTTAAGCAAAAAGGAGAAGGAAAGAAATGCAAGCGATTTGCCGTTAGAGAAAATAAAAATTACTAATGCAAAACACTGTAAAAAAAACTCCGACGCCGAAGTCATTGGTAGAGTTGGAGAGAAAATACGTTGGTTGAGAACTCGACGTAATACATGACACAGAGATATTGAACGCAGTGACCAGCCTATTGAAAACATAAACGGAAGGAGAAATGAGTGGGAAGAAGCGCCGAGGAAGATCTTGAATGGGTTGACTACAACAGCAATAGATGTCTTAACACGGAATCCTGAATGAATACGATCGTTAGCTGCAAAGAGATTGGAGTTGAGAGATTCAGGAAATCACGCGCCATATTTATACATACTAATGATTCTGAATCTTGAGTGAAGTTCACTAGTACACAAAAGATTGTAACATTCCTGCATTCATTACTGCTGGCAGGAGCCTCGATATTCTACAGCAGCGGGGATTTTATACAAGAAAGTCAGGGAAATTAAAAGGAACTACATGACGATGTTAGGATTTAATACGGAACATTATCTGCGGTTGGATACGAGTCAACGGTAGCTATAAACCAAGTTGGGGACATTATTGATGTTGGAAATCAATTGAGGAGGAAAATATATCACGTTTTAAAAAAACAATTAAATTTCGATGTTGTTAATTTAAAAAAAAATCCTCGGAGCGCATATTGTAGGAGAATACCTGCGATGGTAATATCCGGCAGAGAGCAGAAATTTTTAACGTTCAGGCAATGGAGAGGTTCAATGGAAACCCACAGGAGAGAGTCAGCATACATACACAACTCCAGTTCACATTCTGGGCCATTATTCCTCAGGCCAGTCCCGAAATATCTTCGTGCAAATAGGGAAACCCAAAGCCAAAGAACCTAATATGCGAAATTAAAATATAGAAGAGTGGCTGGCTATGTATCTCAGTATCAGGCAAAATAAAGTCCCAGGTCTAGATGAAACACCACCAAGAACACTAATGGAACTTGCAGAATACATCGCATCGTGATTAGCAGAGCGTATTCTTTGAATCAAGTAAGCTGCTGTAGCACTCACCAACTGGAAGTTATTCGGCATATCATTAATCCACTAAAGCCACTTCGGAAAAAATTAGGATAATTTTTTAATACTCTTATATGATATTGTTAATTCCTCGAAAGTAACTTTCTTGTGAACACAACATAATTTTATGTAAACATATCCTGATGGAGAGATGCAGTCGAAGTCAACACGGATTTAGAAAAAAATTAGAGCCTTTTGAAGGAGCAGACACTCCCAACAACAACATTTAAAAATAAGAATAACTATGAAAGAATCCGTATATTTGAGGTGCCACGATAATAATCATGCCCAAAAAGGTGTCCCCGATGGCATGAGCTAGGATTCTGCGCTTAAGTACCATAGTGATTTACCTTATTGCCAGCAGTGATCATATCCTTCATTAACAAAGGAGTATCTAAATTGAATAATAAAAAGATGATATGAAAGTATAATTATGCGCCGTTATGTAGCTCTTGATTAAATAGGTTCCAAACACCTAAAATTCACAAAAATAAAATTTACGCAAGCGATTTAACTTTGAACTACATACGACGATAGAGAGAAAAATATGTGATTGTTTCTCCTAATCACGACCTACATGCCCTGGAAACGTGTAGATATATAATATTCGTTTGAGCTTCGAGGTAAGAATTATCACAAAACAAAATAAAGCATTTCGAAATAATTACTTAACGTCGAGCTTTATTATGCCAATTCTTATCCATTGCTAATCTAATATAACATGCATTTGTAATTCTTATCAATTGAAATCTATAGGGGGCCTAATCAAGCATGGCTATTTCTAACCTTTGTTCTCTATTCCATCTTAGGTAAATTTATCTCTCACGCCATAAAGAAAACTTACGTATTGATAGCATAGTAGCAATTAGCCTCAAATAGAAAATGTCGCGTAAATTGATTCCTTCGCAGGACGAATAGTTTGATTGCCAGGTTAGTACGCTGAGGAAAAAAGAACACCGTAATCCAGGTATTAAAAGGTGAATTGAATTGCAATTGCAATGGAGGATTTTACCCAAATGATGAAATTCATGCAGGGAACCTTAGCTAAGTACGGAAAGAGAGGGCTGGCAAAGAATGAGTTCAGCTTAGTGTCTAGTTTTGTACGGTGTAGAAACGTGAACACTGAGGAGACAGGAAAAGAATAGGCTGCAGACGTTTAGAAGTACGTGAGGAGGAGCGTAGAAGTAGTGCGACGGATGGAAAAGAAGTCGAGCAAGAAAAAGCTTGGCAAATGGATTGGTAGTAGGAAAATGCTTGAGGAAATTAGGAGGAGGCAAAGTAGGCATCTTAAACTGGTGATAAGGAACTAGGAGAGGTAGAGGGTGGGGTATTGGATAAGCGGAGATGCCATACAATATGCTCAATTGGTGGGATGAAGATAGGCAACACGTATACCGAGCTGAATAATAAAATCATGTGAGAAGACAAGAGCCTACGGCTGCTTAAGGTTACAAGAAGTACTCTTATATCCACTTAAATCCACCTTCTCCGGTATATCAACTTAAATAAAAATAATCGATTCTTTCTGAGTACCATGCATAAATTTTTGCCGTTCACGCAGAACCAGATATCGTGCTTTTCGGTCAAAGGTCGCTCGTGAGCCGCATAACTTCTTCGGAAGAGGATGTCGCGAATTTTTTTCCATGGATCGCTAAAACAACCTTCTACCCTCACGCGACCAGCCTAGCTCAAAGGTTTCCCTAGAATGCAAAGCAACCTAAAAAAATAGCCGCTCTTTAAACAGCGGAAGATTCGCTTGACTCCCACGTGCTCGGTAACGTGTGCCACCCGTAATCTTGAAGAGAAAAAAAAATGGCAAATGTGAATGCAGGGAAACGACTGGGCTACTGACGGCACGAGGACGAGCTAGATTCAAAGCTGAAAATGTTACGTACATCGTGAGCCAATACTGATGACCAACTCCATCGATTAACGCGGTGCAGGGATAGATACGTGGCAGGGAATGCAAGGGGACCAGCCATGGTTTGTGAATTCATCATCACCACTCATTAATCCGAAGATTGGTTTATTGCATTTCCTCGGTCCACTTCCTGGCCAACCAACAGTTTTGTTCCAACGTTAAGTCTTTAATTTTCGAACTATGAATAGTGTTGCCGCGAGACTTTCTCGTCTCGTCTCGAGTCTCGTCTCGAAAACAAGACGAGACCGTAGTGGAGAATTCGAGACGAGACCGCTTTATGACGAGACGAGACGATACCACTTCCACGAGACTCTCGAAATAAAGATATATATGATTAATTGGTATTTAGTGTTACATTATCGCTAAAACTACGTCCTTCTGCTAATAAGAAGTCAATTTTACGTTTTCCTAAAATATTAAATTTGAAATATAATTCAATGACAACACTGCGATAAATTTGCTATTAAAAATTATTATTTACCGATACTACTATTTGTGATAGCATGAACGTGACTTCTGGAGCCAAATAAAGAAGTGTTATTGGCTTACTACTGTTCCCTATTACTTACTGTAAATACCTTGGAAAACTTATCCAGCAAAAAATTACTATCTTCTAAAGCAGCAATTTTCAGTGCTCAATTCTACGACAAAAATTGCTTTTGAAAAAAAGAAAAATAGGCCAGGTAGGGCTTACAGAATTAATAATACGGAAATTATTCACGCCGAGTCTGTTAAGTACTTAGGGGTCACAATTACTCACGACATATCTTGGGGAAAACATATTCGGGAAATATGCGGTCAAGCATACAGGAAGCTAGGCTTTATCAAGAGAATGTTCGGAAAATGTGATGAGAAAGTGAAAGAACGTTATTTTTCAACCGTTAGGCCTCATCTGGAATATGCTGTTAGTGTATGGGATCCATACGAAGCGGGGTTGATATCGGAATTACATCGCGTGCAGCGAAGAGGAGATAGGTTTGTAAAACGATGCTACGATAAGTTTGCTAGTGGTTCTGGATTGTTCGAAGAATTGGGATGGGAATCGCTATCACAGCGCGTAGATTAAATTATGGGCTGAACCTCTTAACTAAATTTCAGGAAAAACATTTCTTTGACGACGTAAAAAACATGCTATTAACCCCTTCGTACTAAGGCAGATTAAATCGCCCCAATAAAATTTGAGAGATAGATTGTAGAACCGATAGGTATGTCATTTTTTCCGCGTACCATTCGGGACCATAACAGCTGTGATCGTCGTCATGAATAGCGCGAATACTGCCAATAGCTATACAGTAGATCTTTCTCTTTATATTCTATACGTTCTTATTTATGCATGATGTAAATATTGATGTTCTTATTTATGCATGATATTTTGAGTCTGCAGTAGTAGTCTTTGTATCCCTTGCATGTTGGAACGATTGACGATAGAATGTTTCTTGGTTAGAAGATTTTTATTTGGCGCGTTGCATGTGTGGTACGCTGGTTTCAAAGTCATTTCGGTGTTCTACCGTCTAATTCATGCATGCCTGGTGTGGAGACATCCCCTGCCACATACCCTTTGGGTGGCCTGCAGGGTATGATGTAGATGTAGAATAGATAAAAAACGTTTCTCATTTGCACTACATCACATGCCACGAAATGATTATCTAGTTAAATTAAAATAGTCAACTCGAACCATTGGTCGCAAGATAGAATGGGTGGCACAACTTGTCGGAAATAACAGACATTCTTCCCGAATAAAATCGACACCATGGTCAGTCGCAATTAAATGGCGCAAACGTATGTAATTTTATATGAGATGATAATGTAAATGAACTGAGCACAATTAAATATCCAGCTTACAGATACAGCGACGGAGCCTGATGGTGACCGCGACCCTAGAAGTGAACTCCAGCTCCCCCGTTCATTCCTAGGTATTGACCGGGATGCTATCTCAGACCTTACTGAGGATGTTATCCCGATGAAGACACTGTCCTTGAAGAAAACCGACACCAATCGAACGTGTCATCGGAGTCTATTCACCCTGTTATCGCATTTGTTATCTGTCACCTCAACCCTACAAACTTTCTCCGTCCTGAGCCTCCTGGACGATCGGTAACTGTTACGCGAAAATGAATAATTCAAAAATAAAACGGCTAAATATTCAGATGCAGAATTACAGAACACTAGGGAAAGGTGTAGGGGGCGGGCGGACATTCACGAATTGCTTTCCCCGCGGGGAAATTCAAGTTCATTATCACAGGGGATCGATTACGTAATTCCTTGGAATATAGAGCGGGAGCGTGCAGGCAAACGTGACCGAAAGAGGGAGAGGGCTATGGCGGGAGGGATTTGCATAAAAGGCGGCGACCGAGGTGAGCACGTTGTACCAGTGGCGTTGACTGCGTGCTCGCGCGGAGGCGGGCACCCCACAAGTCCTTCGCCAGAAACACTGACATTCCAGAACACGCCAAAATTGGAAATTTTTATAGAGAGCTTATTATTAGCAGAATAGACCACTGGATCAATTTATTCAAAAAATTTAAGCGGCTGAGAAAGTTCCACCACCTTTTTTTCTTCAGCGAAAATTGACATGCAAAATAAATTAGAAGGATGGGAGTGAATTTCACGGTCCGAAAGACTCATGAAACCGCTTGATTGGAAATTCACACATCGAGGACCTTAATTAACGATCTGAGTTCTGATGCGAACACTTCTAGGAGTCTATTCGAGTCTATTCTCGTCTATTCGAGTGAAGAAATTTTTGCCCTTCAAAATAATCTACTAAGTACGAGCGCATTGACACGAGGAATTACCTAATTTCGTATCTGTCATAGGAGTCTAGTCTATTTGAATGAAGGTATTTTTGCACCACATATTAGAAATAATGCATTGAGGGCGAGGGCATTGACTCGAAGCATAGTCTAATTCCGTATCTTTCATCATCTACTAACTGGAATCATATGAAAATGACGTCAATTTACTTTCCAACTCCTACTCGGGAAGATAAAAGAGTAAAATGGCCAAAAGAAGGCAAGATTAAGAATTTATACATAATACATTCATTTATTTGATACTATTATAAGAGCTGAATGTGACGTAAGAATATACCGGCAGCCATTAGACTATAACAAGTCATTGCGTTTTCGTATGCTAATTCAATACTAATATGACAATTTAATAATGTGATGCATAGCAGACGAAGACATTAAAAGCTGAAATGATACAGCGAACTTTAAACACGACGCCTAAATCTTCGGTGACGTTTTAAGTTTTAAAATGCACCGACAGGTAAACGCTTCCATAAAAATCTTATTATCCTCCTCAGAGTCCAAAATTCCAACTCAACTATATCCTTTCCAGAGCCTCCCTGTCCACCTAAAGTGGGCCACTAATTTCACAAGTGAATTCAGAACCAAACAACTTTTTAGGCATTTTTTTCAAAGTACTACACTGCCTAAAAACTCGATATAGCACAGTGGAGAATGCTGAAGGTTTTTTATCGCTATTTATTTGTCACATCGAGGAATCTAATACTTTTAAAATAAAGCGACCGCAGCGCTAATTTCATGGAGTTATCGGAAGGCCCACAATTCCACAGGGCCCACGCACCGTGTTCCATAACAAGGGTACACATCATCTGCGAGTCTGGTGGCATGGTGACGTCAACCATACGAACCTAAACCCAATCAATACCAACTCCTGAACCAACACGTTTTAATCAACCCGTTCCACCTCGAGCGGTAAACCTTTCTGACCTACCAAGCCACCGACACACACTCTAAACATATCTTACCATAATATAATAACTCCTATTGATAATTATTTGCAGCGCGAATACCGACTACACGTCTTACATCAAAGTCATTAGTCGAGTTCTTCAAAATTGAATGACCTTAAGGTAACTGACGAGCAAATTAAACCCGCAGCAATAATAAATTAATATCAAATCCCAAATTGACATATATAATTCAAACTTAAATAATATAGGTAGGAGCTCCACTAAGCACCTTGCAATGCATTTCGTAACTCAACAGACCACGCACAAGGTAAGGGCATGGTTCGCTGCTAATGTCCGATAACAGCTGCAGTGCAAGAGAGATTAAAACAATGTAAATACGGTGTTATCGAAAAATGATAGAAAAAGAAATCACCAATGAAGAAGTCCATCGACGAGTTGAGAGAAAAGGTGAACAAATAATAAAAACTCCGAGTACAAGAACAGAAATACTCATTGGACACGTAACGTGATACAATAGACCCTTGAAAACAAAAATGGAAGGAGAAAAGAATGGAAAGATTAATCGAAGTAGACCAAGAATGGAACACATCAGACGAAATATGAAGGACGTCAGGGTAAGGAATTATGAAGAAATGATAGTTTGCTGATAGGATAGGGAAGTAGAGATGTACAGTAAACTAACCTTCCAGTTGGTGACTACAGACGATGGATACACTTTTTCCCCATTAGTTAATTGCCATGGTAATTCCATCGAAAAAATTTTCACTTTTAACGACTATACTCAAGAAAATCTAACATTAACACTTTCCCTCTCTCCGAGATTCATTAAAGATTTCATCCTGTTCACTAAAAGCATCTGATATTTTTCACCTGGAAAGGTAAAGAAATCGCTCTCGCCACTCAGATGTTTATTTTAGGAAGCAACTGTTCATTCAAAAGGAAAATGATTGGACAGAATAAGTGACAGTAAGTAAGACAGTTCGAAGGGGAGAAACAGGAGAAACAATGGTTATTTTTTAAAACAACCACTGTTAATAAGAATTTTACAATTAACCAATAACATCATTCAAAATCATAAAATGACTCTCCCAAAAAGCCACTTCCTCTGAGTCGAGCATGTTCAAAATAATATTGCTTCAGATCAGTATATCCCACTTTCATAAAATGTAATTGAAATTCATGTTTTCCACCAATTAATATTCCCGTAATGTTCATAGAATATTCACAATATGCCGTCACATACATGCTAAAAAGTTTACAGTAGCATGAAAAACTATCAATACGGGATCGGTAGACTTATGAAGAGGTCTGTTTCCGGTGCAATCTGGGCGTCAATTATTTTTGCCACCGATGCAAAAAAAATTTCCTCGATAATAAGCGGCGTATGGAAGGAGGAAAAGTGAATCAACCGTGAACAAACATGGTGACGCAAACTACCTTCTGCATAACCTCAAAAATCGAGGTGATCTCCATCGGCACCCTTGCATACTTCCTTTTCTAGCTTCTGTCGCCACCAAGTAGAGCCTGCGAGCACCACCGCCCATCGTAACAATGCTGAACACAATGATCTCAGCCTCAGGTGAGGAATGTATTTGTTCTGTTGCCAGATACGACTCCGATTAAGAATCCAGCCTGCTTGCAATCAACCTCAACAGGTACACTCGATTTTAACTCGTAATTTTAATGTGTGTAGACGGAATGAGACATGAACACAGGGGGTACACCAAATATAGACAATACAAAACAGAAGACAGTAACGAGGCAAGTGAAAATGCAATCATTAACGTTACGTCTAATATGCGTACAGAGATATAGCCTTTAATCTAAGTCCTTTAAGACTTTCTAAGGCCTTTAATCATAAATGGTATTTCTCTTGTTCAGTTCATGCGTCACTAATTATTGTGAACAGAACATCTTCTCTTCATCTACATTTGGGATTGGATGGATCAAAGCAACTTCTCGCTCATAGGAAGGAGAAGGAATGCAAAAGCAAACAAAAAAACTCAAAGCAATAAAGGCCCCAGACGAACTAGAATTCACCTGCAACCTGATTTACGCGAAGTTCCGAAGGTTTTGAGGCGGTAAATACCTAAATTCGCACTGAACAAGGCGTGGTCGTTACGTGCACTTTCTTCTTTTCCGATTAACGATTTCGGTCGCAGTTCGCAGAATACGACATCAGCAAGGAAAAGAGCTCGCTGGACCACGCCAATAAATGAGAATATTGCGTCATCATCAAGAAGAACTGCGAGAATTTGACGCCACGATCCAAGAGACCCCTCAGATATCCCCTGCCCCCACCCCCCAACCTCCCATCCACGTATTCCCGCCCGACTTGAACGAGGGGGGAAAACTGTGAGGACCCACACACACACTCGCTCACACACCGGTGGAGGCAGGGAAGGGGGTCCACAGATTATGACTCCTCACGGAAAGAGGAGGACTAAAACAACAACAAAACTCGAGGGGGCAAAACCGGCTACGGGGGGAGGATGGGAGGGCGGAGGGCGACCAGACAGCTATATTTTACGCGAAAAAAACTCTACCTCCGTCTGCGATCTCGTATGTGTGAGTCTCTGCGTTTGTTTCCTCTTGAATTCTTCAATTTTATTTTACTTTTTTAATAAAATGAACTCACTTCGCGCTCTCTGGAGGCTCGCCGATGACGCAAATGCGATCGAGGAGTGGGATGGGGAGCTAGAGGTGGGAGGAGGTAGGATGAGGCCCTTAACACAGAGAGAGGAGGAGGACAGAGAGAGAGAGAGAGAGATACCAGAGCGAATGAGTGGGAGAGAGGAGAAATCCTCGAGGGAGGGGAATTGTTGTGAGAGGCCTCCACACCACCCCTCCCCGTGGGGAACGAGGAGTGCTCACCCCTTGGGAGGTGGGTGGGGAGGAGGAGGGGAGAGAGCCGGTTCCTTCTGGTTCAACCGCCTGGCGACCGGGCGACCGCGACCGATGATTCCATACCACGCGCGTGTGGAACAAAACGAAAAAGGAGTTTTAGAAAATATAAAAATAAACAAACGCAAAGAGTCCCCTCGAGGTCCCGCCATACTGTCCGCCTTGATGGAGAATGGAGAAGAGTGGGGGGGGAGAAATAAACCTTTCGCTCTCTTGAGTGCGCAGCTTCGCGAATGAGGATGGAGCGCGCGAAGGAATATGCGAACGAGTATTCTCGTTTCGACCCAAGTTGGCAGACGGCCGAAGTCACCATCGCCATTCAGAAAACAATCAGAAGGCAGTCGCATAGTGAGGAGGAAATAAATTAACTTCCAACGGCCGCATTCATAAAATTTGTTAGATCGGGTATAGAGACAGTTTAACACGTGGAAATTTACTGCACAGGTGTGTGGATGGATGGGCAGTGACAATTTCATCCTGTAAATCAGGGAACTGATGGAATTACTACGCGAAAGCATGCAGAAAAGACGGGAAAGTAGCCCAAGCACTAATTTCGCGCTCGCGTTCTCGCAATTTCTGCGCAATTACGTGCCTCGTGTAAAACAGTCTTAAGTCAAGTCTAAGGATATACGTCCGGCGCTTACATTAAACAAGAATGCATACTTTCGTAAAATTTTCAACTCGCTCGTTCGGAAAAGCAGCCTTCCTAACACGCGATCAATAAAAAATATATCAATACCGCCGAAAACATTGCGATCAATGGGGACGGATATCAATCGACGACTACATGAGCGGGAGCGCACGAATGAAGAATTAAAAACATTACAAATAAAAGTCTTTTGCTCTTTCAAAGCGACAGATTTTTCTTCCATGTGCTCCAGAGGCTAATGATAATTGGGATATAACACACACCAGATAACCAGATACCCCACTCGAGGTTAGCTTCGAGAATACTCTGAATCACTCAACTGTCACAATTGCAAACAATTCACAGAGCATTGCATGAAAACGTTAAGAGATTTGCCCCGTCCTTCAATAGAATATTCTTGAAGAGCAACAAAAAGTACTAAAAGCACCAGCTTAAGTTAAAAAATCGAGTGGGGATGTAGCAATTCGGAAAGGCGAAGGAATAGCAATTTGTCACACATGCCATTTGACACATTTTGTACTTCAGAATTAAGGTCTCTCACTATCGCGCACACCCTTGAATTAGTAATTTGACAAAGAAAAAATTTATTTAGAAGCGGAAAATTTAGGAGCACATCAGTGAGATAAACAAAAATAACGGAAGGAGTGCCTTTCCTTGACTCATTTCAGGGACAGCTTTTCGCAGCACAGCCGTTAGTATCACATTCAACCCACGAGGACGTAACGTCGCTGAAGTCAGTTGAACACGATACGGTGCAAGACGTAGTATGCTATCCGGTACTACATATTGAGGAAGGAATCCAGCATGATACGTGTCGTCCTAGATGGTTTCACATGATCACTGAACTGGTACTGGCAGGGAAGCGACATTTTCATTCAACTCTCAAGGCATGTCCACTGAAATATTATAGCAACCAATCAACGACAGCAGGCGGCCAAAACAGGATTTTGGAAATTTTAATTTCTCGTTGATTTTTCAGCTTAAAGTTTACTAACAGCCGAAAGGAAGTATAGATGGCGCCGATTTCAAAAAGTGAAGATCGCAGGGCGTACGTGGAAGCTAACGAGATAGTTCGAAGGCTACTCGGTCCTACTGGGAGATAGTAGCAAACTAGTACCGTATTAACAGTGAAATGAAGAAGCTCAGCCAGTATGATGGCGATTATGCTTGCCAGCCAGCATGCTGGTTCTACATCACACGATACTGGAAAGTTATCACGCTGGCGAGTATGCCAGAACTTGGGCTGAATCAAGTCTCGTGTGAAACGGGCTTGACGGAAGCGGGATGTATGTATCCCAAGCAACCATCACGACTTTCGATACGGTCTCTAAGAAGACCCAACTGCCATCTTAACGGTTTCAAACCAATTACATGTCGAAGACATTAAGTCTGTAATACCGCAATGAATAGTGAACACTTTCTCTTCTGTTTACAACCATTGGAGAAGATCGCAGAGAGTGACTGGTTCTTTAAAAAGATTTCCATTTCAGCCTGGCAATGAGAGAGGAAATTAATTATAGAATGTCGTGACCATCATTTTAGACACGCCACAGCAATGCCCATTGCGCAACCAATTGTGGGCAGATACCTGCACAGTCTTTTTCTCGAGTGTATTCACAGGTAATGTATACGCTGACTTCATCAGGAGGCATTTTCCCAAGCGCGATTAATTAAATGGATGCCACAGCCGACATCAACGCGATTCTCCATAAGAGAGGAAAGACAAACAATATAACTTGGGAAATTGGCTTGACTTTCAGGCATCAATTGCATCAACACAGCTGACCTATTCAAATCCTAATTTGCACGAATACACCGAACGTCACATCGGCCACACAAACGAGCTTCAATTTAAAGGATAAATTCAATTTAAAACCAGAGGCGCAAGGAAGGGACAGTTCGAAAAATAAAATTTTAATAAGATGAGAAATACGGGGACAAGAACTCGATTTTTTTTATTCCAGAATGAAAATAAAAGGGTGAAACAAGGAAAACGCTAGGTGCGTCCGACACATTCTAAGCTTATAGTTGAAACAACATGGATTTTAGATGGATTACGACAAAATGCAACATTGGTAAATGAACCAGTAAAGTATTACAGAACTGTAGTCGCGAGACACTCATTGATATCCTTCAATTTGATATGACACATTGTATTCTAGATTATTCTTATGATAAAAATGTAAAAATGATAAGAACGACATATCGTGATATATAACTAATTTTGGTATGAAGTTGAAGTCAAAACGGGTTGATAATAAACGATCTTCACAATGATTATACATCTACGGATGAATTTAAACAAGGCACCCGAAATATAATTTCCAACTGTATTCTGGTCATCTATTCAATGAAAAATACTGTAAATAGTAGAGAAACGCGAGATAGCAAACATTTCATTAAATGCTCTATATTGCCCACACAAAAAACGGGGTATGGCCAAAACTTTTAAGGCCTTATTCATCAGTCAAGTGATGGTCACCGCGTCCAAACGTGGAGGACGGCACGTAAGTACACGCCGGACTGACGGGGGTTGGTTCACTAGTAAATTGTTTGGGTCCACCAATAAACACTTCCCCCTCTCCTCTCGTCTCCGGCCTCGGGCCGAATTGAGGTCCACTCCCTCTTGAGCGAGCATCATCATCTTCTTCCTCCTCAGACGCCTCCTCGCCGAGCCCAACTCCTCCACCTCCCTCCACCCCCTCCCGCCCTCCTCGAACGCCCAGGGGACGGACGGACATCCAGCGGACGACTCGTCTCGGCATTCCTACGCAACGCCGCCTTATAAACACCGCCAGTCTGCCTGCAGACTTCTCCGCCACGCAGCAACCCGTGGGGAGTGCCTCGCCGACCGCGCCCGCCCGCGGCCCGCCCACTTTCCCCCTCGAACGAGATGGGAGACGCACAACACAAGAGGGACTCATCACGAAGAATCGCGATCCGAGGACGCGGGCGGCTGTAAACATTCCTTGGCTTTTCTCCGTTTTGCTCGCTTCAAGGCAGGAATTATCCTCCCCAGAACAGGAAGGCCTCCCACTGTTACTACGTACTCTCCCACACAAGGATCCCATCCACGACAGTTTGTAAATAGATTCTCAGAAACATCGCAAAGAAGGCTAATGAATGGATTTTTCCCAGTGCCTAATGTATCCACCAACGGAGGTTTCGGGAGGAGAGAATAAAGTGGGGTTCACATGCACGCGTTCTACGCGAAACTAAGCGTATACTCTCGCGCGCAGCCAATCAGGTGCTTCGCCTCTTACGCGTGGATTCGCGGGAGCATAGTTGAGTTTGGCTCAACTTTCTACGCGCACGACGCGCCAGACAAACAAATGGCGGATATGTGGAGTCGTTTGTATTTACTTTGACGATTTACTTGGATATATTAGCCTACACACATTCTGTGGATATGCACATTTCTGTGTATCATTGCTATAGTGCTTGATACGTGCCAGCTGTATTGCGGGCACATTAAGAACTTTATGGACTAATTTCGATGCATAAACATCACAGGCGACTTTGGTACACCGTCCAAATATTCATCATAATTTACGATCCCCGGAGCATGAAGTCGGGATGAGCTATTTATAATTGTCTTTAGTGCAAATCTTACCTTCAAGGAATGTTTACTGAGCAATCTGCGCCAAAGACTCTTCAAGACGGTGACATGCATTATCCGGCCACACTCAAGAGTGCAAGGTGTAATAGATGTGGCTGAAACGAGTTTGGCCCGGTTGGTTGCGTGCTCGCTTCCGCTTCGCTCGCTGGTTCAAATCCAAGCGTAGTTAAATTTTTTCCTGACCCTACTGTAACGTTATTTACATTGAGAGCTAAATATTTTTATTGAAGTGAAGATTTCTGAGGAAAATTTTTCTACCTCAATTTTCGAATTCATTTCTAAACCACCTCACTGTCAGGGAGATAATTAGAGATTGGACAATGAGAGGTAAGTTCCAAACTGAGGGGAGGGATGGATCTCGACGCTTGGTCAGAAAAATGAAGTTAACGCGGTTGTAGCCAATCGTCTGCATTGTAATTTACACTTCTTCATTTTGAAAGAGATACGCAGTTATCCACTTGTGTCCGTGAAATAGCTACAATGTAAGCCATACGTACTCGGAGTTCTAGCTTTCTAGAGTTCTAGTTCGTCATGTGGCCAGCACCAATTCATTATTTGAACAAAAACTGCACATACCTGCATAACAATATGTTTGCCATCAATCGCCCCGATGCAATTTGGGAAATTCCAACTTTCCCAAAATTGTGAAGATATCCTCCTCCAGTTCCCAACAGTGGGTACAGGAAAGACTCTATCCTTCAGAGCTATCCATATTGCCTCGGAAGTTTCATGTACGATCTTGCTCATAGTTGATTTACCAATTATATACTGATAGCATAGACTTGAAACGCTATCTCCGGCCGCTAACTATCTACAATTCATTTCAGATTCGGGCTGTATAAATTCAGGCATACTTCTGCTGCAATCAGAATTTTATTTTTAAGCACAAGCCCCCATAAAAGTACAAGCACATGATAATAAAAAGAGGAATAATTACCTCAAAGTGGCACTTAAACGTTCACCAGGCGATATTAATTCTCTCGCCCATGATGAATTAACGATATAAGGACCAACAAGTCTTAATAAACTGTCAAACATTTCCACTGACATCCTACAGTAATTAAAAACAGATGTGTCTGGAAGTCTCATTTCTTGTAGAAGATGGTGGAAATCGCCTTGGTTTCTCCTTCCTTGGAAAATTAGACTGATCCACCACCTTCTGCGGGAAAACCGTCTTCTCCTTGAGAAGAGGGCTAATATAGCATTGAACCGCCAACGCATCTGAATTGGATCAATAGGCAGTTTAACATCCATTCTATTATCGAAACAAGCGGTCTCACTTCGTTGAAAATCAGCTTCAACGAGCAATGATGTGCATGGAGTTCAATGGTACGCACACAGATCTTATATTTTTCACATCTTCCGCTATCCGCCGCTACGTGTCGCCATGTGCAGTTGACGCGTATCAAGACGTCGACAACGCTTGCATGTGAACCTTTCGCACAGTTTCGCACGAAACTGCGCGCACGCGCCGCGTGAAACGCTTGAATTAACTCGTGTACCGACTACACTGTCCAATAAGGAAATGAATGCTAAAAAAACAGACAAATTAACTGTGGAAATAAAATGCTACAATTTTGATGTGAATCAAGCCGTGCCTTTAAGTTTTATACATCAATGCTAGCATACAAAAAAATCCGAGAAATATACATGTAAAGAATAGTCTGAATGTGATTTAAAGCTGAACCGACAAAAAATTCTATCTACGTCAGGGTACTAAGCGAGGAGAACGAAACAAATATAAGTCCCGGAAATGCCTACAGTGACGTATAAAACCACCAATCGCCACGAGGACGAGTGTCAGACCCGGTCAAGTACACATTGCAGGAGTAACCCAGCAAACATTATGTAAAAAATATTTCCAAAATTAATTCGTTAAAATAATCCTGGCGCTGAAAGCGAATGGCATCCACACCAAGTGCGAAAATGCGCACTTCGCTCTCTCATAAGGAGAGACAAAAAAATGAAAACAATACTCGTTTGGATGAGGAATCTCCTTTCACGACGCTGAAGCAGTATCACAGAACGATGCACCTCGGTAGTGGGAGTGCGTGTTGAATGCAATCCCTTCGTGAGACAAAAGGGAGAACATGCGGAGAGCAGAAATCCCGCGAGCAAAGGTAGACGAGAGCGGATGGGGGAAGCGAGGATAGAACTTGTGGGCGTGACGGGGAATGGAACGGACGATTCTCGCATCGCCCCCGCCAAAACATGGCCCACAACCACAAGAAATATAACCTAGGGTATCGCGTCTCCCAATCATAATGCAAAGACCATGCGACTTTATTTGACGATTGGGTTGGTGCGGCTTGAGTACATCCTTCCAATGAAGGGATTCGAATCCCAACAGTGGCGAAGATATTCCTGAAAAATCCTTAGCCTACTAAGTCGTACGTGGAGAGCACTACAAGTGTATTAGTCCGTTTGCAGGAGGGAGGTTAAACAAAGGACTCATTAGCGACTTTCGCAATAAGATCGCCACGTTTAACTCCATCAAACATTTATCCCCCAAATACTACTTCCCAATTGACTCAGTCCATGGAGAAAAGTAGCGCCGCGACTCCAATAAATGCGAGAAATGCACGTATAAAAGGGATTAGTACAAGTGCTGAGAAAGATTAATATTTTGAAAATCAATGACTCATGGTGATTTCAAGGGGGTGTCATTTACTTGGCTAGTGATTATAGTTTTTAAGGCTTTATTTTGCGTCACCGAAGAGAAGCTAGTTGCTATTGGTCTGGTGCGAATTCATCATATAACTTGGATCTAAGAGGCTTTTATTCCTCCATAAGTATTTTTATACGTAGTATGAGAGACGTAAGGGTTCCGTGGATAACAACAGAACACATTCGAAAATATTAAAAAAGTTTAAGATATTAGGAGGCGAATTGCGTCGCGAAAGAGGCATCCCTGTATACAAAATAACCATAAGGTTGTTTACAAGACAATGTAATTTGGTCTGGAACGTTGCGATGTAAATGGCATAAACCCTGATCCTGTAGATAGGGAATGAAAAGAGATCGGAAGCGTCTGATGAGTGGTAGAAACGATCACAGGATAAAATTAAGGAAATAGACTGAAGAACCGATAATTTAAAATGTCCTATTTTCCACGCACAATAAGGAGCCACAATAGTTGCGATAGATCAGTTCCAGGATACTTTGGTCCTGACTAGGTAAAATAGGTTTTCGCACTTATGGTAAATATCTTAACATCATTACTAGCTATTAAGTCAGCATGATATTTCCGGCATGATATAGCTCTTGCATGATTTAGTACCTTGTAGTAATATTCCTCTGTCGCATCAATAATGCTAGCCAGTAGTTGTATCTTAAGTAGTGTACTGCATGGTAGCATGTTTGTCTACGTAGCACTCTCCTAGTTACTGTTCTGAGCGTACAATATTGTCCCGACTAATTTTGGCCCGCGCCTTCCATCCGGGCGAACGTTCGCGGTTCAGATTTCAGCTGGGATGCGTGCCTCACGCCCTACTGGTTGCTTCAAGGTATTTCGTAGATGCAGATGATGAGTGCGCGATGTCCCGAAAAGGTACGATGAACCGAGAGTGTCTCACAAATGTAAAAATGCTGTGGCAAACGAGGAAAGAACGTTTTAGAAGTACCTCAGGTGGCAGACGAGGACGAAGCAGATAAGTGGCATTGAGATTTTCCATATCCTTACAGGAAGGATAATGCAAGTTAAACAAAAGGAAGAAAAGGAAAACAATTTTCGAAGGGATACCGATAGATAGGAAGAGTAAAGCGCTAATAAAAGAAGTCACATGAAAAATTATCCACCGGTCGATCAGTAGAGGAGAATTTTAAAGCATTTCACGCCGATCAAAACTTACTTTAACAGGTAGACAAACCATCACCACTTATAGCAACAACATCGTACAAGCCCTTGAATTACGCAAAGTGTTTAGTACTCTATACTTCGAACTTTCTACTACTCTATACATCGAACGAAAACACCATGCAAATGGTCATTAATGGTATGAAGTAAATACCTTAAAGAAGGATGAAAATTTAAAGGTATTTTTCACGGTCATGTGCTTTAATTTTGCATGGAAATTCCACAAAGTCTTTACCCACTTGCATAGTCTTCTGGCTGGACTTAAATAGTTACCTACCGCTGCCAGGACTGCAAAATTTATGGTTGCTACTTTTCACGAAGGGCAACGCTTACGCAACGGGTCTCGTGACGGACCGCCACATAAGATATAACTCATTTTGTCGCGTCGAGACAGGTTGTGAATGATTTCATCAATTCGAGAATTCTTTATACAAGCATCGCAAAATGGGCGCAACGACATACATTAGCATTGGGGGCGCCAAGGGATTCCAAGGTGTTAGATACGCGTTCACACAATGCTTGAGGGGCGAGGGGATAGCGTGCCCACCATTGCAGGGTAGACAGACTTGTATCCTCACGTGATACATCTTCGATTGAATATTTCGAAGGAATAAAGATGAACACGATGGGTCACACGCAGGGTTGACAATACAGGATTACTCTTCTAGCTAATGCGAGAATGAAATTAAGAATCAAGTACATCGAAAACGACTTTAAATAAGTCAACGATATCCGCATCATACTTGTACACACCACCTGCGACAATACCACGGTTTCGAATGATTGAATTGAATAATTACTCATTTCTAAAGCAAAAAGATCAATTTGGATGGAGGTATTAAAACGTAAGTTCCCAGCACTGATTTTAGATCATCACAACAATGCCCTGACCAATCCCAGATCTACCACTGCCCACCCTGGTTCTCCGTCAGCCACCTCACCTGTGCCTTCAGGGCTATATAAATTTCAGATGAGTTTTCTATCTTGCCAATCCCTTCCTATTTTCCCGAGTATCTGTATTAGTTAGCTCCAATTGACTAGGGCAAACGCCTTTTCCAAATTGACAAAGCATGCAAAAACACTCCATGTTCCTTTCTCTTACACTACTACTTTCTAGAAGTGTTCTCATCACCGCAATTACATACCAAGTTGCCCTACCCTTCCCGAACCTAGAGGGGTCATTAAGAGTAATTTAACCTCCCATTTTTCATTAATTATTTAAAATAAAGTTTAAATAAAAGCTTTTGTTGCGAGTGAAATTAGCCTGATTTGTCTATACACCTGGCATTCTAATGCTTTCTTCTTATTAGGAATATGAGCACAATTTTAACAAAATCCTCCAGCCATATTCCTCAACGAGGACCTAAAAATAAAACCGATAGCAGAGCTGATTGGCTCTGAAGTAGGCAGCAGAAAACGAGAAAGACGACAAAAAACATCTGCCATTGCTCATTTTGGGTTATTACCAGCAAAGGCGTAGAATATGGATGGCTTTTGATCAACCGGGCAGTAAACACGAACATTTTTATTCATTTATTTTAACCAAATACATTAAACATTCGCAAAGCATTCGGCCGTGACCATTATGAACCGGCAGAATTTCACCTATCAGCAAGTTACCGCACTTTTCATTGTTCCTTCTATCGCCGTTCTCGAGAGCTGCTGTGTTCTGAGCTAATGTCCTTAATGAACCTTAAATGAAAAGCCCCCATAGTCAAAGTTAAGGTAGTTTGAGCGAAATATCATTTCACCTAGAAATCAATGAATTCGTCTCATTTTAATGGAAAATATCTCCATCTTCCAAAAATACAAAAATATCAGCCCCTTACCACACTACTTACCGAGATATTTGCCAAAAAATACCAGCTATTTTACATGGGAAATGGTACGTTAATGCAGTCCAGAAAGGCCTTATTAAAATTATGGATTTCTAACGCCTAGATGTCGTCAAAAAACTAACTGCGTGTAGTTTGTATGTTTTCCTAACTATTTTTGAAAAGAAATTATTTTGTCACCGCAGTAATTTTTTCAGGATCACAAAAAACCTTCCGTTGTGAGGGGGTTTTAAGCGTACCGCCCGAAAAAAATGAGCCGAGTTAAAGGCTTGTACAGATATTTTTATTTAATTAGAACCTCAGACGTGTAGAGGTGTAAAATGGCACAATTGATAATGAAATATTTATTTCATGGTACCTACAGCAGCTGAAATTAAAACGTATAATACGAAATCGGTCTCCATTACCACAAGGGAACTATCTCGCTCAAACTACCTGCCTACCTAGCCACAGCTGCCGCGGGATAAACTTAACTAACTCGCCCAAGAGTGATCAACTTTTAAAGACTATTTCTAAGCAAAATACCCTCAGATGAAAGGTGAAAGCGGGTTCGAATTCTGGGGTCATTTCAAATTAGTGTTACAGGACAAATTTTTGCACACTAAAAATATTTGCTTAATCCGAAACCCGACTGAAAAAAATTTCGTAGAGGTATTTCGCAAATAATTATCACCATTCCGAGCCGACGAAAAGGCTAACGACACTGGGAACACAAAAAAAATGTCCCAAACCTCACGCTGTGCACTCTCCTGCTTTCAGCAACATGCCTCTCCATCCCTCATAAACGAGGAATCAATACCCAGAGTGACTGTCCTCTCTCTCGCTCTCCCTCCCCCCATTCCTCCCCCTCCCAACCACCTCCGCACACTCGGGCCCCGCATCCTCCGGCGCAAATATTTACGCCGAGCCGCGCGGAAGATTTGCGCTAATCGCAGGAAAAATTGTGAGCGACGCGAAGTGGCAAACGCGTTGCTACGCTCGCTGCTTGTCGGTCAAACGGACGAGCAATCGCCCCCTAGTGCGAAATATGGGGCTCAGGAACGCTAAAATGTAGGCCCCCCCTCCTCCCTTAATTCACACACAACCCACACCCTTCGCCATTCAAAAACCGCCTTCCAGGCCAAAACCACCCCAATACACCTAAACCGCATATTCTAAGCAAACTACACCACAAACTTTGAAATATTTAAATTTCAAATACGCACGGCGATATTAACGATGTCAGGACATTCGAACATATTATCGACAATGATTATAAAAGGTGAATATCACATTGCGGTATGAACCTTTATCTGCGTCACATGATCACAAGTTTTACTCATAAAATTTTTCAAGAATCCACATACAACGTTCATCATTTTCAAAAATAATAATAACAATGTGCATTGTTAAGCGCAAAAATTAAAAATGAATTTAAAACCGTTGCTGCGTGGTAGTAAATTTACCACTATAGATGCAGTATTACTGGTGATATACTAGATCTCCGAAGTATAGAGAAAATATTTTCTGAGCTTGTGATAAAGTCGACTCCGCAGTCAGAAAATATTCATTCGGATATTTACGGAATTCGCAGCAAAAGGGGTTTAAGATGGGTCCAAAATACATTTAAAATATTATCTCATACTTTTAGCATGATTTCGACCAACACATGATATCAAATATCGCTTAATATCGCACGTGATATTAGTGTTGGTAACCTTGAGTTAAAGGAATTCTTAAAGACATATATTGTAGGGCCCAATTTATTGTACAAAGTTGGTTGAATAAAGAAGGCAGAACAAAAGCAGCCATATCTCATTACAAGATGCTGTTCTACTATATCTCGTCCAGAACAGCTGACTTTATTCGGATTTAAGGAGCTGCAACAGATGGATTGAAACGTCTAAAAGACCTTAAAAACTAAAACAAGCACGATATCCATACATGAAGCGAGATTTGAAACAAAAATCTTTGGGTTTCCAAGACGGCGACTTACCCTGACGGTGCCTGCATATCGCCTGATGATACATGCCGAAATTGATCGCAATACGACATAATGCATTCACCGATCGATCAACATCAATTAAACTTATCCAGTGCATCTCAGTAGACGCATTGCCACTCGCACAGACCCACAACTACCACAAGCATTGCTTCCCACTCCTGGCGCAACTACTTGTATCAGATTCATTTGTGGCCGCCTCCGCGCGCACGGCTGCAGAGTGGCGAGGAGCGGGGAGTGGCGGACGAGAGACGGGCAAGTAAGCGGCGCGTGGGGCGGGCACCAGTTCGTTCACCCGCGCCGTCCCCGGCGACCTCGAGGCGCTTGTAACACCAGCGGCCGCATAGATTCATGGAACGGGAGTCGCTCGATTATGTATTCCTTAATTATTTTATGTTTTTTTTTTACGAGCAGGAGAGGAATACCTCGGCGGAGTGAGCTCGCGTTTATATATTCTGCCATTGATACGTGATTGCACGCGGACTATTCGGGTGAGAAAAATCTCCTCAAAAAAAGGCACTCCAAATGGAGCCCAAACACTAAGAGCCACTTCAAATCATCCAGCATAAAATAATCGAGTTCAAGCAAGGAAAGCGGGATGGAGACGCGTTCAACTCTTCGCCCTATAGTCAAATCGCGATACATATGGCGATGTAAAAAAACGTGTTGAAAAATTGAAATTGAACCGAGGCAATCAAGAGCGTATTATAGTCCGGCTACCACCTTAGAGGAACCCTCACAACTACACGATTCGGAATCACTGTAATCTTACAGCCACTCAAATTGTTAATCGGGAAATAAACCTTTAAGTCTCAATAAAAGTACAAGATGACACGACTAAGCAAACGTACTGACCGATATATTCAACATAGAGATCGTTGCGAGATGAAAACGTGAAAAAACACACTATCGATATGCCAGCGAGCGAAATCTTCGGGAACCAAACGCCACAGGCATTTTCACATCTCTACGTCATAAACAATAATAGATGGACCACAGAACAATTAAATTTGAGGCTTTCAATTAGAATTTAGGGCTGCCTAATGTTTGTCATCATTCAAACCGAATTCCGGAATAAAATTCGCCAAAGTACATTTACGTGACCACCCTACTCTGCCCGTGACTTAAGAAATCTTCATATACATCAGAAACTCTTCAATTATTTCACATTAAGGTTCAACAGTGTTCAATTTAAAAAAATCATAAGCTCAACTTCAAGCTTCACTGCTAGCGGCATTCCGTTGTGCGAAAAGGAACATTCAGATTCAATCACGTTATAATTTTACGGATAAAAAACACTCACCGAGCTAAATATGGAGGAAAAATTTGTCACATCAAACAGTGTGCAATAACTTCGATTACACCTTAAGAAAACTCAAAAAAGTTAGGAGTCCGTACGAGTTTTCAACACGGTGGATCATTTTCTGCCTTCAATAGATACATTCAACGAATACAATGGCCTCAGAGACATAACTTCTTCCACGCTTTTTACAAAAAACGTAAAATTAAAATAAAGCACGCCTATCGAAAATTGATTCATTCTAAATAAGAAGAGGAATAAGTCTAGCACCCAAGTACCACCTAGAAAATTTCATAGTTTTTGAAAAATGCATCAACTCAGAAAGGTCCATGAGATTTTCTTCGTAAACCTGTAATCCGTAAACATTCTGTGCACACTAATTTTCTTCTTAAAGGTTTATGATTCGTCGGAAGCAAGTCGAAATTAAAGAGGTGGATTCGCTTTTATGTATTGGTGGTATCCAGAATGCTGTCCAGAAGGATACAAAAGGTGCTAAGGATGCTCTCCAGTCGCAAAAAAAAAACAAAATTAATCTAGCGAAGCTATTTTGGCGCCGACAGTGGAAGGAGAAGGACAAATGCCGGCAAAATCCTCAATGATCCCAAGGTCAGCCATAAAGACGTTTTAAAATGGAAATCGCCGATTTAGCTCCCAAGGTTAAGGCGAGTAGCGTCAAATAAAGTCCCCGCTAAAAACACAAGCAAAAGGCACTAAAAGATATAAATTAACCGTGGCTTATTTTACTGTAGCAATATGTAGGAGCCAATACAAATAGCAGCAGTAAAAGGATACGCAAAAATAAATGAAGCGCCAGGTGCACAGAATTTTTAAGCGGGTTTATACCCGGCTCCCTCCACCCAACAGAGCATTCAATTTGCGCTCTTTCGCCGCATGAGCTATAAAGATTCTCTTAAAAGGCATGCATAGTATTATAAAAGGTATGAAATGATCATTTTTCCACATTCCGCACGTATCTACATATCATTTAACATCAAACTACGGCTAGGGAATAAAACGGTTTCATATAAAACGTTAAATTTAAGAAAATAAGTGAAGCAATACGCAAAGAAGTCTTGGTATCACAATATATTCTGAGGCGGTATAAAAATACGCCATAATTATCATCTCAAGTTACAGAGGTAGGCTACGAATGCCGTCGCCCTTTTACAATTTTGCCTATCGGCTTCTTTACCCCACATTTGTTACAACATTAACGTATTCCAGACTTATTTCCATAAAATTTCTCGGTATAAGTCATCTAGTAGTCCAGTAATTTGTTTCGTTCAGATGGAAAATTTTCAACCACAAAATCTATAATTTTCTCGCTCTTTAACAAACTAAACTTCCGGGAAAAATCTAATTGAATTAAGCTTTCCAGCAAA
The DNA here is from genome assembly GCA_963169105.1 of Ceriagrion tenellum. Taxonomy (NCBI): domain Eukaryota; kingdom Metazoa; phylum Arthropoda; class Insecta; order Odonata; family Coenagrionidae; genus Ceriagrion; species Ceriagrion tenellum. The sequence goes on from OY720632.1 coordinate 64,283,697, forward strand.
ACGGATACAACCAGAAGACAATTGTGTACATATGTTGTGTAAATGAAAACTTCAAAAAATTACAAGGGAAACCTCGTTTCTGCCTAATCTAAGCATCTCAAAGGTGGTTCACATCATAATGAGATAATTATCCCGACGCGACGCACATGATGTTTTAACTGCCAGACCAACCAAAGCCAGAGGTCAGCATACAGCACTTTATCTATTTAACAGTATTTCCTTGAATTAATAAATAATTAAAGGAATGAGTATAATAGGCCAAACGGTTCCATGCACCCCATAATATACCAGCTTTTCCCAATTTTACAGCCCCTGAAAGGTCAAGTTAAATGAGGGCGATAATAATACGACACGTACTCGTAGAAAAAATTAAACTCCATACAATTTCGAAAAGAAAAAGAATATACAGGGTCCATCTCACTTTACGTCACATAAAACAGCTTTAAGGATAAAACCGAAGGAAAAAACTGTAAAAATAGTCATAAATACCAAACTCCCAGCTGCCCATTCGTCGATAGCCTTTTATATCTTTTACAACCATGTACGAATACCCGTAGGGTACAAGAACTTATTCGTTCAAATGCTAATTGCTTAAGGATAAATTAACACCCGCAATAGTCAGTACAAAATGTACACACCTAGGTAAGATGAAAAGGCAGAAAGATGAAAGCAAACGAAAAAAACACACCACTCCCTTCTTTCTTCAATAAACGCGATAGCCTCTATGTAAGGCATTAGCTTGGAATACACTTCGTAACCACTGGATGTTTTCTGAATAATCATTTCAAGAGGAGAACTACCACTCATTCAGTTCAAAGCACTCATTATATTACCGGCCGGCACCGACGCAACCATCAATGCCTACAAGCCCAATATCAATCGACAGATATTTTTTCCTTCAGGGACAAATGGATCTTCAAAGGTAATTTCATCCAATAAAACTTAAAGCAACATTAAATTCGCTCAGGCAACGATTCGATTAAATCGTTCAGAAAAATTTTCCTTCAGGGGTAATATACTAAAAAGTCCAGGAAAGCATGAGAGAAGGACAGTAAATCCGATTCACCCGGCATCACATTCTGAGTCCACAACGATTCGTGAGTAGAAATACCCTCTTCTCAAAGAATACAAAAATTTCTGGGCCGCAGTTAAAGCTCTTCAAGATGATAAAGCATCCCATGAAAACGAAATAACCAACTAGCAATTAGAAAGCCACAGTGAATTAAAACAATAAACACCATCCGGAGCCAAATACACAAGAAATTCGGAAGTATAATGTAAAAACGTCATCCATGAATTGAATTCCTTTTCTCTTTCCTACACTCGGATGAGGTACATCACTTGGTCGAGGATAGTTCTAAATATATACTCTAGCAATAAATGGCAAATAGAAGGGGATTTATCTAAGAAAACTTTTCCACTCTAAAAAAGGAACTCGGGACGGCGGCGGAAAAACAATCTTCCGGACGATTAGTCATCCAAGCACTAGAAAGGAAAGAAGAAACTCGAGAAAAAGTTGTGCAAAGAACCAAGAGAACATTGTCACGGTAGATGTGCTGGAAACGACTGTGTGATGGTCGAGGGAAAATAAATGAATGAAACGGCGGCTAGGAGAAGGAAAGGTAGGAAGCAAGGGAACAAGAGGAAAACTACATGGGTGAAAAATCACAGGCAAACTTAACTCATCATCCAAGTTGACAGAGTGGAGTAAGACCTATTGCATACATCTACCGTCGCAAATGGATCACTGGCGAGGAAAGAAAATGCCACAGAAAAATACTAATTCCCACATTCAGACACGGCGAATCCTAAGGCCAAAAGTTCAAACCTTCCACATACTATGAAAATGTTTAGATGTCTACCTTATAAATTTCTCCAAAATCAATGGAAAAATACAGGTCTCCATTTCTTCGAATGAATAAGTTAAAAATAGCAGAGTATGGTACAATGGGGAAGGGCAAAGAATTTAAGAAAACGCACTTATCTCCCTCCCTCATTGTTCACGGTGCTGTAGGATATGTTTGCGAAAACTCACCCCCCGCCACACACACCATTGGTTGCTTGCAGGGTTTTATGCAGATTTAGTTTCGACATTGTAGCCCCTGACTCGACGCAGAGAAAGACCGTGGGGTGAGAAAGTCGCGGATGCGGGAATGAGCTGTATTCATGATAAGAAAGTCTGATTCGTGCAAAATTAAGATCACCTCTTCCGTTTAAAAGAGGTTATGGGGTGAGAGGAAGGGGAGGAGGAAGAGGACGAGGCTAGAGGAAGTGGGAGGAAGTACTCTACTGGGAGGGCGGTAATGAGGCAGAGGAAGGGTGGGAGGAGGTTTGAACTACACTGCCTTCAAACCATCAACTCTCGACGACAAACTAAAATAAAAGTTGAAAAAAAATACGGCACAGGAATGACACCGAGCCAACTCATCATTATCGAAATCGGTCATCAAAGACGGACGAAAATTCAAGAGGGATTTCATAAGGGATGGAAAGACATGCATTCATATAGTGGCAAAAATAGAAGAGTAGATTATCAGCTTTGGGTTTCAGATGCTCCAGTATGCGAAATAATAATAATACATTAATTACTCCACATTTTTAAGTGCAAAAAAGTTTTTAAAACAAATTTTCAGGAGCTTTAGGAAGCCTCAAAGGTGGGTAGGGTATGGTGGGTGGGTAGGGTAAGGCAACCTATGGGTAGGGTGCCTTCCGTTAATTGCATACGTTGCCGTTTGCAAAATTAAAAAAAACCTTGTAAAGCATAATTTCTTTCAGCATAATAGCATATCAGTTGCACCGAAAAAAATAGCAAACCAATTACTAATTTTTCTCATCGAGCTTACATTGCAATAGCATACAGCGATATAATAAAATAATACTGTTATACACCACGTACTGAATGTACGGTCTGATTCAAATGTATTGCAAAGAATCGAGAAAAATTTTCCCTCGGGGGTAATATACTAAAAAGTCCAGGAAAGCATAAGAGAAAGACAGTAAATTCGATTCACCCGGCATCACATTCTGAGTCCACAACGATACCCTCGTTTGGTGGTAGTTGGTGTGGTATTGGTAAATGGTAACAGTTGACCAATTTCCTATATTGTGCTAATTTGTTATTACACTTTCGTTTTGGTTTGGATTTACGATTTGAGCATGGATAATTATTATTTATTAATCACAACTGTTACTCTAAATGATACATTACGCAGTATTTGCCGTAGGTATATTGTATGCCAGGAACGATTTGTGTTTAATAATAAAGTTTGGTATTTCAATTAATCAATACGTCGCAACATGTCATTGTTATTCGAGCTGATCATATTATGTAATAACAAGTTAGCACAAAACAAGTAATTGCTCAACTGTAACAATTTAAATACGTGCAAATAAACAGCTGAATGGATAGCGTTGCATAGCAAAGAATAAGCGCCGTAAGTGAAACTCGATTTCCCTGAGAAGCGTAAGTGGCGCCGCTCGATTCTTTCCAATACATTTGAATCCGACTGTACAACAATCATGGGGTCGAAAGTCACGCTGGGACCCCAGAGGGCCCAAGGATCCAATAGAATGCTTTTTTAAAAGCCTCATAAGTATTGAACGAGTGAACCGATATTAGCGAAATTTTCACACATTGGATCAGTAAAGCTTTTTTTTAAGGAAATTGGGACTATAAGGAAGGCCCCTGGGCCCCAAGGTCAACGTATTGGGCCGTCTGGTGTCTTATGTGTTTGAAAAACTCAAGTCTAAACATTTTGGTTCAAGTGCAGAGGTTTCTCATTTTGCATATTTTAATTAGTTCTACTAAAGATAGAAGGCTATAGTTTTCGCCATTAGATGGATAAAAGATTGCACTTTCTTATTTGTTCATTCGATTTTCTTATATGAATGAAATTTTCCTATAAATCGCGTTTTTAATGTCAAAATCATGAATTTTACTTCTATCAGCAATAGGATATTTCCTTGGTGACCGTGGAATTAGCATTAGCTTTAGAAGGGAAATGGGACCTTAACAATGGCGGCTGGGTTTTATATCTAGAGATAGGTATTACAGTGGAAATCACGGCCGTATACTGAAATGTTGCTGATTACGATATTTTCAGGGATATTTTTGCCTAAAATTGGCAAAATTCATTTCAAGTGGACTAATTTAAGTTGGACCCATGTAAAACAGGAGAATGCCACGATGTTATATTAATGCGACTAGCCTCTGGAATACAAATGGCCTGTAGTTTAATTTCTATATGTTACTGCAAAATAATGTCGAAACTCGGTAAGCATAATATAATGCAGTTTTCGTCTGCTGAATTAAAAAATAAAACTAAAATTATAGTTGATTTCCCTAGAAAAAAATACACCACATGAGTGACTCAAACCTACAACCTATATGCCTTGTCTTTCTATCATCCCCAGTTGAATTTCAACGGGTACCTTTGCAAGAAACACACTAACCAAAATCAGCTAAATAATCTCCTATAGCTGAATAATCAACTAAATCAATCTATCATACCGTATAACCCTAATTCTACGACGAGCACAGAATACAAGATTTGAATCCACGACCTTTGCGTTGCCGGCAATGTTACCAATATCTCCTGGGACCAGCTCGATATAATTATCCAACATTAATGTGTTTAGAGTTCTAAATTGGGAAAACAAAACCAACAACGCAAGATTCAGTTTTGTTTTTTCAAAGTAGACCCAAAATCCAAACCCTGAAGAGGCAGAGAGGCCACGAGTCTGTTTCTGTTTGCCACTGAAAACAGAACATCGGAACAGAAAATTTAAGTGAACTGTAACGGCCGTGTCATTTGAATACTAACTGCAATTATCACCACCTTCGAGTTTTTTGGCAAATGATGTGATAAAGGTGTCTCAATGTTCTTCTTAATTTTATTCGTTGAGTGGATGGCAGAAACCGATAACAACGATGTCATACCACAATGCCCTCCACCCCAGATAATGGTGAAGTTTGTTAGATTCATTTTTTTTATAACATTGAGAGCAAATAGAGGATGCTAAGGATCAACGTGGGCTCAGTCACAACAACGCCCGGCTCTAAACTCGGCTGGGGAAGGTGGAAAGGAAAACATTCCTTTGAAAGAAAGATGGCCTTAGGAGAGAGATTTTGGAGCAAGGCGAGAGACTTGAGGGGCGCCGGCGAAAAAAGAAGAGAACGCGGACCGACTAAGGAGGACAAGAGGGATGAAGCGGATGAGAGGACACAAAGAGAACTGCAAAAAACAGAACGGATGGCAGCGTGGACCGAGAAAGGGCGGAGGAGGAGGAGAGACGGAGATGCTGGTGTGAGGAGCTTTAAATGGATACAAGTACACGAGAGTGTATAGGCAGAGAGGAAGAAGGTAGGGAGAGAGACAGAGAGGAGCGACGGGGGAGAAGAAAGAAAAAACACGCGTGGGGAAGAAAAAGAGTCGTGCTAAGGAGAATGCTCTCAGTCACGTACGCACGCGAATCGGGATGAGCGGAGGAACCAAAACAAATATCCCTCCACTGATTGCTAAACCTCTTTCTGGGATTCTAGACTAACGTGGACTCAGCCACGAGGCATGCAACAGTGGCGCCGGCCGATCACGTATATACTTAGACGCAATCTTTCCAAGATCGGAAATACCAACGAGCAAAAAATCGCAAGAAAGCCATTATCTTTCCCCACGTCCATCATCTACAAACATTCGAAGCGTTTATTGATCTATGAATGAGTTTTCCCATGCAGCACAAAACGGTAGCATATTTATGTTTCCGACAGGATGCTAACCGAATCACAAAGAGATATATTCCGTAAAAAAATCGTAAAGTTTTAATAAAACCAATGGCTAAAGCAAGATGCTATTTTATTAACAATGATAAAATTGAATCGGGAATGAAGACGTATCACTTAATTATCCCTGATAACAAAATATATGCTTCTAATCCTTTGGCAACGACAGAGCTATGAAAAATTCCTTAATCTTTCGCCATATAACTATGCAATGCACGATCTCTGACGACCAGGAGGGCGCTACTCAAGCCCTCAAGAAGTGGATTACCCTGAAAACAAGTTAATATGATTGAAGAACACGTTGAAACCGACCTTTTCTCGAACGGTAATTTTAGTTGCTATACTGGCTGGATTAACACAGTGACATTGAACGTACTCAGTAACGTATGAGCTTATAGTTGGGTAAATAAATTTCCAAAATGTGATTCCGCTCCCTAAGATAATAAATATCGACTAGAATTATAAACTAACAGCAACAGTAAAAAAAGAAACATCACAATGACCTACTTAAGGTAAAACGCACGCAAAATACTCATAATATAAGTCATAAGACCCGGAGTCGAAGTTCAGAATTCGAAAATGGGATTTTAGGCATTTAAAGATTGTAAACATTTTCAGTTTGTGCCCATGCCACTTTTTTCCGCCATGGACTGAAAGAGTTCAAACGCCGAGAGGAGTGATTTCACTATAGAACAGCGTGCGTTGAACCCGAAGTTTTGCAAGTACACACGCGAGCAAATATTATTTTTCCGGAAGATAAAAACATGTGAAGACATTGGTTGTTTCTCTACCGCGAGCTACAGAAAAGAAAACGGAGAGTGTTAGCGGGTAAAACATTTTTTTTCAGGCGGCAGCAGGCGAGCCACACGCGCTTTCCCCGATATATATCCCACGCGCCTGGAGGCAGGCGGAGCCGAGAAGACATTTCAACGTTAGTGGGAGAAACCCCTTTCATAGGCGGGCGGAAACAAAGCATTTAATGAATGGAAAGCGGGAAGGAGGAGATGCTGAGGAGTCGGCGCAGCCGCGAGCAGACCAAGAACCACGCGTGGGGTCGCCTCCTCATCTGAGAAACGGAGAGAAAGGGGCAAGGAATGATGTCATCGGTGCGGTGGCTATCTCACGGAGGAGTCCCTGGCTGCTTTTCCCAACGGGCCCGGAACTGTTACAGTGCCAATCCGAGAGGTTGAAGAACATTTTCAAGAGCACATCTTCAGATGGAACTCTTTATCTACGGTCCAGATATCAGCATCGAGGCCCAGTGTCCAAATAAGAGGCATCTGGAACGGCACTTGTATTGGGAAAAGACTTAAGTTCTGCGGTCATTGGAAGCATCAGAACATTTCGAAGCATATATCGCATGCTTGTCCAACAGCTGTCCGATTGCTGAGTCTTCCATATCCACTAAATGGCCGACATAAAACAGAAGCCTCTCAATAAATACTAAGAGTCTGTCAAAGGAGGAAGAGAACTGATTGGCTCCATTGCGAATGCTAACAGAAAATATAGAAATGGATTGAGGTTAGAAAATATACCTTACTTGCGGAATGATGGCTGTATTCGGAATACCACTGACATTAATAACATTATTTAAAATTGTCTTAGAAATAAAATAAATACTAATGGAGAGCAATCAAGACCAATATCAAACTGAAGGAGGTCTTCGACTAGGATACGTTCTTTCGACTTCACCTCTAATCCTGAACTGTACAAAGCTGAAAGACTAGATAAACGAGGTACAAGCCATCACCTGGCGTACGAAGTGGATGTGGTTATCACCAAAAAGGAAACCAGCGATCTCAGGGAAAAAACATTAGAACGAGCAACGAAAAACAGGCCTGCTCCTCGAAATAACCAAATTTATGAAATCGTGGGGATGAAGTTGAGGAGTGCGAAAGACTTACTGCACTGATACTTTGTAATAAATCAATTGAAAATGTCACAAGTATTACAAATCTGGGTTTTATGGTGAAAGAGAAAATCTCTATGGCAACATAAAATGAAAAATAAGCAGTGTCAAACAACAGAGCTTACTTTGCACTAAAGTATGTATTCAAATCAAAGGTAATTAGCTGAGCCACAAGAAATGAATTCATTCAACAGCATTAAGATCACTTTTCTGTATCCGTCTGAAACGTGGAATTGGATAACAAATGGAGAAAATATGGAGCGAAGGTGAGAAAGAAAAGACCTAGGCAAAATATATGGCCTAGTTAGGGAGGATGAAGTGCGGAGAATGAGAACAAATAATGAACTTCAACAGCTCATTGATGAACCTTGGAAACTACACCAAGTAAAAATGACAAGAATAAGATGGGATTTCCAAATAATGAAAGATGAAAGAGTGCGTAAAAGAATGATTCATGAAAGACCAGGAGGAAGAAGACTGAGGGGAAGCCAAAAAACGGGGAACTGGATAGTCTCAACAGTGCAACAATGCAACAACAGCATTTTTCGGTAAAAATCAATCGATAGAGCCATCATCCGCATTCACTCATTTCTGACAGCAAAAACGGGTGATTTGTCCGCTTCCGGGTGTTCTTTCCGTGAAGTTGCTCTTCATCATCATACGATCCATCTAGACCATCAATTTAAACAATTTTATCGATTGATCTCCCAGGGGTTAATCCAGTTGTGATTCTCTCCGTCCACTACAACTTCGCATTAATGGTTTTACCAACTTAAATTCCTAGATTGAATTGGTTCACTGGTGTCTGCCAAACAAACTACTGACAGTCGACAAGATGTATCAAAAATTAACCTTTTCCACGGCCAACTTATAAAGAATCACTTCCATGAACGAACTCACCTCGCAGAAAAATCAAGCCCGCCAGACAAATTTAGCAGACAGTATTGACCTCGTCCCTTCTGAGGCCATCAGCATGAGTAATGGACCCCTTTCACTCCATTTCGCACGCGAACATTCACTTTATTCCGAATCAATTAATGAGAGCACAGGCAAGAATAGCAGAGAAAATTGGTTCAACTAGGAATAAGGAACACGCCGAATAATCTTGAGGAGAATAATCATGAAATAATTCAAAGGAGAACGAGCCATTTACAAGCCCAATATCTTCCCCAGTCTGGGAAAATTTTGCTGAGTTAAAACCACCCGGTATATTATACATCTACACGTTCCTCCGAAATGGGAGGTGCTAAAAATATTTTATGACGATAAAGAAATCGTTATGACCGGTTTTCCGTCGAGCGAAACCGGTGGAATTATGACCTATTTGTCAAAAAATTCTCGCTCATATCATATTGTAATCGATTCTTTTATGAATCATTTACATCTACACATCGCAGCCACTTCTTTAACCTTCCAGAATAGGCACTGCGATTATCACGCCCACACACAAATATGGTCTCAAAAGATTTTTAGTGGCGCGGAAAGCAGGTGAAACCCAATGCATCTCATGACTCTTCCACATGCTTGGAGGAGAAACCGTCGACGCGGCCGCTTTCCACCGGCACCTGTCCAAGCCCGAGAATCGAATATGGATGAAACGGGAAAATGTGGCGGGCGTGGGTGGTATTAAGAGCGTACTTTTTGTCGGCTCACACGTGGGCAAAGCCAAGCATTTGCAACGGAAAGAAAATGTTTGCAAGTAACTCGGATAAAGTATAATATCCTAGCGCGTCCGAAGATTTAGAAAATGAACGTTCAACCAACAGGAAGACAAAAACATCCAACTTTCAAAAATTAACTTTCTGGCGAATGATATGAGTGAATTCTTCTCGGGTTACACATCGGGCCAACCATTTGGCAAATATGGACCCGAGAAGAATTCACTCATCCAACTTTCAGTTTGCCCGGGACAAGATTGGTCGAATCAAAGAATCCCGCCACAAACCCGTCCCTCTCAGATCCACAAATAAAGTCGCATTTGTAAAGGAGAAACAAAACTTCGCAATTAAATGCAGTTTTACACACCAAAAATCAACGGAGCGCGAACAATCCATTGATTATACTCGGTCCTAAGGGGGATATTTGGCACAGTAGGACACAGAGGCACAGTAGGACAAACCTTCAATTTTCACACCAAAAAATACAGCGGATCTCTTTATCCGAGTATTGATTTAACGAACTCACGAAATCCTGCGGCTAAAAATGAACAATATCACGATCTAGGACCTCATATACAAAAAGATGGCCTAATCGCAGACACAGAACACAATTTGTGCGGCAGGCAGCGTGAGGTTTTTGTTGGTTTCCATTACGCCCTGGGGAAAAAGTCAGGCCAATAAGCCATCCTGAATGCAAAGTATCCGATCCACCAAGTGAAATTGAAACTTACTTAAACATGCTATTGAAAAAAAATAATTGATGAATTCATACCCCGTAGGAATGCCACTAGTCGACAACAGAGTTGCCATTTTAAATATACAAATGTAACAAAACTTATAGTTGCATACAGTACCATTATATTGCAAATACTCTCAACAGAGAATTAAATATTTATCAATTGAATTGCAATTATACCATCATTCTTCCCCGCCACACAACCTCAAGGTGGCTTGCAGGGTATTTTTTTAGATGCAAGCAAATATTTGAGTCGAATATCGAAATCTCAGGCGAAATGCAGCCCTTGACCCGGGGTGGTTCCCGAGAATGATGAGCCGGGAAATTAGTGAATTTCATTTAATCTAACTAGTGAAATTCATTTAATTTTTTGCTCTGAAGGACTTTTTTTACTGCACAGCAGAATAATTGATATAACGATGGGTTGTATCAGGGAGGTCGAAAAAATTGGAGCACATGGCATTATACTTCTATAATAAAAATCTTTTAAAAAAAATTAATTAGAAACTGTGCTCTCAAACCCAATAATGACTCAATCGATGCCACTGTCAACAAGTACGCAGGCGAGCATTTTTCTTCGGTATTAATTTGAAGGCAAAAGCTATTGTTCGTGGGGTAAAATACGTTGGAGAGCATGACGGCACCAGGCAGCGGTGTATGTAGCAACTGGTATAAGGCAACATAAAGGATACAGAATATCACTTCTCTTGGGTTGTTACCAATGATAAAAATCTTTCCCATACTCTTGAACGACAAATATGTATGCATGGATGAAAGAAAAGAATGGCAAAAATGCTTAAACTGGGCAACAAAAAGTCAGCATGCTCGAGAGCATACGGAAAGCAAAGAGCGAAAGAAACACCTAGACACCGTTCCACGCCCTCGGACACGGCACAGAGGGTTCAACACATCATGAAGGACGACTGACTACGATTTTAAGTGCCACGACGACCGCGTCTAATTTCAGAGGGAACCAAATTCGAGGGTTACTTTGCTCCAATTACGACGGGCGTTTTGTAGGGCATTTATCCTCTGAGGGACGAGGAAAGCCTTGGGCATAATAAGAAACACTTGAATACAATGAATGAGTGGGAGGGCGAAGAGAGAGCGAGCGCCCTTTGGACGGGAGAATGGGGTGGCAGACGTGTCAAAAAGGAGAGGGCATATATGTACATGCTCGGGAGAGGGGGGAGAGAGAGAGCCGGGGGGAATCGTGCCGGGTCGAGCCGCCGGGGGAGAGATGGATGATTGAGGTGAAAGGGGGAAGAGGAGTAGGGCGGGGCGCGTTGAGGAGAGAGAGAGAGACGCATTGAGGGGAGGGAGAGAAGACCGGTGGGCGTCGGGAGGAGGTCGCTCCGCGGCAACTGGTATGGGGAGTGCGGGCGAACGGCCGCGAGTCGAATCCGTAAACCCGCCCGTGTATTCTCGAAACCTTTCCACGGGGCCCGGAGAAAGAGCATGACCCACGGCGAGGGAGAGGTGCCCCACGCGATCACACACTCGGGTGACAGCACGGCGTGAGAGAGAGCGAGGATTCTTCTCTGTGTTGCCCTCCTCGATGCCATGGGGGATCCTGGAGTGGGCGGTCGGAGGACTGTGAGCGCAGGCAAATCACGGCAGCCAGGTTGATAACACACCGGCAGCCTGGGTACACATTAATAAAGGGCTCGAATCCCATCAAGGACAAAAAAGGTTTGCATTACAAAGAAATGAGGTCACCGATTAGTCGTGGCGATGATAGAGCGCCACTGCCTTCATAAACCGCCAAATGCTATTCTCTAACAGGTTAACAACTTGTCGAGAGAACTTACATAGGTATCTAAAAATATATCCATCACCTCTGCCGTGTTTCATTACCTCGCTTCTCAGTGATTGTGAAGAAATTATTCACTTTCTATCAACGAATATACAGACGAAATTCGTAAAATCCCACCAGCAGAATGGCTATTTTTGAAAAAATAAATCTTTTAAAACTTAATAATACTCCCGCAATAAATTTCTTCTCGCGTGGAAACTTAAACAAACCACATGATTTCCAGGATTATGTAAAAGTTGCCAAACGAATAAAATTAACTATTTCTATTCAATTTCATTTTCGACAAATGCCGCTTATATGCCTTAATGAGTTACGAAATATCGCCGCTGATGTCAACGGTAGGAAGCCCGGTCAGGAAACCAATTAATCGCAGGATCGAATCTCACCGAAGGAAAAGATGCGGCGTATAGCAAAGGATTAACGCTTTTAGGATAGAATTTAAGATATTATTATGGACGCATTGACATAGCCGGCCGTTGAACGTTGAGCTGCGGATTGGAGTCCAGGGTGGCAGCAAGCCATTTACTGCCAATACCCAAGAACATTTAATATCCAAACTCTACCATTGTATGAGCATCCAAGTTACAGCACAGGAGAGAGGAAACTGATTCTAACCCGAGTCCTAACTAAGCCTCTTTCACATATAATTTTGTCACCGAACTTGAGGATTATAGTACCTACATGAAACCCGAAGGCAAATATCGTCACAAAGTGGTCGCGGGCGTATTTAACGCGAATCGACTTCGATGTTTCAGTTTTCTATTGAAGTTTTCGTACAGAGTCACTTTCAAACAAGTTCTTCGATGCATATTACCCATGAATGACAGTTTGGTAATAGCTCAGAGCCACACGCAAGTCTATCAAACGCAATCACAAAGAAGTGCGCTTGGCATTTTGGAAAAGCCAGCAGCAATAGTTAATAGAAGAAAGAGAACAATAGAAACCATTGTTTAGCTACATCAGGGGGCTTCGTTGCCCCCTGATAAAATGGAATTATGGGAAACAAATACATCAGGGGGCAACGAAGCCCCCTGATGTATTTGTTTCCCATAATTCCATTTTATCAACCCGGAAAAAAAAATTGTCAATCGTTGGTATAAATAGTACGAATTACACAGAAATTTATAAAATTACGCCTATTGCAACCCGCAAATTGCACGCATAAGGATCAGTACCAATAATATAACGTCAAAAAAACATGGTATCCTCTTTTCTCCGACATCTTTTCCTTTAGGGGCGCTTTTTCGGGGTAAAAAGTGTTTCCAATTCCCTAGCTCCGATTAAAAGGTCCAGAAGAATGATCGTTTCCTCGTTTCGATCTCTAAAATGCATTCTTCAGATAAACGATATTTTTTGTAGTAGAAGCAATCGGAATAGATTAAAATATTAAACAGCGAGGTCCTATACTTTGATAGACAAATCACTACTCTACAAATCTCATTAATATGAGGAACACTTTCGTAATGCCAGTCCATGTGGATATATGCCAAACTAAGAATTTTCTTCGTCATTGGCTGTTAAATTCTAAGATGACTGACTGCAGCCCTCCACCCTCCCCAATCTATTAACTAGTTCATTACCTCCTGGTATCTCTTCCTGTGTACTTTTTTATTTGGTATACATGAAGAATTTTCTTATTGTAGTCAAAATATTTAACACTAAATCAAATATAAAAATTTTGCACGAAGCCACGTACATGATATAATGATGCCCGTCACGTAGCTTTCTATGCCTTCCGGCGGATGACGTAAGCACCATTCAGATCGTGTAATTGAGTGAAATATGAGGCATTCCCAGGCAAGAAACCTCCGCTTCGAACCGAGGCGAGACCCGGATCATGAAAGGAGGGCGATGACCCATCCGACACCTTCAACGGCCTATCCATCCCGTTTCCCCGCGACCAAAAACACACCGGGCATGCGCGATACAGGTCAACTAAAGAGGACATACGCTCAGAGTGATTCAAAAATACTTCGTCAAATAAAGAGGACATACTCATAGAAATATTCAAATATATATCATAACAAATAATAATTCGAACTGACACATTAAACAGAGTGCCACTTTAAGAATCACATGAGGCATGTTGACAGCTCAGAATCCTCAGCTCCTGTACTAAACGTAGCGCTTAGTCATACAACTAGAATTCGGGGTTAAACTAATGTAGGCTATGTTAAACAGCAACGTAGGCCAGGCCCGTAGGAGATGGCAAAACTGTTTTTTCACAGCATGATAAAGGCAACGAAGGGTTACAGAACAAGTGAGGAATAGTTGATGTGAGTCACCAAATAAGCAAGACGCTAATTCGTCAACAGCTGAATCACTCCTTGCCACCATGCGATGCATAGGGTAAACATTAAAGATCTGCTCATCAGCTGTCACAAGAGATGCATTCATTGAGAATTTAAGACTGTTTGCAAGCCATATGGAAGACACAATCGTGGCAGCGCTCACTTTTTTATGGCTCCTCGTGATCGCCAGGGATTCCGCCCCCTTTGCCCAACTCCCGTTTTCATATTTGGGCCCAATATAGGCAGAGGACCAAGGAGATTACAATGATGGGGAATGGGATGGTTGGAGAGAGAGAGAGGGGTTGGGAGAGAGGGAAGATGGGGAGGAATAACACGTGGAGCTGGAGAGACGGAGAGGAATGGATGGAGAGTGAAGGAGTGTTGAGAGGGGAGCGGTGGAAAGAGAAGCGGGGAAGGGTTGGAATGAGAAGAACGGACGGAGAAAAATAGGGAGGGGATAGGAAAACGGAGACTAAACAAATTAACGCGGGACGAGTACCGCGGCTCCGTTTAGGCATTCACACGAGGTTGAAAGATGGCGACTAGAAACGTTTACATTTAAACTTTCCTTCGTTCTTATATCATCGCGTTTCCAGTCGACGCACGGCGTTATACGATCCATTTATTGCTTCCACGTTTAATCTACTTTCCCACATGGATTCCGATGACTTTTGCTCCTTTTTATTTGCGTTATGGCATTAATACCCATGGCTGAGGTCGTAAAGGGGATAAATAAAACATGAACGGCATTCTATAACGTCTTGGGGCGGATAGAAGACGGACTTTAGACGTAAATGAGAAGGCAATGCGTATATTATAGTGCAGTGTAATTGCTGTCACTCGTGACTAAAACGCCGTACAAAAGAGTGAACATTAGCACGAGCAAACTGTGTACTCTAAGACTTATTTTTACTAAAAAATTCAACACTCATCAAATCTACATAACGATTTTACCACTTTTTTTCACATACCTCCATCTTTTAATGTCTGAATATGCAATTGAATGTTTACCTCATTTAATCTGTTTGAAGATAGAATCCTGGCCCACGCCAAGGCACTGGCGCTCATACCATGAAATATCGACTAACCAGCATTCATTGTTGAGATGGAATACACATTTGCGCACGCATAACTTAATGCTTAAAGAGAAGGTCAAGCTAAACAAAATGAGGGAACAAACGAAAGGGATCTTGATAGCTAATTGGTAAATGATTTTTTTTCACTTAAGGATACTAGATATTACAATACTTTCGGTGACTCATACCCACACAGATGAGTGAAGCTAAAAAAATCTGCAAATGTTACTTTTCAACTTCAGGTCAATCTCTTCCGATTTAATTTCATGAAAGTTAATCACTATTATCTACGAGGGCCAATTGACTCAGTATAAAGTAAAATACGAATATAAAATAAGGTAGTCTGAGCGAAATATAATTTCACCGAGAAATCAATGAATTCAGGCTCATTTTAATGAAAATATCTTACCCTTTCAAAGACACCAAAATATCAGCCCCTTACCACGATACTTTCCGAGATATTTGCCTAAATATACCAGCCATTTTACATGGGAAAAGGTGCATGCATGCACTCCAGAGAGACGTTATTTTAAAAAATGATAAATTTACTACACCCAAATCTCGCCAGAATTTAATAGCGTGCATTTTGTAGGTTAGCCTAACTATTTGTGAGAATAAATCACAGTGTCACCGCAGTTATTTTTTCAGAATCACAAAAAACCTTCAGTTGTGCAGGCGTTTTAAAATACCGCGCAAAAGAATGAGTCAAGTCAAGAAAATACAGATATTTTTATTTCATTTATTACGATTTTCGTCATGTGGATGTATAATATTGCACCTTTATTGTGGAATATTAATTTCATTATTCCTACTGCAACAGATTTAAAAAAGTATAATTCGAATATGGCTTCCATTATGACTAGGGAACTATCTCGCTCAAACTAACTTGAAGAGATATCATCCAGCAGCCAAAATTTCATTTTTCCTGCCAAAAATACATTAGGAAGAGAGCAGCAAGGTAAATAACGAAAATGAGCCAAACAGGCATAGATTCTTACGAATAAATAGCAAAATGATAATGAATATTGAAATGAATTTCTAATACTGATTCGTAGTAAACTTAACTTGGATAATGACACTACACACAATCCAGGTGAGTTGAAACTGCTGAATATAATTATTTCCTGAAAGCTCTAGAATGCGAATCCCATGATGTTTTAGGGATAAGATCTAGTTTCAAATAATGGAAGCGAAACCAACTCAGTAAGATTTCTGGTATCATTGAAGAAGCCAATGAATCGGAATCACAACGCGGTAGCGGATGTGGGGATAGTGATTATATAATTTCAGCGAGTTTTAGTCACAAAATACATGACCTTAGCCGAACAAGAGCTAAAGCACAGTCCGTAAAACATCGAACTGATTCGATCTTACTTAGGGTTAAAGCTATATTTTCCGAATGAATGAAACTACGGGGTGATAAAAAGGCATATAAAAAGACTAGCGACTCTATGAAGATGCTAAGAATAGTTTTTTTATAGTCGCGACTTCATGTTCATTCCGGTTCGAGTAGAAATACGGAAAAAGGTTGAGCTTTTCGACTTCATCGGAACTGCAAAGGGAGGATAATTTACCTGAGTCGTCTTCCAAAAATCAACGCAGAAGTTTTTCAATCTATGAGCAAAACTAATATAAATTTTTAGAAGATGCTGACAAGGGTGGATGCGAGAAATAGGTGAAGTTTGGTGCATACCGGGTAGAAGAGAGGGGGAAATTACCTACTGCAACACTTCAAGGCTTCGGTAATTGCTGGAATCACGGCGCTCTACAGGGAGCAGGAGAAATTCGCTACCCTCCCCCAGAATCCTCTTTAACAGTGACCGGTGGAAAGTCACGGCAACGGAGGAAATAAATACGATTAAGGTTTCTTGGGATTCCAGAAACCCTAGCCAGCCACCATGGAATTTCCTTTCGTGGATGATGCAATACCTCGCAAAGTTTGCACAAAATTTCATGGGTGTTGAAAATCACAAACTGGTATGAAAGCAGTTACTGACAGAAATTGAGTCACAAAAAGACCAGTCATTTCCTATAGACTAAATTTACCCTAGTTAATACGGTACCTGGAAGGGGCAATCGTTATACGAACTTCAGAAGTATAACCAACCGAAAATAAAAATACAATATTCTGTAGTATTACCTAAGCGTCAAAGTACCACGGTATCACCCGAGACGAGGCTCCGATTATCAATATTTTGACTAGCATCCTCATTATTCGACAAATGCGAGTAGAATGACATGTTATGTCCACACCACTAAAGAAAAAACTGAACCTCCGAATTAAAATTAATCACATAGCAAAGCTATTTGTGTTTTTGAAACAGACATAATTTGGATGGTGACGTTCAAT
The DNA here is from genome assembly GCA_963169105.1 of Ceriagrion tenellum. Classification (NCBI taxonomy): domain Eukaryota; kingdom Metazoa; phylum Arthropoda; class Insecta; order Odonata; family Coenagrionidae; genus Ceriagrion; species Ceriagrion tenellum. Next base: position 64,301,312 of record OY720632.1, read on the forward strand.
CATTTCTCAGCATTCTTAAATCATTAACGGTACATGAATTCTTACCGAGAGCCAAAAAAGTATAGAATTCAAGATTATACCTAATTTTGGTTGACCTTCCAAGGGAAAATGTAGTCGAGAACTTTAAGGTGTGCGTCAAAGTTTCATTATTTCTGAAAAGTCGCATCTGGACTGATTGAAATCACAGGAAGTAGGATTGCAAATTACAAGTGAGTAGGTAACTATGCAACTGTCTCTAATCTAAACACGATGAACCAAAATATAGATCATAGAAGTTATTATGGCTTAGATCAAGTCACACAAATACACAGTAATGAGACCTCATATCCACATCCGTACTCCTAGTATAAAGAATGTCGTTTAAAGACAAAATGAATCTCCTATACGAGCTCAAAACATGTTCTAAACCAAATTGTATACTATTAAAACGGAATTTTTATGAATCAGACATGGAGAAAGTAACAGACGTATCCTTCAAGAGCTATCAAACAGGCTAAAGAACATACCGTTCAATTTTATGGACATGAAGACAAGAAACGTGACATGCGTCTCAGCATCTTATATCCCCAATAGCATGTTATACCTAAACAAAATACTTTCCAGAATTTCTGAATATATTTTTCATATATACCGGTGAAGTTATCACCTTCCTATCAAAACCCACTTAAATTGCACTCCAGTCATGAAAAGAGGAACCGATTTCGTCTCGAGGGATCCTTGAGACCGATTGCGAGCACCGTATGAAGTTTTTCGTGTGAGCACTCCAGTTAAATAATATTAAAGTTTAAAAAGAGCATCATTTGTTATTGAAAAGCATATTTAAAAAAAGAGAACGGAAACTCAAAGAAAATACGTCAAATGACGCGAAATCGAACGTGAGAGCGTCCAACTGGCTGTCGTAGACTGGTGCAGACTATTCAATTACTCAGTAGGAATTTGAATTTACGATGAATCACATATGCAACAGTGATAGACAGATCACGCAAAATATGAGATTTAAGTATAAGAAAAGGCCAATATTGATTTATAAATGCCATAGAGTAAGGAAGTATTACTCATAACACGCGGTAAAAGCTGTACTGAAATATTTAATCCCCATATTTTACTTTTTTACTGAAAAGATTATCACCTGAAAATATAAAAAATCTCAACAAATATTACGTTCTCCTTGAAAGCTTTTCAGATTTTTATTTTAATGCCAGCGTTACTCTCCCAGCTATCGTAATATCGGGTACAAAAAACAATAAAATTAATCTTTTAACGACCGCCATGAAAATTTCGGAGAAGAAAATTTTATACAAGTGGACAAACATCCTGGTTCTGTAGAAAATGTTCACAATTCCTTCACGAAAAAACAAAAACTCTAAGGCAAGGTAAGTGGGAAGAATAATGTAAAGAAGATGCCTTTAAATAATCTTCAGAACCCATAAATTTTCCACCATATATCGCATCGTCATCAAATACCTTATTTCAGAGAATATAATTTCCCCTAATTTAATTTTTGCGCCAGTAGTTCGTATTGTAAAAGGTCAAGATTTAGAAATTTAGCTGTCACACACTAGTCATGTGCCATGGCGCCAAAAATGCCAAAAACGTAGAATTATCATGAACTGGTGAGTAAAATTTGTTCAAAAAAATTCAATTTGGAGTAATGCGACAATCACTTATGCAACACGAAGCACATCCATTTCAAAAGGAACGACCCTCATTTGTTATGGTAAAGAGATAGTGAGGAAGACAATTCCACGGCCGAAAAAATGAACTTAACATCTAAAACGATTTCCTAGTTCCAAATGTAATGAAAGCAATCCGTAGACCAAGGGGAGCGAAATAACCGGATGGCTGCCAACGACGGCATTATACAATCAAAATCCAATAAAAAACCATGCGTAAACCCAATGTGCGGAAGAGCTCCAAACGCTAAGAAGGCTTCTCTTCACCATTACTATGAATTGAATTAAGTCACTACCGTTGTCAATATATTGTTCAGTTGCTAAGAGTACACAAAATGAAAAGAAGGCCTCTAATTAGAGCGAAGGGAGAAAGAGGTCTAACTTATTACTATTAGAGGAGCGGGTGAACACCACACTGCGTATTCGCGTCAATTATCTAAATAAGAGAGGTTGTTTAGACTTCGATGAGAACGTATTTAGACGATTATCTTCGGCCAGAAAAATTTTCTAACAAATACATGGAGTTTACATAAGGTATGATATAAGCTTGATCTTAATTCCAATGTACGTTCAGGATGGTCAATATGGATTACAATTAACACTTCATCTCCATCTAGTGCTATCTATCCGTCACATTAATGATACTAACCAGTAGTTATATCTTGAGTAGGGTGTTGCATGGTAGCATGTTCCTCTACGTATCACTCTCCTGGTTGTGGTCTGACTGCGTACCGTTGACCTGACTGCTTTTGGCCTGCGCCTGGCATTCAGGGGAACGTGCGCGGTTCTGAATTGAACTGGGATGAGTGCTGCATGCCTGGTGTGGAATTACCACGTGCCACACACCCTAGTGGTGGCTTGCACGGAATTTCGTAGATGTAGATGTATATCTTCGAAACACCGTGGAAGCCACCACTAGGGTCTATGGCACGGGGTGATTCGACACCAGGCATGACGCCCTCATCCCAGCGGAAATCAGAACCGCGCACGTTCACCCAGAATGACAGGCGCAGGACAAAAGCAGTCAGGACAATATTGTGCGGTCAGACCAGTAGCAGGAGGGTGCTTCATGGACGAACATGCTGCCATGCAGTACACTACTTGAGATACAACTACAGGTTATAATTACTGCGACAGATAATAGCTCTACAAGATACTTAATCATGCAAGAGCTATATCATGCCGGAAGTTGCATGCGAGGTTAGAGGCTAATGACGATGTTAAGATATTTAGCACAAGTGCTAAAGATATCTCTAAGCAAAAAATTAAGCAAATACTCCGCTGAGGATTGATTTGCTGCTAACGTCATAAAATTTAAAAGAGAGAAGTCATATCAAAAATCGATGGAAAATAATTTTCCGCAACCATATTCGTTCACACCCTCCAAAAAGTTCTTTCAACTTGAGCTTTGTATCACGCACACCGACATCACTATAACGTATAATCTTCGATGACCAATCTAACAAGTTCTCTAAAACGACTTTTAGATCGTATGACACCATTCTCAAGCGTTTTCACTTTCTCTAAACATAAAGTCACGTTGAAACTACACCAAGGTAAGTATAATGAGGGGATTTATGCGAACAATGACCGAAAACACGACAATATCTGGGTAGGTACTGGAGAGCTTTAACATGCGGGAACCAAGGAGAGAATAAATTTTTCGGGGAATCAGCAGTAAAAAGGGCAAAAAGGAAATCCAATTTGCATAATTCATGCGAAACAGTAAGGAAAATGCAAACACAGAAGTAGATTCGAGGGCCCTCTACAAGCTTCACGGGTCAGAATGCAAGCAGAAACTTTATCAAATATCACGAGGAAAACCTTTGGGCGATAAACGAGACTTAACATAAGAATCATCGAATGCATAAATCGTATAAATCCAGATTTAGGGAAATACTGGAAAGGTAACTGGAGGTTACATCATTAAATATCAACTAACATCGAGTTTGACTGGTTCGTGTTGATCAATCCTTTCTCTTTAAAAGCGTTTCGAGTGAGAACAGTCGTAAGCGCACGGACTGATACTTTCTCTTTAAAGGAAATTAAATATAGATCATTTATTTTTATTACGAATTAACGCTCTGGCGCATATATTCAAAAAGAAAATTGAACTACAATGTGAGGGTTGAGTATATCACGAAAAATTCTACATCACATACTCTGGTCTGAGGTGGGAAGGAGGCAGTAAACTTCGAACTTCACCATAGAAACAACAGAATCGCACTTTTGCACACATTTTAATATTCAATGCACTACGTGTTTCAACTCACAGAGCCATCTTTAGGTAAAAAAATTTGTTTCGACTCAGAGAGTTGTATTGTACATTAATTTGTGCTATAGTGCGATTATAATGTTTATATTATGACGAAACTCCAAGACATTAAGCCTATGTCTGTTGAATTTATTCGAACGTCATTACAAAATAGTGGATTTATATATAGATAATAGAAAGTGGCTGGAAAATCGATGGACAATCGGCGTCAAAAAGATTCAATTCAATAGTATCAAAAAGGACCAGCTCCCTGGTCCAAAAGTTATACTAGGGACAAGAGGGTATTTATGACGCCATGCAAGGACTAAAGACATGCTTACTAACTGAGAGACATTTGGAATAGGGCTCCCAGGACGAAAGAGTCCACCCAGGCGACGGTGGGGATGATAATTTCCTAACTATTCAAGGGCCTCGAATTCCGAGTCTCATCTGGGAGGGATTTTCACTATCCCGGACATGGTTGTGGGCATCCATCCCTCTAAATAAGGAAAACACTCGTTCTAATAGGCCTTATCAGTAGTTTCCGGGGACGTTAAGAATAAATAATTAAAACTAGCCGAATTAAATAACAAAAAATTGGATTGTTTAAAAGCGCTAACACTTAAAGGTCATAGCGGGAGGGATACCTATATTTTTGGCGATACATTACTTGAAACAAGGTAAATAAACGAAGGAGCGTAATTAACATTCACTCAAACAAAGCTGAGAATAAATTAAAAGTCCAGCTGAAATAATCATTCGCAAATTAGATCGTGTGAACACGAAAACAAAATAAGAGAGTAGAATAATTGTTTGGAAAAGCACTTTCCATAAAAATGGAATATGCAAATAACTGTATTTATGGTGACAGACGACTTGATAGATGGAAAATAAATGACGGAGCCTGATATATGTTGGCACATGCAATACAGGAGAACCGTGAGAAATATTGGAACACAGTTTTTCATCACTTAACAATGCTAAAGCTCAACTGTCTTCTTCGAAACGATCTACACGAGCGTTAAAGAGATTTCCGTCACCAAGCTCGTTTTTTGAAGGTTTTAAAGAATAATATACGTAACGGTAAAAAAATGCAGTATTGGAGGTAATGAATGAATTTTATGACAGAATAACCCAAATAAAATAGCTATTGCAAAAATCTTTCAGAATTACTGTCGGCAAGGACACACTCAGGATCATCTAAAACGGAAAATTTCCCGGAAATAAATTAGGAAGAATTATCGGATGCCTATACCCATTGCCACAGGGAAAAATATATAGGTTCCTTATATTCTACGACTGAAAGACATATTCGGCTTAGGAAACGCAAAAATTCTAAATTAATGGCACTGCACAGTTAAGGAATAAAATGAAATGACAAGAATGAAAGCTCTTATGGCTAAATCTACGGGTAACGACTCAATTTATGGCTTACGGGTTTCCGGCTGTTGGAGTCATTACCCCTATAAAATAAAATGAAACTCGCATTGATAATGAATGCCAGTAAAAGGCTAGCAATCAATATTCTATTACTTCATCCCCTTGCCAGTCGCTGTTGATATAGATCGTAGAGAAACACCCATAGGGATCTTCCCTGTGGCGAGATGATTAATTCCACATCATCGTTATTCTTTCCTAAAAGGTTGCCTGCGGGAATGTAGGAAACTGCGAATGAATTTGACGACGAACAGGGAGTAAGACTCCGAAAAAGTAGGGATCGGGGTGATGGGACGAAGGAAGGGGGTGAACTTCGGGAGGCATGCACACAGCCTTTTCCCCAATTTCGGATTCCTACGGCCCACGCTACTAACCCGGGCGGCGGCGGTATTGATGCCGAAAAGGGGAGGAACGGTCCATTGAAGCGGGAAGGGAGGTCAGGGTGACGGAGGGATAAAGGGGTTACAGGGATGGGAGCGAGGAGCTCCTGTGAGAGGACAAGGAGGGATAGGAGGGGAGGGCAAAAAGCTCCGAGAAGGAAAACAAGGCTTCTAACACGAGAGGAATGAACACACAGGAGACAAGAAGACAAGTATGAAACCTTCTAAGACCAAGGAGGAATTTTATAAGCCCTCGTAGCCAGCCGATCTGAAGACCTTTCATATAACCCTCCACAAGATAAATTAAATTTGCCATACTTCGATTAAGATATCGTAACATACTTTCAAACTTAATGCCTGCCCCCAGCACACAAAGAAAAAACACTCGGCACGAATTGAACGACCACCCAAACCAATCCGAAGCGAGCACAATAAAGCAAAACAACGGTTATCGAGCGGAAGCTGGATCACTCATAGTGGCAAACTGTTTCCCATAGCCTTCCACCACATGAGGTATTTGCTCGGAAATCGTGACAAAAATACATTTCTCAAAGGGACGTAAATGATAAGTTCCTTTCCTTTACATTAAGAAAAGAACGAATAAGGAATATATTCCATTCATTGACAATGATTTTTCTGAGTTCACTTTTGACCAGTCAACCGAACCAAAATAGCAAAAACGTGCATAACAGGGGGGTTACATTTCAAAAGCATAACTTGCAAAATATATTAACTGAAAACATCGCACGGAGCAAGCAACAGAACAACGGGCTACGCGGCCCACTTGAAAACTCCGACACCAATAAAATCGAGAGAGCGGGAGATTGCAATATGTGCATGACCAATCGATGGCCAATACAAGCGAAACTAAAATAGCTGAAAATTGGTGGTGGTAGGAATTCAAATTTCCAAAAAAAGGAAAAGAACGGACTTTGACAGCTATTGAAGTCGAGTTTTGTTTCATTTTTTGAAGCTTTTGATCCGGTTGAAACATTATTTGGCGTTGACATGCACGTGAGAGCAATTGAGTTTTAAAATGTATCTCTCGCCTCGGTTGAAAGGACATTATTTTCCAAACAAATCAATATTCTAAGATTAGTATAATAAAACAAGTATACAAGGGGACTCAAATAGATAAAGATTAATCAGAGACTTATTGTAGGGGTGAAAGAGTGAAGGGAAACGGCAGAGGAGAAAAAATAGCGGTACTAAACGCAACAATAGACCACAGTGACGAAGGAAGGTAGTCGTACACAATTCCTACATTATTTACAAGCATTAATGACATATTTATGTTTAACTCTTTTAAGGATAATTGGCAATTGTTCATTTCAGAAGCCAGACCATAATAACGCGTCCGGTTAACTTTGAAACTGCGGGAAATCGCTAATAACACGAACTGCTGTGTGCACAAAAAAACCCAACTGGTGTTAGGATTTGAGAACATTTCCAATTTTGTCGACAAAGGAAATGACGCATACTTTCCATAACAAGAAAAGAGGGACCACAAACGGAAACAGGCAGTGGAAAATTAGCCAATCTGGACTTTTCCTCATTAAAGCCGATAGTTTCCTTTAAAAAGCATCATTAACCAACAATCGCACTACTAATCAAAAATAGCGCAATGCGCAATGAACTAGTATAAGCGACTGAAGTTTAGAGCTTACACTTTTTTATTGCGTACTAGATTTACTTATCTTTCTGCGCGCTACCAACACTCTTTAACGTAAACGTCCTTTTTGCCTCTTGGAAATGGATAATTGTAGTGAATGGTGCAACTGGCGTGCATCATCATACTCTCAACGCGGGTGAAGTGTCTCTCATATTAGTTCAATAACACAGTAACAACATTTTCCTCCCGAGTTTTGTTTCTGAAATGAACGGAACGTAACCAAGTCCATAAATAAATCTTTCTCCGATGTGTCGCAAAAACTAGCAGCATCATCTAAATGCGGACTCATTACACCAAAATAAATATCTCTAACGTTTTTAAGATATAATACGTGTATGGAGAGAAAAGAAAAAGACTTTATAGAAAAATCATTATTCCAATGTTCCCAATTACATTTTACTGTTCACCATTGAGTAAGTATTCTGAGATCAATCCTCTCTACGGATGAGGATGTCATTAGGGATTTCATCCGCATGTGTCCACCTTTACAAATCTCCCCTACGTTTAAAAGAATGGGCAATGCCATGATGTCCCTCAAATTTCCTCTTCCTCTGCAGCATTCATTTCTCTTCCCCACAACAGCTTTCCGCCGAAGTCACTTCGATTCATAAGACTAATAATACGACTAGTCTAGCATTAATGGCACTCCACCGAAAACGCCCTGAAGATTCCTCCGCGGTACACGCCCCCAGGAATGGGCTGCTTGATAGCAGCGTGAGGGGAGGGGAGGGTTTTGCGGGTCGGTGAATATCGTAATGATAGGGGAGTGGAGGAGGAAACGTTCACGGGGAAGAGCGGGGGCGACCACGGGGCGAACAACCTCCCAACCTCTCCGTGTCCTCTCTCCACGCTTCCTCGTCTCTCGCGGCGGGGCACCCGCACGGCTTGCAGAACGACCGAACACATCCCCGTCCCAGGATCGGCGATGGACCGGCCCTCTCTGCCACACGAAACCGGTTGTCCCTTCCTCTTCGTCCCCCCCCCCCGCCGACGCAAGGGGCAACCCCCTCACGACCCAAACTGCGGGCGCCGCGACAACTGCCTGGACCAAAACAAACAAACCACCGCAGGTTGATAGTTTCTGATGCGGGATACCGAGACCGTGAACTTCACTTCTCCCCTCCCCCGACCCATGCATACATGCTAAGAGCTTCTCCTTTGTCACGCTGACCGACTAAACCGGAATTCGAAGTGTCTGAAAGGAGGAAGAGAGGCTGCATGTTGTGCTGCGACGGTGGTGGTGGTGGGCGTGGTTCGGAAGGGATGCTCTCTCAGCTCGTCGCGTCGTCCCGACTTCGTCTCGTGAGCCCGTTCCACCCGGTTGCGTTCGCGGCCGAGTAAATCATTTGAGTCGCGGTTTTGCGTTTGGCTCCCTTTCAAGCCGGCCCCCGGCCACTCCCGCAATATCCGCGATCATAACTTTAGTGTGTGCCCGGCGAGGTTTAGTGCGCGGGAAAAAAGAACGAATCGCCCGAGCCTATGCGCAGAGCCAGCGGCCGAGGCAAAAATGACGTCGTCGTTAAAGAGTGCCGCTAGCGCGTAGAAAGCTAAGTAAATCTAGTACGCAATAAAAAGTGTAAGCTCTAAACTTCAGTCGCTTATACTAGTTCATTGCGCATGCCTCAATTGGAAGGGGGTTGCAGTCATAGAAAAAACAGAAAAGATATATTAACAGAGAAATAATAAATAAAAGCCCCAAAAGTGTCCCATGAAGCACGACTACCAGTTAAACTAGTACTGAAAAATACAAGAGGAGACAACAAAAAAAAACAAAAGGAAAAGTAGGAGATAAAAGAGGAAAGACGTATCTAAGCGTGAGAAAGGTTGTAATCCAATCCAAAATAGAAATAAATCTGATAATTGAAATGCTGAATGTTTTACTGAAAAGTTTTCTATTCCTTGCCGTAGCGGCCAGCTTGGTCCACACCCGGAAAGTGGGTGGGTGGTAGGTATATCAGGATAACATCAATAAGTCTACTAATATCGCGTGATGCATGGCACTACGATTACAACAGCCACGAAGGAATAAACACGTTTTTAAATCTAAAATAATGACGATGACATTAAGGCTTGCTGAATGAATTCTAGAACACACGCATACATGTTGTAACAACATAATAAGTACTCACCAATTCGAAGTATTCTTAATCTACTTTGTTACAGTAAGTCTAACTTTTGCATTAGAGTCAATTTATACAAATTTTATAATGGCTACCGTGAACGTCCATATCATTTACGAGCGAGTACAAATACCGTAAAAACATTTACGATCAAACTATGGCACTATCAAAATGAATACCACCATACCGTGTAAAAAAATCCTGCAAGTTGCGTTTCCTTAGTACAACACGTCAAGTTTCTATTGATGCATATTTTTTACAAGATGAACTAGAAGGACTGATGGACGAATTATCTGGGGACATGAGAAATGAGTAGTCAAACTACGCATAACTATGCAACGTATGTGTGTCAGGAACGGTTGGGAGATCCAACTCGTGCCTTAACGACGGATCTTATCTCAAAACGTGACCTGCCCGGTGTTTCTCGTTACTCGGACAACATGGAGGTTGAACTGACCATGAATCATACCTTAATTAAACCTCAAGAAGTAACGACACGTGCAAATGCATCATTCAGAATAAACTATGCACGCATCACTCCTTCCAAGGAGAGGGAGAAGAGAGCACTTGCCTTTCGAGATCGACACTTGGTAAAAAATGAAGGAACAGACCCGGCGATAACAGCGATTGGATGCGAAATGAATACCGAGAGGATTGAACGGGTGGAGCTTGAGAGAGAGAGCGGCTATGCAGCAATCGGGGGGGCAGTGGGGGAGGCGGCTGGGCAGAGAGTTGGAGAGACGAGGGGCGAGGAAACCTTATCAATGCCTTCAGGGATCCGGGCCCCGCGCTGGTGCCTCCCGGAAACGGGCGAGGGCGATAAAGGTGGCGCGAAGAGGAGGCGAGACAGAGGCCGAAGTGAGAGAGAAAGGCACACGGGCGTATAATTAAGTTTCCCTTAAAGAGAGCGTGGAATTCCGGCGCGGGATGAGATTTTCTCGAGGGAAAGGCAGAGGATGTGAGTCATCGTAAACGCGTTTCGGAGCCATTTTCAGCAACGACGAACGAAAGGATTACGAGCCGCGAAATCATTTTTTGACATTACCTCCCTTTCTTCAGATGCCAAAAAAGTCAGATGGCTGCTAACATTCAGCACGTTCGTCCAACAATACCACTAATGACAGATTTAGTTTTCTCCTAGTGTATGGCTTGAGCGAAGTCATCGCATTTTCTCCACCAGGTCAGGTAATGGGCTAAAGACATTTCATTGCATGACTCTACCATTGACACCACCTTAATGACGATGGCCGAATCGGTTGTTATCAGGTCTTATCTGCATTTACTTATAGCCGTACTCCTTCGGCTGTCATTTTCTACCTATTAAGCCAAACTAATTCTGTAATGCATCGAACAACGAGATCTATATAATCGCCATACTTGAGACACCGACACGTTCTATCATATACAGAAGTTCCTACTGGGCTAAATTCCGTTTGTCGCTACTTTTTCCGGTGTCAGGTAGAAAAATGAAGTTGACAATACACCGCCTTGCCTTAGTCCTATTCCAATTTTAAACTTCCCCGATAGCTCTTCATCAATCTTAAGCTAATTGTTGCATTCTTGAGAGTCATCTTAGTCATGCTTACTAATTAGCCGGCTATCCCAGTCCCTTCATGGTTTTAAACAGCCGCTTTCTTTCGGCAAAATCGTATGCCTGCTTGAGGTCTATGGAAAGTTGGTTGGTGTATTGTTCATTAAATTCGTAAACAGAGAGAAAATGTATGTGAGTTCTCATTAGTGAACCTAAATATGCTTCAGTGAAATTCGACCATTTGTGCTTATGTTTCTCTTCGAGTAATTCGGACCACCTCAGAGCGTATACTTAACCCCGGTCCTGATTACCAGGGCATACGTTGAAAGTGTCAATTTTTAGATGAAAATACGAGTAGCAAAAAAATCGAAGGGTAGATATACGAATTGGCACGAAAGTAATTTGAGTGACGCTTAAGAACTAATAATCTGGATGATATTAGCACAATACAATTTCGCGATACATATGTATTAATTGTTTAACAAAAACTACTAACAGAGGTAATTATTTTTTACCAATTTACAGTAAAAAAGGACATAAAGCAACAGAACATGTTAGTCTTCACGACTTCTTATTTCAGGGAAAAATGTCGGGTTCTGCTCCATTATACACGATTAGCTGGACCTAATTACACAACCTCGGCCCAAACGACACGGAACTGAAATTTTTATTCAAATGTTTTTAATGCTACCTCAATTCTCAATTGTAAAATACAAGCGTTTAACTGTTTAACTGACCATTGGGTGCCGGTTTTAAGGGAAATATATCATCTTTGAAGGGCATTAACAGAGTTAGCTACATACAGTCGAATTTAGATGGTCCAAATAAAACGGACTTCCCCAATTAATCCAGTTTTTCTCCATTATATTAGTAATCTTTCATACAAATACGCGACATCTTAGTTTCCGCGTGCCGTAATCCGATTCGCGCCAGGATGGAGTGTTTTAACGACAGCAGTCGTTGGAACAAAGATAGGTATCTATCCCACATTCCCAAATCATAATTAACAGAATAGTTGATAACATATTCTTTCATGCACATACTAGACTAATGAAAAGTTACCGCTAATTTTTGAACGGCATACCATCTTTTAAACGATCAAATTATTGAAAAAAGTAAGACAATCACTTGCAAAAACATATGACTGTCAGCTGGAATACTAGAATGCACCAAGAGTCGCTACAAATCTAATTTTTAACAAATGATACGCGGAGGGTAAAAAAACGACAGGAATTGGAGTAACAAAGATAGAAATCCCTCCCACATTCCCAAACCATAATTCAAACCAAATAGACACATATTCTTTCATGCACATACCAGACTAATGTAGAGTTACTGCTAATTTTGGATGGGCATACCATCTTTTAAATGAACGAATTATTGGAAAAACTTATGGAGAATCACTTGCAAAAAATATGACTGTCAGCTGGCATTCTAGAACGCACCACGAGTCGCTACAAATCTAATTTTCACCGCATGATACGCGGAGGCTACATTTTTTTTTTACAAACACTCCAACACCACGAGCCCTTGGGGATGGAAAGCCAGGACGACAACAACCCCAAAATCGGCCGCTCAGCAACAGCTGAGGCAAGCTGGAGGGGAAAAAAATAATGAACGACTCGGGAATTTCGATTGGAGAGGTAGTTATTGCCCGGGCAAACATTGGCGCGTGTCAGAACGGCACAGGCGGGGAATCGCGCCATACCGAGAGAACGATCGATCGAGAATTATCGGTCCGGCGCTAATTCCAGAAAAACCGCGGCAGAGCCTCGGGGGAAAATGAATTCACCGAATGTATATACCACTCACCACACACACCCGCGAGGTGAGAAAGCAACGAACATCCATCGAGATACCTCATTGACAACCCTTCCCCTCCTCTGCTCATACCTCCCATTCCTACCCCCGCCAAACAGCCCCGAAAATACGACAAATATTCAAACCGGGGAATGGAAATAAGGCTAACGGTACGCTGCGCGGACTAATCCCCAAATACAGAGGGGTCGGTAACCTGAGGCTCGGTCATTCTGTTTACCTTCCAGGGCACAGCATCCGGACCTCGAGGCCAGAATGTTTTTTTTTTGGGGGGGAGAGAGTGTGCGATATCCATTCGCGCAAAATCCTTTAATCCTGCTGCGAAGAACTACTAAGCGATCTAATTCGAAGGCCACATAAAGTCCAAAAAACGATACTTTCGCAGCATCAATAGGGCAATAAATGTGCGTTCCAAATTAGAGGGAACCTATCCTCAACTTATTCTAATAGAAGAGCCCGAATCTTCGACGGACTCCTGTTAGGCAGGTACAAAAGGAGGTGCTGACCTCTTGCAAGCGGAAGAATTATATAATTGTCAAACGCAATTGAAATCCAACTCTTGCGGTCCGTTCCACCTCGCATCTCAGCAATTTTAAAGCCGCTTCTCACCATAAACCGAGGTAAATTTAATTTATTGCAACGCTAGACATAGACAACAAAACCTTTGAATAATAATAATGTGCCTTTATTGAGCGAATTCAGGACTGTACAGTCCTCTCTTACAATTAACTCATTTGACGATCACAAACATACATAGGCGAGGACTTAACCCCGCCGCCACCGGGGCAGACAAAGGACACCTCCTTTGGTACCTGCCCAACCGAACAGGAGTCCGTCGCAGATTTCGGCTCTATTATTAGAATAAGTTGAGGATAGGTTCCCTCTAATTTGGAACGCTTATATATTGCCATATTGATGCTGCGAAAGTATCCTTTATTGGACTTTTATGTGGCCTTCGAATTAGATCGCTTAGTAGTTCTTCGCAATAGGATTAAAGGCCTTGAATGAAAACTAGTTAACACAAATTTAAAAAAAAACTAGATGTATCGTCATACCCTTACTAGGACTAATATCACGATGCATTCGAAAATAAAAAAAATACAGCGAAAAAACGAAAACGGAGCGAAAATAACTGCGAAATATCATTTCTTCAGATTTAAGTTAATTACTCAGCGAAGCAGGCGAATTCTATTCCTACAGCACTATATACGGAGGGAGAGAAGTGGGGGAGCCTTAACGAATCGAGGAAGTTGGAAGAAGATGGACTCAATAGAAACGTTTTAAGAAAGCGAAAGGGATTTATTCTCTTGATTTTCCTTCCCACATCCTTTTCTCGGAGAGTTTCCAACACGAAATCTTGTAAGGGACAGGAATCTAGACGTAAACTCCATCAGCTATCGACGTATAAATCCAGTAAATAATACAAAGAACTTACCTAGGTTTCGGTTTAACTCGAATGATCATCAAAAATAAACTTGTAAAAATGTAGTAAAGCTGTTGCCTCACCAAAAAACATACGAAAATAACTGACGATTTTTCAGGCCATGCAAGAACCATAGACTGAAAATGTTGTAAAGCTGTTGCCTCACCAAAAAACTTACGAAAAAAACTGAAGATTCTTTAGGCCATGCAAGAACCATACCCTATGAAAATCACGCCTGTCTTGTTTCAAGATTAGACGCATACCGATCGATAATCTGCAAATGCATTAACACCAAAATATCCCAGAATAATGATAAAATGAATCCTAAAATCAATGAGGAGTTCAAGTGGAAAATCAGCAGTAAAGGTGGAAATAAACTCGGAGGAAAATCTCAAACGGCAGAGATAAGAGGGACGCAAAAATAGGGAACAACCCCCCGGCCCCTCTCAACAAAGCCACCCTGCCCCCACACGACGCTAAAACAACTGGGCACCAAAATAAACAAAAACCACGGAACTGGGGGAGAGCAAAAGGGATGCAGATGATGTATATATAAAAAAAGAAGAAGTGAGGGCGCACCCGTGAACCCTGACCTCCCTCAAATTCCCGAATGGCACCTTCCTTTTTACGCAGCTCCTGAACACGGTGAGGAGAGCCGCCCCACCCCCTTGCTGTCAGGGAACGATGGACATCATCGCCGCACCCGATTCCTGCGCACGCAACTCGACGTGTAGCGACGCAAAGCCACATGGGAATCCAGAAATACTCGGGTAATGAAGTGGAAAGGGTTGGGTGCGAAGGTGCAGTAAGGATGGGGAAGGGAGAGAGGTGAGAGTCCGCCGACGAGGGCGCTAAATGCATTGTTTATATGCGGTCGTTTCCATGCACGGTTGGGCTTAAATTCTTCAGACGACGCAAGACTCGCAATCTCGCGACTTTAAATTTAACCGTCGGCATGCTGCGCACCGACGTTGTCCAACTGAACTCCATGAGAGGCTTGGCAAACTTTCGGAGAGCAGATCATCCACCGTGTTACCTGACGCGCACAAAATGAAACGTGTAAAATGCTTACGAGATGATGTTTTAGTTACGGATGCCGGCGTCTAAAATCCTGCCACAGTCTATTATTGCTACGTACTTTATTTATGGCGTTAAGATGAAATAACTGAGAGCAATTTATCTTAATTATGCCCTTTATAATATCCCCTTCTCCATTACCTAGAGCTGATTTTTAACAGATTGCCTACTGATTTACTGAATTTAAGTGCAATAGGTGAGGTAAAGAAAAAAGGGAAACGATGGTTATTGAATAAAATTTGTATTTAATTAGGGCTTCACATAAAATATCCTGTGTTTTGCAATTTTTTCTTCAATTAAAGTATTACAGTAGATATAATCACTCACATGGAGAAGGCAAAAAACCTATGTAACACTCACTATATGGTGATTTTTATTAGTATTTTAAAACCTTCTGATGAGCCATAAACAGGCTCAGGAGGACTCTAAATTATTTTTCCCTGGTTTTACAAAATGTCCACATCTTTAACCGTTTAAAAAATCTGTCGATTGAATCAAGGTTATCCAAACGAGGACCATATGTAAACCAGCAAGAAACAATGGAATGAAAGACATCATTAAACGAGCATTTATCATGCACGACCAATTATTTGCAAAACTATCCAACAAGGACTAAAATTGGAGGCTATTCGTTGCACCGGTTAGTCTGAAATCATTTGTGCATCTTCATTTATCTTAAAATACTACTATGAACATAATATAGTTTACACATTTTCAAGCAGGAAATTTCCCTCAAAGGAAACACACCTGATTTAGTAATCCATTCCAGCGAATGACATGCACTGTTAGTTTCCAACTAACAAAGTTAGAGAAAAGTTTCCTTCCAACTAAAAGATAAGGGGATTAAAAAAACTTAAAATATATCAAGGTTAACGGTAAAACTATTCTGTCCATTATATATTATAAATAGTCATTCACAGCACTCAAAAGAGCGTCGCTTATATCCATCCTTAATTTCAACGCTAAGAAATTAACCTGCGTGAGTCTAATGAGATACTAACCAACTTTTCTTTAGCATTTTGCATTCATAATCATGAAAAAGATAATGTAATGCTAGATCGATTAGGTTCCTGGGCAAAGATCCACCAAAACAAGTCGGGAAGCGGAGAAATCGGACAAAATGGGAATCTTTGATCCAAGCCTGGAAGCACTTCCCTACGTCAGGCGTAGGACCAAGGACTCGGGGAACCCAACCCATTCTCCACGCATCAATAGACACACGAATCCAGCAAACGGAAAAAAAACACTCAGTCAAGGAGAAGGAAAATCCTATATCCATTGGCGAAGTCACTCACTCTAATTTTATCCAAGTACAAATCATCCGAATGCAAGATGTCTTATCGCATGACGTTGATTATATGACGTTAAGGCATGCTATCAAATCCAAAGAGCGGCGACTGAAATAAACCCTTTCGAGGTCGTCGCCTTCGATGAGAGTCACAAGCGATGAAAAGCGAGCGGCTCTTGCAAGCGACCGCGTCGCGACGATTGCGCACGAAACATGGTCACATGATAACCTCAGAAAATAATCCACCGAGGCACGGGATCCTTTGGCTTGGGTTTATGCCAATAAACACAGAATGTATTCTGGAATACTCAAAGACATGGAAACACGATGGACTACGAATAACAATTCTCGGAGAGCTAAACATACTACACACCAAAGGATAGCAAAAACTGCAAATTTATTCCCAAGGCTAATAACGGCGCTTCTGAGACGATTCCATACCCATTACAGTTTGAATGGTGTTATGGATTAGATGTTTCATAGACAGGAACGTATGCTGAGGTGAAAAAGGATATACTGGAGCGAGATAGGCCCCTGAAAGTGTAGAGAACCGGGAGGAGGTTCTCTGAGATTCAGCAAAACCTACCTTAACCGGTAGATTACTTTAAAAAAAAATATTCGATAGCGATTTTTTGCAAGTAATTGCAAACATGGTTCACGACCTCCTTAGGCCCAGACCACAACATATTTTAGAAGTTTACCATTCTCAAAGTTAGCCCAGGTCAGGCGAATGCAACTTTTTGCTATCAATTCCTAAATTCCCCTGAGGCTCTGCACTTGATTATAATGATAATTATCAGGGCCTCCGTCCGCGGCTGATACGAAGGCGGCAAAAATTAAATTGCTCCTTCTATTTAGCGGTACTTATTACTTTTATCTTCATTCGTACATATACCTTACTATTCCTACTTCTGTAAATGTATAGTTCGAAATATTCCTCATATAAACAAATAGAACTAAACACCAAATATTCCTAGGGGTTCCACGAGAAACTTATGCTTAAAAAGGGGCCCCGTGGCTGAAAAAGTTGGGAATCGCCGCAACAAACCATTGAGCACGGAAATGCTCTTCTCCTATGAATTTTACAATGCCGCTGATCCACGATACAAGATTATTATCCGCCAAGTGCGGACTGCTAAGAACGCATGTCACGGTAGATATACTTTCTCATTTGGCACTTTCATGCGATAGGTATATTTAGGGGTTTAATTAAAGTTCAACCAGGAACGTCAGTTTTTTTGTTACATTTTTCCCTCTGACTTAAAAAGGATGTTTATAGTCGCTGTTATACATACGTAAACTAACATAAGAGTAAGCGTTTAGGGACTCGTAGTTAAAACTAAGTTATAAAGTGGAAATTTTTAAGCAGATGTTTGGCAGGCATATCGGCTCATCTATTACTAGACTTTCCTCGGAGAGTACAGTGTTCGGAGCAAATACCGGTAGGAAGAGAGAAAAAAAGCACGATCAAGGGGGAGAATTTGGACTAGAAGCAAGTTGTAACCAAATGAACTTCCATGTCCGCAAACACCAGAAAAAAATGTTTATCGTGCTCATGAATAATTCCATTCAAAGACCCCCTGGGGACTATCTTAAAAGAACATTTAAAAACCATTGTACTAATGTTTTTTTCCGCCGGGCGCAACGTATACAAATCATCACCGTCGGGCAATTTGCACGCGATTCGCTGACGACGATCTGCCGCTAATTTAGCGCAAACTGCGGACGGCTGGCACTGCTGGCGAAGGAGAGAAAAAAAATGAGGTTTCATCCCTGCAGGCGATCACAGAAAGGAGAGCTAGAAGCTCTGGGCTCGGGGAGGAAATTGATTGAGAGAGTTGAGGAGGGTTGGAGGGCTGGGGACACCGAGTGGTAAAGAGAGACTGACTCTTTTTGTGCTCTCTCTTTCTCTCGGAGAGAGAAAGAGAGAGCACAAGCCAAAACGTCTTCGCGTAGTCCACACCACGCCCACCAACATCTCGATTTTACCTGCACCCCCAACCCTCCCTATGATAATTCCCCTCCATACTGTATACACTATTGGAGCGGTGACCACTGAAAATTACGATTGTGCTAACTCGCTTAATACCAACGCGTTAAAGCAAATATGACGAGAATATTTTTCTCGAGCCCACAGCAATTGTCATTGACTCTATGCTTATATTTTGGGTGGTGGGTTGGTAGATAAGAGAATTGGGCCAGTGACTAAAACCTGAGGGCATTAAATCTCAAAATGAATAGTCGCTTCGATAGGCATGGGAAAATTGACCTAAGGAGTGGATTAAGGGTTGAAAGAAACCCGGCGTCAAGAGGGCCATAGTTTAACTCCTCATCCGACGGACAGATAACTACAGTTGAAGTTCTCTCCACTTTGCACCCAAGTAAAATGAGATTGCGCTAAAAACATTTTCGACCCAGTTAGTATCCGAATTCGGACCTTCGGGATAAAAAAGCAGTAACCTAGCATCTCACCAACCTGATCTAATTGTATTTTGGTTATCCTCTGTCTATTTGCACCAATATATTCATGGCGATGAGTCACTTATATGAAAGCGAAAGCAGGCACAAGGTTTCAGTTGACGCCATAAGTTCGAATCAAATTTACATCTACATTTAAGCGGAAGTAACAATTAATTTACGATTAACAATCGTCACTTCGTGTAGCCTGAGACCGTCAATTTTACTCCGTCCACGGTAAATGCATATTTTAGAGCGTAGGCTTTCAAAGCCGTTAATAGATGCTGAAGTTGTCTTCACGTAAAACTGCGTAGGGAGCATATTTGGCCCAACGTTTCTCTCACGTAATTGCGAGCGTCTATGGTAGCGAACTTCGCTCCTGAATACGCTCGCTTCAGCGCCAGAAACGTGGAACTAAATATGATCCATAAGAAAATCAACTCGAATGCCTCCACAAGCCTTTTTTGCCCAGCGGAATTAATTTTTCTCCTTCTCTAATCCACACAGTCCCTGGCCGCAGAAAGTGGGATTGAATCTCCGAAGAAAAAGGGTAAGGCAGCTTGGAGCAACAGATGTCTCTCATCTTTACTTTTACTCATAGATAAATACTCAAATAATAAATAAAAATGGATTCCGAAACTTATTGCGATTGGATAACTTCAATATGTTACCAAAAACTCACATCAAACAAACAATTTTAAGAACAGCCAAAGTTATGCATGAAGTTTCCTGCTCGTAAAAGATCAAACTACAGTTCCACCATGTAGCCCTAGCGCAAACATTTCGGCGATAAAATATTGGAACAAATTATTACCACCAAAAACAATTTTTTGTTTTACAATAAGTTAACAGCCCGGAGTTCACTGAGGTAGACGAGGTTTTACATCAGCACCGAAGGAGAAATTCTTGAAAAATGAGTAATTTCTTCAGTTGATAGGAGGAAAGGGAAATAAGCAGCGGCTTTGGAAGATAGCGGCGGGTGAACTCTTTGTAGTCTTTTATTGTCGATTATAGCCGCATCTTTCATATTCAGCGTCCTCGCAAAAGCCTTGAGATATGATTACACTATGTGAGAACTGGTATTGAAGTCCAAGAAATTTCACCCCAAAAAAAAGGTAAACTGATAAATTTTTAAGGAGATTAAACGATAAAAATTTTCCACTGCGATTGAATAGCCACTCTACGGACGAGAGGAAGATAAACAGCAACACATTGGGCTTGTAGCCGCGAAAGAGTTGTTTATGATTACATCAGCATAAAAAAAAATTTGGCACAACCGTGACGGAACGAACGAGATTGGCAAGAAAAAAAGCACGGCAAATGTAATGACAACCCAAAAACTCGAAAGTCATATCCTCAAAAAGATCGACCTTACAAAAGTAATCCACATCTTCTAATCAGCAATAATCGCCGACGTACAAATAGAAATAATGCAAATGTACTACATAATTGATTCTCGGCAATTATGCCCATCAATATATTACAGTTGCAATTATCAATGTTAGTACTATAAGAATCTTCAGCACATAACCGTCGAAATGAAGACTTATGACAATGCGCATCCTCTCCACTAGACGGGTGGGCAAAGTAAAGATAACCCATTACTTATTTTCTTTACGTGTACCTCGTGGAAAATCAGACACATCTCGCAGGTAATTGTCGGATATGAGCATCAGAACGCATTCAGCTAACAACCAAACTCTAATTATCAAACTTCAGATACTGAAAATCTTAAAAAGTAAGTAATAACGAAAAGAAATTTTCATATTACCATACGACTCGGTGATAACCGTACACCATTCATATGAGAATAAAGGGCAACGCTGAGGAAATTGACTCATGCCAGATATGAAGGAACTGAAAAGGAAAAATATTAATTTCTTTCATCTACATCATGAAAGGCGATGACGAACGAATGACCGAATGACATTAGGCTCATTACTTAACCGATGCGTCGATCAGCATCTCTTTTCCACATCACTCGGGAAAACGTTAATTATTGCAAGGTAGTTCAAATCGCAAAAGATACTGACGAGCGAAAGATGGTAATGCCATGACTCGACAGAGAAAGGTTCACGAATTTCACTTACACCCTACATTAACCATTGACACTATGATCGTAAAAAAAGTATAAATTACCCTTTTCATGCGATTACAATCACACTCAGACACCCAAAGATAAATAAAAATACTTCTTTCCGGCATTAATCTATGCTTCAAGATTAATACAAAACGCCTTAAGACTCGCCAAGAACGACACGCTACTTTAAGGGTGCAGTGACAACTGTGCAAAATTCAAAGCGTAAAAAATTCCATAAATACTTCTTCCGAAAATACTCGTCCGTTTACACAAATCTTGACAGGCTAAAGCATTGACATCAATCTAGAAACGATGTTTCTTCACTCTCGTAAGCTGCGAGATGATATGCCAGCAAAGGGGCTCGTTCTCCTTTAAGTGTTCTCCACGCTAAACATACAAAACGGTGGAATATTTCGAGAAACTTCTTTCCGCTGCAGCAAAGAGAGACTCTAAAGAGAGCTTTGACGCAGGAAGCGAGTGCACTAACCCTTGGGCTCCCACCCCCTCCCCTTCGTCGCCCTGCCGCCAACACCCGAGTCTCATGGCGCGGGTTCGTTGTTTGGAGGAATATTTCGGGGCGGCCCTAAATATATGACTTGACGATCCATCTCTCCCCGTCGCTCTCCCGTCCTTAAAACCCACCCTTAACAACCTCACAAAATCTCCCATTTCCCTGCCTGTTTCCTCCAGTCACTTTCATCCTTACTTCCCGAAAAAAGTATCGCATCAGTTGGCTATAGCACTCGTCCTCCTATTCCTTGGCGCTCTTCTTCAATATCTTCGATTAGGGAATTAGTTAAATCAAATTTTTCATCAGGCGGTGCAAAAAATGTTCAAGGGCGAATTTAAAATAGATCGAGTACTTTCATCATCGTGAATGAATTCGTCTAAGCACATGGAGATACCTAGTAGTAACAGAGAAGTCGTCTAGTGACATCTAAGACCCGTATCAAAGTCCCGCAAGAACCAAGGACCGAATTAAAAGTGACACGAAGGCCCCTCTTCAAATGAAAAGATGGACGAGTTGGATTTCCCAGGCTTTCCTACGGTTGGTCCAGACTTAGTTAATGAAATTACAGATATTTTTTCCTAAGAAAGTATTGGAGAAGTCAGATCCATCACTTAGGCCATTTGATATGCACATATACATGAAATAACACCTGCAGCAGTAAGCAATCCCAAAATTGTTCCCAGCCTTTCCTTGATTTTTCCAGAATCTCTAAGATTCCCTCCGTATCTTGAAGTCACTTTTGTCGTCACTTCCCGAAAAATAACCACGTATCAGTTCCTCGCAGCACTCATTTATCCCTCCCCTCCTCTCCCATCCTCACTTCCCCTTCCACCTCCTCTCTCGCCACCTCTCCACCTCCCATCTTCCTTTCCACGTCCCTTCATATCCGCTCCGCTCATCTTCCCCAACCACCCGCTTTCTTTTCGCATGGATTCCTCCAATTAATTGCACAAATTCAGAGGCCGGTCAGCTCAAGGAGGATTCGCTCCGGGGAGCGTGAGGGAGCCGCGAATGTCAAGTCGATGCTCCGATGGACGGTAGGAAACAAAGACGATACGAAATAAACTCGCTTACCGCAACCGTCCCTTCACTTAGATTAAGGCATCTCCTCAAAACCCTGAAACAATGTCAAAACTGAATCATGACGACAACTTTTGCTCTGAATGTAGGCTAACTATAAAAACCAATCTAAATCTACGAGACGATCGGATTCCGACAGGTCTCCGACAGTCAAGGCTTCATGGCATCCGCTAGTTCTACCATTTTTCGTACTGCGTGCGGCGAGTTTCCCTTTAACTAATGAAAAATAAGAAAAATGATATCAACTCGAAGAAAATAATCCAAAGGTGCCATTGCATAAAGACAACAAAACTGTCGCTTTCCTCACTGACAGCTAAATTTTATGATTTTTGAGAGAGGCTAGATTTAGGTCACAAAGGCAAAGATGGGATATACAAGGGCTGGTATTGTTGCCAATCAACATATTACAACATGATCGCTACTTATGCAGAGAATGTTCAGTAAAATAATTCACATCCGTCGCTTCGGCTTTTAAGCATGGGCTCTACATAACAGCGCTCGCAGGAGCTGTCACTCCGGATATTTCTGGGCACGTCGTTGATGACGATGCAGTACGACGACTTAAACTGAATGAAGAGCAGTTGATGGAACGATAAGAATCTTCGACTGCATGAAAGAATTTTTTTTTCAAAATATTTATAATTTAAAATAATCTTTACTTGATTTTCCCAACGATAACTAAAATTGTGAGAAGATTAGGTGTTTTCAAAAATCAGTTTCATAATAAACAAGAACATATGAAAATGAAACTCGCTCGCTAAGCCTAGATGTAAGCCAGTATAAATATGCAACATTTCTAAATAGTTCGTTACTGATACGTATTCAGCGTTTACTTAGGAAATCTCATGGGCTACTATCACCCAAACACATGCATAAAAGAAGAAAAATTTCAGAGAGGCTTACATTTATCCCTCAAATTAAAAATTAATTCAGTACAATATACGTGATAATGTGAAGTAAGCACACATAAAAAATTTCACACCAACGCGACAAAGAAATACGAAATTGAGTATTTAACGCGGGAAAGAACATAATACGCATCTCGGGGTCGCTTAGAGTTATACACCCTTGAGATAACTAGCAAGATATTCAATAAACATCGCAGATGAACATATTAATTCCTAGTTATCGATAAAGCGCTTCTAATTTTATCAGGAATCTTGTAAGTCACGCCACTCTTGCAAAAACAAAAGTACGGCTCACGGTAGTCTTTGAAAAAGCGACAACAAATGGAAAGTCGACGAACTGATAAGAAGAATGATCACTACCTATTTTTTAGCTTAACAACTATTCAGCAATAATACGTAAAGCAATAACACTAATGTTCTCAAAATGGACAGGTTTCTCGCTTTCAACTCAACACATACATTCATTCATCTTGCACCTTGGACAAAACATATGAAATATGAGGAAAGAATTACAAGTATCGCAATGCAAGGGGAATTACAACTATACAAGAGCATTTGGTTACAATAAAGCCTTCAAAGTCAGAAAATTCACTTTCTTCGAGTACATCTAAAATGTTTATCACAATGTCAGGTTCAGATAAGACTAAGGAAAGAAATCCTGACGTGAATACTCAGAGCAGTCAAATACGCAAATATCCTCTATCAAAAATAAATGCAGCGTAAGATATTAATTGAACTCATGAACCGTTGGTGACTCATGGGAAATTTCTTATTCGGGACAATGGACTCTGCTAATCCTTATGAAAATATTTATTCCATATCGCGAACGAAAATAAAAGCAAGCAAATGATTTAATGAAAGTGATAAGACAAGAATAGGCAGCTTTAGTGTTTGCAAACAGAGCTATTTATTCAGACAAATAAAACTAACTACATCCGAACTCGAATAATAAAAAATTTGTTGCCATTCACTGAAGGTATTATGGCACCAGCCATGTATAAGAGTTCAAAAGCAGAGAACAAGATCAATATTTTTACAGAAACGTGATAGTCATAGCAGAAAACAGCTTACAATTGGCGCATTAATAGGCCGTAACACAAATATAATTTTCAACAGTGGACAAAAATGACAAATAAAAGTTGAAACCTTTTTTACGCTACACATACATAAAAGTGAAGCATTCTTGCAGCCTGTTACGCAACCTTTACTCTCTTCCATTAGCTAAATAACTTTTCTCGTTGAAGTTCGAGAAATTCACAGTCTCTCAGCAATGTTGTCGGCCCCGGTGGCGGCGGGGTAAAGTCCTCGCCTGCTAACCAGTGGGTCGCGGGTTCGAGTCCCGCCTGGGTGGAATATTATCTGCCTAGGGCATGGGTGTCTGTGTCTCGTCCGTAGTTACTGTTGTTCACCCGACGTAAAATGGCCTAGTGTGCTGTATTCGGGGCAGTGAAAATAAATAAATAAATGTTTTCACCTTCGCCTTCACTCCACTGAGACCTAGCATTTTCCGTTCCCCGCATACGCTCCATATCGCCAGTGGCATGTTGCCTTAAAGATAGTGACAAACTTGAAATTAAATATAAGATCTGTGCAAAGTAATTTTATCGTCAAAAAATATTGGAGTAGCTGTTAAATATATTGTGGATTATTTCTACGTTATTGGTGTCATAATCGCAAGGTTTTGATATGGAGCGTAGCGTTGCAAAGTGCAGAAGCGTGGACCCTCAGAAAGGAGGCTGAGAATAGGCTTCAGGTATTTGAGATGTGGGTGTAGAGAAGGATGGAGGTGTGGCGGACGGAGAGGAGAACTAAAGAGGAAGTGCTTGAGTTGGTGAGCGAGCAAAGGAAACTTCTCAATGAAATTCGAGCCCGGCAGAGTAGGTGGCTAAAGGATGTAATAAAAGGTGAGGGATTGCTGAAGAATGTGATAGAGAGAAGGTTGTTGGGCAAGCGAGGAAAAGGAAGGAGGAGGATAGGTTTCATGGACAGGATGAAGATGGGTAGATCGTATGCTGAGGCGAAAAAGGATATTCTAGAGCGAGATAGGCCCCTGAAAAAGTAGAAAATGGGAGATTCTCTGACATTCAATAAAACCTACCTTAATAGGTAGAACACTTAAAAAACATACATGGTACCACCCAGAAAGACCAAGTATGCCAGTCTTTTACGTCTACCAAATGTTAAAAATACAAAAATCTTGTTTCCAATAGAAAAATATTATTTTATTAACGGTGCCATGACAGGGAGACATGTACGTAATTTTCTTCCATTATAGACAACCTATCAAAATAAAGAGCAGAGCAGAAATGTCTTCCAAGAGATAAAATCATCACGTGAAAAGCTTTATGGTAACGTCTTATGCAACATTGCTCCATGAAGAGTCATCGATTTCTCAAAAGCCATTTTAACTTCTGATAAGGCTTGTCGCGAAACAAACAAAGCTATCACAAAAAAACGTCCCCGGCACGATGAACTGAGTACTCAAAC
Source organism: Ceriagrion tenellum (assembly GCA_963169105.1). Classification (NCBI taxonomy): domain Eukaryota; kingdom Metazoa; phylum Arthropoda; class Insecta; order Odonata; family Coenagrionidae; genus Ceriagrion; species Ceriagrion tenellum. The sequence continues at coordinate 64,327,508 of OY720632.1, forward strand.
TATAATTCAGGTTGAACTTATGATACGCAAAAAAAGGCAACTTTATCTCACTTTAGAAGGAAAAAACAATCCTAGTAAATCTTCCTAACATTAGACGCCAATACCGATAAATCCGTGAAATATTTATGGCAAAGATATCCAAAAAAGCATCAGATGAGTTTGTAATCCCAGTAGTTCGGACACGGACGAGGTAGGAGACCTTATTGAAGTCCAAACTAACGTTAAAGAGATAAAATCACTCACATCACGACATACTGACCAAAATTCGCAATGTAAATTAAGCTACTTCTCTGATTTGATTATTTTTCACAGACCTTTAAGGACGAAATGAAATAATATAGGTACTGGGAGAAAATTTAATTGACTCAATTTTTCGACCAAATTTCTCTTATTAGCAGAAATAGCTCTTTCTAAAGATATATATTCAATTACCATGAATAAGAAGCTTGTTTTAAAATACATTAAATTATAATTGTACGGTAAAACAAAAAAGATCAACATGCACCACCCAGTACGCCACTTCAAAATACAGATAGGGGTACGTAATTTTAAAATCAGATGTTTCCGAGAAATTCTACTCAGGAAATTACTCAAGCATGTCCTTAAATAACGACGATAAGACTTAATGAGCATCTTTATGAGACAGAAATAGAAAATGAGGATTGTTGTTTTAAAAAACCTTGATTATCACGAAAAAAAAACTCCCAGAATCATTCTTACCACATTACTTACCGCTCCCTTTATTTTTCAAGGCAGGTTCCAGAATTAGGAGCGTTTTCTCTGATTATTTACTCCAGTTATAGATATGATTTACACAAAAAAGAACTCCGGAGATTCAGGCGAATTTAAAAACTATATAATTATCATTTCATTAGTAATACAGGGTTGTTTTAAAATAAATACATCATCGCTTGACGTTAATTGTTTTGATTATCCAACAGCCGGAGGAGACAAGTCACAGACGAAGACGATATTTAAGTCTTGGGGGTGGTAAGTATTATGATGATTATGATAGCAATAACAAAAGTCACCAGAAATTTCACCAGACAGACGGATTAAAAGTGAGGATTCTCCGCCAGCACGTTCGAAGCAAGGCAGGAAAAAAACATTTTTGGTTTTCGATAATTGGGAATCGTGTATGGCGCCTGTGTACAAATAAAATAGGAGAGACAAATTCATACGGAAAAAGGCGAACGGCGGTGGTAAGTTATGAATGAACGATATGAATTTCACACAAATGCGCTCGACACGATGCGATCGTAATCGCTATATTGCGATCAGATTGCGATAAACTTAAATTCCTATTTGTTTTGGAAACGCTGCATTGAGATAGCTGTCAGTTTTCATCGCAAGATACCCGTTCACAAAGATCGATAACTCGTTAAATGATAGGTACCCATGGGAATGGAACGCATTCATGAAAACACAGAATGTTGACATCAGCTTCGATAGGGGATATGAGAGGAAAGCATTCCATGGCATTGCCCCGAAAGGCAATCCAGTAAGGGATATTGACATGTTTGATTAGCGAGTAATATTTCGCCAGTACTGGTGAAACTTGCGAGATGATTACGAAAACTCTTCAACACTTTTAAAGTAAAGTAGGAAAAGTACTAAGTAATAATGAATAAACTATAATGACTACGAAATTTCACGAATTGGTACAACACGAAAAAACGATATTTCACCTTTTGGCATCTTCTTAATCCTTGAGATGAATCATTGATAACAGGGAGAAGATAAATTAGATGAGACAACCCTATGGCCCAGCCACTTTCAACATTTGTGCGCAAAAAATTTGTTTGCACCAATGCAGCTAAATGAGAATGTACATCACGGAACATAAAATGACACTGAAAGCAATGGATATTGACCATATTTTATTCATCACAGCACTGTTTGAATTTTTGTACTTCAAGTAAAGCTACCTCATTAAAATAATGAAACGATCCGAAAATGGTACTATTGTGGACCGAGAACAAAACTTGCAGTGCTACGATATAATTTTTTCACCACTGTGATTAAAAACTCGTTTCTTTGACAGGCAAACGTCTGATAAAAGGATAGGCGTAAGTGACGAGGCAAAAGAGGTAACAAAAAAACCCTAGCAATACAAGGTAAAATTATTCCACGAAACCGAGTAATTATCAGTACAAACTTCAAGCCAAAGATCGCAGTTTCAACTAGTGATCTAAAAAAAAGGATCGTGTGAGGAAAGAATTGATTGTGATTCGTACAACAGTCACGCAAACTCAAAAATAAAAACACCCACTACGTGAGTGTCCCGTCCCACGCGGAACCTTAAGGTGAGACTGATCGTACCTTTCCCGAGCAGTCACCAAATGTGGTGCGCGAAATGAAAGAGCAAGGTGGAAGAACATTATAAGTGACCAACAGACTACGGAGAAGGCTTGTTGCAGGCCGGATCGGATACAATCAAGTGACTCACGGCCAACGGCCAATGGGTTCGCGAGGCGTGGAACTCGAGTCGAAAGCGTGACTCATCCTATCATGGATGCAGATAGGCGTGCGTGGGGGCGGAGGAGCGAGGAGGTGGGGGAAAAGATTGCAGAGGGAGATGGCGGAAGGGCACTGCCGAATGGGGGGATGGGACAGTAATGACGAGAATCACGACAAATTTTCCCCACACAACGGAGCCATGACAGTAAGAACTGAGATAGATCGGGTGATGGCATTGAGACTTAAATTTGGCAATCGACTGATCAGAACATCAGAACGAATTACCACGAAGGCGTCACGTGGGGACGAATAACAAGAAATGAACAACCAATGGGTTTTACACAAGCATCTATATCAGGGAGACGTCCTCAAATTAAGAATAAAACTACAAATAAATACAGGACCCTATGAATTTAAAGACATTAATCGATTTAGTAACTACAAATCGATAGACAACATTTATTTATTTATTTATTTGAAAAAGTCCCAAAAACGGCACTAAGGCTTTTAACACTGGATGACTACCAAACAAATAAATTATAAGCATTAACAAAATATAAAATAATAACGGATATAATAACAGAAAATAGAATAGATACAAAAGAACATACGAAATTGGACCGGGACTTAGGGATATGTTGAGAGGGGAGATGGGACTAATTTGCCGGCCTGGTTAGTAGGGAAGGATTTGAAAGCGGAGGGTGACGAGAAGAGGTTCAGGAGGGGGTGAATGCGAAGCCAGGGAGTTAAAAGTTTTTGGAATGCGGTAGAATAGGGAACGCTGGGATATTGAAATTCATTTCAATTTCCCAGTATTTCCCATATAAATTCATCTACAATCAAAGGTAGCAAACAAGTTAAAGTCTCCTCGAATTAATTCAAGGTTATTAATGCACAATATCAAATTGGAGAGGCTTTTGATTGACTTAATGCATTTACATCTGCAAGGAAAAACAGAGAAAGTCAAGAAAAAAGGTGAAATTAAAACATAAGATTGTTATTAGGACGTATCTACCCGAAAAATTATAATCACCACCATAGTAAAATATATTAATAATTCTGTTACTCCACGCTAGTTGTAAAAAGGAACTCTACATGTGACTTTTAATTTTATGACAAAGAAGTAACAAGTGGCTGGTGAAAATTCCCTCTTTTACCAGTTAACCCTCTATTCAGCGATATTTTGTCCACAAATGTAAAATCTAACGACTGATTCACCCACCATCATCAAGGAGTGATATGATTACAAAACGACGATTATAAAAAGGATTAAAATTTCAGTTCATGAATTTGCGTAGGTAGTAACTTTCTATCCGAGAACATTTAGGAGTATTTGAGTAGGCAGCAAACTTTCCACTCTCGAGAATGCAGATCTTTTCCCTTAGAACCCCGGCAAAATGAACCTAGAGGCCCGTTACAGTTCCGTATTTCCAAATAAGAAGGTTAAATGATTCACAGCACCTAGCAACCGTAAAAAAACTCCTTACAAATCCTCTTGACCTTATATTATTTTATTCGCCACTTAAAAAAGTGCGTCACCTACATCATTTGGCAGAGGATTTCTGATCAAAAAAATGCATTTTCCTGAACGAACACTTAGTTACGTCAACCGAGATAAGAAAAAATGAAAATATGGAACCCTTTCTTCCTTGATGGAGAGGCCATTACCTTGATAATCCCTGCAATGAAGGTTTCATTAATAACATGACGCATTTCGGTCAGTTTTAGACTCCCCATTCCCTTGACCACATTCGGTGTGGCTCGTGAAAATTCCCTTTTACCAGTTAACGCTCTATTCAGCGATATTTTGTCCACCATGAGCAGTCATTTCACATGTTACCCCACTCGTGGGAGAATCAGGAACCCAAGGCTACGAATGAGAGACATTTTCGTGGCCAAGCTGTAAAATTGATGCCATAAAGGCATATAGACTTATAGAATCCTAATCAGGGACATAAAACCTCTTCTATATGTTACCTCGAGGTCACTTAGCGTGATAGAGGGTAAAAAATGTGCGTTACCAACATCATTTTGGCAGAATATAGCTGATAAAAAAACGATGCTTTCACGAAGGGCGACGTCAATCTTACAACAGAATTACTTAGGATATCAGCGATGCACTACTCACCATTGTCAATTAATATGTTACATAGCTCGTATCTGGAGGATCCTGAAGTGCACTATGCGTTCCCCAGGCATGATGAGCATTGGTATACACATGGTGCAAGTAAAATTAGAAGCTTTCGCATTGTCTATCGCTTGTAAAAAGACTCATAGAGGCGTTTCTAGGGTTTAAATTAATATATTAACTATACAGCAATTTGAAAAGCGTTGTCTGGATCTTCACATTTCACATTAACTATGGACAATAGAAGAACCTCTTCTTTTATTTCAAAAATGTTGAAACTGTTCCGAAGTCTCGTCGAAAGCAATAAATCGATTGGCATATGATCAAACCAGGGTGGCTCAGTGTTAGCGTGTTTGACTCCCGTTCCGAGGATTGCAGGTTCGAGGCTAAATGACGGAAAAAATTCCTGACTCTGGAATCCAACATTTACATACTACCCGAACTAACTCCCTACAGATAGGCAGCAGTCTCAGCAGAAGACATAGATGGTGCAGATCGAGAAGATTGGATGGGTATCAAAAGCCACAAGTTAGGGTGAGAGTGAGTTCACAAAATCGGCCGGGGTACTGCGATGTGGAAAGCAACGGGAAAACTGCCACATTGACTTCCCTAGATGATAGAAGCAGCGCTTAGTCGTCCAATCTTAGGATTGAGCGACCGATGGTGATGATCAAAACGACTATAACCGATCATGAGACAATTAAAACTCTTATATTTCCTTGATAAACATCATAAATCCAAAATATACACCTTAAGGTAGTTTGAGCGAAATCTCACTTCACCTAGAAAACACATAGAACTTTCACTTCACCTGACGTTGGTCTCGTTTTAAAGAAAAATACTTCACTCTTCCTAAGATATCAAACTATCAGTCCCACTACTTTCTGAGATTTTTGACGACAAATACCAGACCTTTTACATGGGAAATGGTATGTGTATGCACTCCAGAGAGACCTAATTAAAAAAAATGAGGAATTTCTAACACCTAGATCTCGTCAACAAACTAAGTGTGTAGTTTACATGTTTTCTCATCTATTTTAGAAAATAAATCATATTGTCACCGATGTAATATTTTCAGAATTTCAAAAAACCTTCCGTTGTGAAGGAGTTTCAAACGTACCGCGCGAAAAACATGAGTCAAGTTAAGGACTTATGGGGTTGTTTTTATTGAAATACTTAGAATTCCAGTCACATTAAAGTATATTATTGCGCCATTAATGATTCAATATTTTATTCATGGTTCCCACAGATGCAGAAATTAAAACGCATAATTCGAATATGGTCTCCATTATGATTAGGGTTCTATCTCGCACAAACTGCATAAGTTCTCACGTAACTTCACTTCTCCTTTTCGAATCTCAAGTCATTCATAGAGCCAAACGAGTCCAAACGAGGGGAGATCTTTAATTTGAAGATGATTCACAGCAACTGAAGGAATAAAATATGATGCGACATCTCAACCAAGCGGGAAAAAAAGCCATTCTTAGCGTCTATCAAATTCGTCATATCAGGACATGGTAAAGTTAATTAGGTATTAAAGATAAGGAGACAATCATGTATCCAAGCCATTGAATGGAAGGACCTTAGACGATCCCACCGCCGCAGCTGGGTCTCCTCCGAATATTTCTTTTAAAAAAATACCTGCTTTTCTTAACATCAAACTCTAATCAAACTCTCAAATTTTTTCCTTCTTCCCCTCCAGTCCTTTCCTCCAGCTGACTCCACTCCTGACCCTCACGCTGACCCACTATCACCCCTTTCAGCAGGCTGTTAGTTCTCTCCACTAACGTAATTAAAAGGTGGGTCCGCGAACAACCTGTGAATTCTCGGACGTGGGGAGTTGTCCCTTACGAATCATATAACTAATAAAATCAGGCTTCACTTTGTGGAACCTCTCCATATCGGAAATCAAAATATAGTACTAAAATTACAATATTTTGATTTTTCTTGCGAATCGCTGAAAAAAACTACCTATCATTTAATCACTGACAAATCACAAAACGAGCAATTCCACAAGTACAAATTTATAACACGACCTAGGTTTCACCTTTTACAGCATCATCAGGTGATCGCCTTTTACAGCACCATCAGACTTGCTGTAAAAGGCGAAACTTAGCTCGTGTGATAAATTTGGACTTGTGGAATTTGCTCGTTTTGTGATTTGTCAGTTATGTTTCGATTTCACAGAATATCTCCGGAATCCTCGGAATTTGTATCATTTGATCGAATATTAACTCATCAAACAACTATTTTATACCTCCATTATAGTGTCCAATATTTCCATTTCTCTCCTCCCGCTCCCAAGTCGCGTCGACCCAATATTCTCCCCTCTGTCCACCTCTCCGGCATCATTACCTCTCCATTCGTCTTCCCTCTTTCAATGTATCCGCCATTGAATTTCTCCGAGCTCTCTTGCCATATAAGGAATATATCATAACATTCCTACGTTAGTCTTCTCTCCACACTTCTCCTAACCCACATCTCAAGAGCGATGAGTTAGCTTTAACGCTCTTCTCTGACCGTGAGAACTTCGCGCTCACCTGTCCTTCATTCCACGTGAGGAAGCTGGTGACCTATGAACAAAACAAGAGAAAAAAACTAAAGGGCGGCAAGGCCAAAAAGCTGCGCGTTCGACGGAAAAATGAAAGCGCTCTGACAAATTAAATGACCCCCCTATGACTTTTACGAGGAAGACTTTCGACGCGGATCACACAGGAAGGTCGGAACTCCAGTTTTGTGAACTTGTTAAAACTACGAAAACGTGAGAAGGAAGGGAGACGACAGCTACCAGGGAAAATATATAATTCTTCGTCCTCGAGGGTAACTGCCGGAGATCTTTACATTTTTTTACCATGGGAAGCCGGCGACGCCTCCCGGAATCAGAAAACCTTGAAACATGAAAGTTCTTGTTTTTTCGACTCACAGTTTTTGGAATCACTGTCGGCCACTTGAAACATGAGATTCTTTGGTTCAAAAACTCATTATCTTTAATAAAAAAGACTCTGCTAGCGTGCACTTAACTCCACATACATGGCTCCCAAATGTTAACAGAATCCGACAAAATTTCAGAAAAACCATACTTTATCGACGGTATTGAGCTTGAAACATGGCCTTTCTTCATTATGTTCACAGTTTTCGTGCACATATTTACTTACGATAATTACCAATAGGAGATTTATAGGCGACACGAAAATAAAGAACACTAGGTATATTCACCTTATAAAACGGTTAATTTTTCTACCTACTCTTCGCAGGACAACACAAATCACGAGCTTTTATTTGCAAATATCCATCTCTTCTCGATCCAAGATATTTTTATAGTTTCATTAATGGTATCAAGAATCTTACTCCTTCCAAATTTAGTAGTTATCCTTTTTTGTATTTACTGCAATAAAAAAATTATCTGCAGAGCGATCTGGGGAACACGGAGACCCATAGCCCAGGGACAACGCTGTAAAGCACTCACCGAAGCGGCATTCAAGGCTGCAACACATGAGATTTAAACTTAAAAAAAATCAGCAACTCACCTGTAACGAAAAAAGGAATTCAATGAAAGTCACATACGATATTATTAGAATCAATATTTAAAAACAATCCATAAAATATTACAAGCTCAAGTCATTATTGCCGTCGGAGGCGTATGCGACTCTTTTCTGATTCGATGAAAAAGGTGTCAATAGGCCGTTTAAATATCCACGTACGAAAAGCAATCATTAAAATTGCCCTCTATAAAATAAGAAACGTGCACTGTCTTTACTTCAAATCACTCCGAACTCAAAGGTAATTATAATAAACGGTCACCATCCAAACATGGCATGAAAAGCCAAAATGTGTACAAACAAATGAAACGTAATATTAGCATCAATGAATTATAATATTACGCATCTCTGGACGGCCTTCAATCACACACCCACCTCAACGTCAAACCCAGCAAGTCGCCGCAAAGGCTATTTACAAAAGGTAACTTAACGCGAAAGAAGCGAGGAAGACGGTACATCAAAGATAAAAATAACCTAGAAATACATAAATTTTCAGGCAACCCCGGCGAATTTTCGTGACGAACGTCCCGAAGTTTCTTTATGGGTTGGATTCTTCATTTCGGCCTAAGTTAACTGAGGAGATTTTCCCACGGTATCCAGGGCCGCATCATCCATTTTAGGAGGGTTACGTATTTGGTCGAAACGCCTCGACGTTTCGACCGAAAACATACCCGTTGTCTAAGACGTAAGCGTTGGCCGAAATGAAGAGTCTAATCTATAGGGGAAGCCCGTGTTTACCACAACCTAAAGTCATTTTTTTTGGCATTCATACGCATATAAACATTATCGTGAGCCTTTGCAAGAGCGTGATGCATTGGTTCGCCAGCCATTAAACTGATAAGGACTCAGGAAATAAAAGAGTTAAAAAAACTGTGTTAGTCTGAATCCATTTGGGTTTTATTTTGCTAATCACTGTTGTCGAGATTATAGCAATCAAAGCTATACGAACAATGAGGAAATCCACCTGTCACCGAAGGACGCGTAATATTTTATCTATCACACATTCAGCGCACCTAAGTCCGTAAACGAATATTGCAAAACTCAAAAAAAATAAGAAACAAATTGAAATTGGAGCAGGATACCAACGATCATTAGCAAAAGAAATCGCTTCAACTTCCGCTTAAAAAGAACAATGCCGACGGGAGGCCTTAATTATGCAGGAAGCCAGGAAATGGCAGAACGCTGTTCCTACATCTGCTCTTAAAGAAATAGCTGTAAACGACTCAACAGCAGAATGCCAATGACGTGCATCGACTATGTGGATTCAACATACAGCAAAGCTTCCATCAATGTACAAAAATGTCCTCAAGGTTTAGGGAAAATATAACGTACGACTCTTTATATAGTTGACTTAATCCTCTAGGCGGGAATGTTGATTGAATATAAATGAGTACCTCAAAACAATTATTTTTATTTTGACGGGGACATTTTAAAACGACCAAATGTTATTTAATAATAGTACATATACGAAAAAGACGAAGCATAGCACACGTAGTGCAGAATGGAAACAAGAAACAGTACGTGGAGACATGGTGTGGAGCGTAGCATTCTATGGATCGGAAGCATGGACCATTGGAAAAGCTTACGAGAAAAGACTAGAAGCCTTCGAAACCTGGTGCTGGAGGAGGATGCTGAAGATAAAATGGACGGACAAAATAAGAAATTATTAAGTGTACAGAAGTGCAGAAGAGGAAAGGACCATATGAAACACCATACAGAAAAGAAGAACAATGGATTGGACACACCCTGAGACACAATGGGTTTGTGAAAAACATAATTGAAGGTAAAATAGAGGTAAAAGTCCCCAGAGGAAGAATCAGGAATAAGTTCATGGAACAAATAAAGAGGAAACTACATAAGAAGAGATACCAGGAAGTAAGGGACCTAGCATTAAATAGGGAAGGGTGGAGGGGTGAAGTCAACCAATCTTAGCATTGAATGACCAATCAGAGTAGAACGATCCGAAAACACTTGGCCTGATGACCGTTAGACCTAATAACATTTAGTCCTCCGACCACTTCTTCCCTAGTGGTGCGTGAGAAGATTTCGAAGAAGGCATACCGTAAAGAAGAGCCGACTGAAATCACGTTTCCAAAGTAAAGGTCAAACTCTAAAATTAAAGCGATCCACTGGCAAAACGGACGCATCGAAAATCCCCAGCCGCGCAGCAATTCCGCGCGGATGCGGAAGTACGAGGGAGCCGACGACGGCGGAGCTTGAACCACGACAGTTATGCCCCGGGTGAAGGAGCAACTCGCTGCAGTAAGGATAGGCAGGAACTTGGTTCCACTGCCAGCCGAAATACATCAAACCCTCCCTCCCCCCGAAAAAAATACCCTCTCTTTAACACTCAAACCTCGAGCCAAGAAATTCTTCGATGCGACCAATGTCGTCGTTCTTTTCATCATCCGACCACGATGGAACGCAACCACACAGTCACCATGTGAGGAGGAAACACCCTTGCACAACCCACTGCCCTTTGCCTTCGATACCGCCCTTACCCACTCCCACAATATCCCAACCTCACCACAAAGCGACGAAATGGCACCGTCGATGCCATTTCCATTCATAGCACCCACGGAGTCCCTTAGGGGTTCATTTGTGCACCCGGCGATTTATTGACGGGAAATTTGGATGGGTCGCTCTTCGCTCTCGCATAATACGTCGCTCCGAGCGGCCACTTCCACGCCAGCCCAGCGCGGAGGCAAGAGCATAAAAATACCCACCACCCGCCTGCGGCACGAACCCATTACAGATCTACGGCCCCCGCGGGGAGGGTTGTGATGCCGCGGGAGGAGCGCGGCGCGGTCCAAAGGGATAGAGAGAGAGCTTTTCTGCGGCGAGCACAATCAAACGACTCGATCGTGCGATGGACTACGCTTCGTGGAAATTCACCGCAAAAGTGAAAATTAAACAGGAAACAGGATTGAGCAGCTGATGTTAATTCGCAGGGGGACCAAAAATTAGTCGCTTCCTTTTTAATCATCAGTAGACTAACGGTTTAAGACCTTTCCGACGTTTTTGAGAGGGGTTTTCATCCAAAGCACTTGGATATCCATATTGGTTAACTGAATTAACTCGATAGTAATTTCCACACTGTTTTTATGAAAAGCGACCATGGTTTCGACACGTTATGTCATTATCAAGGTACAATTGTTACCATTCCAATTATATGTTTTATTACTATCACATTACTGTCGAGTAATTTCATTTTTACCTATATGCATACACAATATTTCCACAAAGTCACGACTGAAACTCTTTCATGCGTAAAGCACTTGGAGAATTTAGGCATAAATTATGCGTCATGCTCATAATAAAATAATCCGTAAAACTTTTATAAAACCTGTTGTAAAACTGGTAACTGTTAGTAAAAATCTCCTCGTTCACGAAGTGAGAAAGAGTTCCGCTAACAAAATGCTTTCAGAGATATAGCTGGTTTTTTTTTCTATTTAATAGTTTCATACACTTTTACAGACGTCTTACGAAACCTATTAACGCAAACTTTCACCATGAGCCAGTTCTTCTGGATTTACCTCAGATAATTGAAACCCTCACGATGCGAAACAAGACTCGATAAATATGGATTCCGGCATGTAAAACGACGAAAGAGAGAAGGAGATTAAAATATTTCAACATTCAGAATATATGGCGCAATGAACTAGAGAATTTTTCACATCAATGTTTTACGCCATGGACGCGAAAAGTGGGGTTGGTCAGATTTGAGCATCGCCCTTCTCAATAAATTTACCTAACCCCCGATAATTGTCCGCTACTCGAAGGAACTCATCTAGGTTTTCCATTATCGAATTTCCGAGTTTTTCTTGACACGGGAAACAACTTATTCCTAAAGGTCAAAAAGCCAAGAACGATTTTTTTTCGTCACTGGCTACGAAATTTACGAAATGAGCTTTTTTATCAGAAATTCGGAGATTAAACTCCAACTATTAATCTTAAAATATATCCTAGTCTATTTAGGGAAAGGCAAAATAAATACTTAAAGCTTCATACTAATTTATAATGCCAATCGAGAACCACGCGAGGTCAAATTTTTAAAGCACACTAACACCTTTATATATTGCATGACTTAATTTTATTTCTTAAACCTGTGCATGATTCAATAGCGTGTTACCAACTTTGTTGGACCTCCAAGAAATAGGAACAAAATTCTACTGAGTATCGCCTCTAATTATATCCCGACGCTGATGAAACAGTAGGCCCGGATTTCAAGGAAGCTACGATAACGCACAGCGTTATTTTAAGCTCGAAAATCACACTCCTAATCCTTCGCTGGAGCCATACTAGCGCCCACTAATGAGGGAAGGCTAATGACCGAGATAAGGCAGCATTAACAAAGGCTGAAAACTACGATGCAATACCACGAGGAATTTCATATTTTTGACGAGCGAATGGAAAAATATAAAAAGTAAAACATGGTTTAACATTATGAGGTATAATCTAGTACCAAAGTAATAATGCACAGCACTAAAGGAATGCAAATTACTACGCTAATAGGAAAGGAAATAATTAAAGCTGAAGGTATAATAAAATTGCATGATGTAATCAAGGCTGAGTTGCGAGAAAAACTGAAACATTTTACCCACTCGTTAAACTAAAACGAGAAGGAAAAACCATCCGACAGTGATGCGTACTAGATGATAATGAAATTATCTCGATACGTTTGAGTTATCAACGTTTGTTGGGTTTGAGCTGAGAAATTATCAACGAGAACAACAATGTCACGCAGAAAATTCTGCGAAGTCGAAGCTACGAAATAAGAACAAAGCACAACAAGGAAGCAAATCAAAATATTTTTATGAGTCAGCAGCGGCTTCCAGCGCTACGATCAATTTTGCCCTGAAAAACTAGCATTAGCACCTCGTGATTCGATTGATTTAAGAGATAACGATAATCAAACATTATCTGTGAGCGAGATACGGAACGATGTACGATCGTGCTGCGTATCTTGATGAGTCATATGATGTTAAAAAATATGCTTATCCTTAGTATTCTTCAACAGAAGCCAATCTTCGCTAGATACAAGTAAAATAAATACGAACGGAGGATGTGTACGCCGAAGCCACGCTCGACTGGCAGATGGCGAAAAGAGAAGGAAGGATTTCATCAGCATAGTATTTTTCAGCCACGCGCCAATAAAACGCTCTTAAGGTCATCCCCCGCGCACGCGTAACGCTTCGTGGAGATGTTTTTGAGGATCTAATAGATTTATTCAATTGTGAGTGGCAATAGCGTAGATTATTCTTTAGACTAATATACAAATAGAATAAACAAATAGAAAACTTTCATGCTATCATTATATCTGCAGGGGCGGATGGCGCGGATATTCCATCCCATATAACTAAATGGAAGGGATTTTTTAAAAGGGGAGTTTCATGTCAATAGGTACTCCAATTTCATTTCCAAAATATTTAACTAAAACTAACAAAAATTAAAAATATGGCAATAAATAAAGCTTAGGAAAAAGTATTAACTTCCTTGCCGAATTTTAGGGCCAAGTTTGCCGAATTGTTGCCGAAGGCTCCGGTAGTAATTAGTAAATTTGGTAATGTATTATTTCACAGGTTCATCGAATATACTTCGCACTACGTCTTACATATAACAATTACCAAAGGGTCATCATTTACCAATCAATAACTAATCCATTGCTAACACAAAATTAATACATTTTATTTTATGAAATATTCATCCTCATAAAAAGTAGTTTTACCACAGTAATTTGAGATATCTCACGCAATAATATCACGCGTTAAATAAGTGTTCTCCACAGGTATCTTCGAGCAGGCTAAGCTTAATTTACAAAAGCATAGACAGAAGTGACCAAAAGTCAGGAATAGAAAAATAGATGCCGGTACAAATTGTTAGGCTTCAAAACCACGGTAATACAATAACTAAAATGAGTTGACGAGCAGGGTCACGGAAGGAATAAGTCACCCTCACATTATCATAATGGTCGTGCGGATATTATGCAACTATCATTCGTAATACGATCGACCCCGACAAAACCACTACGAGAAGGCTCATTACAGTCAACGCATACGCTATAGAGGAAAGTAAAAAAAAATGGGCAGAATCTATATTCTTGAAACTCAATTGATAGAGAAAATCAATAGATAGATAGAATAAGTTGCAATAGTTTTAAACTTATTTGATTCATCAAATGTCCGAAGTGATGTATAGCTTCTTTTTGAGCGGACAGAGAAATGGAAAGACTGTTAAAGGTGAATTGCATCTTAACGATGTGGCACAAATATTTTGAACTAAATGCTTCTTAAAGAAGAACAATTTAGGACAAATTCGGAAGGTACACGCATATATCCAAAGAGATGGCTTTTACTGAAATTAAAAATCAAGCTTATGTAGCAAAGCAAAACCAAAGGAACACACTTATACTCACAGACAATACTTAAATTAAAGTAATCTATAATCCATTTCTCACGGCTGAGGGTGAAAGAAATAGATTTTAAAGCAACACATATGCAATAATTAGAAATTAAAACAATGAACTCAATGAGCAAATCTACCAAGCGAAGACGCCTTCCATTGTTACTCCCGAACGATTCGTCATACATTCATGCAGTCATCATATATTACGCTCCAAATTACAAAGCGCTCATCTGAATAACAACGACAGGGCTTTTTCTCGAGAAGTCAGATGCCGGGGACACGTGAGCACGTGGCTCGCTCGCAGGTAACCACACTGACGCGCGCTTCTTTCCCCTTGAGCGCGTGCCAAGTGCCTACGAAGCACGATGATGTCACCTACGAACCGAGACCATTTAGATCAATAAGAAAAGACCAACGCGGAGACCTCGGACGGCTCGGCCTGTGCTTATATTTGAAGCGTGTCTAAGTTATGGCAATAACGTCAGAATGAGATGGAAATTAATTAGACATTACCAGGGAAAAAATATTCAATTTAGTGGATGAATTCACGTAGTTTACCTCGGCGTGTTCATTAGCACGAAAAATACAGCAAAAGCAATAACGGTGGGAAGTAAAAAAAAACACTCGGCAACTCGAGCCAGTGTCTCCTCTCCGAGAAACGGCAAAGCATCCTTTTGCAAGATCGAAATGCATTCTAACTTTAAGTCAGAAGACACTCAGCACAACCCATTAGCGATAACCAGAAGGCCCGTACTCCTCGATTTACATGAATATATTTTGCTTCCAAATACTATTTATTTCTCCCTCAGCCGTGAGAAATGGATTATAACTGGCTTTAATTTAATATCCGGAAAAATTAAATTAATAAGATAGAGCATTTAAAGACTTCGCTTCCACATTTTCAACTTCTAAATAACACGTCGGAAATGTTATCTTTCCGACACTTCCAGGTAAACAATGAGAAGAAAATTGCAAAGCGATGGAGAAATTTCCCTCTTCGTTCCCAAAATTCATAGAAATTATGGTCCCTTGTGACCTTAATCGAGGCTATCCAAAGCAGTACAAACGAGTCGCGTGAAAACAGTCTTAACTCTACTATTTAACCGTTTCCATTGCGATCGGCACAGTCGTGATCACTGGGCTCCACCTCCAAATTTCCCACCGGCGCCGTGACAATAGCCCAAAGGTATTTCGAAAATAAGAGTGAAATACAATTTCCGGAACGATTGTATATCTTCGGCGCGTAGTTAATTCTGTAGAAAAAAAGAAACTAATCTAATCAGGAACCTCACACACACAGGAGGAACAAGGAATCAATTTCCATTGAGGAGCATGTAAAAAATACACGGACTAACGAGGAAGGATTTCCTATCTTTTTAGCACGACTGCGAGCGCAAGTAAAAAGAAATTGCGACAAAATAACAGAGGATGAAACAAGATGAATATAGGAATTGCCGGTTACAATTTTGGTGTAACACGTCAGTACATCAACGCTCTCAGAGACTCTGCTAACTGATCCTTGGAAAATACAAGGTTGACCAGTTCCAGTAGACTGAGCAACAAAAGAATCACTTTTCCAAGACAGGGTGAAAAAGAGGCTCTTTTTTTCAGTCTCCGCCACAATTCATTAAACCATAAATTCATGAAGCTGAGACTCTGAAAAGAGGCCGCTACTTAAAAGGAAACCTTGAAAAGTGGCTAAAGTGAAAACGCCATTGCAGTCAAAGCAACTGTCATTTTATGTGCCAGACCAGAGAAAATTTAATACATTTGTTGCCACATATCCGCCCATTTTTCCAAAGAGGATATAGAAAACATGCGTAGCTACTCACACTGAAAACTAACAAGAATAAAAACCTTTCCGTAACCACGTAAATTTCAGTTGAGTTTCCTAAGATACATGCACATAGGGATGGATTTCAGATAACCATCAAGAGTTAACGTCACAAGGCTTAACACCTTTGCAATATTCTAATTTCAACGCAATTAAAACCGCGAATGATTTCGTGACTCTATGGAAAATGTAACATACCATTTGAAGAATATAATCAGGGTACAATAATTTATGAGTCGGTACATTTCAGTGAATCACTGAGGGAACTTCAAATATGGTCAACGTAGTTCCTTACGCGATGCGTGGTGGAAAAAAAGCCAAACACTGAAAAGTCCTCAAAGACCTGAAAAGAAAACACGACGAAGTCCTCTGTGAGAACGTCGAATGACCTGGCCAGTATACGAACATTACCCGAAAGTACCCAATTTATTTCGATAACTACGCTTAAAGGATTTTTCATGCAAATCGTTAAAAAGCATTCACATAGGTGTCAACGTTAAACGAAAAAACTCTCAAGTAAATTCCGGAGGAAAGTTAAAAGCAGCAGCCTAATGAATTCATAACAGGGTAAAAAACTTAGATCCGACGATTTTGCTTTTTTAAGCCTTCAACAAGGCAATGTATGCTCCAAGATAGTTTTTAAACTCAAGAGTCGAGTGACGATGGAATTCACATGCAGCATAAAAATGTACTTGCGATACGAATATGCTTTAAATTAATTTTCATGAAAATAGGTCATCATTCAAGGAAAATGACTCGATTATATTTCCAGTTAATTAGGAGTTAATTTCGACGCAAATAAATCAAACCACTGTCCTAGTTCTTGATTTATGCACAAAAGGATCCAAGGTTGCTTTCAGAAACAAATAGCTACTATGGTATAATATACTTGGACACAATTTGAGCGTGGAGGTGACTGACTTCCGATAGATATCAAGAAAAGAATTTTTCAACATGAGTGAGCAATTGTATTTTAATATTTCAAAGGAAGTATATCGGTGCCAGACTATTTTCACAGAACAAGTTCTGACGGCGAAAATATGTAGGAAATATCGTTACAGCGTCTTAGCACTGGCCAAACCTAATCCAATACAGAGAAGTTGTCGCTCCCAATGCTAGAGTCATCAGGCATCATTGTTTCGTCATAAGACATCATTAGGGTTAACATAAGGGTCTGAATTAGATCCACGGAAAAGAGGGCCCAACTGATTAAATAAAATATTTAAATGGTAATACCCGCCAGTTTAACGTGAAATGATCGTAATTCATGGAAAGATACTTTCAGGAAATCGAATGGTTCCAATTACAAGATCTCATTATAACTACCTCCATCTTATGCCACTTGATGTGCTGCAAGAATACAATATTCGGCTATCCTAAATCTTACTATGACATGCAAATATAAAACGCAAAACCTGGTAAACACAAAATTTGGCGTTTTGTTTCACATGAATTAAAAAGTAGATATCGGTAGATGGATAAAGTAGTTTCAGCGAACTATCATTTCACCAAGAAATCAATAAATTTAGTCTCATTTCAAAGAAAAATATCTCACCCTTCCAAGAATAGCAAAATAACAGCCCCCTTACTGAACTACTTTCTCAGACTTTTTAAGAAAATCGTATGGCTGCCGCAGTAATTTTTTAGGATAGTAAAAAACCTTCCGTTGTGAAAGGGGTTTTAAACGTACTGCATGAAGAAAATGAGACATGTTAAAGACTTCCATAGATACGTATTCACTAACAATTTGAATCATATAAAGGCATATTATTGCACCATTAATTACGCAATATTTACTTCATGCTTCCTTAAGCTGCTGAATCTAAACCGATGATTGGAATATGATCTCCATTATGACGAGTGAACTATCTTCCTCAAGCAACTAGAAGCAAATAGTCTACGAGGATTTTTCCCTCCCGCAGCACCGTGTTAGGCCATCGGGTGCCAACGTTTCTGCGGCTAACTCAGCCATCGTCATCAGAGTTCATTTAAATACTTATGGCGACACAAAACCCGTAAAAAGATATTAAAATAGTTTACAGTCGTTCAATTTAAAGTCCCAACAATTTTTAATCAAATATTGAGACGAATTAAAATTAAAAGGTGGGGAAAAAACCTCATAGTTGCTTCTTCTTCCAAACTCTATTATGTATAAGAAAATACAGAGTCGTGCAGCAGTTTACTCTTTAAAGACGGACGGACTTAAAAGTTTTCCTTTTGGCAGCGTTGAATGGGCCAGAAATGTGGACTGTGGAAAGAAAAAGGATAAGAATAGATTGCAAGCATTCGAGATGTGCGTGTGGATGAGAATGGAAAAGGGGCGGTGGACGGAAAAGAATAAAAACGAGGATGGGCTTGGCATGATAGGAGTGATAAGAAAACTTCGGAATAGGGAGCCAGTAAGGTTGTATGAGATTGGGTCTCCTTACTTCTTATACCTGGAGCTCCCTACTTCTGCAGGGTAGGTGGCTGGAAGAGGTAATGAGGGGTTATGGGTGGCTTATGGGCCTAATAAAGGGAAGGATGTTGGGTGAGCGGTGATAAGAACGAAAGAGAATAGGTTTTATGGACGGAATGAAGAAGGTTAGGACGTACGCTGAGATGGAGAAAGAAATTATAGAGGTTTATAGGGCCCTGTACGCGATAAAATCTGGAGGATTTAATCTGTCTTTCAAGAGCACCTAGCTTTAACCGGTAGATTACTTTTACAAAAACAATTATTGTAAGAGGGGTTTCTTAAAAAATACTTTTCAGCTTATATTCTCTTCTTGAATTGTTTCTACAACAATGAAATTAACGTTACGCGGAGGAATAATACTAACTTCCATTTCAATCAAGCTAAACTAGTATATTGCCTAAATAAATGGCGTAAAAATAAATTTACAAGCGCTAGATTATTTTCCTCTCACAGACTTCTGGCAGTATGGCGTTAGAAATACCCATGATCACGAAGGCCTTGAGCCACCCTTCCATGTAATTTCCAAAAAGACAGCACCACTCAACCGAGCAAACGCCTTGCGGTAGCGCAACCCCCGTCCACCTCCTTCCGATTCCTTTCCCCGAAGCAGCTACACACCTCGCTCACGAAAAATCCCGCCAACCCCCCCCTCCCCCCCTCTAACCCATCACCCCACTCCGCCACATCATGCACCCGTGCCAGGGAATACGCGTCGGGAGACGGGAGTGAAAAAGGACGGAGGCGGGCAGGTGCGAGCGCCCAAAGGGGTCCAAAAATATTGCGCGTCTCTCCTCCCACTTCTCCTCCTCCCTCTCTCTGTCTCTCCCTCTTCTAGCCTTCTTCCCTCCTTCTCCTTTTGTCTCCCACTTCCTTCTTCCTCTCCTCCCCTCTGTCCCCTCACACGGCCCTCCTTTCCCCCGTGCATGCCTCCCTCTTACCACTTCCAAAGGCGACAGTCGCCGAGCCGTCTTTTAGGCCTTCACCTCAGCCGCGCACAAGGTATGTATTACAAACCATAGATAGTTGTTCCCTCAGTTCGAGACGAGAATTTCGACTTCCGAAGAGAGAGACAAGTTGTCGAGGACAATAAAAAGGCCCAAAAAACTCATCTATCTGATGGACAAAATACATTCCGTTCTGATGCATTACCAAATATAACGGCACAGTTGAAGAAATTAAAATACATGGAGCAATCAATTAAACATTAATAACCGACCCGATTTTCAACATTTCCCAGATTGGGTTCAAAGGTCAAGATTCTTAACTCGCAACTTAAATAGTGACTGAACAACAGCAGAAAATTGGGCCGGCATAATATTCTTTTTAGTGTGCATTTAACTGCGGAAATCGATGTTTATCGTAACTCGGCATCCACAATTGAGACATGTTCCTTTTTTCCTTTTCCTAGATTGCCAAATAAGCTTATAGATCTACACGGAGATTCATACAGTAGATAGAAGCTATTAATGTACAGCGCTGGCGAAATTGAGAGGAAAAGTGAACCAAAAAACTCGAGCAGAAGATAAATGGAAAATGAATAATGGAAAAGAGAGCAAAAGGGCACGACCCGTTCACTCAGACGTAACCAATGAATTATGCGCAAAATTACGAGCGACAGTAGAGTGTTTGGACTTTTTTATAAGTATACTACCGGTCAAGAAAAGTCTTCAGTGTCACGATGGAATACATATTTTCAATTTGCATCTATTGATTATCTACATTTAGAATAATACAGTTATTTCATATAGTGTTTTAAGGTACATCGTAATCATATCAATTTATTCGAGAAATAAATTCAACCATGGATAAAACTATTTCATAGGACTAGGATATGGATAAAACTATTTCATAGGACTAGGATATGGGTAAAACTATTTCATAGGACATAGGATGATAGGTCACGGGTTTAAATTTGGGATCGATTTACCGCATGGTTGGCGAGGTATTGCTAATTAAAATCGTAGTTCCACTATGTTATAAAGCAAAAAACGAAATAAAAGTAGTTAATTTCTTATTATTTCGGAGTATTATTCAAAATCTTCCGAAAAACTACATTACAAGAGATCACACATATTTTCCGCAATTTTTGGAAGATTGATCGCGCATTATTATGAACGAGTGATAATAAAATTAAGCATGACTTGTAATGCTTAGTAAGAACTTGACCAATAATCCTCTTCCACCGATACCCGAATGAATATTGGAAATGAGTCCTTTGTCCAGAACGATCATCTTAATTGCAGAACCCAAACGCCGCATATCAAAAGGTCACGGACAGAGCCTTTAAGATTTTCAAAGACGATCTCACCCAGGGCCAGAGCTCAAAGGCAACTCCACGAAAACAGTGGTTCCACTGCACCAAGAATAAATTAGGAATACAAAGAGCTGAGCGAAGTTAATGGATAATTAATCTTCTGCAGGTTCCAAATAGAACACACCATTTTCGTGGCCCAGGCAGAAAAAGATGAATTTTTACATCTACATCTACGTAATACCCTGCGAGCCACCACGATGGTGTGTGGCAGGGGGTGAAGATCACCAAACATGCACTATTGACATGCAACTACAATATTTAATGGACACATGCTAGATAATAGGGTCACATGGAGCTAGATGGTTAGTATCTACATAATAAGGAAGGGATTATTGGTTGTTATTACATGCATCACGCACTACAGACTACTCTAACTATATTTCACCTACCTATCCCTTTGCTATGCTGCCTATTGTTCTCTCTTATGGTACGCGGGAAAAATGACATTTGAAATCTATCGGTACGACAATCTACCTCTCTTACCTTGTTAATATGGTCAAACCTAGCATAATACGCAGGGGTTCTTAATATATATCTAACGTCATCTGTGAACAAATCGGTTTCGAATTTACTTAAAAGGTTTAACCTAAATTTTAACCTGCGTTCTGATAGTAATTCCCAGCCTAGTTCTTCTATTAAATTCGTAACACTTATACAATTATCATAACGGCTTTTAACAAATCTAGCCGATCTCCTTTGCACACGCTCTAATTCTTTTATCATACCTTCCTCGTACGGATCCCATATACTAGCGGCATATTCTAAATGAGGCATGACAAGTGTAAAAAAGCTTCTTTCTCGTACTCTCTCATCGCATTTGCCTAGAACCCTTTTTACTAATCCTAATCTACGATTTGCTACACTAGATATTTCTCTGATGTTTCCCCCATGACATGTCTTCAGTGATGGTGACGCCTAAGTATTTGATAGATTCTACGTTAGATATCTTCTTTTCTTTGATGCTATAATTATTCCGGGGAAAGCCTATTTTTTTGCAAAAGTTCATTATCGCGCATTTCTTTAAATTTAATTCTAGCTGCCAACTATCACACCAATCATCAACCGCATCTAAATCCTTAGCTAAAGACTGGATGTCCTCCTCATTTCTAATTTCCTTATACACTACATCTACATCTACGTCATACCCTGCAAGCCACCCAAAGGGTGTGTGGCAGGGGGTGCTTTCGCACCAGGCATGCATGAATGATATGGTAGAACACCGACATTACATTAAAAACCCGCGTACCACACATGCAAAGCGCCAATTACAAATCTAATACCCAAGAAACATTGTATCTCCAATCGTTCTAACATGCAAGGGATACAAAGACTAACACTAATACACTACTATACACTAATGCATCATCGGCAAAAAGACAGAGCTTGCTATTTTTTATTACTGTATTTAAGTCAATACGTAGAGAAGAAATAAAATTTGACCTATCGTGCTTCCCTGGGGAACACCCGATGTAACTTTTACTTCGCCTGAGCTGACACCATCTACCAATACCACCCTTTGAACGCGTTCATGTAAGAAGTCTTTACTAACAGAAAGGTGGTTTATGGACTTGACCGACAGCCACTCGGATCGGCACAGACGCTAAAATGAGGACGCTTGTTTCAATCACGCCCTTTAATGCGCCAAGTCTACCTTGATCTCATGGCTCTGAGAAGAACTTCGTCCTCCAGACGCGTTACACTCCGGAAAAAAAATAAAAACGTGAGAGCATTCCACTGCGGGAGTTACAAGACCAAGGAGCCCAGTCACACCCATCTCACAGCAGGCTTTCAGAGCCCGATATGTAAGCCTATGATTCTTACATGGAATAGGAATAGATTTTAGGATAGATATAATCGAAAAGGACTAATCCGAGCAAAGAAAAGAATAAACAGATTTTTGGCAGCGAATATCTATTTTCATTACTGAAAGACGACACTTCTCCCTAAAATGACATCATCAGATATTCATAGTATTTTAGTCACTTCGGATGATAACACTCGGTACAAACTATTTAAGAGCGATTCCAAACCATTAGTGAATGGCAGAGGCGTTGTCCGAAGAACTATGTGTCACCCTTCCAAACCGCTGGATTAATGACTTTGAAACGCCACGAACACTATTGTAAGAGGCTCATTCGAAAAAGTAAAAATATATGAGCGATGGCCTAAATTAAAGAGATGATGAGTACAGGACTCCCTATAACGCTGCAAGCCGGAAATAGAGCAGGGAAATATCCACGCCAACTATCTGACGTCACAGGTGACATCTGTCTCCAAAATCTTCACTACGAACGTAACTGCGGGCGGAGGGCAAAGAAAAGTATGCGAAGAAAAAACGCAGGTAGCCCTACCTAAACGTCCATCTACAGCATCGATTGAACAGCAAAATGAGCGAAGATAAAAGTAGCCGGAGAGGAGAAGAGAAAATACCGATTGGACACTCGAATCCTCAACTCTAAATAGTACGCATAGGTGATGAATGCCCATTGCCCAAGCTAGCGTTCGCAGAACTTTTTTGTGTAGAGTTGCTTTTCTTGCTTCTGAAGAGAACAAGATCCATGGAAGACAGAAATTATCAAAAGACTATCAAAATTTGCAAAACCATATTTTATGGTGAGGTATCGCCCAAAATGGAAAGCCTTTAAAAATCGTGACCAGCAATCCAATGCATGATCCAAACGTAATTTTAAAAAGGACCACTATTCATTTAACGTTCTTTTCGGCACGAAATCCAAAGATATTTCCCATATGACACAAAATATAAAAGGAAAAGGAACTAAAATGACTTTTATCATATCGAGTCACTACAGTAACAATGATTTGACGGTGTAGAACAGAGGACATTCCTGAGAATGTTTAGACGCCGTTCTAGGTACCGATATATTCTCATTACACAGCAAGCCGCCTCAAGGGTGGGATAGCGGGAGTGTTAGACCAACAGATCTAATCGACGAACGCCTAAGAACAATTCCGTAAAAAATATGTTGATAGATTTCTTTGGCACGTAGCTGTTTTACTCAGAAGATATCGCTGTTGAGAAGATTGCGAGGAAAAACGAATGCTGAAACGGAAAAGAAAAGAGCCCGTCACGGTACATCCATTTTCCGCAATCATATTAACAATTGATGAGGCGTGGAACCACATTTCTGCCTTCAAATTGTGAATATAACTTGCCATTTATATTTTTTAATTTTTTCTTAATAAAGCTTAAGTTATATCACACTATTGATAGCTATGAAGTTAAGATTGCAGCATGGGAGGGGATTTTCAGGCGGCTGGATCTGAGAATATTCAGCCATGCTTCTTCGTATTGTTACATATTAGGATCATGCGGCTGACAGGAATGTGAATCAGATTTCGCCGAGCGGCTCGTGGCACTTACGATACTGACATAGAGAGGATATCAATTAGTAGATATAAACTAAGGGACTGGGATTGTGTAGCGGCCAACGCACATATTTCCCATCCCGAGGTCCAACGTTTGAATCCCGACAAGGGAATAAATTTTGGTTGGAATCTCGGTCCCTAAACGGGAGCTATTTCGAGACCACGCTAAGTGCAGTACTTAAGTCTATCAGACGGGAGGTAATGTTCATAACCCATACGGGTCTTCCATTTATGGCAGGATAATTCCGTCGCCGGGTTTCTTTCCACCCTTTTTCCGATCTATAGCACTCTTACCAAACCTTAGTGGCGCAAATTATCTCAGTTATTGCTTGCTTCTCTCTGAAACATTGAAGCTGTAAACAATTTTTAAAGATGCACCATTCACGAGAGCGGCGAGTGATATGCTCAATATTTTTCTTGGAAAGAAAAATGTTGAGCATATGGAAAGAAAAATGTTGAGCATTGGGGCACGACACCCAGAACATCAAGCGCTCCTCTCACCCGACGACACCCCGACGAAGACGCAAGGATACGATGGAACATGAGAGGGAGAAACCCGTCCAGTGAAGGAAGACGAGGAGAAGACGCCGAGCAAAGAGAAGAGGAGGAGATGGGAGCAGGTGGGGTGCAGCAGGAGCTGGCGAGGCGCGGGAAGAGAGGGGACCGAATTGGGACGGAAACAAGGAGTGTGTTTCAGAAGGAGGGATCAAGTGGAAGGAGATGGAGCGTAGGATAAGGCGAGAGGGTGGGAATGAAGGGAGGGGGAACAGAGGGGAAGGGGTGGAGAGGGCCCAGGAAGAGGAGGAACCGGAGGAAGGGGTGGGTGTATGAACGGGGAAGGACTGCAGAGAAGAGTGTGATGAGAGAAAGGAGTGACAACAACTTCTCACGATGCCTAGGTAATGAGTATCGAGAGAACATCACCCAACACTGACGTCGATAAAAGAATCGGAATTCCAAACGGCATGATGAAATTAAAAATATGTTATTCAGTAGATAAGCGGCTCCCTATCTTTTTTTTTGAACTGCGTATCCCGTGGCAGCACACATCTCGAGATTAAGGAAATTTAAGCGAGATGTTAATACGCATATTTTCAATGAATTTTTTATCGTTACATAGAAAAAGTTCTCATTTTTCTAACTACAACAGAATATCGCACTTCTTTTCGGTAAGTTTGCCAAAAATTTGAAGCCGTTTTACGCAGGATAGGGTAAGGTTGTGCACTCCAGGAAGACGACATCAAAAGAATGAGGAAGATTGGACGCACATATTGTGTCAGAAATGTAACGGAGTGAAATTCAAATATCTCCTCGAATTTTGACTACAGGGAATTCCAGACGGAAAATTAATTTTTGCATCATTAATACTATTGTATTCACTAATCACTGCTTGAATATAAAAATACAATTCGAATGTGGTAACTATTCAGACTGGAGAAAAATCTCTAAGCGCACACAAGCGTGCCCGAAAACTAGTGAACTTCGCAAATGTACTCCCGACATACTACCCCCCCACTTTTTCGCGATTCCTTTTTCTCCCCACACGCAACTATAAGGATATGCAAGACCCAGGCCGGCAACCACTACTAAAGAAATTTTATACCACCGATGACATCTTTTCGTCTTAATTTCTGATTTTTATAGAGGCACATTGGCAAGATAAAACTTTAATACCTCAACTATTCTACACGTTTTTCACACAATATCGGCGACACAATAAATATCAAACAAGTATGATAAACTTATGAGTGCCCATAAAACGTGCCAATCTCTCAACATTTACTCCAACTTTACGGCTTGCTCTGAAAAGATTTATCAATTCCCTCACCTCATTTTTTTAGAGCTTCCCCATGAGAAAGGGGGGTTAGACATTAGCACCTATAGGTTTAAGTAGCCATTTTGTTCCCACGCACATTTTTTCACTCACATTAGCACAAAATGGTCGATTTTCTGATGACGCTCCTGCGCTGCGACGTAGATGTACATTAAACTGAAAATATCGAACGCTTGGAATTTACCATCGATTCTTTCCAAAGGTGTTGAGAATCAGACATCGACACCCTTTCTCACCCAAATCCGCTCACTTCCCTGCTCCCGCCCACCTCCATTCTGGCTCTCCTTCTCGTATCTGCCCCCTTTCTTACTCGCAACCCTTACCTCCCTCGAACCACCATTCCTCCCTTCTTCCCCCCATTCCTCGCCTGCAGCGGCGGCGTGCTCAACCTTTCGCGAGCAATGCAATGCGACGCCGTCTTTTTGGCGCGCAAAGACTCTCCTCGCGCCAATCACACCCGATTTCCACCGGACGGCCGAAACGACCGCGTGATCGAAAGGATGCCGCCAAGCGAGGCTAGCTGAAGGGGAAAGGGAAGGGAACAATCCCAGAAATATCATGCAGCAGCTCGAAACTTACGATAATGGAAATAATTAACTACGGATAGTGAAAGTTTAGGTCAACAACACTAAAACAGCGTTTCCCAACCTTTCCAATCTAATGCACTCCTTCGCATAACTATATTATAAAATTAAAGACTTGTCTGGCGCTATAGATAACGCTTACCATACCTCCGCTTACATAAAACTTTTGTTGTCCATCCCTAAACCATCAAGTGCGCATCCCTAAAGCTATCCGCACCCAAGGTTGGGATCCGCTGCTCGGGGAAGATGACAAATGATTTGAAAGAGAATGGAACTACATATATGTAATAGTTAGAGTATAGGTGGCTTCCTATTTCGAAGATGCCCAAAAAAATTCCCGACATAGGCAGAGATTTTGCAGTAGATTCTTCTCTTGGATCGACTCCGATGGAATGGAGAGCACTGCCAATATCGTTTTATAGGACGTAAAGCTGCGTATAATTGGGCGACCGTCGCTACTTATTACTAGAGCAGGCCAAAGAAGACGCTGCGTTTCTCTCCACGCATACAACATTCGCAAAAATAACCCCACACAACACCTAAAAAAGGGATCAGAGAGACAAATGTTATAAATAATCCTGGTGAAGATATTCGCAAGGTCACACTCAACTAACACATTTGAATAGTGGACCTCCCCAACGAATGAATCCTATGATGACAGGAATCAAACATACCACGGACAAGGTAGCATGACATGTGTATTAAAATATATGGCTTGAATCCGTTTGCTGGAGCTGCAATAAATTACACTTATTCCAGAAGATAGACTTATTTCAAATCCTAGTAAAGAATTCTTTGTTCCCCTCATTTAGCAATATTTAAAATAAAAACACCACTACATTACTCACCCTAGGATCAATAAGCTCGTGTGATAATGCCCAAATAACTACCTATCGAAGATTTTGTGATACAACGGTTAGAGCATGAACGAGATCTTAAAGGTCCAATAATGAGATCACGATAATATTTGGATCAATGTAAACTGCTAATGCTCTATTTTCCTGGAATAACAATATCTACATGAGATACACACGAATAAGAAAATCGAGTAAAACTCAAAAAGACTAATAAGCAACGTCTACATCTACATACTACCCCACGAGCCGCCGCATGGGCGTGTGGCAGGGGGTGGTAAGTCACCAGCCGTGTAAAGATGCGCGGAAAGAACGACTTTTTGTACCTATCTATTCGGCAGAGTATCTCTCTTATTTTATCGCATCTGTCAGACCTAGAAATGTAGTGAGGCGTCATGATAATATTCTCTGTGTTCAACACACCAGTTCTGAATATCTCAAGCAGCCGAAGCCTAGCGTGCAGCCTCCGAGTCTAAGGCCGGCTTCATAGGTCGGCGGCGGCGGGGATCACGATGGATTTCGCCGTGGACGGTAGCGGTGGACCCTTCATAGGTGGGCGGCGAGAAAACAAATGAAAGGCGGTTGGCGCACAATAACATTGACACTGCAGTATTTGCATATCATCGGAAAAAGCAACATTTTTTTACTCTTGAGAAGTTTAGTATGTAATTATTTATTAATACTTATTTGATGGTAGTAGTTTCACTATAACCGTATTCGTCAAGCTAACGTGCAACGCCTCAATCTGAAATCCATGTTTATTGAAATGAGTTGAGAAAAAGCCTTGTCACTAAATTCAAGAATTTTATTGTGCATTGATCCTTACATTCGAGCGAGTAAAATAATTAGTCGTTGATTAACTCGTTAGGCAGTGTCATATCAGCATTTATGCGTTATCAGCTCCACTGTCCGAACATGCAATAAACAATAGCCACAACCTGTAAATTTTCTCCCCGTGGTTGCAGCATAAAGAATGGATAAAAAATATTTTGCTTTAATAATTTTCAATTGACTTGATGTAAGCCACTCTCTGGTTAACGCTAGTTGATTCGTTATGCTATATAACCTTAAGGAAGGCTATTTCCGTTGGATACCAGATCATATTTTCGCTAGCCTTTATAAATTATACTCTTAACATCTTAAATATATCGTAAACAGTATGCGCATCGCTTGAAGCAATTTTTACTGATACAGATGGGCTCGCTAATCATCCAAAGAGGATTCATTTTTGAAAGGCAGTGGGGTTTCCCGCTTCTCGGCCAGCTTCCGCCGCCACGGAGTTCAGTCCAGATTCAGCCAGGCTGAATATTTGCGGCCCCCGCTAGCCATCATAGCGCAGCTCATCGGTCTGACGTCATGATTTCTAAAGAAGTGTCCTCATTGGCTGAGTAGCACCACTTCCGCCGCCGCCGCCGACCTATGAAGCCGGCCTTAGGGGCTCCCACCTTAATCCCTCTAACAGTTGTGTAACACTCTATGTTGGTTCGTAGCAGTTTTTAACGAAGCGTGCTGCTTTTCTTGTATCTTGTTAATTTTTTTGGTTAAATCTTTATGACCAGGGTCCCAAATGCTCGCGGTGTATTCGAGGTGTGGCCTAACCAGAGTGAAGTAGCATCTCTCTTTTATTTTTTCATCCGTCAATGATATTCTTAACCTTCCTTTTTACCTTCCTATTATACGCTTAACAAAACCTAGTTTCTTTAATGCTGTGCCGTATATGTTTTGTATGTGTGTTCCCCACGATATATCTGAATTTAAAGTAATTCTAAGATATTTTACTGTATTTGAAGATTTTATGTTTACACCACCCACGGTGTAGGTATGGCTTTTGTGTGATGACTTTCGCAGGAAGTGAACTGTTGTGCATTTACTAATATTTAACGCTCGCATCTGATCAGTGACACCCTTAAAGAAAAGCTGTCATGACATACTAATGGATTAAACGGCATACTAATCGATTAAAGCCAATTTATAACATTACATTTACAGACACATTTTTAGAATATTAATATTCACACCTTCTGATCTCCTTAGCGTGACAAAGAAACTGCGGACTAATGAATGCTGATTTCAATGAGAAGACGGAATTTTAAATAACGCAAAATAAGACATGGGCTGAAGATAAATCAGACTACACGTGTAGGCTCCACGCTTTCTCTCAGTATTTCCAATCTATTATAACGACGCATTTTAGATTGCTATGGCAGAAATTAAGAGTTGACATATAACATGATATTAAAACGGAATTTTTACTCGTTCTGGAAAAGGTATCGATGAGATGCCACCATTGAAGGTAAAATTTAAGCCATCGCTGGACAACACCATCGACCCTATCCAGGCAATTTCCCAGGGCAAGTCCTTCCACTAAATAGAAACTAAAGCGAGTGATTAACATACAATTTTTCCTGAAATACGTGACCCAGCAGCAACATGTATATCCCTCCGAAAAGCTGCAAAATAGTTTCGACAAAACTACAAGAAGTAGGAACATATGATATTTTGGAGAATGCAATGATTGGTATTGGTAAGGGATAAAGGAATCGGCTACTAGAATTGACCGTTTAAATCTCAAGAAAATTATTCACTATGAGTATCGCGCGATGAACCAACGAGCCAAAATTAAATCAGTAAAGGACGACGAAAGCTGTTTTCAGTTCTTAAATGCAGCCATGACTGATTCAAGGAGAAAAATAAAATTTTTCAAGTTAATTATTTGGCAAAGGGCAACTGTTGATGGTCCACTCACTTCCGCGTCTCGCCAACCCTCTAATAGCGTGTTTACTTGACATCGAAGTCTGAATCAATGAGCAATGTCCATGACAAAACGAGGATTCCAAACTATTGACCCCGGGGTTATCTTGAGCGCACGCCATCATAGAAGTACACAAGGCCGAAAAAAATGGGTAATCATTATCACAAAAAACTGAGAGATGAAGTGGAATTGCCTCATTCATTCTAGCAATTTCAAATGCATTTTTCTGTCCGACGTTCCGGACGTTACAAAAAAAATGAACCAAGGAGCAGCAAAGAGGTCGCACTCCGGGTCCTTCGGGTTTTTTCGCTTGTAATACTATCAAACATTCTCCGAGGTCGCAAAATAGTCACACATCACATTTCTAAAAAAACGGCCACCGATTCGATCGCTAAGTGTTTTTTTTACCTCTCACTATGTAAACAATTTATGCATGATTGCGAATGCGGGCAGATTTCGCTCAACTCAGGAAATTATAACGGGTCTATGTTATATATTTTCAGGATGGAGGAGGGGGAACCAGCAAATGAGGATGGAAAAAAACTGACCCGACGGAAATAAATTTGCTAAGCAGAGGAAAACTCTAAATAAAATATCATAGAATCTAGTAGTCGATGACGGTGTAAATTACTCTCCAAGAACTCGTCATTATTTCTTTATCACCTCTCTGCATTTCCTCCGCCTATTCTGAGTCGAACGCCTTAACGAAATCAAAAGCAAACATAAACGTCCTGAGCTATTGCTCTCTATCACTGTTCTTATTTTTTCCTATGATGTAAAGCGGTCCCCTCCCAGTCCTAAATTTAAAACTGATTTTCTTTCGAGAGGTCGTTGGCCCCATTTTCTCTCGTGTTTATCGTCTCTTAAACAACAATATACCAACAGGCTTCACACAGAACTTTGCTTAGATCATCCGTAGATAAATCTAAACGCTAAATTTGATTCACATAGCAAATATTTTAGATATAAAAATCTAGCCTAAATATAATACACTTTCTCATAAAAGAGGGGATGTCAGAAAACAAGTAAAATCCTGACAACTTTTTTTCAGGACTAAATAGCGCAATCCACAAAATTATTGTCACACATAATAGGCTACATTGAATGCGTAGGTTGATTATAAATTTCATGGGAAATCTCTACAGAATGCTAATATTAATCGTTTGTTTTACTCTATTTATCTCACTAAAATATGGTAGAAAAATAGCTGAGAATCCAACGGTTATCGCTGCAAATAGTGGATCCATGACTACTGGGACATTACCTGTCAAACACCTCAAATAGGCTATGATGGTACATGCGAAGCAGATCGACGTTCGGAATCAAAAAACCCATTCAAGTGAGAATCTCCCCAGTGCAATAGCGGCAAATAAATTGGGGAAATGACAAGAGGGAACGTGCAGAGAGAGTCAGCAGATTACATTAGATGCGTTTTCTCGCTCGAAGTAAGCTAGGAAATAAGACGCCCTCGGATAAAATAGGAATAATCTCAACCACTTATGGACCAATCACTGAGTGTTGCCCGTTTCGATGAGGCTAGCAGCTTTTTTTCCATTTATCATCTCTATTCAAACTCGTGAGATTCAAATCCCTAGACGATAAGATGTTAAGATTTTTCTGAAAATAGCTTGGTGACGACAGTAAAGATGGAAAAAACTACCGCTAAAACTAACCGAAACTAAAAGGCCTCGAGGAAGCAAAAATAAATTGGAAGGGGATATAAATTGTCCTCCACCCTTCCCTCTCAACCACCCGAAACCACAACCTCGGAAGAGAACCAGAGAGGGAGAAGAAAAAAAACTGCCACTGAATCGATATCTTCTTTTTTAATTCGCGAGAAAATTTGGAATGAACTTGAGGTTATAAAAAGACTCGGCGGAAGGGAAAGAGAACGTCACGGCCTGGAGGGAGAGAAGAGGTGACGACTTATGGGAAGTCTTAAAGGACGAAGGAAAGGGTTAAATAAAACGGATTTGAGGGGCCAAGTGCACACCAAGGATCACCGCAGCTGGGGAGTTGGGGAACTCCGAGAGAAGAGGAGGAATTTCGCGGGGAGAGATAGTGGGAGAGATAGAGAGCGAAAGAGTGGAGGAGGAACGGAGGGAAAATGAGGGGAAACAGGGAATGCACGAACGCGTACACGCGTGAGTGATAAGCACTTTGACAAAAATAATAATCAACAAAAGAAAAACTTGATAAAAAAATTCAATTGTGGATAAATACAATTTTTTTAATTGAAAAGATTCATCAATGTTTGGCCAGATAATAAGCGTTTTATTTTACACAACATTGAAGTTACTTGGTAGGGATCCGCTGAACTCGTAGGCTGCATAATGAGCTAAGGTTACTATAAAATTACCAACCACAACGGTTTCATTATTTCGATGGTGACAGGCTTCACTTTGTAAAAATCCATTTGAATAAATTTCAAAATTACTCGGTACTTTTTCACAGATTTTTATTCTCAGTCTAGAAACAATGGATTAGGAATAAAAATCTGTGAAAAAGTACTGAGTAATTTTGAAATTTATTCACAACAGTTTCAGGTCGATAAGATGGATAAATACTTTACCCTCGTACTGTGTTGAGTACTGACCTTATATCCCGAAAGACCTAAGTTCGAATCCCGGAAATGGCGGAGATTTTTCAGCCACTTCCTGACTTATACTCATTTTCCATTTGGAGGGCAATTTAAGATCAATATTCCGTTCGTCGGAAGGGGCGCTGAATCGTCAAACCCTTCATTAAAAATCGTTGCCTAAATCGGGCTAAGGCCAACGCCGGGTTTCCCTACATTTTTCCTCCATTTCCAAAATAATTCTACCCATATCAATTATTCTCACCTGTCCTTCTTGGCGCCCCTCAAATCTGACTGGCCTCACCTAATCTCAATTGTTGGTCTCTTTAAAAAAATAACCGACCACTTCAACGAAATAAGTTTCACAAAACTATCACCGGGTCCGTTGCCGCTTAAGACTAGAGGGTGGACAAGTTGACCGAAGGCGACTAGAAAAGTTACTTCAAACATGTTTTACCAGAATGATACCATTTTACACTCAAACAATATCTAAAGCATGTCAAACATCAAAAAAAGCAAGAGAGACAGACACACTGCCGATTGGATTTCTTCCTTCCCTTGAACTATTGACTACAACAGGAGCATTTTGAGGACTTAAGAAAAGAACACATGGTATTTGTCCACGTATTTATTATAAAATGGTACAACTATTTTTAATGCTAAGTCATCATCTTTAGGTACCTTCAGGTAGCGTTGAAACTAGAAGTAGCACATTAGAATAAACCTGAGGAAAAATACCACATCTTTTCATAATAAGCAAGGTATTTCCAAAAAGTCACCCCTGAACTCGCCGAGTAGCACACTGAGACACTAATAACATAAACCGACACTGACCAACAAAAACGACGGCTGACGCGCAAGGATTCAAGTTAAAACCATCTTGCTACTCAAAAGGCACAACATATTCACAATGTCTCAAATCTGAAAAACAAAACTGCCAATTGGTATGATTCGCCTCGTAAATCCAAAGGCAACGAAATAAGAGCGCAATTCCATGACAGCCTACAAACAAACGGCCAGTATTACCTGTTATTACTCCCAAAGAAAGGAACCCGTGGTAGAAGGTAAACGGTTATTAACAGTGTAGGCTATCCAAGTACTGGCTGTCCAATACAGTAGGTAAATCGGTAGAAAAATATCGAAAAAAAAAAAACAAATTCAATCCTTACTCGGAGGTCCAACGTTGAGGAATTCTGAGCTCCATTCGTGAACGAAGCATTGGAGGGATTATATTCCACAGACTACTCCTTCATGAATACAACAAACGCCCATTAAATGTTTTTGGGACTTCAAAGAGAAAAACGAAAAGTCTCGGGATCTAAAACACTGATCGTAGAAAAAGAGGCCCAGACATTCATCAGTGGTTCTAAAACCGCCTTTCATGCTATATATACTATATATATACTATACCACTTTCTAAAGCAGCCAGTCTGGTATTCTATTGATATCAACAATGTTTCGTCAGTACACCATTCTGTCAAACGTGTAAATCGGGAGGTTTAGGTTTCCGAAAAAAATCAATAAACTAACGCCTGCTGACTCATTTGATAACTAATGAAAATAGAGTTAACATCGTTTAGCACCCTTGAAGCAGTATTAGTCACATTCTTATTGCTGTGTATAGCACACTAAACTACATTCATAATAGGAATGTAACTTCCATCATTCATAAGATCGACCTACACCGCATAATTCGAGTCACTCAGAAGAAAGAGCGTGGACTTATACCTTTTTACCTTGCGTTTTACCACTGATGTTACTGTTCCTCGGCAATCACAGTCTGCGCTCATTTCATAATCTCGCATAGAAAGTCAAATGTGCGGGAGAGGACAGCCCCTAAGAGAAGTTACAAAACCGTACCTTCAAATAACGCAACGCAGAAAGACAAATTGAAGAAATCGATGGCATCGGTTTAAACTGCGTGAAAACGTCTGACTGAGAAATGAATTAAAAAATGAAATCGGCTCGATCGATTCATACGGTAAGGCATTATTATGTTTATGTATAAACGGTATCACAAATGATATCGCGTTCATTCGAACACAATTCCAAGTTCCTTTCACAGCTAAAACAAGGAAACATTAATTTTACTTCAGATTAAAGATAAATTTAATCAGAACACTCAATTTTCAGGTTAGTCAACGGGCTAGCTATTCACCGGGAATCGTGAACGTAAAACGCGAACAAGCAATTACAACTGAAATGGTATACAGCAAAATTAACCCTTGGGCGGAAATTTCGGTACAGAATTACTACAGCTTAAATTCGACTTCAAAAGCATATTCTTTAGTCTTAAAACAATAGATATGTCCCTAAAACCCGGTTCAAACCACGAGAAAATAATGACAAGCTAGTACAAAGATGCCCAGATATTAAATTCACCTTTACACATCTAAAACAATCCAGAGGCTTACTAAGACTCATTTGCATTCGACGCGAAATCCAAATATCCCCCGCGACGAAAGGATTCCGTCTGTTTGATCTGTCGACTTGGAAACGAATAGAATGATTGAGGCATAAACAAATGGTTCTTTTTCTGGCGAAGAAAGCGTGGCGAACGAGATGGACATATCTAGGGAACGCGGGGCATTTTAAGCCTAAAGGTGATGATACATGACGTTGAAAGAACGAGGCTCTGACAGCCCACAGTCGGACGGAACGAAAGCAACCAAGAGTGGGACAGGGGGCGGAGCCGCGGGTGATCTGCAAGGAAAGACTCGTATGCACTCGTCACTCACATGCTAAATAGAGAGCAGTAAGGCAAACACATCCCAAGCGACATAACATTGGGCATACAAATAAATTGAATGGCTATCTTGGCATATCATCGTGAAATGGTAAACATGCCGTTTTTTAAGAACCCAACGCAGAATTGATATCACGTCGACACATTTCAATAAAATAATGTAATCCAGAAAAATAGGAATACAACATTCAACCAGCATTGAAACTCATTAAATACCCCCAAAAAATCGCTCTTTAAAAGGCTAAATTAACAAAAAACGAACGGATAGTGGTTATTCCTACGATTCCCTTTTCTAGATGTTTTTTTTAAAGTGAACCTGAAGAACGGATAGGATGGCATGAAAATGTTCATCGTCACCATTTTACATTGAACAAGACAATGATTAGTAAGTTTTATGAACGGTTTCAACACCAAGTTATTAATTTCAGGGCTATTCTTACACACCCCTACATGTGTCCATATGACATAAAATTGTGACCTGAAAATGGCGTGATACTGTTTAAAATGCAAGACCAGATAAAATGACAGTGAAACGATGGAAGGCCTTCAACCTTCGCCGAAATATATCTTTTCTCTCTTTCATTACATTTTGGTCGTCACTTTAAGTAGAATTCGATCGATGCAGGCGTTTCGACAGTGCGTATTTTCCCACCGTTTGGTCGTTTACATTGCAGTTTGCCGAAAAGTGGAAGACCACATCACGTTTAACTCGGCCACATTCAAAAAAATACGAAAACGGGTTTATGGTGATTCCTACCTCACAGTCTGGATTATGACATGGATATATGATGATAAAATTCGCTGAAAGGAATCACGCGCCCATGTGAGAAACGCAAAAGCGAAAGTACGCATGTAGATACAACACGTGATTTTAAAACACAAATACCAATCTGAGATGCTCCCACGAAAAATTAACCACAAAAATGATCAATTGGCTCAGACACTACCTATCGAGAGGACCATATGGAACACCACAGGAAAAGGAACATGATGGATTGGATACACCCTGAGACACAGCGGGTTTGTGAAGAAGATAACTGAAGGAAAAATAGAGGGAAAAGTCCCCAGAGGAAGAGCCAGGAATAAGTTCATGGACCAAATAAAGAGGAAAGTACATAGGAAGAGATACCAGGTGATAGGAGAACTAACATTAGATAGGGAAGGGTGGACGGCTGCGGTCAACCAATTTTTGGATTGAACAACCAATGATTACTATACGTAGCAATATTTTTTCAGACTAAATAATCATTTTCAACAACCACAGAAGCAAGGTGGGATGATTTTCAATTATATGACGAGTCTGCGAGTGCGTTCCGTAAAAGAATGGCCTGTGTTTCCCCAAAGTCTGTAAATACATGACCGTACATTCGCATCCCGTCCAAGAGGTTAATTTCACTTGGGTTAAACTCGTGACTCGTTCTCCTAGCTTGATAATTCATGCCGTAATTGGATTGACTGTCCACGTATACTAAATGATTGCATTACAATAATAAGTATTGTAGTATATCGCAACTGTACTTAAGATAGCGTCCGAAACAAAAAGAAATTTACTCAAAAGAAAACCTTTCTATCTACGTGAGCAAGGGGAAATCAACGATGAGTCAATTTCTCGAATCAATCAGTATACACCTTATCATAACTTATCTTCCACGATAAATACAAACCTCATAACACTTTTTTCCCTTAAAAAGAAACTTTAATTCTTAATATGACAGACATTGACAACATTATATTACACAACAGTTAGAGTCGGAAAAATATAGCACAGACAGAGAACATTACAGATTTACAGCATGAAACCAAAGGCCAACAGAAAAGTAGAGTAGAGAATGAACAGAAGGTAGCAGACTTGGAAAAAAAAAGTAGTGAATGACTCGCAGATCTAAGCCAGAAAAACACTCACCAGACCCCATCGTCCCATCAACCCTTTACTTCCAAGCCTTCCCTTCACATCGGCAATATGACGACCTTATCCTTTTCTCCCGCCCTCCTCCCTTTCAGCAATTCTTCCCTCGTCCCTCCGCAACATCCCCTCCCACCTCCTTCGCACTATCTCGATTCCCCGCATCCCCTCCCAACACTATCGTCAAGGTACGCATCTAGAGAGGAAGGAAAACAAGAACGTAAAGTTATGGTGGTGATAAACAAGGGAGGAGGCGATAGTGAACGCGTAGCTCTTTTGAGACGCAGTTACCTGGAGGTGACAAAACAAGCAAGCAGGAGAGAAGGCGATTTCGTTTTCGAAAACAAAAAAAGAACAACTCAGAACTGATTGCAGAGACCGCAGCAGTCAGGCGTCACCGGATGACATTCCGATTTCCGATCGCTCAAAAACGAAACGGGAGACGTTTTCGAATGAGGGGAGTCAAGTTAGAGAAACAACGCCACCGCACGGCTAGACCGCGTGCATTTCATGTTGACGCCGGAAGCCGAGGGGGAGACGGCGGGGAGGAGGAGTGAGAAGGTGGGAGGGTGGGCGGAGGGTCCTGTTCTTCGGCAGGAGGTGGGAGGACTTGGGAGAGCGAAAAAAAGAGTCAGAAGAACGGGAGAGGGGTGATCGGCTTTGGGAGCCTGGCGGGCTACGAACCTTAATTTAAACACAATCGTTCGGCTAAACACCGCCGCGGGTTGGGCGGGGGCGCTAGAGGGTGGAGGGGTGCGGAGGGTGTAAACAGCAGAGGGGCGGGGTTCGAAGCAGACTTCGCGGAATCGACGCATGCGGACAGAGGTGACGGATATAAACAACAAGGGTCGGCGGGAGATACGAAGTGAGGATCACGTAGGCCCTGCCGTTAGTCGGTCGAGGACTTCTCAGGGTTTCCTTCTTGGCAATTGAAAAGGAACACTCGGAGAGAAAACAAGAAAAAATGCTCTCTTTCTTACCCGCAGTTCCAGCGCGATAGGAAAACATTTTCAGGAAAAAACAGAATCCGTTTGCTGGCCTGAGGCAATAAAATATTTCTCTCGGGTATCCGAGCTCTTTAGGTGGCTGGAACGGTAACTGTGGTTCATTAAGTGTGAGTACTTTTTCATAGTTTTTCAGTAAATCAAAATATATTCTTAAACGACATAACAGTTAAGTGCATCTTTTAATGCATTGGATATTAATGTTCCAATAAAAATGTAAATGATAAAAGGATTGTGTATGACATTTTTTTCTGTATTTCAAGCATGCCATGATTAGAGTTTTCGGCACGGCATCCAAAATTTACATGAAATCATCCTGAAATATGCTTTTTTACGTATAATGGGCTCAGCGAAGAACCTTGGTAATGCCACCAACGATAATAACGATGCAAAAATGTATCATCTCGCGTTCCGAAGAAAACCACTTCATATGTAATCAAGTTTTTACGCATATATCTCACGTAACATAAGGCTGCGAGTTGCAAATGCTTTGAATATTTAAAAAAAAATTTTTGTTACGAAGGAATTTTTGTTCAATTTTATCTATGGATGCCACATATGAGACTACGTATGCTAAGTATCACGCAAATCTGTAGCAAGACAAAAATCTCCCCAACCACCTTAGGAGGCCTTCCAATTTCGCATGCATACTTCAATATAAAAAATTAAATTTCCTCACGCTATAAATTGCCAAGTCACCAAATTGCCAGCAAAGTAATTGGACCGACATAATAACCCGTGAGCGTTGAAACAACCAAAACGTCGGAGGTTTAACGTGATATGACGATCCACATCGATGGGAAGGGCATCCGAGCGCTGTTGCCGGTCCAAAAATGCAACAACGGAAAACGTGTTGTTTCGAAGTCACTTACGTGGAGAAATCCTTGATTAAGGTTCCTTTGCCAATTTTATAGGTGAGTACAATATAAAGCATTAATTAAAACTAAATATGGTTTGATTTTCATTTTTCAGTGTGATACCTTTTATTGAATTCTTATTTAGGGATGCCACTGGAAAATTTTTCATGGAAAAAATTGGTATTTGTAAGTAATTGGTAGTTCCCGAATATGACGTTGAACGTCGAAGCCCGGGTGTTTCCATATAAAGATATGTGGAAATACAAAGTTACGAGTTATCATTATAATGAAAAAAATTGAGATGAAATAACACAGCCAGTAATTACCGAAACCAAAAGTTCGATAAAATACAATAATTACGGCACCGAAGGCTATGTAAAAACGAGGCTCCGTGCATACGGTTCACCTAAGGAGTTACTAGAGGATTATAATGAAATAACATAAAGAGATGAATGGGAATTAGGTGGATGTGCTTCATAAAGTCGGAGCAAGGCCACTGAATCAATTAAGATTTATGGATTAGCGTGGGAAGTCGTTTGTCTCTGGGTAAAATAACGAATAACGTGAAAAATAGGTGGCCTCCAAACATGTTAAAAAAAGCTCAAACATAAAAATCGGATGAGGGGGAATTCAAAAGCTATTCCCGAGGGTGATTTTATCTCATCAGTATTGATAGCATTTGGCTTAATCACTACTGGTAGCAGAGGTTTTTGAATGCTGCGTATTGAAACAAAAATAAATACACATCATTTAGAATCATCACCTCGAAGCCTCATTAAACCCTTCGAAATCACAAAAACGCTCACAAAAACTCACTATGGCACACGCACAATTGAGGAAAAAGAGATTTCCTTTCGCATTACGAATTCCCTACTGCCCTAGAGATGTAATGAGCTATTACAAGGCCGATGACAGAAACGTATCCACTAACTTCGTAGCACTCAATAGATAACCTTCCATGCATGTAGAATGAACGCAGGCAGCAACAAGCTGGGTCGTAATTTCTTCATTCCTCAAACCCGCACTTAGGCAAGCGAGGTGCTGCAAACACGTCATCTCGATGAACAACGTGATAGACCAACGGCATCGCCTCTGTCACCTTTAACGTAACTCGTACATGCCAACCTGCGTCCCTGGAAGTAATTAGCGTGGGAAACGTTGGAAACTGAACGTGCAATTCGGGCAATTGAGGAACATATCGGGAGAGGGACGAATACTCGTTATTGTGGAGTAACCGACACCTGCTGGTATGCCCAAACAAGCCAATTCGCGCGCAAGAGGAGGCTCAAAGGCCTGCTTCCAAGCCTGCGCCTAACATTACCTGCGTAAGACGCCTACAAGAAGTCGCTCCAATACTAAAGTGCCTCATTTGACCCCAAAAACTAATGAATTATAACAGGAATAAACTACGGCCAGTTTAGGATAGAGAACACTTTCGGAGAAGTTGGCAACGTGCACGCGCCGCCACTTCTCTTGGCACCCTCTCCTCTGGCGCGGAAGTGCGCGCGTATGCACCAAGGGGAAGGTACGGACTGGAATGAGCTGAGGAGTGGGACAGAGAGAGATGGGAATAACATTAAAGGGAGTGTAAGCAAAGGGAGGAGAAGAAAAAATGAAAGAAGAGACAGAGACGAAAGGCGCCACTGGGTGCGCAGTATAATTCCCACTTCGTTAATTATCCTAAGGGACTCTAACACATTCTCATAACTGTTAGGATACCTAGCCGTATGGCTTGGGGAAGGATGAGGACAATTACATAAAACACGTTCTTTACCTTAAATTTTCAAGAGAAAAGTCAACATCAACCCTTAACCATAGAGGTAAAAGAAACTATCACTGACTCAATCAGGAGTAAAACACACCACCACGACACAAAAAAATAATATTAACTTCAGAACTTGGAATCTCATAATCCCTACGTTCTCGTAGGCAATACAATAAGTATGCAAATAATGACTGATAACATTACAGTGTGGTTTCCATGATTTAGGCGAAGCGGGGCACCTTAAAAAATAATAACACTAAAAAAACAATAAAATACAGAGATGGATTAACTGAACATTGACCTTCTCTAAAATAGCATTACAT
Source organism: Ceriagrion tenellum (assembly GCA_963169105.1). Taxonomy (NCBI): domain Eukaryota; kingdom Metazoa; phylum Arthropoda; class Insecta; order Odonata; family Coenagrionidae; genus Ceriagrion; species Ceriagrion tenellum. Next base: position 64,369,233 of record OY720632.1, read on the forward strand.
ATCAACCAAACATAATTTTACATGAAATATAATACATCTAACAATATCCGAGCTCGAATATAATGTGTATCGGTTAACATACTATGATACAATCTTCAACTGCATTAGGAACAGATATTATTAATTTGAGTTGGAGTTGAGGAGATATTGAAATAATCTTGACCGGAACGAATTTACGGATGATGCATGACGAATATGTTGAGGGAGGGAGTTCCCTCAAAAAATCAGATATCTAAAAAACAGGATATAATTTCCTCGCAGAATAACTCCCACAGAGCCTAGGTAACCAATTAATAGCACGTGAGAGGTTGTATACCCGAATTCACGCAACCCATTACAAGACAGGAACCAAATAACATCCACTCCTGATGCGCTCGCCAAGTGCGAAGCTCCCATCAGCAAAAGTGAATCGCGAAATGGGCCCCTCCAACTGCTCACCCATCCACCTAAACAACGAGGCACAACTCCACCCAGCTACTACGAACTTAGTATTCTTCCCCTCCCTCCCAAAATTCCTTTTCCCTCCCTTTTCATGGCTGGTGGCCCAATTCTCGCCCCAACACCCCATTCAGCAGGCTAGCAATATAGATGTAAACATGGACATTGAAAAAAGTGTAGCGGAAACAAAAAAAATGCAACTGTCTTAAACCATTCCAATATTTCTATTCTACGCCGCAGCAAACTCTTCGGACGCTCACGACGACATGCTGATGTCGTTATCGTTTGACCCATTTTAAGCCGAGTACAACCGGGAAGGCAGAGGACGAAAGTGAAGTTGCTCTCAGTAAAGTTACCGACCCTGCCCACACTATCCGACTCGTGATTCCTCCCGGTGACGTCCAAAAAGAAAAAAAGTGCGAGCGACACCAGTACATGGCATGAACATGTTTGTTGCCTTCAATGGTGTCTGGCGCAGGGAGATAAGTTTGTCTCCGCGAGCAAAGTTCAATCGTCAAGAATTGAGTTTTTCGGTTTGGATTAATAGGAAAGGGAGATTTATAAATCAAGCTTTTATGGATCGGAAGATAATTTTGAAAACAATGAAGGTCATATGAGAGAAGTATGGTACGCGGGTTATAGTTGCAAGTGCTTAAATGTGGCGGAAATGCGGAGAAAGTAGGATATGGGTTCGACAAGGATATGTTTTGTCGCCAATGATCTCCAATATTCACATTCGAAAAGCAATGAATAGCATGAAGGGAAAATTCAAAACAGGGATACAAGTGCATGGAGAAAAATTATCTTTCTAAGCTTCAATGATGGTAGTAATTAGCGCAGAAATGAAATAAGATTGAATAGAATGCTGAACTGTGATAAAACTATGACGCAATACGATATGAAGATTAAATGCTCGGAAAACAAATTGCCACGGGCGGAGGAAATCAAGAAGACAGAATCGCCGCTAAACTTAGGCAGAAAAAAAATTTCGCGAGTGGAGGAATTTCGTTATCTGGGAACAGGATCACCAGCGACGAGAAATTCAAGAAAGATATTGTGAGCACAATAGCCCAAGAAAAGAAGGTCAGAAGAGTAGTCAGACGACCGCTGGTAACACAAGCCTGGAAGAGAGGATTTCATTAAAACATAAAAAAAAATGAGGACTTCATTACAACAACAAAAAAACATTAAAGCATTTGAAACACACTTCAATAAGGCAGTAAAGTCTGAGCAGTAACAGCAGCAGAGCTAAGAAGCTTGGGGGCAATGAAGGTGTGGTTTAATCGAATACTGAAGACGATTAAATGGACGGAGAGAATTACAAATGGATAAATCCTACGAAGATTTGAATGAATGAATTAATAGTACAATAGTTGAGAAAAACCAAAAGTGGAAAATTTAACAAAAAAATTTAAATAACTTCACGTTAGTCAGTTCAACAAGATTCAGGTTTATGGTTTTAAATATAAGTAATGTTTCTTTTTAAATGATTCCAGTGAAGAGGAAGATTTAATATGAGAAGGTAATGAATTCCAAAAATTAAAGGCGGTGATGAGGAAGGAGTATAGGTAGAGGTTAGTACGGGCTTGGGGGATGTGTAGAAGGGTCGGGTCACATCGGGTTTATCATTGGAAAACACTTGTCCTGTAGGTAAATAAGTTGTATAGGTAATCAGGCGTATAGTTATGGAAGAGGGGAAAATGGAAAGGAGTTATGGCTGGAGAGAAAAGAAGCATAATGAAAACCATTTCAAGATGGAGAGACAAATTTGGACAATATTTTCGATACGATTGCCTACTGAAAACGATATTGGAGGGGACATGAATACGACATATGACAGAGGAAGGCCAAGATGGCATACATCGGGCAAATTATGAAGGATGTCAACAATTTCAGAAGAGGGACATTATAAAGCCGTTGCAGTCATTGTAATGCACGGTCGGCCACATTGAGTAGAGCAGTTATGTCGTCAAGGCGTTAAAACGAGGGTAAATGGTAAAATATTTACATGACTTAATAATCATTTATCAAAGCATGAGTGAAAATAAAATACTTAACAAAATACAGAGCCTTGTATACAACGTTAGAGGACAACTCATTCGAAACAACCGCACTAAGTTGACCATTTTTCGTAAAGAAGGAGCTCTACTTTCATAGGTCGAACTATAGTCTCTTCCTTAATCTCCGTGATTGAATTATCCATGGATTGGATTCCTAAAAATATTCATACGCCAGGAGGCGATAACCTTCCGGTATGCGGTAGTCGTAATGATTTCCTTTCGGCAATGGATGGCCGAAATTTCGTCGGCAAAGAGGCGATAACCCCCAGGAATGCGGCCTGGGCAGGACTCCACGAGTAACTCGACGAAGAAGGCCTGCTCCAAGTCCTCCCGTCCCACTCCACCTCTGCTCCCACTACCGCACATTTTTTCATACCACGGGACCAACAACGCCGGATGGACACAAAATTTTTGCGATTGCGAGGAGAGAAAAAAATATTAAACCACAACCGGCCGTCTTCTACGCGGCGGAAGAAACGCTAACGCGACGATTATGAGCAAGGACGACAATATCACTTCCGTCGACGTGGTCTAACTTAAACGTTCCCGACTCGGGCTATTATAATTTACAAAAAGGTAACGCAGAACGTTGAGAATTGATGAGGCCACTTCATTCTTCGGGTCACGCCACTGGTTTTCGCAAGCGGCAGGTGGGAGAGGGAAGGAAAAGAGGAGGTCTGTAAAAACCAGGTCCAAGTCTCGGTGCACTCGTACGCTTGCCGTGACAACTAATAATGTTTCGGTGGATTGCATCGCTCTGCTTTGTTGACGCTAGGAAGGAGGGGTGAAGGAATGGATGGATGGAGGAGAGAGGGGAGTGAAGATAGCGAGAAGAAAGCAAGACTTCTGGTGCGGATCCCTCCCAACCACCCTCCACAGTCGCCAACCTTCTTCCCATTCGCCAGACGGCGGCGAAGGATGAGGGACTTCTGCGCAGTTTCTGCCGAGAGCCGCCAACACCCCTTTTATTCGCCCCTCGTGGTGTGAGTGCCCCATAGCCCTCGCCAACCTTGAGTCGGCCCGCAGAGCGAATATCTCTCTCTCCCTCTTCCCTTCCCTCCGCACCGCCGCAGCCGCGCCTCCAACCCTCACCCTTCCTCCTCCTCCTCACTTGGTTTTATCTCTCGGCACCCTCCCCTCTACGGAAAGGGGAGGCAGTGACAAGTGGAAGGAGGTGGGTGGGGAGGAAGGAAGAAGTCTTCCTTTATTCTTTATACTCTTCCTCGCGCCTCTTCTCCACCACTTGCCTCTCTCTCTCTCCTTCTTTCTCGCTCTTCGCAGAAACGACAACGAGGAGGAGTGTGCAGAAGGAGGGCGTGGGATGACGATGCCCTTGACTGAATGGCCGAAGTCGTCGTCGTCTGCGATGCCGCGGTGCTCCCGGTATATCCTCCTCCCCGCCTAGGGGAGTCGCGTCTGCTCAGCCTGCAGGGCACACACACACACACAAAAATAAGCGCTCCCTCCATTGGGGAAATAATCGCGCCTTTTCATCCTCAAGGTATATATGGTCGATCAAAAACAAGTAGCCTTGATTATTTCTTCGATTTTTCTCCTCGAGGGACGAATGGGCTTCATGTCATCCAGACGACAGAAGGCACTACGCAGCGTGAACAAAGCTCACGGCATGATCCAAGAACGAAGTCCCTTCACGATGCGGAATGTGGAACTAGTCACAGTTATCCGGCGAGTGTCCACTATCTCTCAATTGTTTTGTTCTTAAAAAATGCAAATAGAAAAAACGCAATCTCATGACATTTTACCGCAACTAACTCTTTGCTACATCAAAGGTTGTTTACAACTACACTACACAGGAATCCGCAACAATACAAACGATCGACCAATTCAGAAGAGACAATCGGTGGTAAAGCGTGATAGCAGAGATACTACTATATGATAGGAGAGGTACTGCTATATTCACTTAGCGTGATAGCAGACTACCAAGGTCGACGAACAAAACACCTACGCCCAAAGGAGAATTCGAACCCGCGACTTTTAGGTCGCCGGTATGGCAAGTGACAATTTCTAATCTCTACGTCCCCTCCATAACTGTTTCTTAGTATCACAAAATAAAATAATTTTAAAATGAAAAACAAATTGCAAATGGGCTACACAGCACAAGAAATCTCGCATCCCACACAGCGGACGTTCACAAAGACGTCAATTTCCAAGGTTATATACGATATATGCTGTTTACTGCGGCGCGGAGTTTCCTAACACCATGAAAGTAGAGATGTATGTACGAAACACCTTAGGACGCATATGGGAAACGTCCAAAAAGATTCGGCAATGTGCCTCCTATGCTTGCAACATTCGTGAGGATAATCCACGGGTGATTACCAACAGAAGATGCGATTAAGGCGGCGGGACCGCAGAAACCGTTCTTGCCTCCATAAATGCTCATGATTTGGAGATTCGGAAGACATTAGGGCGCCAATTCCTAGCGTACAAGATAATTAATCGCACGAAAACATACAAAGGAGGAAAGATAAGGGAGTAAAGACGGACGTTGAAACGAAATAAAACTGCTATGGAAACTCCAGCGAAATCTTATTCCCATAAAACCCATTTCACGCACTCTGAATTCATTTCATACCACCAAGCATATGGCATGTTTGCAGTGGTTGGAATTGATAAAAGGATTAGTGTCCTTTTTAATTTTATTCCTCAACCTGCTCCCGGCTTCAACCAGTGATTTCATCAACTAAGGAGAAAAATGAAAAACTGGCCGGTGACCAGGAACCAGGCTCCCAGAGATGCTCACAATGCTAGATAACGACTGACACATCACTTAAAGAGGGAAAAAAATTCGGATGAAAACCGCAAATCGAAAAGGCTGATACATAACCAATACCAGATGGTTCACAGACCACACTATCCATAAGTTTACGGTTTTCAGTTAAAAATATAAAACACTAACACAATATGTTGCACGAGGTCATGTAAGATTTCATTTATTTTATACTCACATGAAGGATTACTTCTTAATTCAAATGGAATGCATCACAGACAGAAAAATTGTCAAGGTAGTCAATACTACTCATCGATACGAGTCAAAGCAGAGTACCGTCTTGCTTCCCGTCCTCGTTTGCGCGATGGAAATACAAGGTGATCTCTTTGGAAGCGTCTAAGTGGAAGGACCTTATTTGTCCTTGGTGGACGAAAACTTTCGAGCTGTCGCCCTAAGTAATCGGCACGAATAAATGGAAACATTCAAATTTGTGGCGGCGGAGAACTGACCTTGGCATGGAATAGTTTAGGCACAAGAAGATTCCGCTTTAAATGTTTCTGTAAATATCTAAATCTACGAAATACCGAGCAAGCCACCACTAGGGTGTGTGGCACTAGGGAAAATATTGAAGTCTCGAGATTATAACAATTTCCGAGCACCACTGCACACTATTAATAAATTATAAATATTTTATAGACGCCACACATTTAACATTGTGCAAGATGTATTTAACGATAAATAGGTAAGCCATTCAAAAATTTTAATTGTATATACCTCAAGGTTCGAATTTCACATTTGATGTTAGGGTGTAAAAAGAAATTATATTTTGAAGCACTACTTCTGAATCCTTCGAGTTTTTTTCCATCGTTGACTTTCACTTTGCACTTACTAATGTCCATCTTCCTAAAATTGCGGGCGGTTTGCAGGGGTTGAAGTTTTTGATCATAGCAGCGAAGGCACGGCGTGGAATCACTTGATTGACTCTTCTGAAATATCATACTTAGAAAAGACAAATAATAGCACAGACGCTATAGGTTAAAAAAAGACAGATAGTTTCGAGGAGCCTAAAATAACGGTAGTCGCTTGGCATTGTCTCCAGATATACAGGAGTTTCGTAAATTAATTATTAGAGAACTCATGGTAAATACTTCGACGAATTAAGAAAAAAATAAAACAGGGCCGTCGGCTAACGCCAATTACATGGTAGACCGTTACTGCATATAGCGGATTGATTCACGAAACTTCAGTCACACGAAAGAAAATAATGCCATTATGTTAAATGCTAATCTCGAGTTATCGAATTTCAAATCGAATCGAACATCAAATCGAGTATCGAGAATCAAAATCTTAAATGGAAATTACACTATTTACAAAAACATATAAACTCATTTATAATCATAAAACTATACGGATTCAGGTACAAAAATACAAATTCAAAACTTCGCTCAACGTTCACATATGTAGTCCAAAGATTAACAAACTCACGGGTTCAAAAGGAGAGGGTATGAAATTCCGGTCGGCTTCTAAGCGCCAAAACCAGCAAACTTCCATGCTACTAAGAGAAAAATGAGTACCTAAATGAAGTTAAAATCGAAACCAACGCAGGCCAAGAAGATAAATAACACACAGATGCTTTTGAAAAACTAGTATCCCCAGCAATAATTCCACGGCTATCTGAAATCATTTGCTCATAAGAACCAATTATTATCTCATCACGTTTGGTTCTCCATTAAAATGACACGTGATATTCCCCGGTGAATTTTGCAACGACAGTACATAAACACACTCGGAATTCACGTATGCCGAAAGGCTCCATAGTTAATAATACACGGTTGATTTATTTGTTACTCCACACACGGGAGAAAACCTAACACATCTGTTACACTTACTGAAAATACCACAAGAAAGTTCACAATTAAGTATAAAGTCAAAATGGATCTTGAAAATATATGCGACATTTTGTGCAAATTATGAACATATAAAAATCGAGATTGATATAGAAGATAAACGGAAACAGCACTTAAGACTTAAACCAAAGAAAAATAATACTTAAGGAATAGAAACACTCAAGTTATAGATTAATTAAAACTTGACTCAGGTTTATGACAACATCTGCAATTTTAAATTTAATCAATTTTTTCTCCATTCTCAGAACAAATTGCACACAGTAACATATCGATAAAAAATACCGTCATTTAACCTGAATACAAGAAGTACATTCCAGATCATGCTTTACCGTACTACTTCCCATGAAGACGTAAAAGAAATACTCTTAACCCTATCACGTGGTCAACTCTGAAGTGATCCCGCGTCATAAATATACTTCAGACACACCGAACGCTGATGGAACAAACAAAAGAAGCTGTTTACTCCGGGGGAGAGCCATGAGCTGAGCTATTAGCACAACGCAGTGACACACAAAAGGGCTCCATTTCCAAAAGAGACGTGACTCAGCCCTCTTTATCTGCTCCCCACACTTGCGGAATGAAACTAAGATAATGGTGCACGTGTACATTCACAGACACACGAAAATAGTCAGCACCGCAGACAGCGCGGAGAGGAGAGCCCTTATGAAAGAAGAGAGACAGAGGGATCGGTGAGGGTGAGTTAAAAAAACTAGGCGAATTTGGGGTTCCACGACCTCATCCCGCCATTTTCCGAAATAGAGAGATTGTGAAACTCTTTCTGGTGCTTAGCGCTCGCGGGTCCCACAAAGACGACGTTGATTACCCGTTGGTTGGGAGACTTTTTCCCTGGCACACCCCGAATAGCAAAACAGCCGCGACAAACGACCCACTGGGTTCGCCACGCTGGCAACTCGAAGCCAAATAGGTTCTCTACGGCTAAAATTCGGCAAAAGCGATTTCGGCGCTCCAGATGGCGAGTACCTCCCGGTAATTACATTTTTGGCTTGGAGCATGTGTTGGAATCCCTGAAGTAGGGTAGTGTGAGAATAGGCAAATCACGCCGAATGAAATTCAGCAACACTAGACCTTGGCGAGGGTGTCGCGTATATTCGCATTAAAATCGTTGTATGATCTCTAATATGAGGGAGATACCAAAATTCCGGGAGAGAGCAAAAACAGTGATGCTTGACAAAACCACCATAGCGGTGGCTTGCATGGTATTTCGTAGGTGTAGATACCTGCGACAGCTGCCACATAAGAACGTAGACAAGGAAAATAGTTTTTCAATCTCCTTCCTCTCTACGTAGAGAAGCAGAGGATCAGCTAACTTCATGGTCAAAGACAAAACCAAGGAACCGACATCAAACAGCTGGTATGAATAACAACCCATTACAGACCTAGACTTGACTTGAGAGACGGATCTTTTTAAATATGTACATACATTCCTACTCAATTCTGATAAGAAAATATGAATAGTTTGAGAGCAAAAATGAGCTTTAAATGTTCAGAAACGACACAAATGGATTATTTATTATGGATGAACGACATGTTATGGATTAATTTAGAAGTATTTATATCATCTGTAGTATATACAACCATCGTGTGGTGCGTGTTGATGGAAGTTATTTCTACACAGTAGTGCATGTTGGTGACAAGTAAACCCCAGCCAAACACCCTTGAGGTGGCTTGCAGAGTAATATTTAAATGTATGTAGATGAAATCTCCAGCCATCTACATAAAAATGACTTGCTAATGCTCTTACAAGGTCGTTACCTTCCTCGCAGTATTTCGGCGCGAAAAGGAATGATCCTCCTTGCATAGGGAGCGTTAGAAAAATGACCCCCAACTATTGTATTTTGCTCATACATTACACATTTTTTATATATATGCCACAAAAGTTTCTCACGGAAAATATACATCGAACACCTTTTTGATGGAAATGGTATCATGGGCTTTATTATTGTCCATGATTTTCCTATGTAAACAAATGATCTAGATACACATATCCCCAACCATTACATATCTCGATATCCTTTACCTCAGAATTCGAGGGCGTGGATCATCACATCCTGAGACGTTTTCCTAGAGAATGTGTACACCTATAATTAATTATGGTATTTCGTAGATGTAGATAATTCGGGGAGCGTGATACTCCATCTTACAAACTTATTCTCCGCTAAAATAGTCAAACACGCCAAAGGGGTCAAGTGGCTTTTTTTTTAATCTTCAAAAATAATTAACCATCCGAAAATTTACAAGATGCGCAAAGGGGGGAGACAAAACATTCAGCATCTTGTGGGATATTGGTAATTATGTGGTCGTTCAAGGAGAGGTGAATCCAATTCTGTGCCACCAAAATGGCACGGGAGCATAGCCTCGGTTCATTCTCAGGTTGAGAAATAAACGGGGAATAAAGAGCCTTTAAATCTATCGATTTATATTCTAATAACCCACGATCGATTAAATGTGCCTTAATTCCTTTACTACAGAAGTACCACGATGGACGTATCGATACAGATTTTGGGCCTATGGTGGCCAAGGAACTCGAGTTCACCAGCTTCATTTTAAAAACTAAAATCTCGCTTGCTCTATTCGTGAGTTAAAAGACTCGCTAACTCATGTCTTCCATAACGCATGCAGCCTCGTTTCTTCACACGGCGATAATAAAAACAATCTGGAGGATCTTCAACGGGCTTGATTCGATTTACCTCATTATTCGATAAGTTATCGATGTATATTCAAATAGAGACCTTACTAATGTAAAATAAACTTTTACTATGCCTACTTAAAACTTAACTTAAAATTGATTTAAATTAAACTTAACTAAATTAAACCCTAATGCATGTTTCTAAATCTGATGAGTAGTGCTAACACCATGTTTTCCATGTTCCCTGCATGTCTCCGGTGTCACATTTACATAGTTACAATATAGATTACTTTAGTAGATTCTGTAGCATTTGTAGCAGACCCATTGTGTAGATCGTGTTGGTGAAAGTTAATTCTTCACTCTAGTTCAAGTCGGTGATCAGTCAACCCCTGCCAAACACCCTCGTGGTAGATTGCACGGTAATAAGTAGATGTAGATGAACTATCAATAAAAGATTTGAGACACGAAACAATCCTGAGAAGTATATTCATTCGCAATTGATTGGGGGTTCATTTCTTATTCGTTATTTCGTTTTGTTTTTATTGCCTACTACTCCAGGAATCCTGAAATTCCAGCATTCACTAGATATATTAAATGTAATAACCGAGATCACAACATCAGTTTGGTACTTTTTGTTTACCTTGGAGTACCTGATTCGATAAACCTCTTACTAGATCATTCCAAAAACATTGATTGTTTGGTGGTGACTTTTTCGACGGGTCCCAAAAAATCTAAACATACAGCATAAGCTTAAGATCACCTTTCCCTATATGTCACCACATGACAAATAAACATGTCCTACTGAATCTACCCTTTTTAATTCCGTACTCTTAATGGCTAAATCATTTGTTCCTTTTAAGGAAGACTGTTACCTGAGTGCTATTCACATTACGAGATCTTAGATTATTTATAGAAAATGATGATGGTGACCTTTCTCCATTGAGACAAAGGCTTACCTTCCCACACTAGCAAAAAAAACGCTTTCTCTCAATGATGTAAATACCAGCAAGAGCACTGGCAGATTTATCAACGGTATTTTTTAAGACCTTTCGTGCTAGACTCCATACTGGGTTATAGATAAAAAATCTAAAGTACAAAGTTGAAGAAAGGAATAAAAGGTACTGCTAGATAAAAGATGATTCTTCAGAGACGTTATATCTACCTGTTTCATTAATGCCGAAAAAATATCCCCCTCAACTTTTAGAATCAACTGATATTCATCTCTCAATCAAAGTTCTTGAATTCTATTGATACACAAGAGCACATCATCTTATCAATCGAAAAGCAACCTTTAACGTGACCAGGTGCACAATACTAAGCAAACAGAAAGTACCACTCGACCTCGTCTGAAGGTTGATTAAAAACGGAAAATGATCCCACACATGCTGAATTTGCGCGCTACAGAGATGCACCATGCGCGCTAGAAATTCTAGTCAACATACCAGCTAACGCCTTTCGCATTCAAGGGTAACGATTGCCTCAACAGTCAGCCGCAAATAACACAGGGAATTTGTAAACCAGCAGAAATCTAAGGATGAAATTTCTGCGGGTGAGAATGCCAAATAATGACGCACGGCTCCTTAAACAAAAGAATGCTATATCACGCATGCATCAATTTCACAAACAAGCCTAAACACCCTCTGATTGAAATGAAAGCCCATTGTGTCATCCACAGGATTAAATTCACCAAAAAAGTGCAAATCAAGCATTGAATTCATGAAAATTGAAAAATATTATACCTCCTGAGACATGTTCTAGTGCATAAAAAAGCGCACGGTGAAAATTTATAAAAAGTAGAGGTACTTCGTTTACCAAAATTCGCAACTCCGCGGAAAATATGCAGTAGTACATTTGATGGAGTAAGCTTTTCACAGGTAAGCTTTTCACAGGAAACTCAATAGCCATAATAAGAAGTACTACGTAAAAGCAATAATTTAAACTATTTTGTTCATCTGCTGACTATTTCTCTCATTAAATCTCTCATTCTCTCATTTATTTATTTATTTAAGTAATTGCTCACATACAGCATTTCTGCCAGTTTACAGTGTCGCAGTAACAATAAACACGTAATGTAGACGTAGACAAACAAACAAAACAAAGAGTACATGATAAAAATATGCAAACAAACCAATAAAGCAAAGGTGGAAAGGGAGGAAAGAGGGAGTGGTTTAGTTATTTCCCGAGAAATGGGACATGGAAAGATTGATGAATGAGTTGGAAGAGAGCAAAAAGGGATCAATGTTATCAGGCAGAGAATTGAGAAGTGAGGAGAAGCGGTAGTGAAGGGAACGCTTGATACGGGATAGTCTAGGGATAGGCACATGGAGTAATGAGTGCGTACATGTGGATCGACAAGGAACTCGGAAATTAATGGAGGAAAGCAATTCAGGACAATCAATATTTGAGTTCAGAATGTTGTAAATAAATTTTAAATCGGTTTTGATTCTTTGATTGCAGGGATTGGGGATGGATAGAGAAGATAGGATCGAATCAGTAGGCATGTTGCGTAAGTGGGAAACTCTGTCTTTTACTATTTTAGCAAAGAAACTAGTTACGCTGTTAAGAGTGGCGAGATTAGTTGGAGCAGCGATCGACCATATGTATGAGCAATATGCTGTGAGTGGAAGAACAAATGCTCTAAAGTATGATTGTAGGGCTTGGGGGTTAGTGATTTCCGTGAAGCGGTAAAGGAGACCTAAGAGGGACATGGCTTTGCTTTTAATCAATTGAATATGGTCCAAGTAGGTTAGTTTACTATCTGTTAAAATACCCAGATCCTTCACTGAAGAAACGCGATTAAGAGGCTCAGAATTAATAGCATAATTAAAATTAAGAGTATTTTTTTTAGAGAGATGGAAATAGTATTGCATTTAGTGGAGTTTAAATTCAGCTTCCAGGTATTGCACCATTTAGAGGTCATATCTAAAGCATTTTGAAGGTCTTGGAAGTCTGAGGTACTATAAATTTGTTTGAAAATCTTGCAGTCATCAGCATAAAGAAGGGTATGATCTTGGGGGGGGGGGGGAGAACAAGGGAGGCCAGGTCGTCAATGAAGAGGTTAAAAAGATATGGCCCCAGAACACTACCCTGAGGAACACCAGATGTTACCGGGGAACAGTGGGAAGAGGTGCCTGAAAGTATTTACCGCTGAGTTCTATCACTGAGAAAAGACTTGAGTAGATCAAGATAATTGCCGTGTACGTTGAACCGCTGACTAAGCTTGTGAAAAAGGAGGGTGTGGTCGAGAGAGTCGAAAGCTTTAGAGAAGTCAAGAAAGATGGCATAAAGTTGTGTATTCTTCGCTATTGCGCTGACAGCATGGTGTTGAAATACAGAAAGATTAGTCAGACATGAACGACCTGGAAGGAAGCCATGTTGATTATTGGACAGGAGAGGAGATGTAAAGTAATATAGTCTGTTGAGGATAATCCTCTCAGTGACAGAGGATGGAATTGGAAGCAGTGAAATTGGTCGATAGTTGAGAACGTCGCATTTAGGGCCAGTTTTATGTATAGGAATAATGTTTGCCATTTTCCATTGGATATGAAAGACCCCGAGTGAAAAGCAGCGATTCAATAGGAGGCTCAGCGGGGTCGCGAGGGAGGAGGCGCAGTTATGTACAAAGATAGGACTGAGACCATCGGGACCAGGGGAACGGTGGAGAGGGATTTTGGAAAGAAATTGAAGTACCTCCTGGGGATCGGTCTCTATGTGGGATACAGTGGGTTGTACTTGATGTGAGGGGATGGTCATTGGTAGAAGGGAGATTGGATAGGGGGATTAAACAATCGGAAAAAAATTTCATAAACAAGCAAGATCTATCCGAGCCCACAGCACTAGTAGTTTCGTAAGTCACTGTCTCCGGAATTCGGGGACGATTACGACGGCGATTCACAAAGGACCAGAATTTTTTGGGGGTGGAGGTAATAGATGAGCACACACCCTGCGCATACTTCTTCTGGTCACGACGGATGAGAGCCTTTGAATGTCGACGGAGCTCAGTGAAAGTGCGCCGAGTGTGTTTAAGAAATAAGCAAGCCTCCTATATTTGATTATTAGAGTAAATTATTAGAGGGGAGAAGATTTTATGTATGTTGCTCAAGGCGGTACTATCCGTTGAAAGTTCAACAAATTGTCGCACAACTCCAAACTCAAGGTGAAGCCATTTCGAAAAACTTGGTATAAAAAATTAAGGTACAGTTCTATTTTCATTAAATCGCTTAATGGCAATCAAATCAAACAACTTATACTACAGTCTTGCAGGAAGAATTTTGCAGTGGGAAATATATTCCTCCAACAAGTATTTAGTAAAGACATGTTCAATAAGAAACAAAAATTATCACCGGTTTCATCGTTTAAAAACCGGAAAATATCCTAAATCGCTCACTAACAGATTAGTTTTCGACGAACCAGAATTATACATGAGGATGCTCAAACAACCAATATTATTGCAAAAAAGTTAAGACGTTTTCAACTTTTTTAAAGAATAAACTATAAAGCCATAGTATTTAATCGGGTAACATCAATATACAGGGAATCGTTGCCAAGTTTGTGGCGAGAATTTTGGCTCACCAATAGAAGCAAAATCGCCTTAAGGTCAGCAAAGAACAAAAATAGCGTGCAATAAAGAACAAAAATGGCAACTTCGTCTAATTTCTTTACCTAGAGGTAAGTTCTGCGTAGCAAGAGGGCAAGGGTACGACCCATAAACTAAACAATACTCACTCCAGGATAAGAAAACACGAATCATCTCCGACAAAGACACGGCACAAAAAGAGCAACGTGAATTTATAACAATTTTGCTGACATTGATGTAAGAATGAGCAGGGAATTCGATGCGTCAGAGCAGTATCATTTCAATTTTTTCAATCTTTTGTAATTACGAGACCACTGTTGTAAGAAAGACTTCATAAGGAAAGGACCTCATAAATGAGTTTATCACCACTGGCTCAAGAATTTTTCCAGCAGCTTTTAGTATGAAACTTTAGTAGTGCCTACATTTCCATTCGCTCTTCATGGCCCCTTGACCCTTCCAATTCAAATGCGAGTAAGATTTTGACGCTCAAAGGATCATTATCCCACATAACAACACCGAAAGATTCGACAATAAAGATAAAATAAGGAAGATAGACACTGCAACAGATAAATTTAAATAATCACCTATCCTTTACTTCCGGACACTTGTTTGCACATCAGAACAAAGACAATGCACCCGTGAATTCAAATGCAAGGTAATTGAATCAACACCAAACACATTTTCTTTTACACCAAAACAACACTGGTAAACTAACACGTCCTTGTTTCAGTTCGCGGGACATAACAAATACAGAAAATCATAGTGACATCTCACACCAACAGAATGAGAATCAAGCTGAAGAAGCCAGAAAAATTCTGTGAGAGAATTAGTTATTGACGAATGTGCCGGAAAAAAAACTATCCAGGGAACACATTTCGATCACGAAATGAGAGCATTTCTATTGGAAGGGAACAACTCAGAATTCGACATTGATCTATTGCGAGCTTTTAGACTCCCTTAGAAACCGGAGGAATTTTTGGTCGACTTTAGGGAGACTTTTGGGTAGCAACTAGGGGAATTTTCAAAAGGGAGATGGGGAGAAAAAGGGATCCCTCTGAGATTTAGCCTTGAGTAGAGTTGTATGAAGTGGATGAGGCGGAGAATGCGAAGTAGAAATAGGAAGGGGTGGAGGAGAACGTGCGTAAGGAGTCCTTCCGAGTCGTCGAGGCGTTTTGCTATCTTTAGCCTCGAATGGAAAACCTTCCCTAAGCTCAAACTCACCCACCCACCCCATATCTCCCATACACTGCCCGTCCTCCCTTCCTTCTTCCTCCCCTTTCACCACAGCATCCTACCGCCCTCCATAACCTTCAACTTCACCCTTCTCCTTCAAATTTGTCGCTCCAGATGCCCTAAGTGCCTCTTAAAATGAAACCTAACAACATCTCTGACCATTTAACAGAGAGGCGAAGTTATTTGGGATTAATGAAGAGCCGGAGGTAAAGTTCTAACTGTTCCAAACTGAGTATTAAAGATTTAAAAGTGATCAACAACGCATTCAACGAAATATCTGTGAAAAAAAGCAGGAAGGCCAAATCATTTAGGTCAAAGATTCCTCTTTTAGGGACGCAAAACAGTCATGGATCGCGTTTATAATTATTTTATCTTAACTTAAAGAATTACAACCTCAGGAAAATGAAATTTTGAACGTAAGTTTTACAACTTTCTGAGTTTTACCTGCGCTTGGTTTCGATTTCACAGAGATATCAACAAGTTGATTGCGAGTGTTGATGAAATAAATAAAAACGTAATCAAAATTTAGTTTTAATTATCAGATAAATTGTCGAATCAGATTCGAGGAAAAAATTGGTTCCTAAGCGATCATTTTTAAAGATAATAATTGACGCGATCACCGGAATCCAATTGAATGTCACAAATACTGCCCATTTATATGTTATGCCAATTATGTTCCGAGTGAAAAAAGGAAGCGAGGGCTTTTTCATGTATGAAATCAATAAATCGCCATAGGAATTGAAATTGTTCATTGCTCTTGGACTATGCCGTCCGTTAAGAGCATACAAAAAATACATCTACATCTACGTGAAGGCCTGCGAGCCACCACGAGGGTGTGTGGCAAGGGGTGAAGATCACCAAACAAGCACTACTGGCATGCAAGAAGGATATTTAAGGGATATATGCTAGATAATAGAGTCACATGGAGCTAAATACAGTGATATGATATGATAGCTCACTCAATACACAATGATTTACATTTAAACAGCTGATACTTTTTTCATACAATAAATACTAAAAGCATATACAATAAAAAGGAAGTGAGATCACAAAATCCTCTCTCTATTATCAAAAACAAGCCAAAAACTTATGACTATTTCAAACCTCTTGAAAATTAATTAAGTCTAATGCGGAGTCGTAAATATCTTCAATGAATTGTGTTCCCATAATGCACTCTAATAACCAAGGGCTACACCCATTAAATGACACAATTAGCACACAAAATCTTTTTCATTTTGCATAACAAGTTAAGAAATAGCCTAGAGTGAAAAAAAATTATATCAAGCCACATTACAAACTAGGAGTAAAAAAGATCAATCACAAGTGAAATACCAGAAACTGAGTTTAATATATAGTAATCAGTATACGTATCTACATCCACGTACATCTACGTAATACCCTGCGAGCCACCACGAGGGTGTGTGGCAGGGGGTGAAGATCACCAAACATGCACTATTGACATGCAACTACGATATTTAATGGACACATGCTAGATAATAGGGTCACATGGAGCTAGATGGTTAGTATCTACATAATAAGGAAGGGATTATTGGTTGTTATTACATGCATCATGCACTACAGACTACTCAAACTATATTTCACCTACCTATCCCTTTGCTACGCTGCCTATTGTTCTCTCTTATAGTACGAGGGAAAAATGACATTTTAAATCTATCGGTACGACAATCTTTCTCTCTAATCTTGTTAATATGATCAAACTTAGCATAATACGCAGGGGTTCTCAATATATATTCTATATATATATATATATATATATATATATATATATATATATATATATATATATATATATATATATATATATATATATATATATATATAATTTCTAACGTCATCTGTGAACAAATCGGTTTCGAATTTACTTAAAAGGTTTAACCTAAATTTTAACCTGCGTTCTGATAGTAATTCCCATCCTAGTTCTTCTATTAAGCTCGTAACACTTATACAATTATCATAACGGCTTTTAACAAATCTAGCGGATCTCCTTTGCACACGCTCTAATTCTTTTATCATACCTTCCTCGTACGGATCCCATATACTAGCGGCATATTCTAAATGAGGCATGACAAGTGTAAAAAAGCTTCTTTCTCGTACTCTCTCATCGCATTTGCCTAGAATCCTTTTTACGAATCCTAATCTACGATTTGCTACACTAGATATTTCTCTGAATTTCATGTCATGTTTCCCCCATGACATGTCTTCAGTGATGGTGACGCCTAAGTATTTGATACATTCTACGTTAGATATTTTCTTTTCTTTGGTGCTATAATTATTCCGGGGAAAGCCTATTTTTTTGCAAAAGTTCATTATCACGAATTTCTTTAAATTTAATTCTAGCTGCCAACTATCACACCAATCATCAATCGCATCTAAATCCTTA
This sequence comes from Ceriagrion tenellum, assembly GCA_963169105.1. Classification (NCBI taxonomy): domain Eukaryota; kingdom Metazoa; phylum Arthropoda; class Insecta; order Odonata; family Coenagrionidae; genus Ceriagrion; species Ceriagrion tenellum. Next base: position 64,387,226 of record OY720632.1, read on the forward strand.
GCTAAAGACTGACTGTCCTCTTCATTTCTAATTTCCTTATACACTATTGTATCATCTGCAAAAAGACGGAGCTTGCTATTTTTAGTACTGTATCAAGTCATTTACGAAGAGAAGAAATAAAATCGGGCCTATCACGCTTCCCTGGGGATCACCCGATGTAACTTTTACTTCGCCTCAGCTGACACCATCTAATACCACTCTTTGAACGCGTTCATGTAAGAAGTCTCCTATCCAGCCTACTATATTAGTATATCCCGTATGATGCTAACTTCGCAAGTAACTTACAGTGGGGAACCTTGGCAAACGCTTTTCTAAAGTCAAGAAACGATGCGTATACCTGTACGTTACCTTCTCCGGAAACTAAAATATCATGAACGTATAGGTATACATAAATCTAGTGTAAAATTGAATGCGGTGTAAAGTAACAAATAACGATTGATATGAAGATAAAATAAAAATTAGGATTAAGAGAATATAGACATGAACACCTCGACCGAAAATGTGTTCGTTAGATAGAATCGCATCAGCCCTAATATTGCGCAGAAGACTAGTTTAAAAGAAATCACAGGTCACGCCAGTTTTTCACAACTAGAGGTCAGTGTATCACACAATAGCGAAGTTATGCCACAATAAACACAATGACGTGGGATTAATACAATGAGAAGACACGATAGAATAACAATTCCTCAGAAGAAAAAATTTTGCCACGTAGTTTGAGGAAAATACAATGAAAGAATTGCATCTTTGCTTGACAAGCACGCAAAACAATAAAAGTAAGCTTCTGATACCCGGCCAGTCATTGTCAACACTAACCGCAACAAAGTGAAAAGACTATCCTTGGATCAGATCAAAAGTTTTCAAGTAAACATTCATTACGAAAATAATCAGGAATTTTCAGAGGAAAAATAGTCTATAAATATTTTAAGTAATGGCGGAAACGGTAATTCATAAGTGTCAATTCATATTAATTCATAATAAAAAAATGAGAAATTAGAGGTGTTGCAAAAGCTTTGGTCGATGTTTCAGCGTGGAAGAGTCTCTCACCGAGACGAGTGCCTCAAGGTCCTTGAGTGCAGCGCGGAAGAGCGTTCCGCGATCTGGTGGTGTAGGAGCAAACTTACTCAGGCCATGTACGGCTAGCGACACAATAGGAGATAGTTAGCGCCCGGGTTTGATTGAATGTGCAACCTGGATCAGATGCTTTGCACAAAATACAATAAAAAAACAATACAATAAAAAACAATGATGCTTTGCGGGAATTAGGGTGGGAATCTCTGTCCGATCGAAGGGGAAAATATAGGTTAAATCTTTTACGAAATTTTGTTGTAGACTATTTCTTGCCGGACGCCTTTTACTTCGTAATACATGAGCACACACCCTAGTGGTGGTGCTAAATGTCGGCCCCGGTGGCGGCAAGGTAAAGTCCTCGCCTGCTAACCCGAGGGTCGCGGGTTCGAGTCCCGCCTGGGTAGAATATGCCTAGGACATGGGTGTCTGTGTATGTAAACTGGGTTGGGGGAAGAGGGGACGGTTCTGTCCCATCTAACCGAGGATAAATAAAAATATGAGGAAATGAGGACGTTCAAAATATTTTCCTAGAGCCAAACTATTATGGTAGAAACTATCACAGGAATAAGATTAAGAAAACAGACTGCAAAACCGATAGATTTAAAATGTCACTTTTCCACTCACAATAAAAGACCATAATACTTGCGATAGATCAGTTTTACGATGCTAACTAGGTTAAATAGGTTTTTTCAGTAGTGCTAAATATCTTAACATGATTATTAGCTACTAACCTCGCAAGTAATCTCCGGTAATACTCTTGCATGATTTTGTACCTTTTAGTAGTTTTATGCCTCATTAGTAATACTAACTAGTAGTTGTATCTTTAGTAGTGCACTGCATGGTAGCATGCTCTACGTATCACTCTCTTGGTTTCTGGTTTGACTGCGCACTGATGTCCTGACTGCTTTTGGCCAGCACCTGGCATTCAGAGGAACTTGCGCGGTTCTGATTTGAACTAGGATGAGTACTGCATGCCTGGTGTGGAATCACCCCGTGCCACACACCCTAGTGGTGGCTTGCACGGTATTCGTAGATGAAGATGAAATACTTAAAGAAGGAATATATGGAGCAGAAATAAACCTGATTTACATAAGTCTTCAAAACACTTTTCAAGGATCTTGAAAAGACTTATCTAATACATAAAAAGGTTTTTCAACCAATGGGTTTAACAATGTACCACATTGCACAATACATTAATTCCAAGCGATATTTTCAGATTTATTACCACAATCATCTCGGAAATAAATTTCGAAGTAGGAAACACTCAACTTTGCCGCAATTATACTCGCGATTATTTAAGTGCTGAACCTGTCATCTGTTTTTCACTCAAAAAAGTCATTACATTTAATCACGTCACACATGAAAGTAGCAGTAATTGGCTCTAAAATAACTTGTGAATTGAAGTAATCTCGCACCGTAAGCTCTCGAAACACCATTTCAAGAAAACGCAAAACGTACACTCAAGTTCTGTTTAAGGTTTCCGCGTCGAGCAGGTATTTTTCTGTTTCTTCTACCGGGATTGGGCCACGTCGTTGTCGGAAAAACAACGATGCGGCCGAATCCCGGAAGATGACATGGAAATATATACTCAAGGTATAGTTCGCACCCACTACAATAGGCCACCAACCTAAGAAGTAGTGTTTCAGTAAATTGGAAATCGGCGCAATAATCAAACCTAACTCACACATATGCAACACAAAAATGACTGGTATTTCATAATGAATCACGGAAATGGCAATTTTCCACTAGATAAGGTTTTTAGGACCATGGTTTCGATGCACTGCATCATCATCAGGTACATACACAAAAACAGATCGGGTATATATACAAACTATATCTGATCTGTTTTTGTGTATGTACCTGATGATGATGCAGTGCATCGCAACCATGGTCGTATTAAACCTTATCTAGTGGAAAATTGCCATTTTTGTGATTCATTATGCTGATCTTCCACCATATCACGCCTGACTTCTCTTTTTGGCAGGCATTTCTATTTTGAAATGCCATTTTTTCTCACACACTTTAAGGTGTTTCAAACCATGTGCACAGAAACTTTTACAGAAGTTTAAATTAAAATTGAAATTATGATTTCCGATGCTCAAGTGTTTATCGTCCGACATTTTGCGGTCAACACGTCGATAAAGGGTTCCTACACAACGCAGAATTATTTTTACCCACGAACGAAGTATAAGTATAATTTAAGTAAATTCATTGAGCGCAAGGCAAAACTCAAATTTTGCGAAGGACTCTCACTTCCCACGCCTACACTGGCTACCTAAAATAGACTTCGTCAGAAAAGCATAATGATTTCAAGAAGCATAACAGAATAAATAGTTTGACTAATTTTGACAGTGTCGACGTGTACTACGCATCGCTAGCATAAAAAGAACCTACTTTAAGCTTGACTTGCAGCACTACTTTCTCCAGATAATCTTCCCCCTAAATACAGTTACCTATTCATGAACTAAAATATAAAAAAGTTAACAGAAGATTAGATTATTTAATCCCTTTTCGAAACGGGGACAGAAAGGTATGGAATGTTGCATACAGCACTTAAGCTTGAATTACGTTCTAATTCCTCACGATGACAATTATAACAATTTCAATCAAAGATTTGAATCCCTTTCCATTAGGTACTCGGTTAATTTATTGAGGAAGGCCTGGAAATATCAGAGAAGTGTACTCCAAGATTAAAACTAAAAAAATAAGGGAAAGAGACCGGTGAAGAAGTAATGGGTAAGCTAAGTAAGAAGATTTTTTTATAATTTGAATATATTATTGATTTATTAAATAGGATGCCTTTCACCTATTCATTAACAGGTAACCCCAAGTTGGGTTGATACAACTAACACAGGGTTGATCGATAAGAAACTGTAATTCATAACGAACTTTTACATACACTCGCGTTCATAGACAAAGAAGCATTCACTTCGTTGTTATCTCACTGAATATACACACTCATTTGGATATGCATTTTCCCATACCCTAGAAGAGAAAAACAGGCGGAATGGAGTCAAGCTCACTGGGAGAAGGCACCAATGCATAAAATAACGCACATTCAAGACTTAATTCGCTCAGATGATCTAGTCATAATGATGGCGGGAAGACGTGAGCAGGAAATTTATGCGGAATGATTAGAGAAATAACCGCGAGTCCCTGCACAATACGAGACTATAAAACGCCGACGTTTTAGTTAAGCCAGCAGTTAAGGGGGCGGAATGGCGTGACAGTTGAAGTGAACACGGAATTGTCTACACTGCAAAGTTAACTGCAGGTAGGGCCACGTAGCTGCTGACTGGAAAAAAGCACATTCGTCGCCTCACACTCCACGTCAAGCGAAATAACTGCAAGTCAAAGCAGCCACTTAGCAAACGGTTGCTATGCAGGTCATTCCCTGAGCCATGCATCTCCTCTCAACTAAGCACTGATAGTCCAACACCAATCATTGGTTAACTGACCGCTCTATGTGCAACCGGTCGACAATGACCAAATAAGAAATAAGAGCCATTGAATAGCACCAAACATCAAATTTATTCCAAATAAAAAAAGAAAAGTCATCTGGCCTTAATAGGTACATACCAAGAGGTTGCATTTTTCCAAAACTATGTTACTCTAAATGAAACGGCAAGTTACCTATGCAAGCATAGAAGGTAGTTCAAATTAGATTGCAAAATAAAAAAGGGAAGTGAAAGCCCAGCGAACACTTCTAAAAAGCACCATAATTTCATGCAAAGAGGTAATGAAATAAATGCATTTATAATCTGTAATAATTAGCAAAGTTACTGACGCAAATCTTCGTACTTCTGTATTTTTAACTTCGTTTAAATGAATAACTCTGGGTTTGCCCTTTGACAAACTGATATTTCTGACAACAACAACGACGAATTTCATTAGCAATGCAGATGCTTCAGCTATGATAATTTCTATTCCATTGGCATTTCTGACAATAAATTAGTTACCCCACATCAACAGTAAATGAACTCTTTCCATAAAACGGGATTAATTTCCAAAAGGCTCAACCTATAAGATAATTTTCTTCAATTCACACATAAAATCTCTTTCGAATCTTCGAGGCTATGTGGTGCATTTTTTTATCCGGAGTCCTATCCACTCCGAAATAATTCAAGCCTCACCTTTCCTGAGCTTTCATGATAAATACCGACTTTCTTCTTTAATTATTAGGTTAAATATTTGACTTAACTCATTTTTCTCCGAGCTAATTAGCCGAGGAAAGTCGATCATCTTGCTTGAAATCTAAAAATAAATCACCTTCGATATCTACACCGACTATTTCGGCTTGGAAAATAATTCCGTGTTGGTAATTGGCCTTCAGCAACGTAAATCTCAAAGTAAACAAACCACACACCGTTTCGAGCGCAAGAGAGATGGACGATACAACCTCGACCGAGTGGGATGAGAGCCCGTAGCCTTAAAGTTTTGGAAGCATCACCTCCACCCCACTCATCGCGAATTAATGAACGCGTACACAGCCCGGGCACAAGCTCATTCATCTTAAGGCCTTCGCGAAACAACGAGACCTTGAGGATGCGAGGTGAAAACTTGGATGAATGTGCTACGAGGAGATACCACGGGAAATGCCCTGGGAAAATTTTAAGGGCCGGAGCGAGAAAAGTGATCAAATGAAAAGATGCAATAACAAATTAACTGGAGGCGAAAAACTAACAAAAGCACATAGAAGTTTCATGGGAACCATAACAGATTTAAAATACGAGCTTAGACGTCTCCATGGCGCGAATTTGACACTAAAACTTTATAAAAATGTTTTATTGGGATAATGAATTCGGTTGGCATGTGTTGAGAGATATTGTCACCGTGCAACGAACACAATTCAAACTATACCTAGGTTTTTGGCTAATTTACTGCATAACTGACGAAATATATGCAGTCGTTTGAGCATTTAAATGGCTCCCGTATTCCCATTTGGTATCGTCCTCATAGTCATTTTTATATTTCAAACTATGATTACATAAATCGAGAGAATTATCTCACCATAACAGGACGAAAAACTAAGAAAGCCAAATAAACTAAAAGACGGTATTTAATTTGGACTGTCTTCACCTGCAGATACCAGAGTTCCTTACTTCCGGTGAAATGCAAGGATGGATTTTAAAAAGAGGTTCGGATAATAAGAAGGAAAAGTCCATCCACTCATCACGCTGAGGGCCTAGGAGTCAATGAATGGTTACGGCACCAAGCTGAAGGTGTGTGGCCACAGGGGAAAGACTTACTCTTTCACAGGAATGAACATGCGCCTACTGCTATAAAAGATAGTCAAGGAGGGTCCGGAGTAAGGATGGAGTGCTACAAATCAGCAATCAAGGGCATTAAAAACTTGGCAATTTGGATAAAAAACTTATATATAAACAAATATGACCACAATAACAATTTGAAAGAGGTTGATTTTCACTTTGAGCGTAAATTTTATGTTTAGTTAATTTTGTTTACTCATTAAGAGCGTCTAATCCCGGAAGGAATACACATAGAGGAAGGTAAAAATTCCGAAAATAAGTATACAAAATAATTTCTCTAAAAAGGAAAATAACGAGCATTAGAACGCTGCTTGCCCATTCATTAATGCTAAGCCGCGGATGTTACATACAATTAGCAGTAGAAAAGATAACTGCGCGGCGTTGGGGCATAACAAGTCACATCATCAACCTCAAATTGCGAAGTTGAGTGAAATAAAAGTAATTGTGAACTGTGGAGCTCCGTATAGACGGAGATAACATAAGAGCGAAACACGCAAAATGCAGCCCGCAATGATGAGGCATGGCATTCCCGAGTTCGTGTCACGCACAAGCGAGAAAGATGCTCAGTTCAGCACTTCGGCCGTCAGAGCGCTTATAAATTGTAATACAAACATTTGAGATAGAATCAATGAAGAACGACTTGGGGAATACCTCACTCATGGGGAATAACGCTGAGGTTTCAATCGACAAACCCATGCCCGCCTCGGTAAGTTCCTGAGCACTTTTTATTAATCCAAGGTTACGCGTTTAAAGGTTTTGTGTCCCAACCAATGAGCAAAACAGCACCTTTTCACCTCTTGCACTGTGGTGAAAAACGAACGATGTGGGGATATAAATGGATTGAGAGAATACCTTGTTTCTATACATGCATGTTTTATGAAACAACGAATTTAGCCTTGACATATTCTACGCTAAATTCGTTGGTTTGGACTAACGCTTGGACTGAATAAGCTCTCACGTTTTTTAGGGTATTGCTTGCGGGAGTGTATAACTTTTCTCTCAGTCAATGTGCTGCTTTCGCTAAAATAATATGAGCGTAATATAATTTTGACTAGAAATCAGCCGGTCTGATCCCATTTAAAAGAAAAAAGTCTCACCCTTCCTTACATTTTCTGTTATTGTTTTTATATTTTATACATGGAGGAAGAATAAGAAGTAGGTGAGGGGAAAGAAAAGCAAGCATCATCATTAGGAAGGGAAAGGTGGTAGGTAGTCGGCACCAAGGAGAGGAGGGGGGGAAAGAAGGAAGCCCCCTGAAGGGTTAACTGGGAAGGGAATAATCATAGAATGGGCAGGGTTTCGAGGAAGGGATCTACATCTACGAAATACCGAGCAAGCCACCACTACGGTGTGTGGAACAGGGTGATTCCACACCAGGCATGCATCACTCATCCCAATTCAAATCAGAACCGCGCACGTTCCCCCGAACGCCAGCGGCAGGCCAAAAGCAGTCAGGACCTCAGTACGCAGCCAGACCAGAAACCAGGAGAGTGATAGGTAGAAGAACATGCTACCATGCAGTACACTACTCAAGATACAACAACTAGTTAGTATTACCAATGCCACAGGAAAATGGCGCTACAAGGCACTAAAACATGCAAGAGATTGCATGTGAGATTAGTATCTGCAATTCATGTTAAGATATTTAGCACTACTGAAAAAACCTATTTAACCTAGTCAGTATCCTAGAACTGATCCATCGCAACTATTTTGGTCCCTTATTGTACTTGGAAAAAATGACATTTAAAATCTATCGGTTCTACAGTCTATTTCCTTAACCTATTTCCTGTGAACGTTCCTACCATAATAGTTTGGCTCTAGCAAAATATTTGAACGTACGGCAAAAATAGTCTACATTAAACTTTGGCAAAAGATATAACCTATTTTCTCCCTTCGATCGGATAGAGGTTCACACCCTATTCCCTCAACAATTTACTAACACTGCTATGTTTATCTTTAACTTTATTTAACAAATCTATCTGCCCTCCGCTGTATCCGTTCTATATCTGAAACTAGTCCTACTTCGTAAGGGTCCCATATACTAGCGGCGTACTCCAAGTGAGGTGTGGCGAGAGAATAATAACATCGCCCCTTCATTTTCTCGTCACATTTTCCTAGTATTCTTTTAATAAATCCTAATTTACGACTTGCCTGTCCAAAAATTTATCGCATATGCTTCCGCCACGACAAGTCCTAAGTAAAGGTCACTACAAAGTAGTTAACTGACTCCACATTTATATAAGGGATTACTAGCGGAAGGTGGTCAACACAAGACTGTTGTAAATGCAATAAGCATTTGTGCTGTTTTTGGCACTTTTTCAAATAAATATTTAAAAAGATACGAAAATACTTTCCAAACTACTTCCTGAGATTCTTTGTGAAAAAAATTACACTTTTACGTGGGAAATGGTACCCTTGTGCACTCCAGAGAGAATATATTTTAAAAATGAGGAATTACAAAAACCTAGACCACGTCAAAAAATTATCTGAAAATGTTCAAACATGGCGGGTGAATTTTTTGTGAAGAAATTGCCATGAGAAAAATGCGGCCAGGACCGGGAATCGAATCACGGACCTTTGGTTAGCCGGACCAATGCGCAGACCACTACGCTATCCAGACTTCCTGGTTCCCATGGTAATTTCCTAATTGCCATGGGAATTAGGAAGTTTGGATAGCGTAGTGGTCGACGCATTGCTCCGAAAAACCAAAGGTCCGTAGTTCGATTCCCGGTCCAGGCCGAATTTTTCTCATGGCGATTTCTTCAAAAAAATTAACTATGTATAGTTTGTATGTTTTCTCAACATATTTTGGAAATAAACCATATCGTTACCCGAGTATTAAAAAAAAAACTTGTACTATGCCATCTCTGTACGATATCTACTTCGACGAACATAGAAATTCTTCCGTGTCTCTATCGTGACAGAATGCACAATTCCAGCATCAGATCCAGCTATTTTAGTCTTTAATTTCATTTTTGAGGAGCATATAATGTACTCCTATTTGAGGTTGAGGCCAGGTGGACAGAGGGCGTTAAAACATCGGCAACTTTCAGATACATCCTCCTACAGGCCTGTTCCCTCAGATACCACTCTTGATTTTGCTAATGAGTTACATCGCTCCTCCTCCAAAAAGGTCCAATAGAAGGTTTGACTAAGTGCGACCTTTCCCTTCTCTCCGCTTCTCACCCCAAAACCCTCATTTCTACATCCTTTCTAAAATCCACAAACCTAACATCCCCGGCCGTCCTATTGTTTCCTCCTGCAGTTCCCCTACTGAACGTATCTCGGCATTTGTTGATCACTATCTGCAGCCTCACATTCATGCCCTGCCCTCATTTATTAAAGATACACAGCACTTTCTAAATTATTTGAATACTATCACACTTCCACAAAATACACCACTTTTTATGGCCACTATAGACGTCACTTCCCTGTACATATCCATTCCCCACTCAGAAGGTCTCCCTTCCATCCGTCATTTTCTCAGCCAACGCCCCACTCCTCATATACCCAGTACCGACTTCCTCTTACAGCTTTCTGGATTTCTTCTTACCCACAATGCCTTCTCCTTCAACGATCTTCACTACCTCCAAACAAAGGGCTGTGCCATGGGAAGTCGATTTAGCCCTTCTTATGCCAATCTTTTTCTGGGTCTTCTGGAAGAGAATTGCCTCTCCCTAGCCCCTTTTAAACCTCTTCTGTGGCTCCGGTACATAGATGACATTTTTCTACTTTGGACACATGACATAGACTCCCTAAACTCCTTCACTTCCTCTCTCAATGCCGCCTCGTCTGTATCACTTACCTCTACTATATCTTCCACCCATATAACCTTTCTCGATGTCGACGTAACTTTATCCAACCGTAAATTCAGTACCTCTGTTCATTTAAAGCCCACTAATAAACACAGCAATACCTTCACTTCAGCAGTTGTCATCCCTCACATACCAAACGTTCCCTCCCATACTCACTTTCTATCAGAGGTCATCGAATTTGTAACAACCCGGAATCCCTTGATCGCTTTCTTTCCAACCTACACCAGTCTCTTCTTCGCAGGGGCTACCCTGAATCCCTTTTAAATAAAAAATCCTTAGAAAAACGTACCAACCTAAATCAACTTCTGTTCCAAAGTACAACAATATTTCTATTTGCAACACTTTCTTCCCAGGCGTACGGTCCCTAAAATATCTCCTCAAAGAATTATTCCCTATACTTTCTAGCAATCCTGCCACTACTAATGTATTCCCTAAATGTCCCTCTGTTGTCTTCAAACGTCCCCCGAACCTGTCTGTTATATTTAGAGCCACTAACCCCCTTCATAAATCTTTGAATGTTTTTAAAGCTCCAGCCACCCGTTGTAACCGGCCAAGATGCAAAACTTGTTTAATTCTAATTACATACCGACTACCCAAAAAATTCGTTAATCGTTATCTTCCTTCTGTTTCCTCCCCTTCTTGTACCACATCTAATATATCGTAATATACATCCTTTTTTGTAAATTATGTACAGCCTTTTACATTGGGCTCTGTAGTAACCCCCTCAATATTGAATCTCAAAATTAAAGCTCAATATTAGAATTAACAATCACCGTGCTTCTTGCAATCCTTCTTCAACCAACTTCCTTTTCTCTGTCCCCCCACATGCTGCCTTCCACAATGTAAAATTTGATGACTGCTACAATGTAGCCATTCTGGCATCCCTCCCGCCCACAGCCACTATAATTAGTTTGAAGACCTTAGAACAAAGTTGCATCTGATTTTTTAATGCCCTCTGTCCACCTGGCCTCAACCGTTCCCATTAATATCCCTCCACTTTTCGCTACATTGTTTCCTCTCCCGAATAGGTCTTTGGCTCCTTCCCTCCCCGCTCTTCCCCAAGGCAATCGGTAAACACAGAAACACAAAAAAATGAACATTTACCGATTTTCTTCATATTTCGGTGCCACTAGCACCTTGTTCGCAAGAGTCTTCTACGTTCTTGCGAACAAGGTGCTAGTGGCACCGAAATATCAAGAAAATCTGTAAATGTTCATTTTTTTGTGTTTCTGTGTTTACCGATTGCCTTCCAGTGGCCAACCGTTTATATATTCGTCACTCGAGTGATCCTAAGTTAAAGTTTGCCACAGGAAGGCAGACGATAAACACAGAGAAACAGAAAAAAAATTAACACAGAGAGTTTCTTGATATTTCGGTGCCACTAGCACCTTGGTCGCAAGAACGTAGAAGACTGAGAAGGAAGGGAGGACTGAGGTGGAAGGAAGGGAGGGAGGGGAGGAACACAAAATAAGGGACCATAATAGTTGTGATGGATCAGTTCTAGGATACTGACTAGGTTAAATAGGGTTTTCAGTAGTGTTAAATATCTTAACATGAATTGCAGATACTAACCTAGCATGCAATCTCCGGCATGATATACTCCTGCATGTCTTAGTACCTTGTAGTGCTATTTACTTGTCACATTAATAATACTAACCAGTAGTTATATCTAGAGTAGTATGCTGCGTGGTAGCATGTTCTTCTCCGTAAGACTCTCCTAGTTTGTAGTCTGACAGCGTACCGTTGTCCTGACTGCCTTGGCCTGCGCCTGGCATTCGGGGAAACGCGCAATTGAACTGAGATGAGTGCTGCATGCCTGGCGTGGAATCACCCCGTGCCATACACCCTAGTGATGGCTTGCACGGTATTTCGTAGATGTAGATAGATGTAGATGTGTGCTATTTTATCTAACTGAACGATAGTCATCACGCTGTAAAGTTTTACCTTACAACTACCCTGGCTTCATACTATATGCGATCTTTCCTCAAATACATAAATAAATAATCTGAAAATTTCAAGCAATTGAAACCTGGCCCGTAGCAACCGAGTCTCGAGTGGGTTCCTTCCATTAGCTTTGTAGTACTGCTCGTTCTTAGCAGTTTTTAACGAAGTGTGCTGCTTTCCTTCGTTATTTCATTTACTTCGAGAATTAAAACTTTCTCTTCAGGTTCCCAAATGCTCGCGGCAAATTCTAGATGAGGCCTGACCCGAGCTAACTACCCACTCTCTTTCACTTTTTATCGGAAAACCAAACCACCCTCGTTTCTAATTCAATTCGGCGCCGAAAATGATCCGCATGTGTTTCTTTCGCGCTCTCCACAACGGAGACTTAAGTCGGAATCCAAGAAAATTCGGTCCACGAAAATATTTATTCAAGTTGGCAAACAGGATGCGTCGATTTTGCGTTGATCCCAATGAAGCAGCGGAGCTCGCCCGCCCTCCTTTCCGAAATCTAGCGCACTATTTTTTCCTCGCCTCCCTCCACGCTTTTCTATCCACAGCCACCCTCTCGCACACACGAGCTCGTACGCAAGCACTCAGTATACACCAGCCTCCCAAAAACTCCCCGATGCGTGGGAGGGCCTGACATCGAGGGAAACGAGTCCAGCGACCGACCCTCTTCCCACACCCGCCTCCCTCCCGCTCTCCTACTCAACGCTGTGAGGAGGGACGTTCAACCCGGGAGTGAAGAGAACGAACGGGTGGATGAGAGAAAGAGAGAGACGGAAGGAGCAGGAGACAGAGCGACGGACGGGAAGAAGAGAGGAGAGGAAGGAAGGAGAGGAGCCAAAAGAAGGCGCAAAGACACGAATCTCGCCCGTCCACATTCCCGCCGCGGTGCCAAACACGTGGTCGCGACCGAATCTCTCACACGAGAGGGAGTCACACGGTAGGTATGGAATTAAAAGTACGTACACATGAATTCACGCTTGAAAATAGCTAGAGACCCTGCGCGCGCGGGTCCACCACGTGGACGGGGGATGCCCAATTGAAAGCGACGGCAAAACATATCAACTAGCTTTCAAAAGACGGTAACTAAAAACACCGCGGTAGAAAACATCTCGTCGTTCGACGATCCGAGACAGCCAGATACCTCCCTTTTCAAGTTGGATCCCCACCCGCAGCACAAATACTACGCACGGATATATATATAAATATTCCGAGAAATGGCTGGTGGCTACGATAAAATTCAAGGCTAGAAACACCCGCATTACTGTGAAGAACCAGCCATTTCCAAAGAAAAACATAAATCCATGACACATCGACAAATTATCTCTTAGGGTGGAGAAGAACCCGCTACGAGGGTTACGACTCCACTTGCCATTAGAAAAGATTTACGAAGGCAAGGCAAGGTCAATTCACCCGGATTGAGGGAACTGAAGGCTACTGAGAATTCAAAAACATTTCTCGAGAAGTAAATAAGCAATGCTCGATAGGGCTGGCCTGACGATGCCGCAAAATCATATACCTGTCAGTAGTGCTAACAATAAGTTTTGCATGTTCCCTGCATGGGTCTTGGACTTGAGGGTCACGTTTTCATTGTTACAATATGGATTATTTTAGTAGTTTATGTAGCATTTGTAGTATACTGATAGAGTGGCGCTTGTTGGTGAAAGTAAATTTCTTCATTGTAGTTCCAATTGGTGATAAGTCACCCTCTGCCAAACATCCTTTTGGTGGTTTGTAGACTATAACACTACGAATACCATGCCAATGACACAATTGAAATGGTGATCCAATTCCTTTGATTCCAAAATACTGGACACACTAATCGAAAAACCTATTTATGCATGAAAAGTGTCCTATTGCACAAATTAAAAGTTAAAATAAATGAAATTACTTTGAATTTTTAAGAACTACGGGAAACGGGACGTCTGTTCAACTTCACCGCCGCACAGTGGTCTGAAAACCCACTTTAGCGGTCAAAAATAGATTTTCTCAAAATGTTGAATTGACACCGTAGATTTTCTTATGATAAAGAGAAATGATCAATTCATTACAAACCAAATTAAATTTCATCCCTTGATGACCCATATCCGATTAGTACAGACGGACATCTGAGGGATCAGCGCCACCGCTTAAAAATCATTTTCTCGCGCTCGAAATTGAAGCAAAATATAACTCGACTGAGATGTTTTTCCACCATAAAATTAGATGATTCACTCATTTTGTAACCTATACTATAATTTTACTCAGCCAAATCGTCTCTTCTTGTCGTATTTAAGTAACTACGGCAAGATATTCTCAAATGGTGCTACGCCACGCACATTACCGGCATCAATTAGACTTTTTAAAAAAATCTTACATTATCTTGTGATGAGACAATGTACTAGGGCTAGTGAAGTCCTTTATCTAAAGGAAGAAACAAGAGTTATGTGCTTTTAAGAGCAATTTTTAACCTATTAGCACTTTTATCCCGAAAATCAATTTTTGACCGCTAAAGTGGGTTCTCAGACCACTGTGCACCGGTTGGAGAGGAAGATCTCGGTGGGAGGTTGGATTTTGGCCGGAAGACAAAATACAGAATTAAGCTAAAAATCGTATTCTCAGAACCGGACCCGGAATGAGGGGAGATGATCGCAGTGAGTTACTGTGATCGTTTTTCCATAGAAATTCCATCACTCACAGCGAATTCACAAATGTATGTACAACTTTCCAAAGATAAAAAAAGTGAACGCAAAAGGCTTCACAAAACAAGGAAACGCCAATATAACATTAAAAAAGTTCCTTAATACGTGTTTGGCAGAATGAATACAGGGGTTAAGTTACGATGATAACAATATAAATAACTATTTAAAAATAGGACACAATATTTACAAGTTGAACCATCTGCCCTCTGATTTGGAAATACTAAATGGACGTTACGCGTAAGCTTACACTTATTTCTGACGTATATCGTAGGGTCGTTTCGACTCAGGTCATAATTTACTTTTAACGCAGCAAAGAACTAGATCACTCACAAATAAATAGATGAAAGGCAGACCGCTTACCCCTCGCTGTTTTAAATTACTGCCCCTTGGGCAATTGTCAACACAGCACCTTCCAAAAGCTCTTCAACACTCGAGATCTGAGGAACATTTAAAAAGCCAAATTAAAAAAAAAAACAGCGTAAGAATGGAATTTTCAGATAATGAAAAAAAATCCTTGCCAATATATTATTCAGGTGTCTATTCAACCTCTTAACTATTCATCAAACATGCATCCACGCACCCTTTGGGTGGCTTGCAGGGTATGACGTAGATATAGATATGTCGACTGGAAGAAATCAAGAAGCCGGAATAGGGTTGCCGTGGTACTTTGACCCGGAGTCTCTCCGCGATGTTTCTCTGGGCTTTAGTGTTTCGGATAAAATTCTACGAGAAAATTGGCAGGTGTGAAAAAAACTATTAATGTTTTTCTTCAATGGATACTTAATCAGTTATACAGATTCCCCTCATAAAAAGTTTATTTGATATAAATAAATCCAATTTTTGCGTCGCTGATGTGTAAGATCATCTCTAGCTCGAACCAGTGCTTTCACCATAAAAAGGACGATATTTAGTTTTAGTGTGTAGCTTAGCGCCTGTGCATGCGAGAGATTTTATGGTAAGTTTAAAAAAATAGCGGGTACTCAAAACATTTTCGACCGCTGTGAATAGTGAGGTATGTTGCGTATGTCAACCTTGCCTTTGATTCCTGGACAAACCCTCAGACGTTATGACCATAATTTTTCAAGCACATACCCTATATCTTTGTATCCCTTGCATGTCGGAACAATACATGGTGGAATGTTTCTTGTTTAGTAAATTGTAAATTGGCGCGTTGCATGTGTGGCACGCTGGTTTCAATGTAGTTTCGGTGTTCTGCCGTATAATTCATGCAGGCCTGGTGTGAAAGCACCCCCTGCCACACACCCTATGGGTGGATTGCGGGGTATAACGTAGATGTAGATGCATCTTTTCAAGAATTCCATACGCCAATCAGGCAGACCTTCCAATTTCAGACTTTCAGAACATCTACATCTACGTCATACCCTGCAAGCCACCCAAAGGGTGTGTGGCATTGGGTGCTTCCACACCAGGAACGCATGAATTACACGGAAGAACACCGAAATTGCATTGAAACCAGCGTACCACACATGAAACGCGCCCATTAAAATCTACTAACACAGAAACATTCTATCGTCAATCGGTCCGACTTGCAAGGGATACAAAAACTACTACTACAGATTCAAAATATCATGTATACATAAGAACATCAATATTTACATCATGCATAAATTAGAACGTAGAGAATATAAAGAGAAAGATCTACAGTCTAGCTAATCTCACTATTCGCACTATTCACGACGATGATCATAGCTGTTATGGTCCCAAATGGTACGCGGAAAAAATGACATTTTATACCTATATAGGCTCTACACCCTATCACTCTAATATTATTGGCCTGATCTAATCTGTCGTTATACGAGGGGGTTAATAGTATGTTTTTTACGTCGTCAGAGAAATTTTTTTCCTAAAATTTAGCAAAGAGGTTAAGCCTATAATTTAATCTACGCTGTGATAGCGATTCTTACCCCAATTCTTCTAAAAATCCAGACACACTAGTAAACTTATCGTAGCATTGTTTTACAAACCTAGTTCCTCTTCGCTGCACGCGATCTAATTCCGATATCAACCCCGCTACATTGAAACAAGCGTACCACGCATGCTTCATTCCACGGTCAGCAACAAGAAAGAAGCGGATCTGTTTAGGGGCTGGCCATAATCCACTTAGACAAAAATAGGCCACTTTTTGACCCCCTCCCAACATCCCTTATCGTGGACATTCGTACACTTCATCCGGACCGCCCTGTTGTCCTCTTAGACTTTTCTTTTTTTGCGGAAAAAGCTGTGAAACGGGTTATAGATCGATTTTTATGGACTATCTGTAATTTAAGGCCGATTTTACTGAAAGGTAGGTAAAAGAAATACTATTCTTGTAGCTATGATAAGTTTTCATTTACTATAAACTGCATATTTACCATTGTCCACGTATTTTACACATGTCAGGCCTCATTTAGAATATGCCGCTAGTATATGGGATCCCTACGAGGAAGGTATGATAAAAGAATTAGAGCGCGTGCAAAGGAGATCTGCTAGGTTTGTTAAATGTCGTTATGATAATTGTATAAATGTGACGAGTTTAATAGAAGAACTAGGCTGGGAATTACTATCAGAACGCAGGTTAAAATTTAGGTTAAACCTTTTAAGTAAATTCGAAACCGATTTGTTCACAGATGACGTTAGATATATATTAAGAACCCCTGCGTATTATGCTAGGTTTGACCATATTAACAAGATTAGAGAGATAGATTGTCGTACCGATAGATTTAAAAGGTCATTTTTCCCGCGTACCATAAGAGAGAACAATAGGCAACGTAGCAAAAGGGATAGGTAGGTGAAATATAGTTAGAATAGTCTGTAGTGCATGATGCATGTAATAACTACCAATAATCCCTTCCTTATTATGTAGATTTTAACCTGTACTATACTGTAGTAACTAATATTTTATTGTAATAACTACTGCAACTACTTGTGATAACTAATAATCTAATGTAGGAACTAATAAACTGTGACCCTATTTTCTAGCATGTCTACCTTATATATCCAACTTGCATGGCAATAGTGCATGTTTGGTGATCTTCACCCCCTGCCACACACCCTCGTTGTGGCTCGCAGGGTATTACGTAGATGTACATCTACATCTACATCTACGTCATACCCTGCAAGCCACCCAAAGGGTGTGTGGCAGGGGGTGCTTTCGCACCAGGCATGCATGAATGATATGGTAGAACACCGACATTACATTAAAAACCCGCGTACCACACATGCAAAGCGCCAATTACAAATCTAATACCCAAGAAACATTGTATCTCCAATCGTTCTAACATGCAAGGGATACAAAGACTACTACTACAGATTCAAAATATCATGCATAAATAAGAACATCATTATTTACATCATGCATAAATAAGAAAGAGGAGAATATAATGAGAAAGATTAACTGCCTGCCTATTGTCAATACTCGAACTATTCATGACGACGATCACAGCTGTTATCGTCCCGAATGGTACGCGGAAAAAATGACATTTTATACCTATCGGTTCTACAATCTAGCTCTCTAATTTTATTGGCGCGATCTAATCTGCCGTAGTACGAAGGGGTTAATAGTATGTTTTTTACGTCGTCAGTAAAATGATTTTCCTGAAATTTATTCACTCGCCTATGATGTAGATGTAGATGTCCCTCCAACCCCATCACCCCCCAACGTGGACCCTCGTTGACAAGCCCCGTAGCCCACCACCCCAGTTTGGTGTCTACGTGGATTACGGACAGCACGTTACATCAGATATTCATCTAGTGGAGTGGCAAAAAACAAGCACAGGCAGAAAAACGGATAATTACCAACGAGTGACTCGGGTAAAACGGGCTGTTCAAGTCCTCTTTGGGAACTCTTCGAAGGATGTGTGAGGATATAATTTATTGTTAATTACTCGGTGCAATTAACAGGAAGCGGAATTTAGTACACAGGATGTTTGCCGCAAACTTCTATGAAAATGAATTATGTAGCAAGTCATAGGAGGTAATCATTTCTTCGCAAAAAAAATACTCGGGTTGATCCCGAAAGCTTACGAAATCTGCTTGAATGATAGGTAGGAGAAATTTCTTTGAAAGAGAGATAAAAAATTTCAAACACACAGGATTTATGGTGATTGCAGCTTCTATAAACGCATTTTTTTATGAGTTTCATTACGAAGGCCCCTATTCAAACACTCCGGAATATATCACACAAATTAATAACCAAACATAATGTGAAGGAGGGGATTGCTGGGTATCCCTCGACTTTTTAAACCACATAACGCCAAGGAAATGGCTCTCCAAAGAATGGCAAGAGGAAAGTTAACCAGCACGGTCAGAGGTTTACCTGCAGGAAATATTTTTATCACATCATAATTTTTTTAATAGAATTTTCACGCGCAGCACCTGGACTAGAAAAAAATGCATTACTTATGCATTGGGCTTTCCCCGAAAGGTATTACGCATATGCCTCCTAACTAAATTTCAGGAAAAACATTGTAGAAAATAGATTGTAGAACCGATAGGTATAAAATGTCATTTTTTCCGCGTACCATTGGGGACCATAACAGCTATGATCATCGTCATGAATAGTGAGATTAGCTAGACTGTAGATCTATCTCTTTATATTCTCTACGGTCTTATTTATGCATGATGTAAATATTGATATTCTTATTAATGCATGATATTTTGAATCTGTAGTAGTAGTCTTTGTATCCCTTGCACGTCGGAAAAATAGACGATGGAATGTCTCTTGGTTAGTGAATTGGCGCGTTGCATGTGTGGTGCTCTGGTTTTAATGTAGTTTCGGTGATCCGCCGTATAAAAAATTCCTGCCTGGTGTGGAAGAACCCCCTGCCACACACCCTTTGGGTGGCTTGCAGGGTATGACGTAGATGTAGATATGCTATGGGAAAATACGGAGATAAACAGTGAAAATACGGTGTTCAACGAGGGAAATAAAAAAATTACCGAAGAAAACCATACTGTTACAAGTATGATTGAGCAGATAACGAATACGAGGAATAAAATTATATTCTAACATTCGCATTCATTTACGCAATTAAGAGAATCTATAAGAATAGAGGATCACGGCATGGTAATGAACGAGAACACCCCATAATAAATTTTCTCCAAGATTAGTGATACGGTAACTAAGGGATTTTTTCGAAGACAAAAACTGTCCAGACATTTTTAATCGCAATCAACTTGAAAGTTGTCTAAACCGCGTAATTAAATTACCATGAAGGTAAACACTAGGCGATTTGATTTCAAAACAATTCTTATGCCTCGTAAGGTACACGCAATAAATTTCCAACCAGCTGTACATATAAAAAAGAATGTTCCCCAGGTCGATATTCGCCATGATAGAGTTACGTCGAAAATGATGTTGCTCAACATTTTGTACACGAACAGATTCACGAGCATCTATAACAACAGAAAACAAGTAGACGCTGGTTTCTGTCATAAACGCACGACTAACGACATTTTAAACACATGTGAAGTGGATCAATTTACAGAACTTAAAGAGTGAAATCCGTCCTGCTTCAATTAACACAACATCATTCAACGAACGTTTCACTCCTCTAACTGAAATTAAACTGAACTAGGCAATGAGACCACAGTGACGTTCAACCCTCAAGTCTTCATGTGCATCATAAGCAATTCATGTGGCGATGTCATCATCCTAACTTATTTTAAGCGCTGCTCATACTGGCCGCAGACATCAAAGATAGCAGCATATTCGGAAAACCTTCGCGAGTGGTCGAGAACTTACAGATAACGGGAATCGAAAGTAAAGCATACGCACCCACCCTAATCCACAACGGCCGTCAATGCGGAAAAGACCTATGCCAAATGGAAGGCTGGAACTTTCTGGAAGGCAAGAGAGGGGTGAAGAAGAGGGTTTAGGTGGGAAAGAGCTTAGTGAGCCATTTCACGAGCACGAGAGGGGGGGGGGTGATGTGTGAGAAACCGTGGGGAACGTGAGGTTGAAAGCGGTGGGGCCTTGCAACACGAGGATTCTGGGCTTTAGGGAGAGCGGGGGTATATGCGGTGGTCGATAGGAAGCGAAATGAGGGGGAGGGAGGAAAGGGGAAACGGGGTTTTCCCCACCGTAAAAGCGGGGAGGAGGCCGCGGTGGTTGGTTGCTAAGGGGGTTGGTTGGTGCCCGACTAGGGCGGGGTACAAGGAGGGGGCAGAAAGGGACAAACCGGAGGGGGGAGGATATGAAGGAAGGTTTAAATGAGTAAGGGGAACGCGCATCCGAGTAGAGAAAGGGAGAGTCGATGGGGGAAGGTTAGGGTCATGCAGCGCAGTAGGGAATATAAAGCTGGGTTTACTTGTAGCAGTCGACTGCTATGACAGTCGAATGCTACGTGTTAGTGAGCTACTACTTCAGCTTGACTCGTACGTGTGAACACGAACTGCGATGCGAGTAAGAATCGATAGAGGAGTGGGTCGAACGTGATCGACCCTGGATTCGAGCTATTATCAAAGTAGGAGGACGTCTACTTTTCATCGCAGTGAAGTGCAGTTAATCGCAACCATCGCTTTGGAAAAACCCGGGAGTTTGAATAAGTTGGCGTGGATATTTCTGCCAGGAGACTCTTCAGATTTATAGAAGAATTTTTGAAGCATAAATTTTAAAGAATTTGACAAGCGAGGTATATAAAAATGTTGACACCAATTTTTCGGCCTTTTTTCTCGGGGTGAGAGAGTTTGGTCTGACGCTGGAGGTTATGAAAAAAATTTCTACTGTGAGTTCAACCTAACTACAGGAAGAGAAGAAAGCTTTTATATTTGTAATCCAAAGATCATGGACTGATATACAAAGCTAGATACACAGCACAGTTAATATACTCAGCGTTTTAAATAGTTAACTTATGTGCTTTTGCATGCGGCTTAATCATGGTTCGCGTATTTTTATGTGGACAAAGAAGGTATCAGGATGTGAAGAGGAGGAAGCGTATAATATTATTCCGTAATATACTTTGGAATAGTAAATACCATAATGTAAAATCCTGAAAAGATTCCCTCCTATAGGATATTTTATAACAGAGAAGGATTAAACGACATGTTGATTATACAAATGTAGTTAATGTGAATAGACCAATTTAATTAGCCTTCTTAGCAAAAAAAATTAATTACTCAGTGTGTTAAACTCACTGCTGGCCATAAGGAAGTCTCGATCAAACTTTCCATGCGTTGCTGAAAAGATATTTCCAAGAGTTTAGTGGTTATTTAAATTTAATGGTATGTGACCAGTCATTTTTATGGTCCACAGCATCAAGAGCTCGACACATATGACTCAAATACCGATTACCTAGTTAATTTCCTGAATCATATAGACAAAACATTCACACAAAGCCAGTTCCATCTATCAATGTGTCCTCTGGGAAGCCAAGCTGGTAGAGAGATAGCAAATGTTTACTCAAGTATTCAATAAATCTTTGCCGGTAAAAATGTATACATCTAGGTTGTTTGTATCCTCAAAAATTTCGCAGGATGGAGAAATATCGATTGACGTGGCATTAGCAAGGAGTATGGTTCAATCCTCAGTGGCGTCCAATTTTTTTTTCATAGCATGAAGAGCGTTTTTCAGTAAACGTCCCAGTATTTGCCTAAGAGTGGGATAATAGACATGGTGTTAGTTATTTATACTGTCTGGTTCATCTTTATCCTTGTTAACTGGAATAATCTTTTGGCATCTCTAAGGATATAAGGATAATCACCATTCTGGTTTAATGAGGTATTCTAGTTTAAAGCGGATTCTGAGAAGAGCTCGTCGCCTTCCCTACACAATAGTAGCCATTTAGAAGCATTGACCGCTGGCGATACGCTGCGATAGTCGTAGAAGTTGGTGTGGACACTTCGCGGTGGTAACAGTAGCGAGGTATCGCGTATCGAACGACTGTCATAACAGTCAACTGCTACGTGTAAACCCAGCTAAACCGGGAGCAGGGAATCGAAATCAAGACTGGCGTGTTCGACCTCTTCCGCATTCCAAACTGTTGACGCTTTCTTTCCCTCACGCACAACTATTGGGTGATTCATCTACTGTACAAGCTTCCCTTCAAACTAAGGAAATTACTTCTTTGTTTATTACTATGTACTACGTTAACTGAATTTATTACATCAATGAAGGGGTAGATCTTTATTTTTAAGAAAAAGTTCCGTGGGAGCTCCCATTGACAATATGTTTACGAACGAAGGTTATTTTTGCATTCTAACAGGCCAAAAATAAAAAAGGCATTTAAAAAGGTTTGAAAAAATGTTCTTTACTCGTCATTAAGATATTTTACTATACCAGCCCGCCAACTCAATCATTCATCACACATCATTTACATCTACGTAATACCCTGCGAGGCATCTCGAAAGTGTGAGGGGGTGAAGATCGCCAAACATAACCACACGGGTATAGCGGGTACGCGGTACATCCTTGTCAATAGTATATACTCTGATTATTCTTCGTAATTGTCATCCAAAACTTGTCTCCAGATTCACTCTCACTTCTCACTTTCCGTGGTTCTAACAGGCACGGTTTTCAGTAAACAGAATAGAAAAGCATTTATTTCAATATCCATCACAATACTCCCGGAAAGAAACTCAAAACGAGGATCTTTGTAGGCGTTCCCATCGTTTCTTCTTTGGCTACTTTTTGGGAGGGTTTCATTTGTTTTTCCACCAACAGACAATCTTTGGAGGGGGAGTCACATGCAGGAAACAAAGACAAACGCTCCTTTCGATTATTTTCTTTCGACGGTTGCTATATCTTGATATTGCAAAGTATTCGTACCCACCAAGTATTTACTGCAGCTAGCTAATTTTCATTCTCCCATTAACTGGGAGTCCGGAAATCTATACGAAAATGGTAAATTTTGTAGCTAGAGGGTATAACGTCGAAAGGGATAGATTGTATACTTAAGATCGTAAGAATGCATTTTTGTCATCCAAGAAGAAACTTCCTAATTTTAATATATACTGAGCTAGCAAGTTTAGAGCTATGTATATGGCTACATAATGAAAAAGCAATAATTCCGACTTTCATCTCTCTACCTTCTCATTCGGCCAAAAATTTAACAGTCTCGGTGCAAAAAGCACCCACGCAATGGGAGATACCGGGAGAAGTTCGTATCTTATACATTCTCCAGATTTAGAAACGAATTGCGCCTTCCCACGAATTTACCGTGAAGTAAGAAACACTCAAGGGGCCACACGGCATATCGAGAATTACCAAGATAGTAGGAGGAATGGAAAAGAATAACAATGTTAGAATCGAGAAATAATTGTGATTTTTCACAATGCTCTTCCAAAAAACATAACAGAAAACTCCAGGTAACTTGCTAACTGTAACATCGGTTACTCGGTAACAGTTTCTTATATTGCACTGTATAATTTCTATGTAAAAAAGTAATGTATCATACATCCATTCGTCTTCGTCATTTCATATTCTTTATTTTATACCCTTTTTTTCTTATTTTGTTCACTGTCTCGCATCACTATGTACATATATGTTTTTGTTCTTAAGGTGCATGACCCCAAAACAATCAATAAATATTCAATTCAATTCAACAGAAAACATTATAATAAAAGCAATGCATGCTGAGTAATTCAACAAATCAATGATTTCACCGGAGTTTGATAGAAAAGAGAGGCACATTCAGAAATTTGCAGTCGCCCAACATCGAATCCGGAAATTCAAAGGATTAATTCAGAAAATAATTTATGATAGAATTACTTTGAATCCGGCGAGCCGCCATGAGAGCGAATGGTGCAATGTGTTGGCACTTTTTGAAAACCGGACATTTTTCCGTCAATGTGAATGAAATAAAAGAGTACAGCGAATGTGCTGGGATGTTGTCCTTAAATAATGGGTTCTTAATCATGGTTCTGCGAGGAAACGATACCAGAAATTCCGCATTCACAAGGGTACTTCAATTCTGTAACAAATAGTCTCCTTGTCACTCAGATAACGTGCTCGCGCTTGCTTCATCTGGATTCTCTCGACTGATAAAGGAGTTCTCGAAAACTCGCCCTTAAGGATACACACGAGTGATTCAAATGAATGAGGGGCGGGGGAGGAAGGGGTGAGCGACAGGCTAAGTCGCTCGGCAGCTCGGCAGTTGCCAGGCAGACGGCACGCCACCCCTTCGTACCGGTGTAAATGCAGCAGCCGTCTCCGAAGGGAATATTCGAGAGGCACAAAAAAATAACCGCCGCATAAACCCACGAACCCCTCAAGTGCCTCAGCCGACCGGTCCAGAGCTCTCGAGAAACAACTGAGTGAGTGATTTCTTCAGCAGTTTACCATCGGGATGACAAGCGAACTCGAAATTTCGAACTTGGGTGCACTTGGGGGTCTACGTCCACGTAATACCCTGCGAGCCACCACGAGGGTGTATGGCAGGGGGTGAAGATCACCAAACATTGAACCCGGGTGAAGGGGGTGAAGATCACCAAACATTGAACAAACTATTGACATGCAACTAGGATATTTAATGGAGACATGCTAATTCCCTCAATAATTTTGCAACACTACTATGTTAATCATAACAATTTTGAACTAATCTATCTGCCCTCCGCTGTATGCGATCTATATCTGAAACTAGTCCTACTTCATTAGGGTCCCATATACTGGCGGCCTACTCCAAGTGGGGTCTTACGAGAGAAAAATACCATCGCTCCTCTACCTTCTCGACACACTTTCCTAGTATTATTTTAATAAATCCTAATTTACGACTTTCCTGTCCACAAATTTCTCGTATATGCTTCCCCCACGACAAGTCCTGAGTAAGGGTTACTCCTAAGTACTTTACTGACTCTACATTTATTAGTTCGGCTTGATTAATAGTGTACCTCTCGTTGGTTAAGCTACTCTTCCTCCAAAAATTCATAACAAAGCACTTATTAAAATTTAATTCTAACTGCCAAGTGTCGCACCATCCGCTTATAGCTTCTAGGTCTTTCTTCAACGCAATTCTATCAGACTCTGTGTTAATATCCCAATACAATACTGCGACGTCTGCAAAAAGACGAATTTTACTGGTAACAACGGTTTTGATATCATTTACATACAAAATTAATAATAAGGGACCAATGATACTTCCCTGGGGTACACCGGATGTGACTTTACCTGTATCTGAACTAACGCCATCTAGAACTACCCTCTGTTCGCGGTTACTTAAGAAATCTTCAATCCAGCATATTATATCGTAATGTATTCCATAGGCTCTTAGCTTAACAATTAATTTTGAATGCGGAACTTTATCGAAAGCTTTTTTGAAATCTAAAAATATCGCGTCTACCTGGGTGAGCCTTTCTCCTGAGGAAAGAACGTCGTGCAGAAAAAGAGCTGGCTGGGTTTCACAGGACCTGCCTTTTCGGAATCCATGTTGATTTTTAATTAACAAGTTCTGACTATCTAAATACCTCATAATTGTGCTGACGATTATATGTTCTAGTACTTTGCATGAGAAGGATATTCGTCCTGATTCGTCACAATATGTCGGCATTGTGCTCCGACGAAAACCGGAAGTCCTCTACATCTACGAAATACCGTGAGCCACCACTAGGGTATGTGGCACGGGGTGATTCCACACCAGGCGTGCGGCACTCATCCCAGTTCAAATCAGAACCGCACACGTTCCCCCGAATGTCTTTACATAAGATTAAAAACATATACATATGTAAAAGGCAACACTAAGCCTAAATGTACTCATTCTGTTAAATATTACTAATATAAAGAAATTATTAATTCGAAGCATAGGTTCCCCTTCTTCATGTATGTTGATTCAAGAATTCAAACTTAAAGGATGATCATGACGAAAAAACTACTACAGCATTTTATCTGCCATTGAATCTAATGTTACCGACCCCCACCCTCACACATTGACATTTTTGGCAATTGCGAGGTTATGGCCCGATGCAATCAAGTCATATAATACTACCCACCACAGTATATGATTCAGGCATGCCAACTCCCCAAGTTATTTCCTCATTCTGATTCATATCACTTAATTCCCCACATAGGGCACTTAACTTTCTCCACAAAAGTCAGCATTGGCAAACAAGGAGTTTACCATGTAAACAGTATTTTGAAACAATTTTCATTTAATAATACTGCATTAACAACGAAGGAACGCTTCGTCACAAAAATTAGCTTTCGTCTGTGATTTTATACCAAGAAAATATAGCTATAGGCATCAAGAACACTTGTTTTGGGAAGTGGTCCCAGGACAGAACATGAGCGCACAGTTACCACTTGGGCAAAAGGATAAAGATAAGAGATAATAATAGGTATGATAGATCAGTTCTAGGATACTGACTAGGTTAAATAAGTATTTTCAGTAGTGCTAAATATCTTAACATGAATTTTAGATACTAACCTCGTATGCAATTTCCGGCATGATATACTCCTGCTATTTATCTGTCGTATTAATAATAATAAACAGTACTTGTATAGTAGTTTACTGCATGGTAGCATGTTCTTCTGTGTATCACTCTGCTAGTGTCTGGGCTGACTGCTTACCATTGCCCTGACTGCTTTTGGCCTGCGCCTGGCATTCGGAGGAACGTGCGCGGTTCTGATTTGAACTGGGATGAGTGCTACATGCCTGATGTGGAATCACCCCGTGCCACACACCCTAGTGGTGGCTTGCACGGCATTTCGTAGATGTAGATATTAAAGGAGTCTTTCCCATCCGGCGCTGAAGTTCATCGATGAAAAACCGGGGACTACTCCCCTTTTAACTGACGCGTGATGATTCAAAAAATCTTGTATTTACATCACATTGAAATACATCACCCGAGACCGATAGTTTTTAACGGTGATTTAATTCAGGAAAAACATATGCCGCGATAAGATATGGATGCGTAGCTCTCGAAACATTTGAGCAGAGAAATATATCTCGTGAAAGATGCCGATAACGCATATGACGGAACGCGGAAAACATTGCATCACAACTGAAAAAAACGGCGCAAGCGATCCATGGAATTCTGAAACGCCAACTGAAAAAATAAATACCTATTAACTACGCAAAAAAAGAATGTATGGTATATGGGCGAGGAACGCTCCGGTTGGATTAATATCTCTTTACATTCGCTTTGATACCGATTCGAGAATTTCCATTAAGGCTGGAATAAGGCAGATACAGCCAGAAACGAGTAACGCAAAGCGAAGGCCACCGGTCGAGACCAAAGGAAGGAAACGGATTTGCGTAAAATTCTCTCTTTTTTTAACTAAATATCCATCCCCCGCCTCCCCGATTCTTTGCGTCACACTAAAGATGGGTAATTCTGAGTCGATACCCTTGACCGGAGATTTCAGATCACACCCGTATGACTTTCTCCAACTTCCTAAATTTTTGCGAAACGGGGAATCGAGATTTCATGCTTAGCTTCTCATCAGGTTTCCGAATTGAATATCCGCATTCCGTTATTTCATATACCTCTCCAGGAAAGAATGAAAAAAGCCTATCTTTTTTCACCATGAATGCACAAAAAAATCTTTCTCTTTCTCAATCAGAATTCCTAATTTACCATAATGGTCCTAAATTTAAGTTGCCACGGCACGTTATGATTTTCTCCCACAAAATTTAACTACTTGTTTCTTGAGCCATTACAATCACAGCTGTAATGATGAGAGAGTATGTGGGATTCTTATTGTTTTTATGTGGTATTCCTATCTTACTTCTCATAGATCTGCATGATTTCAAAGGAAAAAACGTCCTACAGTGCCAACATTAGAAAATCATGTTGAATGAAAACTCTTGGTAATCTCTCAAAGATTTATTTGCTGGTACGACGCCCAGGTAGAAGCTGGCTGAATAGCTCAGTATAGACGCGAAATAGAAGCGGCTCAGGTTCATCAATAACCGCTTCCATTAATGTATTAAAATACTCTAAACAAGGACAAGGCGAGTAAGTTAGATCCAAAGAATTAAATTTCCATAGTAGTCGTCAATTGCCGTAGTATAAAAAAGTTCCCGAGTTATACCATCTCATCTTGAGCACTAACGCTGATGTAGTGATAGGAACAGAAAGCTGGTTGTCGAGTGAAATTTCGAAAAGCGAAATCTGTACTAAATCCTATGCAATGCATAGAAAAGACCGATTAGCGAGGGCAGGAGGTGGGAGGTCAAATACATTTTAGTCTCTCTCGATGAGGTCATCAATTAATTAACACAGAGCATAAAAATTGATACTGATTGAATTTCCTTAAACAGTTTTACTTAAAAGAGAGCTGTGGTTCTCCGTCAACCACGTCAGGTAGTGAACTATAATGTCTGGAAATATTAGAAACAAATACGAACAGCAATAAATGCATTCGTGCTAAATATATCGATCCTCCGTAATAACACCTTTTCTTACACTTAAATTTTTGAATCCAAGGCGCAATAAACATTCGCCACGTCCGCTCTTAAGAATCGAAATAAATTCCTTTAATAACTTGAACACTTAAGTGCAAACTACCTCGTCTTCAAGCAAACTAATGACACCAGTTTGTTGATCATTACATTCAATACAAGCTCGGAAAACTACGTTGGAAATGACCCAGACATATAACACACGTTTCTCATCACCACAAAAGAAAGCGGTCGGTCGGTCACCACCAAAACTTGCGAAAATTATCTAATAGCAGGAGAAAGAGGAAGGTCGTGTGACTCAGATAATCTTACTGCTGACGCAACATTAACATCAAGGAAAATACAGAACAACCCCATCTTCATATGACGTAACTCATATTAAATTACCAAATGAGGAATAGGAATGGCTGCATTTCATGCATGGCTTCTCGTCCACCTGAAAAGATAATCCCACAGGCCGCCTCTCGCTGCCGTGGCCTAATTTACCCTCTGCGATGTTTTTCAGAATTTGCTCAGCTTGGGATGACGTCTTAACCCACACCAACGAATCTCTACTCTATACCACTCCAGAGAAAAGACTTCTTTTTACGTAAAGCCAGAAAGTTACTCTTACAGAAAATGCTCAAATAATTGCTAAACTAGTTTTGAACATGATCATCAAGCTATATGTAGTCGAAAGCCGAAATTGAGAGGATGATCGGAAAATTCAAGCATTTGGAGAATATTTGGACGACATTTTGTAGAGTAAAATGGACGAAATTTAGTAGAGTAAAAAAACGAAAAGATAAAAACATCAGTACAGGTTTTGATTCATAATCGATCCACACTTTTTATCATAAAAACATCTACATCTACGTCATACCCTGCAAGCCACCCAAAGGGTGTGTGGATTGGGGCGCTTCCACACCAGGCCTGCAGGAATTATACGGCAGAACACCGAAACTACATTGAAACCAGCGCACCACACATGCAACGCGCCAATTTACTAACCAAGAGACATTCCAAGGTCTATTGTTCCGACATGCAAGGGATACAAAGACTACTACTACAGATTCAAAATATCATGCTTAAATAAGAATATCAATATTTACATCATGCATAAATAAGAACGTAGAGAATATAAAGAGAAAGATCTACAGTCTAGCTAATCTCACTATTCGCACTATTCATGACGATGATCATAGCTGTTATGGTCCCCAATGGTACGCGGAAAATTGGCATTTTATACCTATCGGTTCTACAATCTACCTCTCTAATTTTATTGGCGTGATCTAATCTTCCGTAGCACGAGGGGGTTAACAGTGTGTCTTTAACGTCTTCAGAGAAATATTTTTTCCTGAAACTTAGCTAAGAGGTTAAGCCTATTATTCAATCTACGCTGAGATAGCGATTCCCATCCCAATTCTTCTAACAATCCAGACACACTAGCAAACTTATCGTAGCATCGTTTTACAAACAATCATATGATTATTAGTAAGATAAGATAAAATGACATTTCAAAGGTAGCAATGTAACGCTTACGGTTAAAAGAAAAAGAGAGGAAACAGCATCCCAAGTACACACCAAAGTAGACACGGCACCACGGTTTTTCCGGTTGTATTGTTATTGTCCATTCCACACACACAAACAAGCTCGGCGTCCCGCTGACAACGGGCCTGACCCCGGGTTAAACCCTGAAACAGAAGAGGAGTCCCAACAGGAAAGAGAGACTCCCATTCTTTTCTACATCACAAAGGGGCCACCCCAATCCGGTTCCCGGCAGTAAAAGCAGAGTGAAAGGCAGTAGCCCTCTTTAGTGCCGGCTGTATGTCGACCACCCCTAGCGCCCAAATGGCAATGCCGGAATTACCCACTCAATTTCTCTCCCCTCCCAGGTCCAAGTCGGCGATTGTTATTATTTGCGCTTCACCGTTGTCGCCACCCGAATTTGGGTCCCACACTGCCGAACCATTCCCTCCCCCTTCCGCCTGCCCCTAGGTGGCAATTAGTTCAAGGGTTAAGCCTCGCCCCACAGCAAAGGGACGTGCTCGAACTGGACTGCGAGATGAGACCACCAAGGACGATTAAGGGTCACCCGCATTCCTTTTTTCCCTCGAATCCAACTTTCAGGATCAATCCTCGATTGGCACAGGAAGCATGTGCCGTTATATAACTGCTTTCACCTCGGTGTGACAGTTGAAGACATAATTGTCGATTTGGTCCGCAGCAAAGAAACAAGAGGCGCCATTGAGTACCTCTTTCATTCAGCATACGGGGACAATGGCTGTGTCATTTTCCTTCGTTGCATGTCGCCGCCTAATGAATTTACCATTTTTCATGGTAATAGGCTAGAGTCAACCAAAGTAGGAGGAAGAAAAGAGGAGTTTAGAGTCGATTTGGTTGGGAGCAAAATATTGCAACAGGCTCCCTATATACTTTAGAATTTAGCATATGAACTCAATGGATGTGCCACGACACTAATTTGCATAACGTCGCACAATAATTTTAGCATCTTTCGCGGTAAAATACTGTACACATGATGTATTAATACTACACATGAAATTTGTGGACAGACAAATCGTAAATTGGGATTTGTTAAAAGAACACTACGCAAATGAGACGAGAATGTAAAGGAGCGATGTCATTTTTCTCTCGTGAGACCTCACTGGGAGTATGCGGCTAGTATATGGGAACTTTACGAAGTAGGACTAGTTTCAGATATAGATCGAATACAGCGGAGGGCTGATAGATTTGTTAAAAATTGTCATGATAAACATAGCAGTGTTAGTAAATTGTTGAGGGAATTAGGGTGGGAACCTCTATCCGATCGAAGGGAGAATATAGGTTAAATCTTTTACGAAAGTTTGATGTACACTATTTTTTTCCAGACGTTCAAAATATTTTGCTAGAGCCAAACTATTGAGTAGTGTATTATATGGTAGCATGTTCTTCCTCGTATGACACTCCTGGTTTGTGGTCTGACTGCGTCCTGTTATCCTCACTGCTTTTGGCCCGCGCTGGCATCCGGGGGAATGCGCGCGGTTCTGATTTAAACTGGGATGAGTTGCATTCCTGGTGTGGTTTCACCCCGTGCCACACACCCTAGTGGAGGCTTGCACGGTATTTAGTAGATGTGGGTGTATACGAAATGCAACTAAAGAAAACATCTGCCAAAGCTTGATGTTCACGGTAAAAAAGCGTGACAAAGACATTACACGCGTCAAGGGGGGTAGTCTAAAACCTAACGTACAAATGTTAATGGGACAGAATTGAGTCCGCTGTTGTCACATCAGCGCGCTCATCAGTAAATAAATCCCTGAAAATGGGGAGGCGTGGGTACTCGGACCTACTTATTGTTGAAAAAACTTTGTCTAAATGCTCGAAACAAACTAGTCGGAATAGTTAGGGAATCGTTACCTATCTGGATTGCGGATGGCCATAACGTCAATCGTCGGACTTGGAGAGCCAGCGACTCAAGGACCGTTTGACACGCATCAATATGCAGACATATCCATAAGAGATAAGATTATGGATAATTTGAAACGTCAAATTGGCGTAGAGGGCAACAGGATGACGTCCTCGTCTACTACCTGTCGTATCGTGGGTCCGAGCCTCCCATAATTTTTCTCCTCACCTCGAGCATAGTTGTCACGTCGTTTGTACTAATTGAGGTATTTGAGCTCTTAGGCCCATGCTAGAAATTGGCCAAGTTTAATAAGTATCAGTAATTATAGAACGTACAGCCACAAGAGTTGTAGTTTTACTCATTTCTAAGTGGAAGTCTAACAGATAAAATTTGTGAAGAATATATATACTCACAATTTTGCTCAATATAGAATCCATAATAATTTTGTAATTATCTTCCACCTCAAATTTTAGCCCAATCTGAGTAAAGTGCAAAAGTTCCGTATTTTGCCGGCCATCACATTTAACAAATACAAACAAAACATTTTTTACGGCGGTTATAGGCATTTCACGCTTCTGTTGACCGTAAATAATAAAAATGAATACTAAAAAAAATTATAACGAAACAAAACCATCTAAAACATTTCATAAAACTTGCGCGCTTTAAATGTACTATTTTCATAAGGTACAGAGTCTCACTCTGGCATAAGTTTGACAATAAATCCTTTTAAAACAGGGCAGATCAACCTCCGACAATAGTACCGATATCTAGGCAGATATTTGGGCCAATAAATGGTACCGTAACACAGGGGTTATCACCCAACCGGTATGCATACAAAACTTTTAGTTAAGGGCAGTTAGGTCACGGCTACCCATAAGGCCACTCCATACACCGAAGTTTTACTCATCAATAGTCAGCATCCTCGGCTCCGGCCAAGGTGTCCACATAGGTCAATCAATACGCAGTGCTTGGTAACTCCCACGACTTGCATTGGCGTAACCACCGAAATGCTCGGAGTGCGAAGCAAGAAGTGATCATGAAAAGGAGGAGTGAAAAACTCCAGGAAAGAACCCTGATTCGTGAAACCGGAGAGCTGGAATGAGGGAGAAAACAACTTGGGGATGCACATTTAGTGAGCATTAGACGCGGGTGTGTGCAGAAAACGTGAAAAGGTCGAAGGGGGCGGAGGGAGGGGGGAGAAACTGAACCGAGAGTGGACAGACGAGTGATGCAATCAATCTCAAAGGAATAATTATTGGGAAAGGATGCGCGCTCGATGACGCACCCGACCGGAGACGGAATATGCGGTCGCCGTGGTGACGGCAACGAAGGAGAACGCCCTGCTCTGACGGATATATGAAAGAGCCCCTTCCGCCCGGATGCCTGACTCCTCCACCGCCTAACCCTTCCCCTTCGCCCCTCACCTACGATGCCACCTTCATTCTCACCCCAACATTCACAGGCATACACCCTCAACCCCCCTCTCCCAATCCTTTCGGAACTCACCACGGCTAAAAACGACGGGAGGAGAGAGTGAGTGAGGAAGATGGATGGAAGAAGACCCGCATAAGAAGAGCGTCAACTCGTCCCGCCGTTTTTCTTATACCGTTCCATCTCTGGCCTAAGGGAAGAGGGCACAGGAGATGGAGGGGATGGTAAGTGCTCGGGGAAGGAAAGGAAGGGAGGTGAGGAGAAAGAGCGACGCCTTGGGGGAGTGAAAATAGATACGGGGGCGAGGGATGTAAAAAGTAACCTTGACCGCTCCCCGAGATGATGAGGAGTATAGCATTTGCAACTTTATCCAAGAGGAGACGGAAGGACGGGTGGGGAGAGAGGAGAGGGAAGAGGAATATTATAGCCGGCCACCGCCCTTCCTTTTCCAAATCCCACCCCCTCCTCACTTCCTCCATACAATCCCCCCGGTTGTCACCCTCCCGCCTCCCATTTATCGATTACCTCGTCTACAACTGCCGAGAACGATTCTCTCCTTTCTTATGCGAGGGGGGAGTTTCTGCGAATTTGTCACCGCGCCACTGGTTTATATACCCACTTGAAATTCTTTACGCTCGCCCCCTAATCCACTCTTACACGTTTCAAGGCGATGCCCCCCCGGGGAGGGAGGGAATCGGCGTCGCCATTTCCGAGCTTTCCCTGGCCTCCGCCAAACTCGCTGCTTTTTCCTTTTCCAGCCTCCATTCTGACTACCGTCTGATTTCAACGCTTGGTGCCACGAAGATATTGGCGCTTATTTCATTTCCTTCGGCGGTGATCTACTTGAGTGGATGATGAAATTTCGCTGAGCCAACCAACCGGATTGAGGAATCCCAGTCATTGAACACGTGAAAGAATAAACGCGAAAGGGAAGAGTTGAAGTAACAAAATCGCCCAACGCCGAGAAATCACGAGGGGATGAAAAAAAAGGATCTGAATGCTGTCGAAAAAGGACATCAATTGGAATGGCTCGCGCATTCGGCAGAGGATGCTTTGGACCAATGTAGGTATATTGGATACGAGGGCTCCAGAGAAGACGCAAATGGAGCGTAAAACTCCATGATTCGGAGAAATCGCTGAAGAGTGAAGAAGAGAGCTCTACGAACTAGGCTATTAGAAGCGGGCGAGGGAGATGATGCAAAAAAAAACAATCCAAAGAAAGAACCAACGAGGAAGTATTATGGCGAAAATTGAAAGTCAATAGCTGCTGGGAAAACATTGTAAACAAGGGAAGCAAACACACAGGATGACACTGAATCATTTACCCAAACAATAATTATGTTATCACTTTCTTTCTCATTTTATATCCTCCGTAACACCGATTCATCGCCTTTTCTATCCCTTGCCTATGTTCCCACATCGATCAAGGAATCGAAATCATTCCTTTATCACTCAATATCGCTCTCCTCTATTGACATAGTATCTGCCCAATATATACACAACTGCCCAACATCGCCATCAAAGCCCTAAAATATCCTTCTCCAGCCAGGCCAAACCCTTGATTGGCTTCAAGTAGGAGAATATACTAGAGATTCAAGGAGTTGCTTTAGGAGAATTTAAAGAATTCATTTAGGAGAAATAAAAGAATAGAAAGAAAATGTAAATGAGAACGGGGAAGATGACCATTAAAATACTCCACCAGTCAGCGAACGGACTATGGCACGATTTTATTCTGTTCGGATAACGTTAACCATGAGAAGGCGAAGCCCTACAGCTTGCGAGAGTTCAACAGGGAATTAAGATTTTTTATAGAGCATTGGACAGTCGTTTTGACAAGAAAGTTATCGAACGGTACCCGTAACCTTCATCTACATCTACGTGATACCCTGCGAGCCACCACGAGGGTGTGTGGCAGGGGGTGAAGATCACCAAACATGCACTATTGCCATGCAAGTAGGATATTTAACCTTCTGAGACATTAAACAGAAAAAATGCTTGGTTGGGACTATGGGATCCATTCTGACCAACATTCTAGCGTTAATCACAGAATGCTTGATCCTGAATAAATTGGAGGGTAGTGGCTTGCATTATAATTAAGCATTAACCATATGCAGGCCAAGGTTTATTTCTCGAACGATGTGACCCCAGTTTGGTACTAACTCAGATTAGGACCAAGTAGTTGTTAACGTTCACTTTCTCATTTATGTGCGAACTGCAACCTTTGGTTATCAGCTCCGGAGCGCTCCGACGTTGCCATCATGATAGTGGGAATGGGAAAGACAATTCCGATTATGCCTCTCCGCCTAAGATATCAAGCGGTCTATTGTATTGTCAAATATCATAGGTTAAAGCTTTAACGAAAGTTTGTTGTAGATTATTGTTTGCCGGACGTGCAAAATATTTTACTAGAGCCAAACTATTACGGTAGGAACGATCACAGGAATAAGATTAAGTAATAAGAATGCAGAACCGATAGATGTCATTTTTTCCATGTAAAATAAGAGACCACAATACTTGCGATAGATCAGTCTAGGATACTGACTAGTTTAAATAGGTTATTTCAGTAGTGGTATATATCTTAACATGAATTTTAGATACTAACCTCGCATGCAATCTCCGGCAAGATATACTCTTGCATGTTTTAGTACCTTGTAGTGCTATTTATGTGTCGCATTAATAATAATAACCAGTAGTAGTATCAAGAGTAGTGTACTGCATGGTAGCATTTTCTTCTACGTATCACTCTCCTGGTTTCTGGTTTGACTGCGTACTGATGTCCTGACTGATTTTGGTCCGCACCTGGCATTCGGGGGAACGTGCGCGGCTCTGATTTAAAATGGGACGACTGCTCCATGCCTGGTGTGGGATCACCCCGTGCAACACACCCTAATGGTGGCTTGCACGGTATTTCGTAGACGTAGACATCATATGATAGGGGCTAAAAATGATCACTTCTCAAGTTCATCTAACACTATACAGAGATGAACATCATTTGATCTTATTGAAGGATCAAAAAATACTTATTTCCTGCCCAC
Organism: Ceriagrion tenellum; assembly: GCA_963169105.1. Lineage (NCBI taxonomy): Eukaryota > Metazoa > Arthropoda > Insecta > Odonata > Coenagrionidae > Ceriagrion > Ceriagrion tenellum. The sequence continues at coordinate 64,424,194 of OY720632.1, forward strand.
CATTTTGATAAGCAATCTAACCACTCCCCTCTCTTCTTTGGGATGTTTACGTGAATTAGCGCCATTTACGGGCCACTCGAGTGACTCTAAATCCGAAGGAAGATTATCCCTGTTTAGAGTCATCTTACAACGTACACTCAATGAGCAAAACCTGTAATCTTTCGAAATACTGAAGAAGTGAGCTTTAATACACCGAATCACTCTGCACAGAGTAAAACAGCTACAAATACTTGAGACAAAGATCCGAAGGAGGAGAATACAACAGAGAAAAAGTAATTCATACAACGCAATATACTTTCAGCGCCATGAACATAATACAAAATAAATTTTAAAGAGACAACTTTAAATAGCGTTCGATTAAATGCGGGCGATTGAACAATTTAATCTATAACACATTCGAAAGACTACTCTTTTATTATTCACTCTAACGCGATAATATACTTGATTCTTATGGGTAAAGACCAGAAGGCTAGTCTCTAAACCACCTCATGAATGAATAGTATGTTTGGTCGTTATACTCAATTATCATCTCCTATTTTATATCCGTTGGTTGGTTGCTTATTTAGGGAAGCGACCGACAACTAAAGTCATTTGCGCCACTGAGGTCAGGTGGGTAGGCCGGTAAGGAAAGGCCTATCGCGGAATGGAGGAAGGGAGCAGTGAAACCCGGCGACGGCATTAACCTGTTCTCAACGAAAGACGCCAAGGGGACCACGGTTTTAAGTCTCATCAAACAGAGAGAACAATGAACTTGAAGTACCCTCTACAAGACTTCCAAGTAGGGATCGGGTTTCCTCTGTATTTTATACTCTTCAACTTCGTACTACATTAAGTTGAAGTTACTCAGCAAAACTCAATAAGTAAGAGAGCGTGGTAGGATTAACAAAGAAGCTAGATACATAAGAGGTCACTTCCTGAAGCATTCAGCTAATTTTTTCCCAAGATACACGCTCTTAAGTATCCACAAAAGGTTTAACTCGAGTAAAGCAGACGGTTTGAACAACTCTGAGGGATTATTGCGTGATAGATCATGAGCTTAGGCGTAACTCAACAATTCCCAAGCTATTCCATATTAAGTCTTCCGAATCCAAGTGATAAGAATTCAGTGCGAGGTGAAGCTGCTTTTCAACAAAGCTCACTTCACATCCAAATAAAGGATAAACACCCGGACAACCACCGATGAATTCAGCGAGATGAAGGGATTAATCTTGACTACCATCACGCTGTGACATCTGCCTCAAGGATGGTGCTAACGCACTTCACTGGAAAAGGGCGCGAAAGACGTCTTATCTTCCGAGCTAATCTGTCACATATGCATGTAAATTTCGTTCGCGCGGCCCCCGTTAACGTGCCACTTTCCTGGAACGCATCCTCAGGTGTATAAAGAGAAAGAGGGGGAGGGCTGCATCACGCAAATCCCAAACAAATTCGACCCTCAGCCTACTTAACAATTCACCGCCACTTCCCCCATCCCCATGGCGGCGTTCACACGGCTCCGGGCGTCGGAGTTTTTCATCAAGCGCTCCTCCCCATCCACACACATTCGCGCCCTAGAAAAAGGGTTTACCAAAGTTAATGCTTTGCCTGCTGCAGTAACGCTTTCATTTCGGCTTCAACTAGTCCTATGTTGAATAATACCGCACGATCAGGCTGAATGTCGATCTCTCCGAAGGGCATGGCATCACCATGGTATTGAAAGCAACATTTGGGTATTCCTATAATTACAATTTTTTCCGCAATGGCGCGTTATTATTTCGTTATGATACACCTACTCATTACCCTGCTAGCCACCACAAGGGTGTTTGGCAGACGGTGACTTCTCAACAACATGAACTACAGTGAAGAAATTTACTTTTAACAACATCCACCACATAATGGTTATGCTACAAATGCTACAGAAACCACTAAATAAATCTATGATGTAACTACGTAAACGTGACACAGGAGCACGGACTTAGATATTACAGGAAAGGAGTCATGCAGCGAACATGCAAAACATGGTGTTAGCACTACTCGGCAGATTTAGAAACATGCATTAGGGTGCGTACGAATTAATCAGCTACACTACCTGTCAACTAAACTAATTCAAAGTCTTAAAGCAGACATTATGGTCTCTTATCGATCGCGGGAAAAACGACCATTTAAACGTTTCAGGCGTAACTTGGTTTGAAAGAGTTTCAGGCGTAACTTGGTGGAAATATTCAATATCCATACTGGTAATTATGAAGAGACGATAGTAAATTTCCACACTGTTTAATGAGTACCGAGTTCTCAAGGATCTCCTTGAGAATGGCATAAAGTGTCGAAACCATGGTTGGTACTCATTAAACAGTGTGGAAATTTACTATCGTCTTTTCATAATTACCAGTATGGACATTTAAACCTTTCTGTTATATAATCTTTTTCCCTTATTTTATTCCCATGATCTGATTTAGCGTAAAAGCACAAGTGTTACGCATGCGATACGTAATTATTATTTTTTATACATCAAATACTAATCATTCTTTTAGTACGAGAGAGCTCCTACGTAGATTACTTCTCTAAAACCATTAGGTCACTGGAATACGGGGTAAAAACCCCAAGCAGTGGCATTATTGGTAGATTTCGATGCGCAAACCCTGATACACACCTTGGCCGTTCTATTGAAACATTAAAGCCGAGGATAGCCGCCTGCGGAGCTAGAATAATTACTCCAGGAGACACAGATATTCAATTTCACGGACATGGATCGGCATTGACTCTGGATTATTGCCCGCCACTGCGCCGTTAGAAGGGAAACCACGTCACAACAGAATCTAAATGCGGGCACAAGAGGATGTGGGCACAAGGCAGCGTGTATATGGCCGAGGCTGGCATCCTCTCACTTCATGAATCCAATTTTATGTCGCCCTCTTCTATTCTGAGAAACAGACAGTGGGGCTCCTCTTGCCGAATTTCCGCGAAAAATAAAGGACTTCCCGCCGACATCCTCGGCGCAGTGAGCCGTACATCAAAGATACAATGCTCTCATCCGACCTTAAAATGCCCTTCAATAGCGAAATAAAGCCAACGGCAGTTATTTTTATGCGTGCTCCTAAATTGTTTAAGTAAAAAGACTCAGAGAACAACAAGTATTTATACGTAAAAACTTTGAATAAAATATAAAAATCGAACTGCCCACAATGACTGTCAAAAATGACTGTATAGGAGGCAAAATAAAAAATTAATACCCAGTCATTTTTCACATTTCGCTGAGAAATACAAGAAACTATTTTTTTTCGAAAAATCAGATAAGGCACGCAAGCAAGAACTCCTCAAAATTATTTTGCACCACTTTATGTTCATTCAAATTCAAACTTCACCCAAAGGTCGGGGTAAAAATCTATGAATCAATAGGTTAACTTTGGGGTCATTCGAGTTATACGGGGAGGATAAGTGCACCTTCGTGGCGGCCCTAAAGTTCGGAGTATTGTAATTTATTTAAATCGTTCCACACGACAGAAATAGGGCCAGGCTCCCACACAAAAGAAGAGGACTACTCCATCCCGAATTCCCATTCCGGCGGAATAATGGCGCCCCCGAGGATAAAACAATGAGACTGAATCTCAAGGTCTGCAGAAGCCTTGGCGCTCTGTTTGTTTCCCGAAGAACCGCCCCCGATCAGATAAGGGATCAAAAGTTTGCGCGTCCGAGTGAGGCTATACGGCGTCCTGCGTCTGTCCCTGTCTGCGCTTTAGTTGGGGGGGAGAGGTGAGGGGAACTTCGTCGCCAAAGTTGAGGCGGTGCGCCCCGATATGCATGCACAGTACCCTCTCCGAACCGTGGCGTGATTGCATGCAGATTTTGTCGATTTATCATTCAAACCTTGACCTACACGGAGACGAGCCGGGCAGAGAGGCGGTGTGAGGAGAGGGAGCGACGACACGTCAAGTATAAGGAACTCATTTGCGGATTCATGCAAAACTCGAGTGATGGTGGGGCTTCACCCTCGCTTAGGCAAGTGGAAGGATTAGATAAGGGAGGAGGGGGAGAGGGTTGAACGTCCCGTCCCCCAGGGGGGTGGACCTCGCTCGGTGTTATTGGCGATCACGCCACCCTTGATTCCTTCAGGGAAAGGTTGGGTCTAGTGAAGTGGACGGTTGAGAAGAGGGGAGAAAATGGGTCGCTGATCGCGGGACACAATCATGGAGCAGAAGGTATGAGACGATTAAGGAGCACTCCACTTAGTAATCAATTCCCTCCGCGAGTTCAGCCGTAAAAATTTCGGTCAATACTGGAAGAAGAAACCTAGGCCGTTGCTAAATTAACAATTAAACTATAAGGAATTACGTCAACAATAGAATACGTAAGTGTAAATAGCAAAAATAAAACCTCCAAGCCACTACGGCGAATTCTAGAAATGAGTAAATAAAGGATTACCTTTGCTATAGATAAAATGCTTAATATTTCGAGACCTTAGCATGCAAAAACGGAAGTAATGGTCTATGCACAGTTAATCGCATTAAAACCTTAACTCCAAAATATGAATCCTATTTGACCAGGATATGTGTGAAAACGAGTACCTATTTATTTATTGAAATGGAGCCAACAAATATATAATTACTAAGGCTGGATAGCTTACGAAGTACACGTAGAATATATGTTTTTATCAATACTACATCAGATATAACACAGAAAGTAAGGTTGCATACAACTTAATACATAGTAATATACGATATTTCTAATGCCGTTTACTTCCAAATACGTCCATTTCAATTTTGTAGCAGCAAATCTTAAGAAAAGTATGTAAATTGAAAAGTAATTTCTAAGAAACCCTTTCATAGTAGTTGGCTAGTATAAAACCTTTAAAATTAACAACCAGTTGTAATGTTGAAAAAAGGTTAACTTTTAAGGTAACAGGTCCCCTTAATGTTTCCATAAGCTGCCAAGGAACGAAAATTGTTAAGGTATTTAAGATAAAGCATTTCATATAAATGAGGCATTATATGGTCAGAATACAAATCGCAATAGAAAAAGCTATAAAATTTCAGTTCTGCTTTCTTTTTCCCTCACAACACACGAGTGCAACGATACTTTCCACATACATTCTGAAAAAGTACATCGTATCGGTACTTGTCGTACTTAATCGTGAATTTATCACGACCCTTTGGCAAAAAAGTGTCCCATTCATGAATTTCACTTTCATACGCTAGTATTAATGAAATATACAGGGTGTTTCAGGAGGAAAATTGGAAACTTCTGGTGTATTTGTTGTCTTAGTGACTGTTAACTTAGTAACTCCCAGCAACCAGACCATGACCTTGGTTGCATATTCTCCTCGGGTCTTTTTCGCTAAGGTAAGTATTGATTAGTGCCACTAATTACCGAGGTTTTCTAAGCAAATTAAAGCTCTTATCCACAAGAACATTTGTTGCCTCGTTGTATTAACATCAGTTAAGTTACCATATATACCGTATTTTAGAAGATAGAGATGTAATTTTTGCTGCAATGAATTGAGAAATAAATGTACAAAAAGTTTTATTCTTACACATTTTTGATATCTCTGAAAATAAGAGCGCTATCGTAAATTATTTGTTTTTGAGGAATTTAATTTCGACGAATATTCGAGAGCCAACTTGAAAATAAGATACCGTTAGCATTGATGATAGCATAAAAAGAACAATACATATCTTACAAAAAGAACAATACAGACTGTGAGAAGTTTCGAATCTCCTCAATCGATACTAGTTATTGAAATTTGGTGCTTTCATTGTGATTGCAGAATACTTCTGAAAAAATGTTTACGTTGCCATAGCTCGGTAACTAAGGAGTTGCGACCCCATGTTGCTATGATAAAAAATGTTTAAAATCACCTCCCCTACCTCCTCCAGAAGTTTCGAACTTTCCTCCTGAAACACTCCGTATATTAATGAAAATCTCAAAACTCTCGGCAAGGGTATTGTTGTAGAGCATAATCTACCATGGCATTTGCATCACCCCAGCTATTTACAAGAAAGAGAGCGATTCTAGAATAATTATCTCAGCGATCCCATTTCTCTCTCGTGACCTTTATTTTGACATTACATCTTCATTAAGCTCTCATAAAAAGATTCCACAGTTTCCGACGAAGGCATTCCAGACTTAATTGACAATACCGCCCGAAAAAAAGCAGACAGACTCTACAAGGATTAAACACAAAGAAGGAGGATTTTGACTAATTTTGAGGAACAAAATGTCGCGGGTAGCTTAGATTGAGGCGGAAAATCTCCTTTTGAAACAGAACATCAATAATCCCCACATAATAAATCATTACAACCTGTACATCAATTAAACGGATACGAATGGTATCAAGCGAATTAATGCGTGACTGGAAGAAACATAACATGTTTAATCTCATCCAAAGGTTAATCTGTACGTTCATTTAAGTAATCTACTGGTTAAAGGTGGGTTTCTTTTGAAAGTTAGAGAGGAACAACCAGATTTTCACACGAGAAATACCTAACATACTCTATTTTTCTTTCTTCATCTCCGCGTACGTCTTACCACGTCCAACCCTTCTTCATCCCATCTATGAAACCTATTCTCTTTCTTCCTCTTCCCCGCAAGCCAAACGTCGTACAGAGAAAAAAATACTTATCCTTTTCTATGCGCAATAATGGAAGTTGCAAAATCACTCGAGCGCGAATATATTTCCAGCGTAGTTTCCAATGAACAAACGCGTCATTGCAGAGACTATCGGAGGACCTTATCTACCGAAGGCTTGGGAAGAGTAGGTGTGGTGCAAGGATTATAAGAGCTTACTCTGGGGGATCAACCCTATCTAACCCCATCCCACTCCGGAACTTCTTCCAAAATCGCTGACTGGGCAAGAATACTCGCTCTGAGATGGCGGCCTTCTTTCCTTCTTTTTTCACCACGGCCAACCTTTCAGCTCCCCAAGTGTCATTGGCAGCGTGTTGTAACTATCGACTGCACCCCAGTAGGCTGCCAAGGAAGACGCGGTCGATTGCAGATTTAAAAAGAAAAACCAATGAGACATGTGACGCCTCCTCAGTGCTCTGACCTTAGCTTCAATCGCCTGGTCGGTCGCCTGACGTGACGGCATAATGAACGAAGCTGCCCACGTAATATGTTCAATTTTTGCGCAACTAGGGAATGTTTGAGTGCAAGTGAACGCATAGCTGACTTGTCAGTAGAGATTCCAGTGACAAACTCCGATAACCGGACATTACCGGTTTATTTCGACAGAGGCGCGATTGACGCGCGAGAGTTCAAGTAATTATGAACTATAAAAAATATTCAAAATTAATGTGTTGCGATTCAACGTTAGCAAACGCTCGCACTTTTAACCGCCATGAGAACCACTGCATTAATCATCGATAACCACGAAATAACCACGTCGCGAAAATTCTAACATTAGCCAACGCGGGCCGCGTAAGGCACTTAACGAAGCGACAATTTTTACGGCTCCTTTAATATAACCATAGAGTAATACTCTGTGATATAACATACGGAACTTTCAAATCCTTAAAACTGATAACTGATTTACGACTTGAGCATAAAATATTTATAGCTTTGTAATGCAATCACATAATTTAAAAATTATGGGTCCAACTCAGACATTTATATTCTGACAGTTGAGTGATAGCGGCAAGAAAATTATACGCGGAAGCGCATCCCACTGTGTAAGCACCACTATTAAGAGAGCGACAGCGATAGTGTGTGTGATAAGTGGTATTAAGACTACTACGCGTGATATCTAAGATAGATAGATTGATAAATTAATTGCTCCACTTAAAAAACATTACAGAAAAAAAGTTTAGTAATACAACAGTGGGGCTTCAGGTAGATTCAATGGTTTATACCAGTGTAGAACCTACCAGAACTTAATTATGCGTTCAAAAATAACATTGAAAAATATAGCAATAGCTTGTTTGACAAGACATGAGCAAAAAATGAAGAATAATCCAATAAACGAGAGCATTCAAGGATAAAAATTAGCTGCTTACAATGTTTTTGAATGTTATAAATTTAACAGTGACAAAACAAATTACATTTCAATTTTTTTATACAATACACAACCATGAAATCATAATAAAACTTCTATATCATTATGAGATAATAGCCAATCTCTGACCTTTTTACAAAAAATATATTTTCTCTTTACTTGCTTAATGTCACTCGGTAAATTATTAAAAGTTTTTGGCCCAATGAACAAAAACGACCTTTTGAATAATGAGAGAAATGGCTTGGGAATAAGAAATTCAATGTTTCTGCGTAAGTTATAACATTTTACTGTACAAGGCCTTTCTGGCAAATTACCACTTCTTAAAAAGAACAGCTTTAAGACCTTAAAAACAAACATATATCACAATGGCAACAACTTCAGGCTAACAAACAAGGGCTAGGAATGCTCAAAGCGCTTTAATTATTAATTACTAGTAATTATTCTATCTGTTTTTGGAGAACAATTGCAGGGTGCAATGCCGTCTTGTGGGCTCCACCCCAACATATTAAACCGTAATTTAATTTAGCGCCCACTAACGCGTTGTACAAAATTCTTTGAAAATAAAGGGAGCACTTATGTCGTATGAAATACAGCTTACATACATAGTAACGTAAGACCTTAACTAAATCATGAATATGATTATTCCATTTCAGAAATTTATCAATTATTACTCCCAAGTATTTTATGGAATGGACTTGCTCTATTATTGGACAGTCAAAATTTACTTTCCTGCAATCTGCAACATGGTAAAATAATTTACAATTAATTGCATAGCAGTTGCTGGGGTCAAAAAACATAAATTTCGTTTTTTCACTTAATTCTAAAATATAATAATTAAACCACCATCGTAATGAGTACAGGTCATTTTGGGCATCATTTACAATACCATTTAGATTATAACCAGAGTAACTTAGAGCTATGTCATTAGCAAAGGCTGTTAGATTTCCATTTAATTTACAGTCACATAAATCATTTATATAAATTAGGAATAATATTGGACCAAGTACAGATCCCTGAGGCACCCCAGTAGTCACTGATTTAAAGTCACTATAAGTCGAACTCACTCTGACACACTGATAGCGTTCAGACAAATAAGATTTGAACCAATTTAAGGCTACATCACGTATGCCAGCATTGTACATCTTATTCAGAAGAACTTCATATTTCAATATCTAAGCTTAAAGATAGGTTGGAAAATCCATAAATACCAGACAAGCAGGAGAGAGCAATTGATGAACCGATTTTAGAACCGACAGGTATAAAATGTCATTTTTTCCGCGTACCATTCGGGACCATAACAGCTGTGATCGTCGTCATGAACAGTGATATTAGTTAAACTAGATCTTTTTCTTTATATTCTCTACCTTCTTATTTATGCATGATGTAAATATTGATGTTCTTATTTATGCATGATATTGTGAATCTGTAGTAGTAGTAGTAGTCTTTGTACACCTTGCACGTTGAAACGATTGACTTTAGAATGTTTCTCGGTTAGTAGATTTTGATTGGCGCGTTGCATGTGTGGTACGCTGGTTTCAATGTAGTTTCGGTGTTCTACCGTATAATTCATGCATGCCTGGTGTGGAAGAACCCCCTGCCACACACCTGTTGGATGGCTTTCAGGGAATGACGTAGATGTAGATGATGAATCTCAGTTTCCTGTCCATCATCATGAAGACTCAAGAGTAATCAAAAGCAAGTGAATTCCCACCAAGGTTTTATGGAATGTTTACCAGTTTCATTGTTAAGTCGGTCAGGCAAAAGAATGCCCCAAATACCTGTCGATTTAGATAAGGTAAAAAGCTTCAATATTTTGTAGCAGGACAAATAAAATACCTCTAATGATCGTAATTAAGAATAATCTATTACGGCCATTGGGGATATTTCTTTAACTTGTTGCTTAAAGAGGCCGCAGAGCTCAACTTTCCGAGATTTTAATTATTTTGTGTTATATTAAAAGTTATAATTACTCAGGATTGGGATAAGTGATGCGATCGCGCAAGGAAAACAGGACTTCGCACAAATGAAAGCCAATCAGAAATTATTCTCCTCGTGCCACCTGGAGAACGAACAACAACGGTCAATCATTGTTAATCACTTCGAAAAACGATATCCCACACATTCCCGTTAATAGCATGAAAAAATTAGCGCGAGATCTACAGTTGCGCAATAAAAGAATGGTCTCCTCCATAATGCTAGTTATACTCGAAAGAAAATGAACATCATAGAGGCGAAAAACCATTACGAAACTCAACCTTGAGGATGAAAATTCATCTTGCGAAAGAAAACTTTTATGCTGTGACGGTGATCGTAGCGGTAGTAAAAACAAATGCGCAGTTTCTGTAGCATAGATCCCAATACAAGTCCCGCTTTACGACGGCAAACGCAGTTCACCTACGCAGAAACATAGAGGGTGTTATGATCTCACATCACGCGACTGCTTGATTTGTAGGAGCGGGGACTCGTGAACTCTGACCCGTATCCCATTTGCAACTTATGTACCGAGAAAGCAGTATTCCCCAATCTCTCACCTGCATGCCAAGCACATAAAAGAGGTGAGTCGCGAGGCGCAAACCACAAACTCATACACTACTGTAACAAGGAATAAAAGCCCCCTGAATCCACTCTGCAAATTCACGTTTCGCAATCTCATGAGTGAATTTCCATTAATGCAATGTTATCTCCAAAATGTATGGCAATAAACGGAAATACGCCAATTATAGTAGCGTTGGAGTTCCAAGCCGGACTAACTGGTCCCATGAGAAGCTGTTGTAGAAATCTGAAGATGAGTTGTAGAAATCTGAAAAGGTGTTCCCATAAACCTAAACAAGTTGAACAATACATTCCAGAGCCAGGGTCATGTCCCGAAAAAGCTTTTATTTCCAAGTCAAAATAAAAGATCGACGCCCAATTTGGTTAACTGATAAAACAACACCGGTGATCGTGCTCGAGTGGAGATTGTGGTGACGGCTTTCGGGATTCAGGGGACCAAGGTTCGAATCAAAGCAAAGACGAACATAGACAGTGGGATCCCGCTCCATCGTAGGAAGCCCTATTGAAAAGTGGATAGTTTCACAACTCCGACCGTCGGGTTAGACTCCGTACGCCCTTCATTACGTGTTGGCATGCGTTGATGCCAGGTTTCTCTCCGTGCCGCCTTAATTCCTAAAATAATCTTCGAATAATTCACCTGCCCACCTATCATCAATCGTGCAAAGGACCTAATTTGCCGGTCATTTCCCTCGCAACTACAACTTCAAAATGTCACGCGCGGGCTAACATAATGCATAGCTAAATTGCCAGTACCCTACCCATAGGGTAGTATCCAGTTCCCCAACAACGACCATCAAAACAGAACTTCGTCCATCGTATGGAACGAAAAACCTAGGCCCTCTGTGCGCCGTTCATTGGCACTTCAATAATGCCGACGCAGAGTTATTTCTCATGCTCACTTTACTCCTAAAAATATCTTTACAGCATTAAGCAAACATCCTAACTATAACGGACTTATATGCTGGACATTTTAGCAATAAAAAGTATATAAATAAAAGCCGTACAGTAAATGATGCGAATCTAAATTCCTAAATAGTTCCTCAGTCTCGACCAAAATAAATAAACACTGCTGTATGCCGCTTCCGTAGATGAAAACAACTCGCCTCTCATGCCGATTACAGTGGCTCCATCACAAAAGACTTAAATATCACGCTAGGCAGTCCTGTATCTCAAAGAAAAACCTGTTCTCAGTTCCATATGAACAACAAAATCATATTCTTTGAAGCTATTTTTTTCACAGAAACCTGAATTCCTACGGAATTACAAACAGGAATAGGTACGCCAAAGGGAAAATAGTTTTCCTTCTACTCCTTAAAAATGCAATTATCGCGAAGAAGCGAGCAACATTCGTAAGAAGCGAGTTAACTAAAAGCACTGAATCTTAACACAAATTTAGGCCTCTCCTCTTCAGAGTCATTAGAAGATGACTTCGATAATTGGAAAAAATTGATTAATCAATAAAATTGGCGCTAAGGTCGGCTCCTATGGGTAAGAAGAGGTTTATTTCTAAATATATATTCATCGCATATTTTGCATTACATCTGCAAATTTTGTATCATTATCCTGTTTTCTATCAGATTAGACTTTTCATTAGTGAAATTAATGTTTTTTGAATCAATTTAAGGTGACGTATGATGAAACGGATTGCCTATTGAAAACCAAAATACAGATACAAAATTTAGATAATTCCACGAATAAACTTTTAAGGACCACATTCGTCCTGCCATAGGAGCCGACTGCAGCGCTATTTGCATGTAACTACTGCATTACGACTTCAACTACGACTGTACTTCGCCATTAACTTTAAAAATAGGAGGTAAGATGCCGCCACTACGTTTGATTTATTCAGCATCCCAGGAATTTTCACGTATAAACAGCTTTAATTAAAGGCTTGAATAAGCATTCTCGTTCAAAATGACGTTTTTTTGCTTCAATATGTGCACTCTCCATTAAGGCCCAAGTTAAAATCTCCACTTTCAAGGTTGAATAACATTAAAACTCGCCGGGAAACCCTATTAAATTATCATCTCAGTTTATACCACGCACTTCACAGATGCCAAGTTCAAACTTACAGAGGATCTGAAATGAGTGATCCTGAGCCCAGAGTCACCTCAAACGACATGCAGGAATTAAGCAATTGTTTTGATCTACACAGTCTCGCCGTGACCTCTTAAAGGAGAGCTGTTCAAACGCGCGACGGTGATCTCTCGCCGCCACGGAGGTACAAACCCCGGCCATGAACCGATTCTAGAGAGCAAACCCAGACTGCTGCATGGTTCTCGTCGATAAAACGGTCGCAAGAGCGGAGGGTGAAAGTGAAGAGGGGGTAAGATCGGAGCTGTGGAAAAAACCCTGCCACCCCCATTACTTTCCCTGGATATAGAGGAGAAGGCGGTGGCGGAGTGGGGTGGGCACACGAACCCTCTGCTGCAGCCTGCATCGGTGCAAGCCAGCCCCGGAGAACCCCATCACGCCCTCGTATACAGGGGGGACGGAACGAGTGCAGGGGTAAGACGGGGGTGGGGGAGGGAGGGAAGGGACTCACTTTCACCCGCACATATTCACCCTCCCGGTCCCCCTCCGCACGGTTCGCAAATCCTTCGGGAGGCTGCGGCTGCGCATCCAACCCTACGACCTCGCCCAACGGCGACGAGGTTGCCTCGCAACGGGGTGGGGGCGGGGTGAGGGTATAGCGTGGTGCACAAGCCACGTCCCCTGTGCGAATCCGCTGCAGTGCGAATGAGGAGGGGTCATTGGCAGAAAGGGAATGGGAAAAGGAAGGAAGGGATCGCTGGAGCGAGGGGAAGAACGGCACACCCTTTTCGGGGACACTTTCCCTTTACGCCATGGCAACCGCTTCCGATCCTCCACCTCCTCCCTCGCAAACCCTACCTCCCACACCAACTACGAGGAGGATCTCTCGAAAAAATAAAACGATCGCAGAGCGCCCGGAATGAGTTGCAGTCCTGGGAGGCCACCCTCCCCCCATCAGAACCCTGCTCCTAGTGCCCAGGCTGCAGAAAAATTGAAGTGAGAATAATATCGGAGAAGAAAAGAAGACATTTTTTGGGCGAACGCATCTTCAGTGGAGTGGGGCGAGGATTAGAATGGGAGGGACGCATGCGCGGGAGCTGAGGTAGCAACAACCTGGGTCTCTGTTGTCCTGAGCCCACGGCGTGCTCGTAACGTGGAGGGCCGCATCCCGTGACGAGTAGGATTCACTTTTTAATTAGGGTTCACTTTTAATTATGACTGTAGCTCGAGGGGGCGGGACTGGCTTGCCACTGTGAAGGGACGGACGATTTGAAATTATTCTCTGAGGAAAGAAATTCAAAACTCCACGTTTATGCTTGATCAAATGAAACAAAGCTTTAATCAAGACGACATTTTTCACATATAAGAATAATTAGGCAGGTTTTAATATTCACTCTAAGTACGGAGGCTCTACTCCAGCAAACATTTCTCTCTCATGACATGATTATACGTTCATTTAACGAAATCCCACATGGAATGACAAATCAGCGCTACGATATTACCGTACTCAGGATTCAACCGTAATGAGCATTGTTAATTATAAAGCTGCCCTTTGAGACAGATACTATTCTTTGCCCAAATTGTGCGATGGTAACATAAGTTAAAAATAAGTAAAAAGGTTAACATCCTTCCAGAGTGAAGGATTTTATACGCACGAGTTTAGGCCGAGTCATAAAATTTCCTTATAATCTAACTACACAATCAAACAGAGACAAACGAGGTAGTGTCATTTCAACCTGAAGATTTAAGACATGAGCGATGGACAGTAACTAGCTGAACCGCAAGAAATTATCGACGGCTAATGGTACTTGGATTCTTCGGTATATATATCAATACTTGCAGGAAATTTTCTGCCATAAAAAATTAAAAACAAAGCTCGAACGTGGTCATTCAATTGCACATTACTGTAGATAAGCGTTCACGAGCCTCCACTGATGATTCATCAAATCTCTCCTTAATGAGGAAATGGCCCGATAATCGCTATTTTTATCTCATTTCCTTAAAATCAAATCCATGACAATGACTCATTAGTTATACGGAAATAAATGCATAGATATGGTAATCTTTATTGATACAGAGGTATCTGGATTAGAGGACAAATCAGTGCAAAAGATAATACATAGCGTCACATAAAAAAGCGTTTTATCACGTTTCACAGCGAATACTGACTGAGCTGGGGCACTTGGAAATAAGAATAGGGTCGATTATCACTATATAAAACTTCCCTGACAACGATCCCGTTTAAACAACGTTCGAGAACTATCCATCCATCCAATCCATCACGAGAGTCAGTGGAATATGGCGAAATATTAGAGTTTTGATAGCTCAATTATTAACCTAAGCACAAATTTTCCCTCTAAATTCGGCTGTTCCCTGATCGACCGAAAAAAGGGTCGGTTAGGGGCACAACTAAGAAAATTCTAAAGCACAAACAAAAGAAGATAAAACTTGAAAGTATTACTGAATGATGCAAAGCACATTGTCTCGTATTTTATTTTTGAACTCCATAGTGATATGAGATCAAAATGGCTACCACGGTTAGTTTACGATACTCTAGCATTAACAGCATCACCTAATCGACTTACTATTTGTTTAACAATATGCGAGGGACGCCATACAAAAATTGTCATTCACTTGACAATATCTTGAATCGGTATTAGATTCGGACTCCAACACGAAGTATACCTGCGGTCAGATGTAAGTAGATATGAGTGCATAAAAAATATTTCTGAATTATAAGGACTGATGCTTTCACATTCTCAAAATAAATCATACGAATGGGCAAAATAGAATCCCGAAAATATCGCACTAAGAGCAATATCAGTAGAAGCAAATTTGTCCCTAAATGGGGAGGATAAGAAGAAAATCACTGTGGCCTGGTTCCCATGGCACGCTATCATATCATCGTTTTTCAACATTCGCACAATTAATTATTGCTGAAAATGGACCACACAATGTTCAGGCACAATTTAAAAAATTTATAGAGATATGATGACATATAGAGACCTCAAATTTGAGGGAATTGCGGCAGGGCCTACAATTCGAAAACCTACCAATCGATTGGCATCAAAACCAAAGAATGGTTGATAGAGGTGGGCATGCTGGGTTAGCTTCGGAGAAAAACGAGAAGAAAAGAAATTAGTCACAGCGCGAAGAGAGGACAAAAGTAAATGAGTTCACGAAGAATTTACTACCGGAAAATAGTGAGCTCTACAAACGAAACGTCAAAATGACCGTCCACATGAAAAGTGGTCACAGTCATAACTCCGCAATGGAACCTTCATGTGTTTGGTTGAGCACCCAAGATAATTTAACGAGGAGTTACGATTTTCCTATCACTACCCAGCGATCGCAACGAAATCGGTGCGGATCGCAAAGACAAGTCCAGGCGGAACGAGAACTGATTGTTTCCAACCCGCTCTCTTAACGGAAAGACGAAAAAACTGGAAGGAAAAAAACGCCCACCGGGCATATCCTCCATAGAGATCAGTGCAGTGCAAGACGCACTTCAAAGATGAGCATAATTAAGGAGGATGGTGGTTATTAGCTGACTCGGAGCGAAAAAGAGAGTAACCCTTCCCCCACGGCAACGCACTTGTGGGGAGGGGGGCAAGTCTTGCAAAAGGAGGATCGAAAGGGGGTGGGGTGTAGGAGGACATCCCACATATGCAAGGAATCGATAAGCTCGCGGTGGGAGTGGACGATGGGGAGAGGGAGGGACGTGAGAGTTAAAGAGAAGGAAGGAAGGGTGGGAGGAGGCGGCGGGGGGAATATGGGGTGGGGGTGGAGGGAAGTGGTTACGGGGTTTGCTGAGAAGAGAGAGAGAGAGAGCAATGAAACGAAGGCGGGTGGAGACGGGAGGAGGTGAGGAGGCACTTTGAAGGGAGAGGAGATGGAAGATGAGGGGGGGGGGGGAGCCGAAAAAGCTTCACGCTTCCCGGGCGTGCAACGGATGAGACGAGGGCCCCTCGAAAAGGGTTGCCACCGTCCGATGAGAGACCATCGAGTTGTGTGTGCTCTCCGAAAAAGCCCACACCGACGAAGCTGCACAGCAATAACGTGGAAAGGGTTTCCAGGTTCGACTTCGCGCTGAGCGGCGATATTTGTTTTGTTGTTGCCGACGAGACGCATGGCTAAGGCACTCCTCCCGATGGTTTGAGCGGGTCATCAATACGCCTCAAATTCGACGAATATGGCCTCAGCACGAAGGAAACTTTGTCATATTTCTAATCATTCAATCCCAATTATCAGCCACTTATTGCACTACTATTCATGCTGAGACAAACGACAGAAGTGATTATTCATGGCGCTCCAGAGGGATACAATTACAGAAATTCTAAGGTGTGTCTCCCTCAATAATTTTCAAAACAAAACTTTTTACTCACCGTGATACTTTCATCTTTTCAGTGAACGAAGCGAAACAACTCAAAGCGTCAACAATGTATAACCAGGAAATTACTGAGAAGTTCATCATTAATAATACAATATACACTTCATACTTCTTGAAGCTGCTTAATGAAATTGTAATACATTATCCTTTTAGTTACTAGAGGAAAATAAAGCCCAAACTTCCTTCCTAGATCGTGTGCCGCTCTCGTTGCACACGAAAAACGAAAGTGACGAAGGATACTCTACAATGGATGATAAATATTTCAACAATTTTCCATTGATATGAAGGTTTATTCAACGATTACAGCGAGATACGGAGGAACATCATGACGAAATTGAGAGAATATACCTAGCTATATTCTACTGAGTAATTTTACTGTGCATAATATCCATCCATCTAACAAACGGATAATGACCTCTTGTCGTCGAGACGCTCTGTACAATAAAATAACTCAATAGGACATGACCAAGCTTAATTCACTTAATTGTGTGCACATTTGTTTCGACAGAGGGTACACTGCACTACATCACATTCATGTGAACAGAGAGGGTATCACGCAGTACATCGAAACCTAAATTGAATAGAAATATTGATTTTTGGATAATCTAGGTAATTAGGGTAAATAT
Source organism: Ceriagrion tenellum (assembly GCA_963169105.1). NCBI lineage: Eukaryota > Metazoa > Arthropoda > Insecta > Odonata > Coenagrionidae > Ceriagrion > Ceriagrion tenellum. The sequence continues at coordinate 64,441,763 of OY720632.1, forward strand.
GTTTCAGTTCCATCACGCCTAATTTATCACTTTTCTAGGAACGTTGTCCTTGTAAAATACAGAATATATATTGAATCCCACCTAAGAACACCGTGAAGTGAAATATTTAGCATTTGAATCATTAAAATGAAACGGAAAGGGAATTCCGAAGGCAAAGACAAAAATAGTACCAGGAGATGACTGTTGTAAAACAATGAAGCCGGCAACATTTATCGACAACGAATGAATCTCTGTATTTAAAATTGCCAAATCTGACTTTTAATCACAAATATAGCAAATCATGGCACTAATAGCAATAATTTAGTTTATGCACGACATTTTTTCAAATTACGCGACAAAAATTTGGAGCAATGATACGCGGTCGATATTGATGACAAAATTGAGTGATTGGGGCGATTTACAAATTATTTTCGATAACAAAAACTCAAATGTTGTTAATATCCTGGGAGTTACGCGTTTATAATTTAACCGTGAGCCACTTGAAAGCATTTCAAGGCTTTCTTGAACCAAAAAGAAGCTCTTACACGTAATGAGATACACTTTGAGACAAGATATCACTGATCCACGTGAAAGAAAGTCGAGACCCTTCTTACATCTCTGGACTACCGTCAACGCTCATTGAATTCAATCGTTGTTGAGATTTGGCAATCGTGAAAATTAATTCCTCTGATGCCCGACAATTGAAATCGTCAATCACTGGGGAACTTAAACGGCGTCATCAAGGTTAATCAAACGCAGTAAAAAAACGAATACAAAGCGAGGACGAAGCTATTTCGCAAACATGAGGTACCCTAAATACATCGCAAAACAAGCTATTGAGACGAATATAACAGATTCAAAGCATCAATGATCAGGATAATCATTTAATACAAGTAATAAAATGTACGAGAAGATGGAAAAATTAATGAAAGGTAGAGAGGGAGCCGATGGACAAAGCTAACTCTAAAATTACGCATAATAACTAAATGAAACATCAAGAGCATAAGTCACCGGTAATATGGTAACGTAAACGCCCGGGTAACTGCCAACATTAACATAAAGCATTTAATTCCATACTGTACAAAAAAGGCTGTTCCAACAACGCCGATCACTCATGAAATCATGTCAGAATATTTTTATTTCGGTAAAGATTTTATTACCTTCCTCCCTCAATAAACAGGGATTCAAGTAGAGAAAATCAACACACGCCCGATATTTTCTTTTCAATGCTCCAATACCTAATCTCTAATACTAATAAAAGAACGATACACGATGCTCTAATATGCCTATTCCATTTCCTCTCCAATTTCTAAGAAAAAATGTCGAGGAATCGAGCATAGGAATTTCCGCAACGATAATGATGTGCTATGTGAACAGATGTAATAGAATTAACAACCAATGACCAACTATCTTTCTACTTACATAATATTCGTAACTCTTCAAATTGATTAAACATTCTGCATGAGTAACTGAGTGATCTAAGTGATTTTCATATTGATTTCTGCTTTCTACTAGGGACGCCTACCTCCAATACCACAGAATGTATCCTCAAACTCGGAGTGATATCACGTAATGAATTCCCAAACCCTTAATACCTTGGATAATTTGAAATTACGATATTAATAAAATACAAAATAAATATAAAAAATCCACATCATTAAATTGAAATCAGGCATCGAGGTGTTTCTTGAATCCAAAATTCCTCCATATTTTCCAGACTCCCTTTTTCGCCAAAGTGAATATTTCTGACAGCCAAGCGAGAAATGAACACGTCGCGATAGGGAAAAGCTCGTGATATGGCCTTTGAACACGACATCGATCTCAAAAATATTTATTTCTCTTTCCACATCGTTCCACTCGGTCGGACAACTAAATGTATCATGCTGCTTTCATTTCTACGGACGGGTTAGCAGAATAAAAACGTAAAGAAAGGCTTAAATTTCAAAATAACTTTAAAAAAAAGTTCTCGTCTGATACTAATAATAAGCAATTCCAATTTCTCAGATCAATTGAGGCAGCGTTGTCGTTCTGATGTATCATCTGTTACTCAAATGAACCATCAAATATAGCGGCTTTTTGTCCTCTGGTTCCTGCGCCATAATCAACCCCAAATACTTCTTTCAGAGGTGCTGTTTGGGAACGGAGATATCTCTCCCAGTTGTATTCAATACGAAAAACTGGTATTATCTTTCGGAGCCTCAGGAATAATACCATTAAAATTCTTACATCTACGATAAAACTACGTGCCTTTCTTATGTTTTCGGCGATAAAGACACCATCGTTCGAAACAGCAACTCCGCAAAAGGCTCAACGAGGCACCAGTTGGGCTCTGTGCACCCAAGAGAAGTAACATGGAAGCCAGCAGTCGGCTCCGTAAAAAAGAACACCAATGTACGCTCGAAGTTAATGATGATGATCAAACGCTCCTATCACCGATCCAGCCATACTTTCGCCTTCGGTGGTCCGTAACTCGTCTCAAGCGGCATCGTTTCTAATTAAATGGAGAAAGTAGGTACTTTGAAATCAGCAGCCATCTTAACTCACAAGACTTCCATTAGAGGCAAGTGTTTTTCGGCAATTCTTCCAAGATCGGTAGCGAATGAAAGCTACATACGCAACTGAATGTTAATTGGATTCGCAACAAGAGCATGCAATGGCTGTCGTAATAGGGATTTCTCCCCACGATAGCAACTGCAGCAATTTGAACTCAAGGGCGATATATTTCTAAGATTCCAGACATTTGGCGGAAGATTTATTGGCCCGAAGGCTATATTGGAAATAACTGAAAATTAATTATAGCAAGTCTTGATAAATAGAGAATGTTAAAGAATTATTAGAATTACTCACGAATATCAAACTCTTCATTACATCGAAATCGCATTATCCACAACTATATTTAAAAAATGTTTACATGACAGAGCAACCAACTTCCATTTTTACAATAAGAAATATAAAATAAAAGTTTAAAAATATTCACACGCACATTCAGCATGAAAATTAATGCTGCTTTTGAAAAGCAGCAAAACGCGCTTTGTCACTTGCTTCGAGCTTCCCGCATTGATAATCCCTTCACGCCGCGTTTCTCGCATTCTACTTTATTGAAAATGTTCGTTTCAACGTCCCAACGAGTTCTGCTTCGCACCCCTCTCCCTCAACACGTTTCCTCATTTATAATCCGAGCAGAAAAGTCGATTAAAAATGATGCACTTTTCATCTGAATTGCATGAAAACCAACGCGCTGAGGTGGTGTAGTCCCTCTCTCATGGAACGCGATGCGAAAAGTGCGAGATTTGAATTAAAAAAACAAACTGCATCAAAAAACACTTTAGAGAAATTACAGCTCGCACGAGTGAACATTTCCCTCTCGTCACGGATTCACTTTCATAGCAACAGAGTCATCACAATAAGTACGCTCAGACAAAACCCAGGAGAGAGAGAGGGCGGCTCTTCCGGCACCATCTCACGATCGTCCGCTCAACTATCAGCGGGGAACACGGAAGTGCGAACACTGTTGGAAGGCTGCGGTGGTGATAAGACTTGTCGTGCTCCGTTCCTAACTTGAAGCGTGTACTCTCCTGTGGAGCCTTGTTATATCCATTCGCGCACCACAGGGGTCCTACTTGTCCCCCACCCCTTTCTTAATCAGCCCTGCCATGAAATCCTAACACAATAACACCTTAACGAATGGGATATCAACAAGCCACGAAAGAGTTGATTCCACACAATCTCTCCGCTCTTCAAAGCTTTATTAAAGATAAAGCGAAGGACACAAATAATAGATTCAATTGGACCACCTCTGAGGTAAGCATGTAGATGTTAGACTAAAATCACTCATAAGCATATACGGATTGGGAGGATTAAATTGGAATATATACCTAAGAATCTCATCAAGCGGGGTGAATTTCACGTAAGTCCAATGACAAACAACCAATACAACGGATTGAGGAAACCTTATTTTTTATTCATTTTGGAATGGCATTCCTGCAACTCCAGTTATAAACCTCAATAGCTTAAATACTGAGTGAAAAGAGACAAGCCGATGTGTCTCACGTTTAAAAACATAACGGAGTAAAGCACTCCATGAGAAAAATAAATAATTTAAATATTTGCAACGTTGCAACGCAACGTTGGTTAAAAACTTTCGCTTCAATTATAAGACGAAAATATCAAATCAAAGAATTTTAGCCCGAGTAGAAACGTCAGCCTCAGGAAACCCAAGGTTCTATTCCGTTGCCAGATATGTTAACAAGGCTAACTTCCATTCAAGGCAGAATGTAGCCTCCGTGAAAAGGAACAGGAATAGTAAGATTGGCGTGGCAGCCTCCAAAGACCAACATTATGTGCTTTCATTCCTTTCCTCAAGCTGAGGAGACGAAATTCTAAATAGGTAAGTACATAGTTTACGTAAATATACATAGTTTTTATAAGCGAGCCACCACAAAGGCGTGATGCAAGGGGCGTTAGGATACTAGCAATGAAAGGGGTGAAGAATTAACTTCTGACATTTGAAATAATTCACCAATGAAAGACGACACAGAAATCGGTAATTAAAATCAATCGTATTAAACGAGCAGAAAATCATGAATCTATTAGTGATTAAAGATTAATCCCTTGAATGACGTGAACACAATCCTCAGCCGTGACCAAAACAAGTAATTGCGGATAGGAATAATTATAAGTAAAAGCCATGACGATGGATGACGATGCTCGCAAAGCCGGCCCTGCGAACACGACCACCGGAACTCTCAAAGCTTTTACCACACCATCCTATTCCTCCCAAGCCCGAAGGCCACGGGCCTAATAAAAATTCTCGTTACTCCGCAAAATGTTCGCACGCTGCCACGAATTCTGATGGAAATGCCACTATCCAGCACGGCAGCGGCGGAACGGGAGAGAAGGCTGGCGTCGTTTGGAGCGAGCGTGTTTCGGAAGGGAAGATGGCAAAGGGTGGAAGGTGGGAGATGTTACCTGCGAGGAATGTTGGCTGGAGAAAAAGAATCGTGGGGGAGGAGGAGAGTCGAGAAGGGCAACGGAGGGGAAGGGTTGTTCTGTAGAGTTGAAAGGGGCATGGGAGGGGAAGGAAAAGCGGCGAGGAGGAGGAAGAAGAAAAAAACACAGGTGAATGAGAAGGTAGAGGAGAAGAGGAGGAGGGAGATAAGTGGGGAGGGAAGGAGGGAGCAAAAATGCTTTCACCGGAGAGAACCAGCCGAGTCTTTCGAGCCAATGGGAGTGGAGGGGGGTGGGATGTCCGCGGCGGCCAGAGTCGCGGATGGAATAGCCAATTAGCGGTGATCCCCGACCACAACGAAAGCAATCGCTTCACCCACGGATCCTTACAAGCGAAGATTTCTGGCAAGGCGTCTGGGAATGGGATCGAGAAACATTTGGGAGAGGCTGACCGACGACTCCTTCAACACTCCGGACCCCAATTGATTCCCAGGATTCCCAATTAAAACAAATAGCAATTTACGTCGGTGAGGATCGCTGAATAGGTAGGAAAGAGGAGGGTCTCCAACATCCAATCGTCGCGTACTTCCGAAATGCATAGGCTATTCCATTTGATTTTCGTCATAAAACTTACATAAAAACCTAAAAAGGCATACTATCTGATAGTGTCCACTGAAATATATGGGCAAAATATCCCGCAGAATGTTAAACCACCTTAACGAATTAACTTTAACAAACAAGATATACAAATAATTATCTAACCATATTATATAACTACTATAAAATTAAACACATGTTACAAGTATTTTAAGATGACAATAAGGGCCTGTAGTATCAAAATCTTGGAAGATTTTTTGCTAAAGAAAATTATGTTTAAGTCTGGGCGGGAGGGTAGGTTGATCATTTTAAGGAGTCGACCCACTAACAGTAGCAATTTACGTCGGTGAGGATCGCTGGATAGGTAGGAAAGAGGAGGGTTATTTAGCTAATGTAAGAATTAAGATAAACCTAGCACGTGGGAGAGACGTAATCTAATAAGAGACGCCAAGCGGTTCCTAGATAAAGTTCCCTCCACATAGCACTCTACCAGGGCTTGTGACTTTAATTAAAATTTTCCATTACTGCTGGGATTCGAAGTCGCCCCTTAAAGATGACAAATCAGTACACAGGCCACAAAATCAACCCAATTCCCTCGACTCCTCCTCATCCGACCACACATGAAAATGCACGATATCAATAAGAGAAAAACTCACTCTTTAAACGACCTTAAATTCCGCAATCATTAATGCATAGGTATTGACTCAGCGTAAAACAATGATTACACGGGGGTTACGTCCTTTGCCCTTCAACCAACCTACCCATTCTAGCGCGTTCGCCAATGTCCGAACTGGGAACACCTATTTTTCCGACACGGATGGTAGCATGTATAATACTCGAGACAAGATATTTGAGCTAAGAGTTCGAATCACTGGCTATTCACTCGGGACTTTCATTGAAATCATTCCGGATCCCAGCCCAGTCCGTGCATCGTCGAGAAGGCACGATTGGATATCTAACGTAAAAGTCCTCAAAAAATTAACGGACGACACCTAAATATATCGAAGGTCATCCCAGCTTTTTTCTGTAAAAGCAATCCGGATCTGTCCGAATAAAACGGCTTCATGCGCTGCGTATGTGTAACTGGTCTCCAAGAAAGGCACGCACGTCCACGAAAAACGAAAACATTTTCCCATCCCACGACCGGGATACGATTATGTTATCATCTGTATTGATAACTCGCGCAGCCGACATGGCGTGGATTTCGTGCGTAAAACCTGTCTTACCGGCTACGGAAAACTTTTATTCGTCGTTGGTAGTACTTCAACCAGGATTGAAGTAAATATAAACAGAGAGAAGAACCAGACCACTATTAAAATGTTGCCTCCATTACCACATTCTTGATTCTAGATTAGCCAATTACACGTTTGCTACAACGTCACTTCATAGAGATTACCCGAAAAAAATGCCTGCGGAAATCGTTTTCCTGCTGCGGTAATAATTCGCTTCCATATACAAGTCCCGAGTGGAAATAGTTTTAAATGCACCAACGGATTGAAAAATGACAAAACAATTGCGTCAACGATTGCTAAGCATTCTTGATTTTATTCACCCCGAGATGGAAGATTATTCATTGAATTTACGGACTACATAATCGCCATCGGCCACCAAACTTTACAAATAATAAGAGAGAGACCTCAAAATTCTTCACCACATCGCAAAAAAAACGCTTAAGACTTAATTCTATGGTTTCCTACTCGAACCTACGATCGCCAAATCACTAAATAACAAAATTTGTAACATTTTCACCGTTGATCACTGAAGTAGGTATGACCAGTTGCATCACAAAGGAAGTTCCCCAAGGCATGTTCCATGACTCTTGTGTCTCATTTATTAGTTACATTACGGATTATTCCCGTAGTTTCAGTAGTATTTGTAGCATACCAATAGTGTGGACTTTGTTGGTGAAAGTAAATTTCTTCACTCTAGTTCATCTTTGTGATAAGGCACGCCCTACCAAACACCCTTGCGGTGGCTTGCAGGGTAATGAGCGGATTTAGAAAGGATGTAGACCTGGGGGTAGAGCATTCCCGCAGTGGCTAGAGGGCCGACTTCCCATCCTGAGGACCAGGATTCGAATCCCGGCTACGGAACAGAACTTCAGATGTATCTCGTTCCCCGCTTGCTGCACGCAGGAGCACGAGAAATCCAGTGCTCCGTCCGTCGGGTGGGACGTGAAACTGTGGACCCCCAGGCGTATTCACAAGTAGCCCAATGCAGAGGCCAGGTTTCCCTCCTCACTCTCACCAATCTCCATTAAAATCAACCTCCCCACCAATCCTTCTCGGCAACAATGATCTCATTTGTCGGTTGCCTCCGTTAAATTGCCGACCGAGTCGGAGATAAATGGATGTCACTCTCGGGAAAGGGTTTTAATTCAATACATCAACAGGGAAATATTGCACAGCCATGTAATTTAACGCTTCGACGATGAATACGGACTCCCGCCCAAGAAAGAGAGCCATTACACTGATTCAGGACAAGGCATAGATGATTCTGTCGGGAATTAGGAACAATATCTATGTCTACTTATTACCCTGCAAGCTACCACAAGAATGTTTGGCAGGGGGTGACTTATTACCAATATGAACGACAGTGAAGAAATTTACGTTCACCAAGAAGCACAACACTACCATTATCATTAGGCAGAGAAAATGAAGGAGTTTCGAATGCACTCAAACGCGTAACTAAAAAAGAACTCCGCCAACAAGAAAAGAATACGAGTGGAGCTTCTTGAAAAGCCCCCCCCCGAGGACAAAGGGACGAATTGTGATGGCGCTTGAGATGGCTTGGAATGCCAGAGGGGGGATGTGCCGATGATCCCTCAGAAGACAACAGTCAACGCATTCATCTCACGTAGGCGGCAGACCTCAGTGAGAGTGTACGGCGAATCTCATACCTGCCAAGTTCCGGCTCACAACAAATAACATTAGCCAAAATGCAAACATTTTCGGCATGATATAGCTCTTGCATGATTTAGTACCTTGTAGTACTATATATCTGTCGCAGTAATTATAACCAGTAGACGAATCTTAAGTAGTACTGCATTGTAGCATGTTCGTCCACGTAATACTCTCCTAGTTTCTGGTCTCACCGCGCACTATTGTCCCGACTCGTTTTGGACAGCACCTGAGGGCTTCATGCCTGGTGAGGAATCACCCCGTGCCACAAAACCTGGTGGTGGCTTGCACGGTATTTCGTAGATGTAGATGAAAATCATTAACATGGACGCTTGTATAAGCAGTTTGATGAGAAAAGTTAGTCATGCATAAGGTTGAGCGAAGCACATCGCTATGAAAACCAAATTTTCCGTGGCCCTAACATAACGCTACAATGAGCAATGTATACAGCCATCAACGTATTAGAGCAGTAGTTAGATCTTAGAAATTTCCACATTACATCGAATTAACCCTACCTACAATACCTATAAACCATTATGCTAAGAATGATACTCACCTTCACAATCAATTTCATTGGATCGGTGGCATGTTTTAATAGATATGAATCTCAAGTGCAATCGAACATGCCGCGAATGAAACAGCATGATAGTGGGTGATTAGTACTTACCGCAGTATTTACAAAAGCTAGACATACCCCTAGGTCTTTTTAATGTCTAGTACACGGGGAAATGTTGACGAAGACTCACTTTGTTTGGTGAGATGCATAGAAATCTACACTCAGGCTTACTCACTTCAGGCAGTTAAACACATAGCTGCAATTTTCACCATCGTCGACCACTGAAAATTCTTAACGACTAGATTTTTAGGAAGCACATTATCTTGATTAGTTGTCGACGAATTTACACCCTAAAAATTGATCATTCCACAAAAAATTATCATTCTCGCGAAAAACGGATTAATTAACCCGCAAACTACTCTACCGGCACATTGGATATAAGATTCCAAAACAATGATTATAGATCAAAAAATAAAAATAATTCGATGAATTGGGAACAACAGAGCAATAATTTAGACAGCTGAGCGGTTATGCAGTTTATCCACGCCCTGAAGAAAGCGCGATTGTATTGCAGCAACTTTATATCAGCGTAATCGAGGTCGCAGGCGCAGCCACAATAAGCTGAATTAATCGAAGAAACATTAGTAATAATACGTAAAGAATCCACATCGTGCTTGTGCCTACGTATAGTGATAAGTTATTTATTTTTCACCAGTATTCCAGTTTATAAGGTATCTTCCACGACACACATGAATGCGAAAACACAACAAGATATTCCTGAACAGTGGATATCATGGTACCAGAGTATTTCGCAAAAGAATAACAGGATTACCTGGATATTTCCCATGCTTCGAAATAAAAGGGTAAATAGCTCCACGAGAAGGAAATGCAGTGAAAACAAAAGGTAAACATTGCGCCACTAGGTATAACAGCAATATAAGGAAATAAGCCCGCATATATTGAATCAGAGGAGCTTAGTTCGAGGGTTTTGTTCCCTACGCACCAGCTCTTCAGCCAGAGGACGGTGTCAAGGTCAAATGTGTTTGGCAACAATGGGAACCGGTCACACCGCTGAGAGGGGGGTGGGACGAAGGAACGGCTGCACCCGAGGAGCACAACGGATCGAAGACCTCGCGAACTACGAAGTTTACTAACATCGCACACCGGGGCCGAACCAAACTTGAAGCCGTAATGTTAAGTGGGCAACATTTGCAATTGACTTCCATCGCATTTAAGAAAAGTGACCAGAAAAATACCATTCATTAAACACCGTTTGATTCCTCTCATCACCCCCACAAAACCAAACGAAGCTTGAGGTGACATTAATCGGGCATGCAAAAAGACAGGGACGATGTCGCTCAAAACGAAGATAACACGGAACTCTAGACGAAATGATTGACACGACACGATTGACATTCGATATTCCCCTTTCCAAAATAAATTTTCAAAGGTTAAAACTGTAAAATATTCTCCAGCTTTTCACATGTCACACAATTTAAGATGATTTCGTTCGATGACCAAGGAAGGAATGAGCAGCTCCGCCGGATTCCTCTGTATGTTGAGCCACTAGTGGTAACTATTACATGGGAGATGCAGATCATAGAGAATAGTGTTCTATACACTCCGTGATGCAGATCATCAGTACAACAAAATTCCTGCGCACGCAGTGACAGGAGTGACAATAAACGGGCGCAAGGAGGAATATAAGTATGCAACAAAGATTGCCATGGCAATTAAACAATTACGATAACAATGCAAAAGGAAAACTTGGCAACGCCACATGAGGGACTCATTGGGAGGAACATGTTTCCATGCACGTCAATCAACAAATTAAAAATCTCTACGTAGGCGGCGAATAAACCTCATTAAAAATGCATACATTATCTACTAGCTAATTGCAAGGCGAAAATGATGAAGAGACTTATGTAATAGCGTAAAACGATTTTAATCACTGCAATCGGTGGAGAATTGATACTGCATTTACAATGACAATAGGAAAACTTTTGCATAAACAATTACATAATATCCCCATCGATGATGCATATCGATAAGACCCATTACTGAATGACACTGGAAAAAAAGTATCTATAGCAAATAGAGTAGATGAGCATTTTTGGAGAGGTCGGTGCTACCTTTGGAATAATTTGGAGGAGCGATTACTGCCGTTGATGTTCAAAATTGTACAACAGAGGTTTTAATCACTGGACCGTGTTCTACAGAGACTGGTAAATAACTAAAATTGCGTACCAAAGCATTCGCTACAATTTAGATCTTGAATACACAAAATCCAAGTTTCGCCGATGACACTTGTTACCAATATTAATTACGCGGCAATCTCTAACAAATAAATAACATGCAATATGATTCTAATAAAGGTACAACAACATTTCGAAAGGAAAATACTAGAGTATTAGACAATTACTCAATAACCAAAACCAACATTTAAAACGTGAGACAAAATTCTCAAAAATAGACATTCAAAAACATCAATGCACAATTAGGCAAATAATCATAAATAACAGGGGAAGTTGGAACAATTACTCAAATTGATAAAGCACGGAGGGTGACCTCCGGACATGAGTACATAAAATTAATATTTTTCGTTCGCTAGGGGGACCAGAATCGAATTTATCAAAAAATTTCACTTTCACTCGTTTGAAAAATAAACAAAACCCACATCAAATTATTCGAGGAAATTTCCTTAAAGCGCCAAGGATTGGGAGAGAATTTGATAGTGATAGATGAAATATAATTTAAACGTAATTATCAGGTAGCTACTTGACGTAATATATGTTAACTTAAGGCAGAAATAAATATTTTACTTACCGACTCCGGGCTTTCCCTGGCGGCCTCCATGGCCTCCTCATTGCTAGCTGCTCATTAGTTCCCTAATTCTTCGTTAGGTGGCATCACTTGCCGCATCTAATCGTTTCTGCTAAACCTGATTAATTTAGGTTTTATCCTTTTTTTATGTAGTTAGGGGTTTATGACAACACGTGAGTGAGCGACATGTTTTTACTCGTAAAAGAAGTAATTTACAAGTAGTGATTTCTGCATTTACACATAAATTGTTTTAATGTGCGATTCAATTGTTCATTGCTTGTAGCGCTGTTGACGCAGAAGCATAAACACGAACTAAATCATGTTTTAATGCTGTGACATTTCTGTAGATTCCTAAGTTTTTCAGTGAAAGACCCCAACAATGACTCGGAAGAGGATTCGTTTAGTATATCTATTGCTTGTGTTGTGCAAATGTGCTGTGTCTGATATAATAGATGACGTTTTGAACAACGAAGAACCATGTGCGGCAGTTTGTGATAAAACTTACTCTCTGATTACTAATGTTAGTATCTAGTGGACGTTACCGTTACTTAATTATCCTGAGCCACCCCTAGTTTGTATCGAATAGAGCATTGTTCAGGCTTGATAATGTATGCACTAGTAGTCATTTAATGTAATTGCATGACTGATAGCAATGGTATATTCTGTGATTTGTAGTTTATGCCTTGCCCTAGGAATATTGATTGTGGTCTTAGCTTCAAGTGTATATTGTTTAAATGAAACTAATTACCCAACCTCACGTACAAGGTAAAACATTCCACCTGCTGCCGTCGTGGTTGCCGATTCTTTACCTTAATGGGAGTGGTGCTTGATTCTAAAGAAGATCTTAATGCCACAAAAGATGCCTGCCAAGCATGTGAGTTATTCAAACGTGATCTGTATATGAGCGAAATATCGTTTCAATGCTGTATGATTGTGTCTGACGAATTGTTCTTTCGTTTTCACCAGCTTGCATGGAAGCGTACAGGCACACCAAAGACAGATATGCCTGTAATATTGGATGTGCTAGTATGGCTTCAATTGCTCAAAGAAGATATCAACTGGTGAGCAGTAATAGCAATTTGTATATAAAGGTTTTTTATTACTCTCCTGGCATTGCTCCATTAATCATACTGAAATTACACATTGCTGTCCAAAGCTTACAAGACCCTTGGACCCTCGTTGAACAAATACGGATCCTACTTTCTCGTCCCATCTATAAATACAGCCAGCTAATGAAGTATTTGATCCACTCAGGACCTTGCTACGTCAACTTCTAGTTCAAGTACCCCGTAGAAAATTGAGCTTAGTGTAATATTTTCATAAATGTAATGACTCGTTACAATACTGACAGACATTTGTTCATGTTGACCGTTATTTCATGGCCATGGGGACAGCTATGGAATTTGCTATGCATGTGAATTTCTGGAACACTATATCCTCATTTAAGCCAGATTTCTCCTGTTCGCGATTAACAGATGAGCAGGCTGCAGGGATTAATTAGTGTTCAAGGTTGACGGTGCTTATATAGATGGATTTTTATATTAATATAATTTAATACAAGATAGTAGTTCTGTTGAAACTTATATTAATTATTAAATGAGTTTTTAAAAGGATTATAAAATAATTGTTATTAATTGATGAATAGTGTGTACCAAAGTTCCTTGAGGATATTTGTTATATTTGATACAATCGTTTTTTTCTAGCTAAGAATTTTATAACCAATAATCTCTGCAATTTTGTTGCGCTGCATACGTTTAGAAACGAGTGGTCTTATCATTTCCATTAGAACTTAATTGTTACAGATGAATGAAAAGCTATTTTACAATAAATCAAGTACTCATTTGTTGTTAATCTTCGATATTTGTGATCCTAAATTATCCATGTTATCCTAAGATGTACCCTGTGTCTAAGATATATGTAAGTTAAAGTTAGTCAGAGATTTATATTGCCGTACTTATATTAAGCCTTGACCCTTTCATCAAGAGCTTCGTTTTTTGAGCCATGGATGAAATACTCATTGATATTTTAATTTAAGTGCTATTCATACGTAATGTGTACTCTAATATCTTGTTGATCATGTTTAGCAAATAACTCTCAATTGTGATATTATGTCTCTGTTCTTGGAATTAAAAATTATTCTCATGGTAGGCAATTAGTAACCAGCAGTCATGACTCACAATTAGAAGTAAATACCTAAATTTTATTGCTGTTTAGGTATTTTTTCATTGAAATGTGTGTTTGTTGGCCATAGTGGTAGTGGTTTGAAGTCATTAACTGCTAACCCCACGCTCGTGGAGTCCAGTTCGTGGATTTTTTTCCTCTTTGGACATGTTTGTGTTCATCCTTGGTTAATTTTTAAATAACATGATTCAAAAGGACTTAGGAGTTGTTGGTGGTGGTGGAAGAGAATTAATTTTTTAAAGAAAATAAATTTTTTTAAGAATAAAATATTTGTAGTTATATTGATCGGACGTAAATAGTTACCTTCATAAAAATATGGAAGAAGTATTTCGTCTAAAGGCAGGTATTTGTAAATTTATTTCCTAGGGAGAAGACACAATACACAAAGGGCTAAAAGACTCAACTGGCCTAGGAGGCATTCTGAAAACGGAGGGAAGTAATGGAAAGATAGTTAATCTTCACCATTGGGCCTTCCATTTGATCATCAGGCATCGTAGGCCCCCAAGTGCTCCATCTTTACCCCCACCTCAAGAACTTTTTCCTTCTCCAGGTAATCTACTCAGGTGCACGGGTTTCTATGTTTTGGTATCTCAAAATGAGTAGTGTTCTCTTTTCATTTAAGTATGTGCTTAAAATTAGAAGCTACCCACTTCTAGGAGTATTGAAGTTTCTCCAATGAAGGTGAGATGTAATCATGGAAAGTATTTACATGTGGTGAATATGCAGTTCTTCTATGTTTGATATTTTTTAATGTTACTATGTGATAATATGATTAACCTTTAAACACCGGATTTAAAAGTCATTTGAAGTCCCTCCCTGTAGGATTTATATAGGTCCTTATAATGTTTTCCTGTAATGACATGCCAAACATGGCACCTTTGGCAGTGAGGAGCACCAAACTTCGTGCCAGTATTGGCACTTTCGGCATTTAAAGCCCCCTCGAAATTCGCCTTGAAGGAAGATGGCTTGGTGGTGTAACTGGCTAACACACCTGACTGGCAATTGGGAGGTCCGGGTTCGAATCCCGGTCAAGTCAAATGATTTTTTCATAGCGAATTTCAACCCTGGTGTTAACCTTTGTGTTGTTTAACTGGGTCCACCTTATAATTTTATGTTTAGGGAATCTTAACTTTTTATAAATACACCCTTTATTTCATGATTTACTGCTGTGATTTTATGTGGAATATCTAACTGCATGTGAAATACACCTTAACTCTCATTTTCTGCTTTTGAAATGTCTCAGTGCTCTTAATACATGGTAACTGCAGTTATATAGTTGAAGGTAGATTGTTTGTGTGTAAGTAAGCTAATGAAAATGTTGCATTTTGGAATAAAACTCTGAATTTGCTATTTTTATGGTAGTCAGATTCAGTATTGTTTCTTGCAAATCAACTTCATTCCATTGGCTCCTATAGCAAATGCAATGAAACAGAAAGAGATTATTTGCTTTTCAAATGAGTGCAAAGCCAAGTGACCTCCACCAGCTATATCTGTTGGTGAGCCACGTGATGTACATCATTTTTCATTACTTCAGTTAAATATTTTATAAAGAGATTTTCTATTAATTGAAAGGTGGATATGAATTGAAAAGAGGGTGGCTTAACCTTTATCGTACATATTTAAATCCCCGCTGCGGGTGCTCCCGGCCGGATTTAATTTTCAGTATTCAATGAATTTTTGCAGTAGTATACTTTAATGGCCGTAACTTGACATTGACGCGGCGGAATTTAATGAAATAAAAAGAATTTTATTAACAAAACACTCTGCATTATTAATTTATCGGCCGTTTTTTCAGTTATTCATGGAAAAGAGAATAAAATCTGACAAAATCATCAGTTATCAAGAAAAATAACAGCATATTTTCATTAACAAGAAAGTTGTAAATAATTAATAAATTATTTTATAAATATCGGTTATGGATATCACTTGTAATATAATCATAATTTTAAAGGGACATTTTTGTGTGGTACTCTTCTATACATGGTACGACACAGAGCCCAACATAACTCTCTCTGCACCTAAATTTTGCGAGCATGTGCTTCCCTCTAGAAGAACTCATGCGACATCGCAAAGAGTTTCCTTTCGCCGGCCAATGTTTGCTCTCCTTAGCTTCCAGCCTCTCAAGGCTAACACTAAGTGAACGCAGTTTATCTTGTTGGGAAATGTTGGCCAGTAAAGCATTGGAGCCTTCCTCTCTCATGTGTCTGATAACTCCCAGTTGATTCTCTAAGAGAAATTTTACCACCGCAGGACTTCATGAGAATCCAAGTATTTAGGATTGTTAGATCCGGCAGATGAAAGAAATTTTTTGTTGACCATTTCCAGGTGCGACGGCTGAAGGAATAATTATTCGTCATTCGATCGCTTTTGTTGATATATCCCATAAAAAAATGCTAAAAACAAATACCTTCCTGGCAGAGTAACGTCAGGCTGACGCGAAGGTCCTTTTGACAATGGTGAGAAGATATTGGTTGTAATACCTGTTGATCTCCTCCACCAGGGTTTGGATCTCATTGACAAAGAAGATTATGAAAAATGCCAAAGGAGATGAATCTTTACTCATGCCAGGTGCTTCACTCTCTCTCATTCCGCTAGGACCAGCAGTAAAAACACCCAGGCGTGCTGCATGTCTGTGAAACTGCCCTGAAACCCAAATGGTCGAATGTTGAATCTATTCTTCGATATCTTCTACCGAACGCTCCGCTTTCTCCTCTCTTCAACTTTCATCACTGGCTTCATGTGCATCCAAATAACTATCAGCGCATAATTATGCCTCAATTTCATCCTCATGCCACTATTTTTTAAGCCATCTAAAAAAGTGAAAAGATGATTTATCTCCGATCGGCATATTTGTATATAGCGTTAGAAAATTTGGTAAACAAAAGATAACTTAGCTACAAACAATGAACATAATCCAGTTATATTTACAAAAAAATACTTACTGCACAAAAGAATGAAATCCCAGAAGGTGAGCACTTCAAAGGAATTGTCAATACCTCTCTCAAGATTTTTAGAACAGTAACTCTTTGAATATGACTGCCCACAGTGACGACCGATGAGTTTCTGCTAGCAATTTTCTACCGAAATGATGAGCAGCATGGGTGGCGAGGGTATTTATGAGCACAAAATGGACATTACCATAACTTTTCCTCACCGCACTGCTAGGGAATGCTAGAATTTCCCTCCGATCGGTTTTTGGGTATCTCCTGCAATAAACTGGCCAGGCAGCTCCTTTTTTTCCTTTTTATTGCCGGTTGTCCGGCAGGCAGGTCGGATAGGGAAAATGTCGGTACGATTTCACTTTGCATTACTTTCCCTGCTGAAAACTTCCATGTTTCAAGTATCATATCTAAAATATATTCATATGCGTTACTCAAATCTTCGCTGTGGTATTATTTTATTTTTTGTGCCCCCTTTACCACACCTTTCAGCATATTTTCTTCCTTGCTGGTGTAAGACATATAAGTAGCTTGTGTTCACATAATTTTGCTGAAATAATAAGGCAAAATATAATAATAAAAGCTTTGAGCACGATATTGTGGACTTGTTCCTTGTAAAAAAGATTTATACATCAGCGTGGGTTCCTCGCAATTTTACTTCACGTTTCAGTGAGCCGCGGTTCATTCAGGGCAAATTTACTCTAGTTTTATCGACGTATATAATACTGCAAAAGGCTTTTCAGAATATTGTTTGGCTTACTTATAGCTTCTTGTATAGGTATACTATTGAGGTAAATACTTTTCCTTGCAATAATAATTCGTAGAATAATATTTTGGGATACATTTCTTTTGGAAAACCATTCCAGTCTAATACGAATCATTACAGAAGACACAACACGTATACAAGGTAGTAATTTATAAATTTTTGTTTTCAGACTGACTTAAAGAGTGAATATATAGGGATCTTTGTCAATATTAGAAAACAATATAAATACACAAACGAAGGGAAGAAAATAAGTAGTTTGCTGCTCAGATTTGTCAAGAGGATTAGACGAACACTTAAAGAAAAAATGGAAAAATGTCTTTCTTAGAAAATACGTCTCCGCAACCTTATCTTCACCAAAAAGATTGGGTTACCGAGGAGGGATAGTCATATATCACGTTACAAAGAGACCAGATGGTTAGGAGTCTTCTACAAGGTCACAAGCGAGAAAAAGGCCCAAGTGGAAGCGGTCGGATCTAGCATACATTATTGTGTACGCACAGCCGTAGGACCCCGCATCCCAGTGTACATTGAAATGCACACTAGTCCTTTAAAGGTTAAAGTATAGCGTGTGGATTGCTTGATGCATATTGAGAGCATCTGGAGGAGTTTGACTTTATTATTATTATGGCCATAAGGAATAGAAGGCATAGATAGGCCAAAGAAGCATTTAAGAGGAGGTAGGAAATAGATGTTGAGGACCAAGGGCAAGGATTTAATGTAAAAGTTTGTTTACTCTTGAGTAAGGAATCAAAATAAAGTCATTGAAGTCGAAAGATTTGCATTGAGTCCCTTCGTTATATGAATTTATAGGGATTCTATAGTTCTAGTGGTAATTTCAATATACTGGTATCAGTTACTATAATTAAGGGAGTGGTATGAGAAAATTCTGCTGGCTGAAGGAGTGTAGTCTGATCTGAAAAGGAAGTTTGTAATCTAATGATTGGATTATCAGTACTCTGCTGTTTAGGCTGTTAGACTTGCTTGTGAAAAAATTTCATAATTGATCTTTATGTATCTCCATGCTTCAATTAAGCACCTAGGAGATTGCCTATTTCCTTTGTGCCTTAGTCAGAGGCGGATTAAGGTAATTGCTTTTTGTTACCTAGGGGTCAAAGTAGGCTTATGCGATGAGCGATTTGCCCATTGATGAATGATGAAAAACATTGAAATGTTGTGGTTTTGATGAATGTCGTTGATCGTTGACAGTGATGAGTTCATGAATTCCTGAAAATTGATCAAATCATCGCTGTCAACGAGAATTGTGTGTTGTGTTGCCAACTGGTACCCATCTGTACCAGAAGTGTTGAAATCGAAAATTTTCAATCTCAGGTATTAACATTTCCATGCCTTTGTGCATGGAACACTCTTGAAAAATATGTTGAAATTCAATATATTCATTCATATTCTTTGTTAGACAATATGCATTCAAAAAATGCAATAGCCCTCATCAAATAAAATACCATAGAAAGAAACAATTAGAATACAATGTCTACATTTTTACACTCTAAATACTCTTCAATGGAATAAAATGCGTGAGATACAAGCCAAGTATTAATTAAGCTCTTAAACCTTGACATGGAAACTCGTCTGGCCACATGTGGTAGAATATTAAAAAGTTTCAATTTAAGAATGGCAAATGAGTTTTTGGTTTTCTTCAGCCTGCAATATGGTAGTACAAGTTTCTCTTTACTTCTAGTGTTGTGATGATGGACACTTTCCACTGTGGCAAAAGAACTAAGATTTTCTTTCACACAGCAAAGACATTTATAAATGTAAAGACTATAAAGAGTGGGATTACCAAGCTCTTTGAAAATTGGTTTGCAGTGCTCCAATGGGGGTGAATTGGAAATGATCCTTATAGCTCTTTTTTGTAAAATAAATAATTCACAGGAAGTCGTAGCATACCCCCACAACTCAATGCCATAGCTAAGATGGCTGTGAAAAAAGGATAGTAAATTGGTTTCAGATAGTGCATGGGAATAAGTTCTTTGAGTTTTCTTAGCATGAAGATTGCCTTTGATAATTTGCCATGGATACAAGAGATATGTGAATCCCACAACAATTTGCTATCTAGTTCAATACCCAAAAGCTTTATGTTTGCTGGATGGATTAGAGCTGTGCTAAGTAAAAATGTCGCCATTTGAGCTTTACCATTATTTAAGGCTAGTCCATTTGCTGTAAACCACTCACGTACAACAGTCATTATTGAATTAAAAGAGTGGTAAGCATATTCAGGATTATACAGGAAGGTTGTGTCATCAGCATACAGTATTGATTCGCAAGAAATGTTTGCAGGAAGATCATTAATCATAACTAGAAACAATAGAGGGCCAAGCAAAGATCCTAGGGAACCCCGTGTTCAACATGTAAGGGCATGGACATATTGTCATTGATGTAGACACACTGTGATTGATCATTCCGATAAGATTGAAAGATCTTTAGTTCAATATCCTTGACACCGTAATAACTAAGTTTATTCAGGAGAATAGAATGAGAAACACAATCATTGGTGGTGTTGGAATTCGCAGTTGGGTATTCGGCATTTAAATCAATTAGTGCAGTAGTTGCCCTTGTCAAAGATCCTTCCAAGGTCTGTATTTTGGGGAATGCTACTGGTTGAGACATGGTCCAAGATGATAATTGTCTTCTCTCATAACCAAGGTGGACCAATGTTGCCTCTACCCTTGGCATGTTCTGTGATCCATCTGAATACTTTGACCAATGTTGAGTAATAAGTAAGCTGAGGACATTGCCTAAAATGTCTATTTTTTCTTTTACTCAGGAAACCAATTTTATGAAGTTATAAGTTCATTTAGGATCATTTATGGCGAAATTAAGGCAATTTGTTAATGCCTAAAAATGCCTATTTTAGCTGTTTATGCCTTTTTCTACTGATATCGCCTATTTAAGGGCCTAAAAAAGCAATATTCTTCTCAACGTCACCAAATTTCTCTTTAGTTTAAAGCTAGTCTGTTATTTCAGTTTCTTTTTTAATCTATCTAGGTTGAAATAATGTCAATTAACATGCATAAAGAAAAATCATCCTAAGTATTATTATATAAAGTAGAAAAACAACTATGGTAATTTTACGTGATGAGTACATGGAATGGTTTCAATTGCCAAAAACTTGTTTTTGAAGGAACAACTTAGTATTACTGGGTTTAAAGAGATGCTGCCCAAAGTTGCTCTACCTTCACAGCCATTACTGATATTATGGAGAACATGGCTAAATACTGCGTTATACTCGGCAGATAAAATTAGTGAAATATGTGAGGTATTTGACAGGAATAATGTGCGCCTCCAATACATCAATACAAACGACTTTTTCACCCACACAAAGGTACACTATTGTAACCAATTTTGCTCATCTTTTATACTACGTGTCAATTCTGTCTATGAGAAAATTAAGCCATCATGGCACATGAGTAGGTTTTCTGTAAGCGACAGAATATCTAAATGAAGAAGGAGCAAACTGCATTCTCGAATCCAAAGCTGCAGAGTTGAATCTCGATGTCGATGCAGATCCTACGTTTATCTGATGCAATTTTGGTTAACTACCATCAATCATGTCAACGCTGGAGGTAAGAGAACTACTCCTTGAAACAGCTACAGAGAAAATCTGAACTGTGGAGGGTGACCTTTTTAATATACCAAGTGATGTGGAAAAATCCATTGCTTAAGAATTTAAGACTTTATACGGAGAAACCCTGGATGGGAATACATTAGTAATGTTGAAGACATTTTTTGAGGAAATTATATGGCTCTAATACTAAAGAAGAGTCCATAAGAACTGTTATTGTTGCTGAGATATATTACCAAAAAGTTTTAATTTTTCTTATTTGGGAAATAAATTTTACGAAGCTAGAAATCCATTTAGGGCAATTTATAATGATAAAAATCAAGTTGTTACTGCATTTAAATACCAATTTAATTGCTTTGTTCCTTTTTATGCTTATATTGCCGATGTAAAGGTCTTATATTGCAAGAATCACTTACCATCCCGAATTTTTATTTCCGCATCTACAAAAGGAAAAGTTATGCAATTGAACCCTGGTTGGGAAGATATCCAGAAAATTGTAGACATTTTATCAGGGACTTCGGTTGCTCCAGGACCAAATATGACAGGAGAAGACCTTGCATCATTTAAGTATTGCCCTATCACCTCGTATGAGTTCATTTTCATACTATAGAAATATCCTGACACTTATGGCATCAGTTTATGGGAGAAAATTTAGAGAAATATGTTGTTGTAAATTGTAATTAACTTCAAATAAGTAAACCTTTTGTATTTTATGTTTCTTCAATTTATAAGCTAATTTTATTTGGAGTTTTATCCTCTTTCCTCTCCATCAGTTTTACCGAAAAGTAATCGTGCATTTCAGCCCAAGCTTAAAATTTCAGATGCATCTTTGCGGCAATAAGCCTCATTATGTTTCTAGCCGGCCACGGTGGTGGCGGGGTGAAGTCTTCGCCCGCTAATCTTGGAATTATGGGTTCGAGTCCCACCTGGGTGGGTATTTCACCACCTAAGGCGTACATATTTGTCAAATTCTGTTTGTATGCTCCCTGGAAAACCTGATTACAGGTTTAGTCTGTTGGGATTCCAGGGCCAATAGAATCGTCCTAAGTGAAAAAAATATTTTAAGTGCCTATTTAGGCTGCCTACTTCTTCATTTTTAGTGCCTAAATGTCCTTAGCTTAGTAATAAGTAGTTTACCCTACTAAAAAATGGCTGGAACTTAAAGACCACCACTTCGAGCTAATCTTGTAATTGTGGAGGCCAAGATAACTTGTGATGCTAGAAAAATTTATTATGTATTTATTTTCTTACAAATGTATATTTTCCTGAAATATGTTTTCATTCATTTAGCAAACTGTAGTATAAATTTACTTGGACCTAATATGCAAAATAAGAGATTTTCTCCAGCAAAGTGTATCTTATTATTTTTGTACTTTTTTCCCTGCTCTCTCTGCCGTTGGCCTTCTTTAGTTTTGTGGTGCTTTCCATAAGTGGGGTGTTACTGAGTTATTGATTTCCCTCACTTTTGCTTAGGGGATCCGGCCTATGACGTGCTAACAGATCCAGGTCTGCGCCCCCAGTTACATTACCCTCTACTGTCTCCTCAAGTACGAGCTTCCCTCCCTCACACTCATGTGCGAACCCTGCCTGGACCACTGCCTGCACCTCTCGACGATCCCCTCTCCCCTCCATCATCCCCTACTTCTCCAGATGATGACCTGCCCACATCACCATGGGGCCGTCCCTGGGAAACTGAAGGAGAGGAAACTGACACAAGCAGGGATTGGTTTGGTTGCTTAGCAAGCAGAGCTGGTATGCCCAGATGGTTCCTGCCTGCTGTGGCCCTTTGTGCTCTTGTCATCGCAGCTTGGCTTTGTTTTGCTCCAGATAGGGTATGTAATAGCTCTGTATTGTACAGTACAATGTAATATTGGCTAAAAATTATTTTTTTAAATTATATGTTGGTTGTTTTCAATTTGCTAGATGAGAAGTTTTATTTTTTTATTCTTCTCAAGTCTGCATTTGGAATCATAATTGTATATGAATTGAGTTCATATTGAAGTGTCTCATGGAGATTTAATTCCAAATGTTTATTATGCAATCAATGAAGATAAATATGATACCAAGTATCCCTGGTATTGTTTCTTAAAAGTACCTTGGCTTGTTTCTTTACCTTCCAAAATGACATCAAGACTTTGAGATGATTTCATAGTATTCGTGAGAAAGTTTCCATTTTTGGAAAAAATTAACACTATTAGACCTTACCTTCATTATATTTAGGAATGAATTATTTCTCATTATCAGGGAATATATGTTAATTCTGATTCATAAGGAGCTTGAATTTTTTTTAAATTAGAGTTTCTGATTTTTGTTCAATTTACATTAATGGGTTGAAATATATTTGTACATTATGTAATCCTTCAAGGCTAAAGTCTAATGTATTCTCAACATATTTTTAGGTTCGGTTTGAGTACAAGAAAGGACAGCCTACTTCTGAATCAGCAAAGGAGGGTACAAAGGGATTATTAGATGATGAATTTGTGGTCAAAGTGCCTCTTTTGCCGGCTAAAGATGAAGAAAAGGGTTTACCTGATGATGATCCACCTCCACCGTATCCTGCCCAAAAAGTATAAGATGGCAAATTTACGATTCAGGTGACTGCAAGAAATGTGAGTCTTAAAGAAGCACACTTGTTATTCATAACTGCCTCAGGAGTTCACCCATAAATGAACTTCCATATTTTTATTGCAGTTCATTTATAAGTAATTGACCATTGCCGTAAAGCTCTTGGCTGTAACTAGAAGACCCTAGAAAATTCCAGCACATGAGTGTCACTTTTATTCCTCTAAAGTGATAGTTTCACTAAAATCTGTTCACGTTAGTCTCCTGTTCCAACTTGATCTAAATGTACAAGAGTGTATCAATAAGTAACGCAACCATTTATGTTGCAAAAAGTGTAACAGTAACATATATTTACTATTCACCTCGGAAAGGCGCATATATAACGTATTATGTGACATAGCCAATAAGTCTCACAACTCGTATCTCTCTTAGTGGCATGCCTTTGCTAATACATTCTGCATATAAGTCCATCTTATGTGAGCAGAGCCAATTTCCCAGCACCGATGTGAATGCAGCATCAGAAGTGAAATGTTTGCCGCCAAAGAATTTCTTCATTGGGCTAAAAAGTTGATAGATGGACGGGTCCAGATGAACAGTACATCACTTGTAACATTATCTTCCCGAAATGATAGACGGTATGCAGCGTACCAAGCAGGTGGTGTGGGCATTATGCTCACTTGATGCTGTTCTGGAATGCACAGCACAGGGCAAATCCGTCTGTGTCACACAGGCCTCTGATATAAATTTCCACCACCTGCTGATTTCACTGCAATCCTGTCTTCTCCGTGCACGCACATCATCTCCCAGGGAATGTCCAATGGGTTTTAACCTTTACCATACACAAAAGGAACAACTTATCACTGCTATTTGCATGGAAATGACTAACACACTCAACATCTTGGCTCAGTTGTTAGCCCTTCTGAATTACCAGTAATTTTGAAACAAAAAAACTTACAACAGGGCAGACTTCAAAATACAGCCTGTGTAAGTATCTCAACCTAGACATTAGGCAGGAAAAAATTGATGTGCGTTACTTATTGATTCACCCTCATACATCTTACTTTTGTGATCTACATCAGCACTAATTCTCTAACTCTAATTCATCGGTAGATATGAATGAAATAAAAGAATTGTTGAAATTTATTTGGATGTACCATTAAAGTATGTATTGGAATGTAATGAGTTAGACACCAGAAAATTTTATTTAATTCCCAAGTTACAGGAGTTCATCTGTGTTTCTCTAGTTTTAATTTATTCCCCATTCAAATCAACCAAATGGAGGACAATAATCATTAAAAGCAATTATGAAATGACTTTTAATAGGTGAGGTATTTCCAGTGAAATAACATTAAATGTCTACAGTATTGAGAAGGTAAAATATTTTGAGCTGGAGGCAAGTGTCCTAATGTTTTTATGGCAAGTTTAATCTAGAATTAATTAAATTGGGCATTGCCTTTAATTCTTTTGTAATCGGTTTGTTTGACTGAAAGAAACCCAAATGGGAAAATGGTTTTTAAAGTTTTGTATGCTAGATAGTAACATGTTTACTCAATTATCCTATCATAATTATCTCTGTCAAGGTTTTCTTATTAATTTATTCTCTTTATGCTCCCAGTGTATGTATGGTTACAAACAGAATTACTAAATGGTGAATGAATTAAATGATGTGGAATTCTTTCCAGTTTTCAGGGGTAAAATGAATAAAAGCCAGATTGTGCTGTTATATACTTCAACTATATCACCTGGCCACTGCAAGTGCCAGTACTACCATCTGCATTGCTGTAGAAGGAAGAAGTTTTCCCCTAATGGGGTCTTATTCATATTTTTCTTTGTTTTGGAAAGAGAGACATTTTGATGTTAAACACTTTACCAAGACCACCTTGTTATGCTAATGAAAAGTGTTACAAAGAATTGTAGTAGATCATCATATGATTTTTGGACTTATTTGATAGTCAGCAAGTAATGAGTGTTATTGTTCGTGTTATAGATGTTTACTCAACCCAATGAAAAAATACTCCCTACATTATTTGGTAGAACTGTAAGAATCAGTATAATTATACGCAAGTGCAGGTAAAGTCATGCACTATACAATTATTGGCACCCCAGGCAATTATCCTGATTTGTCTGGACCCCAGTTATTATTATGATGCTTCATGTCTCAGAAGTATTTCATTGCATCTGAATCTGCAAATTTGAATGTTGTAGGAATGTATTTTGAAATAATCTCATTGCATGCACCATACTCCACAAGTCTTTCATTCTTGCACTTGAAAAAACTGTAGTTTCATTAGCAAAGGTAGGTAATCTTTTGGTAAATTTCCTGTAAATATTTGAGCATATTTATGCTTTGGACTACACTTTGTTAAAATGCATATCCTCTTAACGAAGACTGTTTTTTTATACCTGTAATGATATTATTTAATAAATGTACAGTATGTGTTGTTTTAAGCAATGTGATGTGGACTGCACGGTTTTTATTGATCTTATTATTGGCTTCTTGAGTTGAAGCACTGTAGGTAAATTATAATTCATGAAGCCTAACTTGAAGCTAGTCATTTTTTTATGCAAATCATCGCAGTCTGTAAAGCATATAATCAGTTGATAGTTTCCATCTTTGGTCATGAAATTACACTATGGAGATCAGAAAATGTTTTGTTCCCTGACTTTTTAGTGAAATTTTTGATGTTGCTTTTTGTGATAAGCCAAAGATACCTTTGATATCTAGTAATTGTAAACCAAAGTTTTGGGTGTTATCACTTAAATCAGTATTGTGCTCTATTTTTTGTTTTTACAATAAAGCTAAATGGAAGTTATATTATGTCTTATTTGTATCCTCAACCTTTTTATTTGCCATAAGCTCCCCTGCACTTAATATAATTTCATTAATACTCATGAGTACCCTCAGTAATTGTGGGACATTACTATTAGCGGCATCTGATTACTCGTTAGTGTATAGGGTTTTAATCCCTTGATGGGTTCTCTTTTTAAAAATTCTCTGCTCAAGTTATGATATTAAAAGTGTAAAAATAGGGTTGTTTACTTGATTTTTTATTCTGGCAATTGAAATACATTTTGAAATAGATATGCCGAACATAATCAAAGACTATCTTTTATGTTCTTCACTTATAAGTTCATCTTCACTCTTACATTTATATGGTTATCTTTTGCCTTATTTCAAGAACTATCGTCCTTTTTCTTATTTTGATATGTGTATTGCAAGAATTGGCCTCTTGCTGACAATAGTTCACGTAAGAGAATTACCTGCGAGTAGTGAAATTATTTGCCTTTTGTGTGTATATTATTTGTATGAGTCTGGGCAGCTCTGTCATTAATATTGTTGACAAACAAATGGAAGTAATACCTCCCTGTGATCTCATCCAGGGTTTTTAAAGGGTTTTGTGAAGTTCTATAATTTTTTCCTGAAATGCCAAATGTTACATGCATTTGAAACCACACTTAACTGAGGCTGGATGTTATATTTCAATTAGCAGCCTTGATTTCTATCAAGGTAATGAATGTTACACGACCCTAATTGATGGATGACAAAACCATTTTTTCATATTTGTGTGAGTTTTTATAAGCTCCAATGTTACCTAAAGATAGTGTTTGTGGTGCTAAAAATCACCTACATAGTTTTAGATCACTCCAATAATATAAATTTAATTTTCCTTGGCCACCTCAGCCTTGCCTCAGGTAGGGATGAGATTTTTTGACAAATGTGCGCAGTGAAATTTGTACCGAATTCATCCATAGTGCTCTCAGGTTTTTCCTGGCTTCTACAATATGGTTGCAGAAATGGATACTGGAATTCAGTCAAATATTTATTTTTTTTATTCATACAACCCCGAAAACAGCTCAACAAAGGCCTTTTACATCGGGTGTTTTAACATTAACAAGAGACAAACACACACACCTATGCCCTGGGCAGATAATATTCTACCCAGGCGGGACTTGAACCCACCACCCTCGGGTTAGCAGGCGAGGACTTAACCCCACCGCCACAATTTATGAAAAGCAATATACTTTTGATGGTGTAGGACATGTGTTAACCATTAAACGCCGGATTTAAATCTCCTTCTAAGTCCCTCCCTGCTGGATTTAAATGAGCCCTTATGAGTTTTTCTTGTAATGAGTGAGCCAAAAATGGTACTTCTGGCAGTGAGGAGCACCATATGCGCGCGTGCCAATATTGGCACTTTCAGCATTAAAAGGTATAAGGATGGACAAAAAATTTTCATGCTCAGCTAGAAAACTTTTTTAAAACTAGAAAAGTAATTTGCAGTCAAAATCCGGCTACATACATCTCTTTCCCAGTATCACTGAACAAATGTTTGGGCTCAGTTATAAAAAAATTATCTGATAATTCTCCTGTCTTGAGTGATAATACCCTTTTAATGAAGAACTGCTATGGTTCTTGAAAAGTTAATGAATTATTAGCTAGTGCACTTATTGTGGCTCTTATAGGAAGGAAAGTTTTATATTGCACTTTCCACTGGAATCTAGACAAGTTGACTGACATGCAATAAAAATTTGACAGTGATAGACTGATTAGTCTGTAAACTATGACGAGCTCACTTACTGTAATCAAAATTGGAACCTTGGCATTGACCTTCAAGAGCAATTTTCAAAAACTTTGACTTCCTACATCTTGAAAACTATGCATCCTAGAGATGAAAAATTTTGTATTGATCTTTGACGTGATGATAAAGCCAGTTAAAAAAATTTACATAAAAATCTGAATTGATGGGTGGCATGGTCTGGAAGACATGCAATTATCCCAGTGGTTTTTTTGGCAAAAATATTTGATTACTATAAATATTGAGAAGTTGTTAATTCAATTACACATGGATTGATCATTTTTTCTGATGGTTTGGTATAGAGATTTTATTCTACTAGTTCATTTTTGATTGATTGGAGCACTAAAGTGATGAGCAGTTTGCCTATGTGCTGCGTGTATTAAACTTTCTAACACTTTGTGGCAGCAAACATTTTCATGCTGCAAATACTATTTTTAAATATTGACTGTAAAGGTTAGTGTTAGATTTCCTACCCAGTGAGAAATTTTAACTTGATCAATTTACAGTCTCATTGGAGAGTATTTTTGGATTTTTCCTAATTTTTAGTTAAATTTTAGCATTGAATCGCAAAAGGCAGGATGGTGTATACTTTGATTATCCTGAAATATGGCATGAATAACACCATAAAGGGCTACTTTTCCACCCTGAGTCATTCGTAAATCTGAAAAGATAGTAAAAATCAACCATCCCTGATGTGGAGGCCATCCTTAGGCAAGATGGCCTATAAATGGTGAGAATCTCCGTGGAGATACTGTGATTCGGTGAGTGGCTTCAACTATTTTATAGGTTGTCAAAACCGAGGATGAGGGGGCCGTAAACCTCTCCCAATGAATGTGGAGACAGTGCGGGTTGCAGTAGTCCACTCACGCAGGTGTGGTAAATGTAGGTATTTACTTCTGCCGTCCCATGTGATGGTACTTTCGAGATAGGTTAAGGATTCCACTCGCTCAATAAACGGTGGCCATACTTCCAAGTGGAAGTCAACAGTGAAACACCCTATAGATCCGGAGTGACGGGCGCCCACCACTTAAGTATTTGATACGCATGCAGCCAGAGGCTGATTTAAGGGCGAGCGCGCGCCGTAAATCCTGACTCCACAAGATCCCCGCAAAACTCCTGCTTAACCCTTTTTTCTATTTACACCAATTTTGGCCTTACATGCCCAATTGTGATAACGTACTAGTTAAAAATCGAACAATCGTTTAACTTTATACATAGTATGGTTTTATTCGCTTATTTTCATTTTCTCACTACTGTTACTGCGCTACGTAGGCCCCGCGAGGCTGCGCTACCGTTCCTCGTAGCAATGGAATCGTATTTACCTCTTAGTCCTCATCAACGTTCTCCTGTAAAAATGTGGGTAACATGTATTTTTATTTTCCCAGTTTCACTTTCTTTTAAGAGGCCGAATATTTTCTTCTGCGCCCGGGACCTCAACCGACCTTAATCTGCCTCGCTGCGTGTAGCAATCGTATATACCAATGCGATGATGGAAAAGTAGACGACTATTTTATTATTACTGATAGATGTTTCACGAAAAGGTTTGTGATGAAGAAAAATGGCATGTAGAACAGTCCCCTTTTTAGTTCTGAGGGATAAATGTGTATGCAGGTTCGGTAGGCAACAAATTGAAAGCCTGATGGAGTTGCTAATTTAAGGCTGTCAACCAACTTCCGCAGAGAGAATACTCAATGAAGGGAGCTATTTAGGGCGTCTATCCCTATTGCATCATGAATAGGCTTAATACTGCACTTTTTTAACTGTAATATGCAAAGGTTTCCCCTTACGATTAGTGGTAGGATTCAATTTGAACTCCCCCCCCCTTACTATTAAGATCGTCATGGCCAATACGGTACTCGACACCGCGATATTCGGGGTGACACGGCTGTGCGTTCCTGTTACGAACGCCACGCCCTCCGCGGCCAATCCCATAACCGGTGTTACCAAATGTAATCAATGATGAGGTGTCTAATTGCAAAGGCCACATTCCGGACGCACAAATTCACCCCGGACAGTCCGTATTTTGAAAGAGATTGTGACAGAAAAATGAGGATGGCTGGCAGTCCTTAGCTGATGACCAGGCGCTAGCTAACCCGTCAGCCGAGGTATTGCTGTCAATGTTTATTGTTTGATCTCCATAATCCTCCCACAAAGAGTGGTAGGAATATGAAGATCAATCATAGGAAGCCAATATTACTTAAGTTTTCCGGAGCAAATAAAGCAAGACATCGAAAAATAAGGAGGGTAAAAACTTGAGGTGGAACGATTTCATTACTTGGCACTTTAGAGGAGAATTGGGGTGACAAACGAAGCGTTCAACAATTGGAGAAAACTGATGACAGGAACTACTGAGTAAGGATCATAAGAAAATACTGGCGAAGAGTTTCATGTGGATTGTGGCGTCATACGAAGAAGAAAAGAAGGTGAGAATAGGCGACAGGCGTTTGAGATGTGGGTGAGGAGGAGAATGCACAAAAAGTGATGAGCGAAAAGGGAGACGAACGAGGAAGCACTTGGCATGATTGGTGTGGGGGGTAAGATTCTGGAGGAAGAGACGATAAAAGTGGTGAGGATGCGTGGGAATTCTGAAAGATGCGTTGGAGTCAAGAACGTTGGTTAAGGTAGTTAGAGCGAGATAATTCCCTAGTCATAATGGAGACCATGGATAATGAAAGAAATTATGTTATGTCTTTCATTATTCAGAAATTATGTTCCACAACATCTCGCCAGATACAGTTGAGTATATAGAGACCATACTCAAATGATACGTTTTGAACTCAGCAGCTGTAGGAAGCATGAATTAAATATTGCATTATTGATGGTGGAATGGGATACATTTATTTGACTGAAATTGTAAGTAAAATAAATCAATCTACTTTAGTCTTTAATTTAATTCATTTTTTTCACGCGTTACGTTTAACACTCCCTCACTACGGAAGGTTTTTTCCGATTCCGAACAAATTACCGAGGTATCAACATGGTTTATCTTAAAACATAGTCGAGAAAACATAAATTACAAACTGCTAATTTTTGACGAGATCTAGGTGATAGATATTCCTCATTTTTTAAATTGGGTCTTTCTGGAGTGTAAACAGGAATCATTTTCCATGTAAAAAGGCTGGTCTTTTTCGTCGAAAATCTTAGAGAGTAGCTCGGTAAGAGGCTGATAATTAGGTCTCATTGGATAAGATATTTTTCTTGAAAAGAAAGAGTAAGATATTTTTCTTGAAGATGAGACAAAGTTAATTGATTTCTAGGTGAAATGATATTTCGCTCAAACAACCGCAATTGTAGTTCCTTGGTTCTTTGAAAATGTACAAACTACCTCAAGTGAGCAAAGGTAAGAGAACTGGCTTTATGTATGGGATGTAGAGAGGTACATCGTATGCCTACGGCTGCATAAAAAATTCGCGGAAGGAGATATGGGTCTGCAGCTATTTATATTTGTGAAGATAACCTTCCTCCTTATAAACCTCCCTTCATCTATTGATCGCCCAGAATTATAAAGTGGCTGTACAACCATTCATTCAGGGGTAAGCGAGAATATCATTTCGAGGAGACGCAATTTGTTCTTGAAGAGCTCTCGTTGAAAAAATTTCCTCCTCGGGCTGTTAACTAATCATTCATCGTAATAAATGGGAAAAGCTAGTCTGTAAATCCTGAGGTCAAATGCACTTACACGGTTATGAGGCGCTGATATAATAGGGGTATGGTGTATAATTTCGGAATCGCTCATGCATGCGGCCACTCTTAAAGAGATGAGGATTTGAAAATAAGGCATTCCAGGTTTTGAATATGAATGTAGGATGACGTTTTCGCCCGTCATATTTCAATTAAAAAACTGGACTTTATCATCTTTACGCTGTTGAAATCGGAGTCCACGAAATTCACCGTGCTTCACGCCTCGACAACAGTTGAACTCGAGTCACACGAAAGGCAAGGGTCCAAATAATCCGGCGGCGCTAAAATGCACGCAACTTTGCAACCCTGGAATGTTTTAAAACTGAGATATATTTCGATCGGCCAGGCGAGAGGTCATGTGATGCGACCGTCGCAGTCCTGTTGCCTTGAGATTCTTCGATCGGACCAACGGCCTGCGGTAAACACCTGCTGGGAATACGATCAGGCAAGTGTTCGCCGCTCTTGGTAATCGCTTCAGTGGCTCCCTTTTATGATTTTCATGAGGGCGAACGTTTTATCAACTTTTCTCGGTTTTGACCCATGGAGTAAATGATGCCAGGTGACACGACGACAGGCGTAATCAAAAGACGATTACGGGTGACAGATGTGTGTTTAAATTATAAGTTTCCTAAATACTCAGCAGTTAAGTGGGTTAGACGATTGTGATACTAGCTAGTCCCAGGCATCTACATCCTTTCTACACCATTCAATTTTTCAACTCGGCATGCGTTAGTTCTCCTCAACTCCTCATTATTGATTGATTTATTGATTAGTAGTTCATCAGCGTGAAAGTATCTATGTATACATAAATCTTAGGTGAATTTCACACTCTTCTGGGACTTAAATCACGGTAGGAATTCGCTCTTTAATATCAAATACAAAAATCAATCATGCACTGCACTAATCGGTGCTCCATGCCGGAAGGAGAGGATTTAGAAAATGAGCGAAAGGAAAGGGGAGAGGAGCCCGACTAAAGGTTTAGCCTGCTCTTCACGAAATACGCCTATATGTCCCCGAATGGAAACACCATCTGACGGATGGAGTAATGCATATACTTAAAGTTCTCTCCTCAAGACAAGCAAGTAGGGTTCGGATAACCACTGATAAATTTCCGGCACCGGAGGGACTCGAACTCGACTTTTCTCCATGTGATAAACGAGTAATCTACCCACTGCATAAAGCCAACAACCATCCATAGAGAATTTCCTCTCTCTCCGACTTTCCAGCATCTTCCTTTCTACCACGGCCTTCTGCATCTTCTCGACCCATAAAACTAACTTAATCGACAAAATCTGCCCCCTAATTTCCTCCAGCAGCTTTCTTTCCCATCTCAACAAACCAAGAACCTCCTCGTTAATCTTCCTTACTATCCACCGCGCCTTCCTACTCT
The DNA here is from genome assembly GCA_963169105.1 of Ceriagrion tenellum. Lineage (NCBI taxonomy): Eukaryota > Metazoa > Arthropoda > Insecta > Odonata > Coenagrionidae > Ceriagrion > Ceriagrion tenellum. The sequence continues at coordinate 64,475,241 of OY720632.1, forward strand.
CCTTTACGAACACCTCAAGCATCTACATTCTATCTTCAGTATCTTTCTTCAGCCTTTTCTGCACCAGTCGACGCTTAATCCTTTTTTAACATTCTAACTCTTGCTTCTTCTTTAGTTTCTTTATCAATGGGACATATCTTCCGATAACATAATTCTCATCCTTACTGCTCTGCGCATTTTCCTCCGAGCCGTCACTCAAGTCTTTGCATAAATGTAACCACTACAGTGGGTGCATCTCTAGTTTAGTGCTTTTAATCTTCACTCCGTTTTACCTCAAACAAATTTCCCATCAGATTTCTCATTTCCATCAATCGCAGCAGCACAATGAATAACTGACAATATAACGCCAAAGCATCAGCATATTAAACTGAGTGTCTGCACTCACAGGCACTCGGGGGCGGAATTTATACGGGACAAAATTGCGCGGCGGAATTCCAATGCCCAAACCTACGTGATTCCCGCCCAGTGGAACGCGGGACTGTTTATTGGAGTAATCATCGCTGCACTTGGCTCGTCGGGACAAAGTTTCTCAGCGCTCCAAGAAATGTTTCTGAAGTTAAATTGCTAGCAGAAGATGTACTGGTAGACCGATTGCTTTTTATAGTGATCTACCGGTCAAGGTAGGTTTTACTGAATGTCAGAGATTCTCCTCCCATTTTCTACTTTTTTAGGGGCCTATCTTGCTCTACAATATCCTTTTTCGTCTCAGCATACGACCTATGCTTCTTAATCCTGTCCATTAAACCTATTCTCTTTCTTCTTCTTCCCCGCTTGCCCAATATCCTTCCCTCGAATACATTCTTGAGCAAACCATTATTACATCCTCCAGCCCCTTATTACATCCTCCAGCCACCTACTCTGCCGATCTCGAATTTCATTAAAAAGTTTTCTTTCCTCGCCCACCATCTTAATCACTTCCTCCTCAGTCTTTCTCTTCGTCCACTTCACCTTCTCCATCCTTCTCCCCACCCACATCTCAAATGCCTGCAGGCTATACTCGTTTTCCTTTCTGATGGTCCACGTTTCTGCCCCATACAACGCTACTCTCCATATCAAGCTCTTCACCAGCCTCTTCTTCACATTCTTATCTAAGGTCCCCGTCATCAGCTCCCTTCTATTACTAAGCGTCTCCTTAGCTAGCGCTATTCTTTTCCGTATTTCTTTGTTACTATGTCCGTTTTCTTCCAGCGTACTACCTAAGTATTAAAATACTCCACTAGCTCGACTCTGTTCATTCCAACTTTACTGGCCAGCCTCGCTTTTTTTGTCCAAGAAAATCTCATTGCTTTTATTTTCTTATGGTTCATCTTCATTCCGAATATCCCGCACTGCATTTCCAAAGCATCTACCAAGGCTTGCTGTCCCTTCGAAGACCCACTAACCAACGCCTGATCGTTCACGAAAATAACCGACTTTATCAGATGCCCTCCTGCTTTGATTCCCACCTCAAGTTCTTTCCATGCCTGAGTTACCGTTCTCTCAGCATAAATGTTGAAAAACAATGGCGACAGTGGGCATCCATGCCTTACCCTGCGACCTATAGTTGCCCACCCTGATTCACCTTCAGCCACCCTCACCTGCGCCCTTTGCGTCATGTTGGTAGACGGATATGCAAGCCTTAATTGGCTGTCCCACAACGACGACTAGGGTTTGCGTAAATAGGACTGAAATAGTCAACTCCGAAATTTAGAAATGAACAAGCCCCAAGGTTCAAGCCTTTGTTTCGGAATATTACCCAATAACTGTGCGCTGCTTTGGAATGCTCCGAAGGCATTTTAAGAATTGACACATAATCTGACGTCAAAGATTTCTTCCAAATACGTGGCGACGGCACGACAACAGTGAAACGCGTATAATAGCGTGGGGTCAGTCTAGCTTGCGACCATCCACTAGTAACGAATTTTAAAACGCTGCATTTCGCGTTTTTGGCGCATCACGGTAGAGCCTCCGATAGACGCTCCTCATCGATTTAAGCGGCAGGCGCCACTTAAAGACCCCAACCGAAATTTTTGTCGCGGCGACAGCAACTCAACCTGCAGCTTTTAGAAGTTTGTCTCATGTCGCTGGTCGCAAGCTTGACCAACCTCACGCTATCATACGTGTATCACTATCATTAGCTCAGCCGCCTGGTCGTCTATACAGAACCGCGGCGGAAACGCAAGCATGTCCATGGCCAAAAATTATGATAGCAAGAGTTGAAGTTAAGTGTGGGGTGCTGGGTGTGTTCTTGCTTCGCAATCAGTTTGGTCAAATGATGTTTTTAAGGCAAGACGATGGGATGTTTATGGCCGTGTAGAGCAGAAGAAGACATTATTCTACCTCGTACATGGATGATATTGTTCTTAACGAGAAGTGTGTGTAGCATTATCAAGTTGGGTTTGCTCTTGACCTGACTTCCCTGTTGAAGTCCATGAAATCCATTAGCATATACTTGCCCTTCAACAGTTTCAATGGTTAAAGGAAGTTATCTGGGACCCTTCAAACTTCCAGCTTGAATAGCCTACCTAAATTTACTTGGCAGTGAAAGGGTTGAATAACTCAAGCGCATTTACGTTAATGTCGAAACCACTAACCATAACCTTCAAAATGATTCAAAGTCGCTCGATGAGATATTCATCTATATCCATTATTGAAAAGAAACAACAGAAAGGGATTTAAAAAACGCTAAGCTCTCTTTCCGACATTTTTGAGCCTCTATCTGCCTTACAAATGTCGACAAATAATGCAATTTCTTGGCAAAAGCGTTCTTGGATTGTCTTTTCCTAGCAGCCACTTTCGTGCTAAATGTGTGGTAGCTGGAGAAGCAGTCACATCCCCATCTGAGAAATGGTTTTCATTGTGGGAGTGATTCTAGGCATCATTTAATTTGTTTAAAAACGTCAGACAATACGAAAGCAAGTCATTGTATTGTGTTATCGAGAAAGAACTATAGCTCTATTTTTTGGTAACGTGGCTGTTTTCGAATAGCATTGTTTTTTTGCGTCAACTATTGAATAGAATGAGTGATGTCCGCATTCTGCCTTTTTACTTTAAAGCTAATTGATCTATCAACGTATTAGTATTTCTTTGTTGTTTTCCTACTATCTACATACGACGCCAAGTGTAAAAGTGAGTCATACGGGGCTTGCTCAAGTGCAAGTTAAACAGGAAATTCAACCCATAATGAGGTATTTTTCACAATTCTTACCCCAAAGTTCGCAAGATAACCTCAGCAGCAAAAGATGTTACTCATATCACTTGTACTTTTTATACTCAGCAATAAGACCCAATTTACAGTTGCTTTAGCAATACTTATCTGGGAAAGTTTTTTTGGACAGAATGAGTTGGATAAGTCCGGAGAACCCATAAATGTCAGCCTCCAGCTGACGAATGTCTAACAAAATCTGGGATTGTTTGCACTCCTTGAAGCCACTGTTGAGTTTAACTTCATTTCGGATAGGTAATTCGTGAAAATTAAATAAACAGTTTTTCAAAACTTTTGAACAAATAAAATCTTCAAATTATCTTATAACAGATGCCATCTACATCCATTTATTACCCTGCAAGCTACCACAAGGGTTTGGCCATGACCACCTAGACTAGTACTCTCGGTGGTCATCGTTTGGCGGGGGGTCCTTATCTTCGTTGCATTCACTGAAACTACTGAGTGTCAAAATAAATTCCAATGCACGACACGACACTTATTTCTCATCGCATATTACTCACTTCTCCAAACCTAAAACAAATCTAGTCGAGAAATGACTTTGAGAAACATGTAAGTGATATTTCGCATCCACGGACAATTTTTCATTCCATTCATTGCAAGATGACCTCAGATCCTATTGAAAATGTTGCTCATATTGCCCACATTTATCACGAAAATCTAGCATCACAGCAAGAGAATTTTATTGCATTGAGAAAATTAAGGTAGGATATACGTTCAACTGCGATAACTATTCCCAATGAATTGTGCTATTTTATTTACTCGCAGGTTATCATGGAAGAGCAAAGAATAATAAAAATAGGCAATGATGAAGAGATAACTTGCGATGCACAATATTTTTACATGTTTCAGTAACGCAAGATTCGGCTTCCCGCTCTCAAACAAATCCGAAACACTTCCCCTTTCTTCCCTAACCATGTTCCTCAACTGTCCATGCTTGACCATCTGTCCGCTTTTTTGTTTCCCTTACCTTCAATCATCTTCACCCCAAAGTTATCATTCAGCTTTTATCAGGATCCTCAAATTAACCGGTCACCCTATTGCAAAAGTAGCTCACATTCTCAACAGACATACATAATCATATATATTACCAAAATTGCTTTAAACAAACGACCACAGACGCACCACCACCGTTTGACCAGTAGGTTGCGTAGAACTTCACCGTGCCTCTGACAGTCTCTCTGATGCCCAAGATGTCACAACTGGAAGTACAAATATCTGCAAAGGTTGCGCGTGGTGGCTCCAAAGACTTCATTGAGAGTATTGTTAGGTTATTCCCTGTGTACAAAAATATTGCGGATTTTGATGGCATTATTTTGATGTAAAGCTTTTGGAAACATTCGTTTTTTTCATTTTTTAAAAATATTATGTTAAATATTAGCGGTTAAAAAAAATAGAGAAAGAAATATGCTCGTTTTTGTTAGAACATAAAATAATTACGTTATAAGTGGATAAATAAGTTCAAAAATGTAATAATCTTGAATTTGTATCATAATACTTAGCCCTACATCTTCTATATAAAAAAATAACATCACTTTTTCTGACTATTATGCTCTCTGTCCACTTCTCATAGGAAAACTGGTGGGCGAATTATTTGGAAATTTTGCGCTCGGGTATTTGATTATGCGGCCATTGGATGCATAAAAAAGGTCTCAGAGGGATTTGTACACGTCCAAAAATCACCTGATGATGTCGCCATGGCGTTGACACCCAGGTCGAGTGTGTTACATTATTCGTGGTATTGTAAAAGTTACCATATTAAACACTGTTCATTATGGAATACCACAAAGGAACAAAGTAAAGTTTAATTTTATGACTATAAGCGTTTGAAAAATTTATACGCCTCAACTATGACCAAAGCAGTAACCATGGCTCATTTCTCTGAGAGTTCTCGCGACGCAACGAATGATGGCCATTCCTTTTAATGTTTGGCTATCCAAAGAGATGCTTGCCACAATGACACCTTCTCGAGTAATTGCTGTAGAAAAAGTCCTCTGGAAATATGGTGTTCGTGGATCTTGGCCACCCGATAAGGCGACGAAAGTCATTCAATTGGATGGAGATGCGATGATTTGGCTACACATTTATTCGTCGTCAGCCGTCATCTCATACTGGTGTGTGCTAAATTTTATCATAATGTCGAGGAGATCATCTTGAATGGCAAGCTCTACCATTAATATATCATTTATTTATAAAGTTCAACGAATTAGGCGACACCTTGCGGAAATTGGTTACATATATCACGATCTCAAAATTATAGAACTTTGCTAAATTTCCGCACAATTTTATCACCACATACCGACCGAGATTTAGACAATACTATGTCATTGAATACATAATGACAATACCAACTATGTTTAAATCCTCTGAGTCCTTTATTGGTACCAATGAAGTATAAATGCCAATAAATACTCAGTGGATTAAAATATAGTTGGTATTGTCATTATTTATTCAATAATGGACTTCCACAAGGTTACGCCTGAAAGGATTGAATTCATACTAGGTCATTTTTAAGGTACCCACATGCAATTTTGGCGAGCTTATATATTTTTTCAAAACAGAAATGGAGGGGCAAAGGTGGAGGAATGACGCATAGGAAAGAAAAGTAACGAAAACAAGGTGTAATGACGTGGCAGGAGGGAGGAGTGGAGTGGGAGATTTGTTTGGGAAAAAGGTTGTCACGCGAGATGAGTCATGTTGGGGTATGAAGTATCATAGATAACATTGGAGAGGAGTGGCCAGGAAAGAGATAATCATTTACATTGGACACATGTCTACTATTAAAAGAATAAGAAATTTCATACTGCTCCAAAAAGTTGATATTTTCCCCTCTGCATTGGTTGTGAAGAACCGCAGTATAAAAATCACTCCAATGGTTATTATCGATAAGATTCTTAGAGAAACTGGACTTCGAGTCACATTTATACCAGCATTTTGCGTTAGTTTACTGTAGTATTAATTGACCGCCCACTCTGGCTATTGTAATCCGCATTGCAGTTGGGTGTGTCACGCTATAATTTATACACACCTCTCTGGTTCTGTGCGCCGCATTTTCGTGTTATGTTTTTTAACAATGTTACTTATTTGAAGCTGTCTATTTATGCAAAATCACAACGAAAAGCATGGGGCGCTCTTCTATATTCGATATCAACATAATTTTATTAAGTATGAAGATTTTGGTATGCAATGGAATACAGAGTTTCAATGTACTATTTCTAGAAAATCTTTAAATGAACTAAAGGTAAGATGCAAAATATAAATGAGGTTGCGCCCATGCTTTTCGTTGTGACTTTGCATAAATAGACAGCTTCAAATAAGTAACACTGTTAAAAAACATAATTTTTTTCTATTTATGTTTGTAGGTAATCTATTGTGTGGATAATTTCCTTTAATTGATTTTAATTATTTCCAGTACCAGGGTAAACTTTCATTCACTTGAGCAAATATTATTTTTTCCTTTTTAGTACGATTCTAAGATATAACTTTCCTTTTAGATTTTTAGTAACATTTTATTTCTTTTTGAAAAGCATGCTTAAAAAAGTTTTTTTATTTTTTTATTCTATCTATCGCTGGCTCTCTCTTTTTGACCGATTTTTAGTGACGTTACTGTAGATTTATTCCCTTGAACCTCTCTCACGTAAGACCAAAATGCCTGATGGTTATCTTTCAAAAATTCACCTAATATTCGACTCTTGAATTCCATTAATGCTTTACTTAAGGCCGCTTTCGCTGTTCTTCATTTTTGTGTGCAAGAGTAGGCTCCGTATTGACTTTTTTCAGTTAACTAGGCATTGAGTCATTTATGGCTAGTCGCGTGATGGTACGAAAAGTGTTTTATGTGTCGTTTGCAGTATGATTTTGACTTGAATCACTAAACCTATTATAAGTGGTTGGTAGTTCCTGTTTGAAACAATCGAAATCCACCTAGTGGTATAAATACAATTACCTTTTTGTGGCTACACTTTTGTCAGTATTTATATAAAATTTAGCACTTACTACATTGTGGTCACTAATTCCGTTCACTTTTTTAACATTAAGGACTCTTTCAGGTATGTTTGTCGCCAAAAGATCTAGAACTTTCTTTCCTCCCGTGGGTGTTTTTACTAAGGCAAAGAGTTTGATGTAAAAGTATAGTTAATAGTGTCGCACAACTCCTTATCTTTTCCGCCATTTTTGAAACCTATGATCGTCTTCCAGTTTATCGAGGGAACGTTGAAATCACCACCGATAATAATATTACATTCGTTTATTTATATTTATGAAATGCTTCACCTGTCTTTCTAACTGCAAAACTATGTTTAAACTTGAATTGGCCTGTAAAATGCGCATATAAAAATTCTTTTTGACGAGCACTTGATGGTACACCACACTTTTTCTACGTTATTTTCTGGAAATATTTCGTTTCTACTTACGATCTCATCTTTTACAACTATAAACATACCTCCTCTTGTTCTCGCTAAATGGTCTTTCCTATACATTGAATATGGTTTTGGAAAGTTTTCATTACCCGCAATTTCACTCGCCAACCAGCTTTCTGTTCCTATTACTACATCAGCGTCCACGATTAAGATAAAATGGAGAATATCCACCACTTTTTTATACGACGGCAATTGACGACCACTAGAGAAATTGAACCGTTTGTATCTATCTCTCAGTGTTCTTGTTCAGAGTATTTTAATACATTAATGGGAGCAGTTATTGATGAACCTGAGCCACTTCTAATTCGCTCGGATACTAAGCTATTCTGATTTCCAAAAGGACTCCCATTGCTACCATTATTTGTGGCGGCCCCTTTATTTAATAACCCACTATTTGATCTACACACTGTCCTACTCTCTACCCCAAAAAAGGCCTGGCGGGCTCGAAATACTGCTCGCTACATAGCAAGCTGCCTCGGCCGTGTAATGGACACGTGAACGGTTTCAAGGGTTCGGACACGATCGGATTGCCGGCCGAAGGTCGACGAGGGAGGCTCCGATGTCCGTGTCGAAGCGATGCAGCCTCTGGTTTCTGCCAACCACTCGGCTCCAAACCAGGAGTCCACGATCGATCCTCGGGTCAAGACTACAGATTGCATTTTGACGTAACTTATACGTTTCCCGTCACAGTCGTGCTCTTTTTAATGGCAGTCTTTTACCTTGATCGTCCGATGTGCCCTTAGCACAAACAAGCGTCCACCCTCTACATGACATTGACTTCTGCAGAAGGAAGTTCAGAAGTCCTTCAGTACTAGGCACTACTAGCATCCCGCGGCAACAACGCCTCACATTCTTCGAGTAGTATCACATCTATCTAGCTCGAAATTAAATGGACTAATATCCAAGGAGTCAGTGGGCTACTCCATAGCTTGGACAACCTTCAAATGCTCATTCACTATGTTTACCGATCGAACTCAGAACTTCGACCAATCGGAACATTCCGAGCCAGCCGACTCGGATCACCTGGTGTATCGATGTGAAATCAACTGAAATGTCGATTTGCATCGGTTCATATTGATTGAAATCTCAGACTGGCAGAGAAAGCGGGCCGAGTTATCCTGCTTCTCATATCGATCCCACTTGCCCGTTGCGTTTACCATACTGAGCTGGTCAAATCGATTCGATTGGTAAACGTAGCGATTGATATATCCTCACGAGGTTTCTTATGCCCATTGTTGGCTCCTCTCCGATTGGTTTCGACTCAAACGATGATTTATAATACGTACATACCAATACTGTAGATATCTCTTATTTTGAAAGCTCTCTGTTAGTGTCTTGTGTACCGAGGCGATAATTTTGCTCAGAGGTTGCGAGAGAATCTATAGTCTGCTGCGTTTATCCGAGCAGCGTTGATCTAAAATAATCGAATTTATAAATTCCAGATAATGGCATAGTTATGAATGAGGCACCTGAACGTTAGGGTTGGCCAAAATTTTCAGATTTTTATTTTTATCAAAGTAAAGAGGTTTTGCAGCTAAATATTTTTTTCCTTTTGACACAAACAAAATGTATACGAAGTTTTTTGTCTCCAACCCCCGGAAACCCGTGCCGCAGAGGTGCCAAACTTTCAATTTCTAAGGGTGAAAATCGCTTTTTTTCTAATCATTTGAAAGTGGTGAATGCCGATGCAATTTTCTGAGCTAGGAAAACATGGATTGCCCTTACTATCTAGGCAACGCGCACGACATGTTTAGCTTTTAACTGTTTAAAGGATCGCGTCCTCAAACTTTTCCGCCTATTCCCTGTTGTACTAATTGTCCTTTGTGCTTCTATGTTGCACATGAAAATTTAACCTAAATTGAATTCAATATTACCTTTACACTGAATATGCTAATTATATATAACATTTTCCTCATAAAAATACTAAGCAAATGATATGCACTAGAAAAGCAATGTAGAGATTTCATTTAAGGTTTGTTGGTTTCAGGATGCATTATCTGCGATTATGCGTCACCAGACGGCAATGTGGCTTTGATTGATAATTTTTTTTAAATATGTACCTTCTTCAATAAATGAGTAGAGGACTGCTGTTCTCTCATCTACGTCTTCTTCGGCGGTCGGAAAACAACCTTCTAGCTTTTATTCCAAAAAGGTCTTATATTTTAACTTTTACTGGAAATCTTTCAACATCATCAGAAAGTAAGAGTGATAAAATTCGCAGAATCATTTTGAGATAATTGGAAAACCTCTGTGGGCTTGATCTGAGGACGTCTAAAGGGTTCTTCTTTTGAATTGTGCTGTCGTGAAGGGTAGCTACTATTTTTCTTTTTGATCCTACCGCCGCTGATAAATCCTAGTGATGGAATGATAATTCATGGTACAATAGGTGGCTATTTACATAATGTCTACTCGGGCGCAAAAGACCCGACTGATGATAGTTATGTTCGGAGAAAGTCATAAGAAATTTCATGTCCAGCATTGGATAAATTTCGGACTCAGACGTTCATTGGTGGAACCAAAATGTCGACGAAAACTAGAAATCTTCACTACAGTGAAGCAGTGCAAAGCTTTTGCCGCTCAACGAGCATCGTTAACAACACATGCTCCAAAGATTTGTATACCTTTTGGTGGATCTTTCCAGGAAAACATCACTGATGACACAGCTAGAGTCACAAATCGATCAGCTCCAGATTTTAGGGAGGAAATTTCCAAATTCTGTGGGAAATATCTTCGGGCCTTGGCTGTAAAAGCTTGTTTCATAGGCAATTTCGTGTACTGCATAAAGCACTCCCTCCTTCACTTGCCTAGTGCGGGGCAATTTCTGACGAAGTTACTGGTAGGCATACTTTCATCTGATCTCAATGGTGAAAGAACCAATAATTAATGCAATATCTATCGAGACCCTTAAACTAAGTTAACGCTCGGTGTCTAAGAGAGAGAATATAAGAAATCAGAAAGATCTACGGTTTGCGACTGAGTCAGTAAGTTGACATTGTTAAGAATTGAAACTATTTAAGTTAAGAACTGAAATGACTACTCTACTTTAAAAATTACTTCAACTGAGCAAAAGAGCAACCATGCACGATATGCTCGACTATTTACCTCAGTCGTGGTACTGCATACTGTGATTTGGTGAACAATTGTATGGTAGGGTAAGCGATACGATGGAGAACACCAACATTTTGGTGCATGAAAAACTTTTTGACATTTTGTCATCGCAACCTTTTGGTTATACTTTGAGCGGAGAATATTATTAATATGTAGGCTATATGGATAAATGCAAAATCAAATTCAATGCAGTTATAAAGTTAGCTTACAAGATGGGAAACCCGAAGGAAAACAAGTAAAATAGGTAATAGCCACGAAAGTAAAAGAACACGGAGACTTGCCATGTGTGTTGCCTAGCCAGTAGGATGGACCCAAATTTTATATTACCATTATTTATGTAATATTAACGGAAAATTATTGATTTTTTTCCCTTGCAAATGCTCACAAAGGAGGGGTGTACAGCTTTTTTCATAGGTATACACCTATAAATGAGAAAATTTATTGATATTTTTATCGGATTAGATTCTTCGATCGATGATTCATCGATTAGTGATGCGATCCGGCCCAGAAAATCAAACGATTTGCATCCGGGATCACAGGTTATGTTGAATAAAAACTAGGACACCATCATCTGCCGTTTAAGACCCGCGCTCAAACCGACAAAGCGAATGACACATGTCCGCGTATACATACTCCCGGCTTTCGACACAGCCTTAGATGGAAAAAAATCCACACGCCACCCATGCCGAGGGAAAAAGGACCCAGATGAGGAGGGGTAAGTCAACTCATACTCGTAAAGGTGGGTTATGTAAGTGAGTCATTGTTTGGTGACCGCGGAGATGACGCACGGTGACCGGCCGAAGCGCTCGGACACCCCTTCCCTGAGGGGCTACTAGGTAGGAGTAGATGGTAAGGTTATGTACGACGAGAAGTATGTAAAGTCGGCCCTCTCCGTCGGATGAGGCAAGGGAGAATCGTCCCACCAACCTCATAAAAATTTAATGATGTAAGCCAACAACGGTTGCACTGATGATGCATGGGATATTTGTCGTTATAATCCGGGCATTTGTGAATTTTTGTGCTAAAATGTCGGTAGTTGTAGTTACATTGACTTAAGTAGGGTATGATGCAATGCATGTTGGTGATTACTCACCCCCGCTACACCTTTGAGATGACTCGCAGGGTATTATGAAGATGTGTCACATGATCAGTCATAAAGAGCGCAAGTTATTTTAATGAGGCCAATACTGAACCTAGATGGTATAACGCGGACGCCCGGTACCTAATATTGTAAAACGCTTATTAGGATCTTCCCTTCGAGAGGCGTAAGAAATAATGCGATATACATAACAAAGCTGAAAGAGCGGAAAATACGGTCTTTCGGGCAGCATTAACGGAATTTAAATGTAAATGTTGGGAAAATGTTTGGAGGAAAATCTGAATGAACCTTTGTCTTACGCGAGGGAGGTTCAAGGAAATAACTCAACGGCAGCGTTACTAAAAACAATAGTGGAGAATGAGCAAACAAGAAACTAGAAAAAGGAAATATTACCAAACTCCTTTCTTCAAAGCGTCTATGCACATGCTTTCAGACTAAAACTGCTGCACTACCGAGGCTATTTAAAAATCCAATGCAGTATATTAATATATTTTCCCTGCCAAACACCCTAGAGGAGGCTTGCAGGGTAATTTGTACATGTAGAATTTCTCTCCGTGGAATGGAAAGTCGCCTGAAATTATCTCACTCTAGGAAATCGTCCAGTCGTGAACATTCGGCTCGTATTTGGTTAAGATGACCGATTAGGAGATAGGCGAGATCACCGAGATATAATGAATATATCAGTAGTAACGGTTGGGCTAGGGGTTCAGTTGAGCCCGAAGACGGAAAGTAAAACCGGCAATAAAACACAAAAACATTAGTTCCGTTCGTTTATTGCTTTCCCTGGCGTCGTTCGACCGTGTTGTCACATCGCTGTCAACTTAATGGGACTATAAACAAATTTCTGTTTCGACGTGGTAAGATCTTTTTGAAGGGGACTGTATACACATGGGTTGGCCTCTGGCACGAACAGCTGAGGTTCCACACACTGGCATGTATTGGGGTGGAAGCGTTTTGGATGGGGGCGGAAGGGGGAAAAGTCAAGGCAGTATGAAAACAGGTATGTCTACTGCTAAAAATAGGTAAAAAGGGAAGGGTCATCTGACAGCAAATCTAATAGCTTGAGGAGGCAATACTATTGCAACAATAGAGAAGGCTAGGAAGTGGGTGCGGATAAGAAAGCAAGGAAATACCAATCTCAGGGAAGTAACTCGGAGAACGGCCGTTGAGCTCTGAGGCAGGAAACCGAGTGGGCTGAGAGAAGGAAGGAGGGGGAGAACACGTTTGACTGTGAGGAGGGCATGTGATGTTCCGAATAGTCGTTTGAGAAAAAGGGAAATGATTAGTATAAACGTAGATTTTGGGTCAGAAAAGTCCCAGGGAGTCAACTGAAGTAAGAGCGAATGAATTCTCCTACTAAACACACAATGTATCCCTCAATATTTCCTATTATTTTCCTACTATTTTTTTCATATTTGTTGCATTAAAAATTAGGGTTCCTTTCCGTCACCTTTTTTTCTCACCTGAAAATTTTGAAAGAATTATTTAAAATCATAAACCTTAAAGGGTGGAGTTTTCAGGAAGTTTAGTCCATAAATACATGCATACGCGGGTTTTTAATCATTTGAAATGGATGACTTTACATCAGCGTAAAAACTGTAATGTCACCGCCGTAAATACGATTTCACTGCCAGAAGCCCATGCATAACTCTTCCACTAAAGGAGGCGAGAGAGAACACAATTCGGTTTTATCACAGTTAAGACCGAAGAGCAACAAGCAGGACGCGGTTTATTGGAAGACGCGTTTAATATATCATCCCTATTTCATTCCTGCTTCGCACCGTTTTCAATGTGGACCACGACCTGAATTCTATTTCCACTCGGCTCATCCGAAGGGGAATCCCTTGGGTACTCAGGTTTTTACTCACTATGGACGACCGCGTTACTCAAGCCGGGAGGGGGGAGGACAAACTATTCCTTTGCTCCATGAATGCACTCGGATGTGGTACCTTACTGTTGGCGCAGAAATTATGTGCACTCGAGTTTGGGTACAAATAAAAAGTTAACGAAAAGACTTACAGAGAAACTAATGACACCATCATTTTTTTCATTCATTTCTACGTTATTTAATAGTAAATTTTATTTTTTTGATGAATTTTTATATTTTTTACTACAGTTATAACGTAAAAAGTACCAGTTATTTACGGCGCGCGGGAAAAGCTCCGACTTTGATACTTTGTAACTCAAATACAAGATCTTCAATGTCAACTATATTTATGTAAATGGAGGATAGATATGTTTGCTATAGATTGTGTGAGTTGGAGCTATGTACGTTTCATAGAAATAAAGTTGTAATTAATTTCTTAAAGTTATTGCATTTCAAAACTGGGGCATCGTAAGATTTCGTTCTTGGTCTCGTTGCAATTGGCATGCCTTGAACGTTTCCAATATGTTATTGTCCAACACATTGATAGGCGCGTTTAATTTAAATCGAGTAGTGCAGAAGACGGGCGCGCACCCAAGAGCGGCAACCTGTACCAAGGCGGAGATTCTCGATCAAACGGTCGTATTTCCCAATGTGAAAAACGGATCCATAACTGAGATGCATTAATTGGTGCCATCATCTGGTTGTTTATCACGCGCAAATTCTGGGTGCGACTCCCGGGTACTGTTCTGGGGTGCGGACCTCAATGGCGATATTTGTTTGCGTCATCCAGCTGTGAAGCCCAAATATGATCCGGTGGCTTAGACTGTGTGTGTGAGGTAGGTGGAGAACCCAGATGCGGCACCAGAAATCGGACGCAAAAGCCCGGGATAGGAGGTATGTAGGCTCTTCATAGGCGAAACTAAGAACTAATTGCTATTAGAAGCAGTATTTTTGAGTTAGTCACTTAGAATAACTCATAAAGGTACGGAATAACACACTTCACTAACGGGAACCAAAAGATAGCCGTGACGGATAATTTCGTCCCTCTCTTGGTCCGAAACTCGACGTATAGTTCCGTACAGAATGCCATCCCTGATATTAAGAAATAAAAATTCAACCACACTCTCAATGGAACGCGGTGCAATAATTGTAAGCCGAAAGATCATCCTCCCTTAACATTCTCCAAAACCATGCAAGAGTGGGAACTCTTCCGATATATTGTACTTCGTTCATCTTCTACTTTCGTCCAGAACAAAAACTTTATGAAAAAAGAAAGCTGACAGTCTAGTTCCGGTTTGGTTCAGCATTCCTTGGTTTAAGATGATGAATTGGAGCAGGTAAATGAACCCAATGACCCCAGCAGTCCCCAACCACACAGACATTGAAGACTCAAACGTAGGGAAAGAGGAGGTAGGGCTCGTGGTTTCACTGCACTGCTTTTGCGGAGGCAATGTTTATTCCTCCTGTGACCTTGGGGTGAGGGTAGGAGAGAACATGGACTGGGGAAAGGACCCAGCGCCCATTTGTTTGCTGTTTCTGTGGAATCCCCTTCTTCAGTTACAAGGCATAGTGGCAGTTAAAAATAAAAATTCAGCTCATTATTTACCATTGGAAGCACACGTAAATTGCTCATCCAATTCAATTTTGAAATGCATAAATAATCAACAGTTTCATAAAAAGTTTTTCTCACGTGCTCTGAAAATAGGGAAGACGTTTGCAAGGTAATGGGACTGGAATCATGGAAATTTGACCATACATAGCGGGCTAAGTTATAATGGGACCATCTCAGAAGGTATCAACTGTGGATACAGAAGGCCCACTAAAATGATTTACGCAAGAATTCAAGAAGGGAGTGATTCACTGAAGGGAGGGAGGGATGCAAGATTCACTGCAAGTCATGGATATTAACAAATAAAAGTTGCAGAACTCACATCCTGGTGAGTAAGACAACCATAGACAGACGAAGTATAAAGAGTAGTCCCAGTAAAGATAGTGATTTTGAAAGTGAAAGGAATACCCAGATAACTAGCATAACCAGCTAGAAAGTAAGGAGGCACTTCATTAACACATGTGAAAGGGAAATTCTCTAATGTTGCAGTTATGCTGAGATGATAATGGTAGCAGATCAATGGAGAATGAGGCAATGGAAAAATGGTGTCAAAAAAATGATAAAGATGGAAAGCAATGATAATGAGGTAAGATTGATAAATGAAGGAGGATCAACAAAGGATGTCTAATGAAGACCATGAGATAAAGGCAGGAGGCGATACAGAGAAAAAATTATTGGACTCATGCTGAAATTAACTGCCCATTGAGGATAATCATGGAATAAATTCATGGAAAGAATAAATGTAGGAGACCATTTACCTGGCAAATTAAGTCAGTTCTCAGTAAAGATTTTTGAATAAATGAAGCGACTAGCTGAAATGAGAATGGAATGGAGAGTTACAACTAGTCATTCTACGGAAAGAGATCTTGTGATGATTATTCATGGTCATGATGCTTACAGGAGAAAGTGACTCCCTTCATTGACAATCTTGAAATTCTATAGATCTTCAATGAAATGCAGAAGCCATGACATAGATCGATAAATTGGTAGTGCCACTACTTGAATGACTATGAAAACCAGTATATTATGCAATTATATAAATAAAAACTATATTTGGTATGTGAAGACAACATGCATCCTTAAATATCCTACTCATAGTTTCCACTTGACTCGAAGCATTATCATTCACTCAAAAATAAAAGTCAGATGAAGTCTGAAATTTATTCTTTCCTCATTACATTAAAAATTAAATAAAACTTCTTTTGTGGCCAGTAGGCATACACTACTGCTATGTATTTGTTTGATGTCTAATAGATCTGAATATGACAGAGTACTCGCACATTCAATGGAGTCCCTTCCACTTATACACCAATGATAAAAATTAAATTGGGTTAAAAATACAAAATCTTTAGAACAGAACGTCAAAATTTTCAACTTTATTTCATGGAATTGAAAGAATTTCACAAGGTCACGTGGTTTACAGTCTTCGACATTGGCTTTTAATAGAGAAAGACCATGATATTAACTCAAAACTTTCATTTAAATACATAGATGAAAAAAATCACCACAATCAGATGCTTTTGGTAATTACCAAAAAGTTAAATTCCAATTTATGATTAAATGAATGACCTGGAATTATGAAGTAATGGATGTTTTTTCTAAGAATCACAGGATACTTTCACATTGGAATCAAATCCTGTTTACAAATCAATTATACACAATTTTCCCTGATTGCTATAGATGATGGCCACATGGGTAACATTCTACACAAATAAAAGAGATGCCACACAGACAGTAGACTTGGTATCATTGACTATCCCACTGCCTGGAGAAAGCTGCCAAGAACAACAATACTGGACTTTAATGCTCCATTTAAGATGATGTACATTGATTTAATTTCGATCTCACTTCAATTGAAACTTACAAAAAATGACAGTCCCTAAATAAGGTTCTTGACTTTGGTGATCTGAATTAAAGAAAAGCTATAAACTTTTGTTCACATTTGTACACCAGTAAAATCAAAATAAATATAAATATATACCCATATATATTCACAGTCTGCCACATATTCATCATTAAGGTGAAGAGTATGGAATTTTGAGCATTTTTAGGACCATTGGTCAGCTCAGTTGTTATGCATTTCAGAGCTATTTATCATAAGAGCTAATATAGCTTTAAGCTATAAAAACAGCTGGCAATACAGTCAATGGCTGTCTACAGAAGGTGTCCTTCTGAATTCATTGAGCCAACATTTTAAGTTTGTAAAATCCTGAACGGAATTATTACAGAACATGGGAAACAATTATTCAACAACAAAAACAAAAAAAAAACATTTCACAGCAGCAAGCCCAAATCCCTGGTTACCTTGGGCATAAATGCAGCATGACTTGCTTCAAAGCAGACAGAGAAGTGTTATGGTTAATCACCACTGAGAAGTACAAGCCAACTATCAAATGGTTGATCCTGAATGGTTTTACATTTGGTTGAATGATACAAAACAATAATTGCATCTTCAGTTTCAGGTCCACACAAAGTCAGAGGACGTCATGTCATCATGCTGACGCAGCTGAAGCCGACGTACGTGAGTATACATTTTGAGTGCAGGACCAAGTTTAAGACCAAGTCCAGTCAAAACATCACTGCGCTTCATGAGTAACAGTGATTTGCCATCTACCTCCTGAAACAAAGCACAACATATGGTAATGAAAACTTAAATATGTAAAAGACCGTAAAATGGGGACAGGTGATGGCAAGAACTGTGGGACCAGGTTTAATTTATAGTTAAGAGCCCAATGAAGCACCATTTATACACATATATCCACCGTATTTGCCATCATCAAAGATATGTAAAGGATGCACCCAGGTTTTATAAAAGCAAGATTTAGGAATTGCATTTCATTTGCATTAAAAATCAAAATAGATAAGTATAGCATTCATATTGGTTAGCTCAGTACCCTACATCAATTATTCCTTTCCAATGTGTTTCACTACATTGAACTGTAACGTAGTAATTGATACTCATTGTGTATAAGTAATATCCCAAACTTCAGGTTACTGAGTAGAGCAGATAACCCTCCTCTAGGATTAGTATAGCTCAATGAATAATATGTATAACCTTCAGCATCTATGAAGCACTTAAAAAGTTGGAGAGACTTATTTCAGTTGAAAATCCATATTCTCGACAAGGGTAAATGTAACTTTTTTAAAAAGGTAGTGGCACAATGAAGCTCAGAAAGGCACCCCAAGTTCTGAGGAAGGAAAGGTGCAATTAGTGATAGGTACTTGGGATGGTAAAGCAAGCAATAAAATAAGGTTCAAAAGACAAGGGTCCATGTCATCCACCGTACAATAATCGACCCCTTGAAAAACAGTTCCTATACACAGGGCTCATAGTTTCACCCAGGCTAAAGTGATAATTGCAAGGCCAAATCTCAGTCCTATCTTTCTTCATTATGAAATAATTTTTTACTTTCGACAGAGTGCATTCCTTGGACAGTAGCTCACAGCACTATTCTTCTACAGTGGTTTTCATTAAAGAAAACGATAATGACAAAGCAAATGAAGTAACTGTGATTCAAACTCCGAATTTACATGCATAAATCATCTTTAATGGGCATGTGCAAAGGCAGTAATATAACAAAACAAAATAAAACTACATTATCAATCCATTATTGAATGGGATATTAACTGCTGTTCATTGATAATGCTGGTTTATGACTGATGGAACTACAGTAGTGAATAATTCCAATGAAATCTGTTATTCCAGGCACATGACTTCACCACCATTTTACATTAGAATACAGATTTTCATGCTTTTACTTCATGCCACGCATTGCAAGTTTATTATACACACTTATATTGACAATATTTTTCAGCCCTCATATAAATCAATGGAGTAACAAAAATATTCAATGTTATTAACGGGTTTTAATTTTCTAGTTGGACATACACACATCATTAAAATAGTAATACATTAGTTAATATGGTTAAACTATAGTTCAGAGTGCAGTCTATCAGTCATGCTTTTAACAACCAACTTAAAAGTATACCACACGGACAAAAAATTTTCACAACAGCAAATGAAATGTGAATCTGACAGAAATAGTCCAATATATAGTTATTTAAACGAAGTACACAGTAGACCCTCACTTTCCATACAGTACATAATGAAATTGGTTTCCGAAATAAACTGCCCATAGGAGATCATTGACTATAATTAGAAACTCAATGGTGATCATACATGTCTTTCTAATTTTATGAAATGAATTAGAAAAATGTGTTTGAAATAGATTTGGTCACTACGACAAACATTTAGAGAGACAATTATTCGTTTCATTTCGCATTTTACCACCCCCAATTGGTTGTCATAGGGTTCCGAGAACTTCCGGCTGGACTGCCACTGGGAATCTGATTGTGCCTTTCATTCATGTGATAATTAGCATTTAGGCAAAAATGATGAAGATCATCATTACAACCATTTAACAGAAAATAAAACATTAAGTGTTGATGTTAGTCCAATCAAAAGCAGTAAAGGTACTTTCTGTACTTCCACACTCAAACTCAGGATTAAATAAGTTTTGCACCAACAGGAAATTTATATCACCAGTGACAGACAGTCCCGATACAGCAATGTTTGTAGGAAGTCCCGAGCAAAGTTTATATACAAGTTCTCATGCACTAGGATGTTCCTCTGGGACATGTTTCGATAGGTCAGGGTTATCCCCATGCACATGGTACGTGGGAGAGGGAGTGAGAGGTTATAGACTAGCACCACAGAGAATTCGGATATACTTTCATTTATCACTTTATTGCCATCTGGCTGGTGTAGCTAGTCATGATAATGGTGGCTAGATTAGGTGAATTGGAGGTAAAAAGATATAAATTGATTTCATGATAGGACCAGATGTAACTTACTTCCTTCTACCATTTGCCATATGGCAATGCAGATTCAATGACAACTCTCCAATTAAATGGGAAAATATCTTTATCCCTTTTCCTAAAGAAGAGTAGAATAGGAAAGGACCATATGGAATACCATTCAGCAAAGAAGAACCAGATGGATTGGACACACCCGAGACACAATGGGTTTGTGAAGAACAAAATTGAAGGCAAAATAGATAGAAAAGTCCCCAGAGGAAGACCAGAAATAAGTTCAAGGAACAAATAAAGAGGAAAGTACATAGGGAGAGATACCAGGAGGTAAGGGAACTAGCATTAGATAGGGAAGGGTAGGGGGCTGCAGTCAACCAATCTCAGGATTGAACATCCAATGATGATGATCATTATCCATGCTTGTAACATTATCATTGCAAAATGCTTGTATGATAATTTGAATTTTTTTTTGACAAATTGCAACGTAAATCATTGGGTTTTAAAAATGATGTGGGAAAGGTGAAAACTTTTAAAATTACAGTTTCTTTTTTAAAAACCCCAACTTTCCTGGTTTTCTCATGACCATTTTTTAATTTCCTGACTTTCCTCTGGTGTTCCACATCTGTAGCAACCCTGTGCTATGACATAAGTAATTCTCCTTTATCAGCAGTCATTAAAGTCAGAACCTGAACTGACAAAAATTTAGAAGAGATCAGAGATAAGGTAGAGGGAACATACTCCGGAACAGAGGAATGTCGTCTAATTTGAGTGGGAAGTGAGGGTATCTCATTCCCAGACAGGCTGATTGATGATTGGACCAGATTGATCAATACAATGACATTCAGGGCTGATCTGTACATCCCTAAGGGGGGGGGGGGGGCGAATTTTCATCAACAAGTATTGGGGTTAAACAGCTGGAGAGGATATGCAAATGATCCTGAGAGGTTGACAAGAACACCTGAGGACTTTCCTCAAATTATTGACAAAAATCTGTTAGTTTGAAGAAATCATTTATCATCCATTACCTTGAACATATCAGAGCCAAACAACCTTTGATTGCACATAAGTACTTCAATATATGCACTACTGCACACTGTTAGTATGTGGCATAATAGTAATGAAATTCACAGTACAGACAGACATTCCTGAGAGATTAATTTCATAAAGTGGGGATCAATAATAGTTCATTAAAGAATCACTTACCTGCTCTCTGAAAACATGAGCTTGCTCAGGAAAGCCAACATTTCGGAAATATAATTCCACATCGATAGGAGCCCAATTAGATGCATCTGGTGCTATTTTCTGCTTAACATTTGCCAATGAATTCTTGTTTTCACCTTCCCCATTATCTAAACATGGAGAAGACTTGGTATCTGTGTCAATATCAGAAGTTCCATTTTCACAGATACCATTTTCTGCAGCTGAATGACTATTTCCCTCAGGAATCGGTGATTCGCGAGGAGTTGGAAGCCCACCAACCCCATTAACACCTAAAACAAAAATATCCTTTTGATATAATTGGACATTCACAGAAAATATAAAAAAATAGACATTTTCATGAAACATGGCATCCTGAAATAGGAGAGAAGAGAAACTTCTAAACCACAAACATTATTTATAAGAAGTATAGACCATTGCAACTCTATATTTCACACACAGCTTGGCAACCTGGATAGGTAAAGTGCAGGAGGAGAGGGTTAGAAGTATTTTGTTGGGAATATTGGGAAAAAGATGTACAAACTGTAAAGATAAAACCTGCCACAAAGTATACTGCTAATACATATATTTAACATCTTGCTTTCACTGTGGACCACCAGGGTTACCTCCAAATCAAACTAGCCTGACTAAGGGATATTTTTACTTAAGGCATTCAATAAAAATCAACCACTCAATCATTATAAGCTACCACAAGATTGTAACCTAAGCTTCTTCAAAAATTATTGAAAGAAATTTTAAAAGGTGTTATTGACCAATTGGCTGAGATGCTCGTAGCATAATTGCCATTATCAATTACCCATAAATATCAAGCCCATACTGAAAAGGCACACAGATTTTACAAATGGTTATTGCTCTGAACAATGATATCAACAATTACTCTATAAGGCAGTTGCTACTCTTAACATAGTGACAATAACATATAACAGCATGGAAAACATTAGTGTACTCACTCTGGGCATATGCTTGGTCTTGTGCACAGTGATGACAAAACCATTTCCCACTTCGAGGACGTTCATTAAGTGTAGGTATGTGACAATAAATATGGTACCATTCTTCGCACCCATCACATGATATCATGGAATTCTGGAAAGAATAAAATGATCACTGTTATGCAGCCCAGATACTTTCTGGTAAGTGCTTCCGACAGAGAGGTGTGTAAGGTTGTTGTTTTGAGGGCATGCTACTTTCAGAGGGCCTGGGAGAGTATGAAATTCCAAATGATTACAAAGTATTCTGTCTTCCCAGGATTTTCCAGGAGTGGCCACCCCCTTTACCACCCTCCTACTTAATCCACCCCTGGCTTCTGAGCACTTAAATGAAGGGATAATCAATACTAACTCTCAAAGGGATAATATGATAGCAAATTTATGATTTACAGAATGATAAACTATGAACACTTTAATGGACAAACACAGAAAAGAGGTAGCATATCAATCGGTCCCTAAAATTGACAAAGTAAATTAATGGCCCCATAGGGGCTTGACAGCATGCAGTGAAACTTACCATACTACAGGAACCCACAGCACCAATTCAAATTTATGTAGTTTCCAAACATACACCATGCTTTGCTGAAACATGGGCAACTCATATTTACAGATTCAAAGGTCATGTTCACAAAATTTAGCCAGGAAGATCGAAACCCAATAAAAATAGCTCACTCAACCATTGTTTTTATACTTCAGCACAGATATTGAGCAAATTTTTCTTGAGTTTCCTATGGCATGTGAGAAACATCCTTTGAATAAGGTAATAAGTCCTGCTGTAGACCTCTTAATATCCATAGTTGAAAACTGAAAGTCAGTGTCTGACATTCGCAAAAAAATACAAATAATGACCACTCAACCTAGAGTCCATAACTATAGTATTTCTACAGGGATCACTTATTTTCATAACTGTGAGAGCCTAATAAGAATGCCGATAACATGATAAGTCCACCATGGTCCCACCCATATTTTTCCTGATTACTTTGGGGCATCACATTCCAAGGACCATAACTCATAATGACTGGGTAATAAAATAGCTATTTATAAGAATTGATAACCCTGGATTACCAGAAACTATCAATGATGATGAAAATCAATAAGATTCTCACCTGATCGGAGACCCCTTCACATATGCAGCAACTTCTACAGTCAGCACATTGCCAAGACTGAACATTACTCTGCTTGATGATCTTACTAGGTGAATCACCATCAGGGCTACTAGCAACTCCACCATTGTACTGTTCCAAGCACCTCGGATGAACTAAAATCAATTATTATAATTAAAATTGTGAATTTCAAATAAAAGTTACATGAAGGAAATATATGTCATGTGACCACAGCATTCAACACATCAATAACAACTCACCTTTATTGGTTATACAATCTCTACAATCTATAAGTCTCTCATTTCCTCGACTATTAGGACCCTGGCCACAGACAAAACAGTGTCCCTCTGCATTACAAGGATTTGTAGTCCTTTTACTATCATTGTTGGCCTGTGATGGCACAACGGCTGGGACTCTGTGTGCTTTAAATATTTGATCCTTTAGATCCAACTGGTGTCGTCCAGAACCACCAAGGTGTACTCCCTGTTTCAGCAGAGGAAAAAATGCAAATTTACATTTGCACACCAAATTCTGTTCAAAATAATTAACCTTAAGTATGAGAATCATCAACCTCCACTTTAATTAATGGTTCAGTGGAAAAAAAAGAAAGCGCAGCACAGCTGATAGAGGAAAGATTTTGTAGTTATCGTACATTTCTCAAACATCAGTAACTTTATATGTCAGTGGTTGTGTAGCTTTCATTTTCATTAGTCAAGTTGTCTTAAAATACTGTCCATATGAAGAAGGCCAAACTGTTATTGAGTAAATCCAGAACTTATAACAAACATCATCTAATCAATAATCTAAGTCTATGATTGTGTGAGGCATCCTAAATATAACAGTTTGGAACCACTAGCAACTTGGAGGCTACCTTCTAGGCTAAAACCAGTAGGAAAATAAGACCTCACTAGTTTCAAGGGATAATTATCATTTCATAGCAAATACACACACATTGTCAAATAGGTAGGACAGAAATTCTTCTTCCTATGAACTATAATTTCAATAGCAGAAAAATAGCAATACAGTACTCTAAGACACATCATCAATGCAAACTTCTTTCTATCCTAATTCTATTCCTATATTTTTTCCCACACCCTCTTCCACCCATTACTGGCCTCCTAACATCTTAGGACATATGCTTTTGCTGAGGCTTGAAATGTTTACTTTATGGTTAAAAGGCTTGAGGCATAGATCAAGCTAAACTAGAATCTCTAAGTGATTTTAACTGGAAACCTTGAGCAATACAAAAGCTCAATTAAAGGTCCACAATTATTGGAGAGAACGAACTGCATCAGCCATAGAGTGAGAGAATTTAATGTATAAATGATCACTCTTGAGCTGGATATTGGCCCTACATATTTCTGCAAGCTGCCATGAGGGTTACTAGCTAAAGTGCTGAGTCATAGCTTAGTAGTAAGAGAAGAAAAAAGAACTTAATAAAATGATAAGGGACTGCTTTTCCTTATTTTGTTTACACTGAAGCAACAAATAAAATGAAAACTATTCTTTAAACTGTAAGAGGATGTGGGGATAAAAGAAGGAGAGAAGAGATTCTAAACATCCCTCAAGGGCAGCTGGGCTGGTCTAACAAGGAGGGTAAAACTCTGAGCAAATAGAGAAATTTAGTTTCCCCGGAATAGATCAAAATGAAAATGACAAAAAATTGGAATTTATTACAAGGGTAATCTGCGGGATTAGTTGTGTTTTAAAGGAAGTGAGTAAATACCCTGTAGACTTTTACAGCAGCAAGTCCCTATACTATCCATAAAGTTTAATTTCCTTCTTCCCCTTCTCCGCTTACTCAACAACATCCTCTCAATCATAGCATCCAGCACCCACCTTTGCCCCTAATTACCTAATCCAACCGCCTACTCTGCCGCCAATCCTCCTCCAGATCTCCCTCACCTCATTCCCCCACATCAAGCACTTCCTAGTTAGTATCCATTTCTGTCCACTGTACTTTCTTATTTATCCGTCATACCCACAACTGAAACAACTGTAGCCTCATCTAGTTCTCTTTCCATAAAGTTCATGTTTCTGCACCATACAGCGTTAATTTCATATTAAACTCTTCACCAACCTTTTCTTCACATTCTAAAAGAAGGTCCTCATCTACAGCTCTTTTTAATTATGAATACTGCCGCTTTCACAACAAACATTCACCTTTTAAAATCCTTACCACAAACCCCCATTTCTTCTAATGTATAACCCAAATAATTAAAATGCTCTACTCACTACAATTAGCACCCTCCTTTTAAGATCAGACTTGCTTATTTGCCATAGGTCACTAGTTTTGTCTTCTTGTGATTTATCTTACTTTCGCATTCCCTGAAGTGACTTTTAACACATTTATTGAAGCTTACTACTCCTTCAATGACTGACCTGGATGAACAGTGACTGATGGAGAATTGTGTCAGATAGTTGTAAGTTGCAGGGTAAAGCAAGGCTCTAAGTATGTCACCATTGCATATTAACATTAATATGTGGGAGGGTGGTGATAGGAGTGACAGATCTAGCTGTGGTAATAAAAGTAGGACAGCTGATTAAGTCAAATTTCCTGTGGACCACATCATATTAACATCACCGGATGATGCATGGCCTGCAAATGATAAGAAGTGGACAAAAAAAGAAGATAGGAATCATAGCTAAAAAAATAAATTGGAATGTTAAGACTAGCTATAAAATATTTAAATATAATATAATATAATAAAAACAGGAAACTGAGAAAAGGGAGTTAAAAGTTTTCGAGCAATGGAAGTTGAAATGGAAAGATAGTCATTGGGTAATTTAGTGGGAGAGAGGAGAGTCAACTACAGGGTGGCTTCAGAATGAAATAAAACGATTCAGATCGGTAGTAAACCAAGAACAGGCGAGTAATATGGTTCTGGTTGTTGAAATGGAAGCACTCCAGACGTCATAGTGGTTGAGGAATACATGTCCACAAGTAGGGAGGTAGTAAGAGTTGGTTGGGATGCATGAACAGTTGGAAGGGGTAATTAGATAAGTCTCCAGTAAAGAATCCTAATGTTCCTCTTTTCTCAGACTCTTATCCCATTCATCGTTTCTCCAGGGCAAAAATTTCGATGAGTGTCTTCAGGTCAAAGTCAGGTTGGGCGTGAGTTGTGCAGGTAATGGTTACTTAGTTAATGGCAATCCGACAATGGAGGTGCCGGATGGAATATGGGTGAAACTGTTAAGAAACTGAAAATGGGAGGAACATTAGTATTATTTACTGGAGACTTATCTAATTACCCCTTCAAACTGTTCATGTATCCCAACCAACTCTTACTACCTCCCTACTTGTGGACATGTATTCCTCAACCACTATGACCTCTGGAGTGCTTCCATTTCAACAACCAGAACCATATTACTCACCTGTTCTTGGT
Organism: Ceriagrion tenellum; assembly: GCA_963169105.1. NCBI lineage: Eukaryota > Metazoa > Arthropoda > Insecta > Odonata > Coenagrionidae > Ceriagrion > Ceriagrion tenellum. The sequence goes on from OY720632.1 coordinate 64,502,049, forward strand.
TTACTACCCATCTGAATCGGTTTATTTCATTCTGAAACCACCTTGTAGTCACTCTCCCTTCTTCCACTAAATTACCCAATGACTATCTTTCCATTTCAACTTCCATTGCTTGAAAACTTTTAATTCCCTTTTCTCAGTTTCCTGTTCAATATTTTATAGCTACCACACCTTCTTTGTTGTCTTATCATTTCTTAACATTCTAAGTTCCTTTTTTCAGCTATGATTCATATCTTCCTTTTTGTCCACTTCTTATCCTTTGCAGTCAATGTATTACCTGTTGATGTGCAAAGATTTAAAAAAATGATGACAGCAGTGTACCTAGCCTTCCCCTCAGACAGTCATGACTGACCAACCCAAGTGGCCTGAACCCTATATTTGCCAGCATTCAATACTCTGTGATTACCCTCCATGTACAGGAAAAGAGATAGTTGATTGGACTTTCCATTGTCATTCCCAATGGCAATATTTGTGTGACACCATCATCTGGACATACTTTTGTCGGGCTCCTACCCTTTGACCTGTCTGGGATGGGTGGTCTTACCAGGAGCAACGTCATTGCTCCCACCAGTCCAGCTCCAGAGTCATTGGAATGAGCAAGCTCTTTCATTGCATCAAGGCTGTAGTCCATGGCAAAAGACTCAATCAACTTTCCCATTGGAACCTTTGCCCATCTAAGTGTAGAACAGGCAACCTTTAAAAGAGCAACTGAGATTGTACAGCAATAAGGCTTTATATTACCATCTATAATAAAAACAAATTTTCCCCATGTAAATATGTTTAAATGATTCAACAATACATTCCTGATTCAAGGACTAAGTTGTACAGCCAAAGAATGGGGAATCGCATATTGGGAAATAAAATCACCCATAGCTAACAAAAAAAGATAACTGCAAAAATACTTAGGATGCATGAGTGCATTCCAGGATTTTTTTCTACATATTCGACCACAAAAGTTAATCACTTGAATAGGTATTAGCGCCCTAAAGCGACCCAAGTAACAGACTAGATATACCTACAATAAGCGCCCCCACTAGAAGATAAATTGATTTAAAAGTAAAACCTCCTAGTATGACAATAACTACTGTAAATATGACTGGAGAGGTATTTGAAAGAATAACCAGCACACAAACATTCGACAAAAGATAGAACTTTCCTCAAAAGCACCATGCATCGGAACTATCTCTAAAATTAAATAGATCTTTCTTTTAAATAACGCTAAAAAAAGTTGCCAACTTATGCATGAGCAACGGCCAAATAAAACTCGGGAATCCTGGTTTACTTACCCCGTGTCCATGATTGCCATTTGTGCTACCATTGCTGCTATTGCTGCTGTTGCTAATGTGTGAATGGTTATTGCTGGGATTATTGCCGTGGTGAACATGACCACTATTATGATGTTGATGATGATTGTTTTTATTACTACTCCCGGCGGGTCGCCCACGTTTTCTGGGAGCAGGAGCTCGATGATCAGAGGGGTCAAAAACAATCTTGGCACGCTGAAATGAATAACGTTGGTTATGAAAAACGAAAATAACGAGTTTACTCTCGGTAAACTTTGAAAAAATTCAGAAATCATAAAGGGCACTGAGAAATACTCGATGAGCCGCAAAACTTTTACTGGGCGTTCAAATGGCCCTAGGAGGATAATAGAAATCAATCTCAACTGCAGTCCCTGCTACAGAATAAGACCTTAGTATGTTTACTATACCACGACATAATAGCCCAGGCTTATCTAAATTTACACTACCCACATACGCGCAAGATAATTTGCGACATTATGAATAGAGGTCGTCAGGGGGATGGGAGTGTCGTCTTGAATCATTTTTTGAGGTATATAACTCAAGAAATACTAGAGGGATGTAATGAATTTGAGCCAACAATTACGGATAAAGAGCTTTCAATACTTCACCTCCTCAAGGGCGTCACAAAAAATACTCGAATGAGTGACCTCTTTTCTCTTTTACTCACATCACACCTGTTACGAAATTGTCGCATCAAGAAAAAGTTAAAACAAGACCAAATAAAAACAAACACAAAGCAGCAAATAGTAATTTTAAAATGCCGGGAAGATTCTGAATCATGTACTGGAAAACTAATTACCTTCCGACGCACACCAATCCGGAAACCGCTGACCGTGACAGCTCCTGATTCACTCGCCCTGGTATTTTGGCTCTCACCGCTTTTTCCGTTGACTATATTAGATTTAGGCACTGTCTTGCTTGAGTTATTGACAACTTCACTTATTTCACTTTCTTCTACGAGCGCTATCTCTTTAATTTCCTTTTCATTTTCTTTCACTACATCCTCTTCAGTGTTAATGTCATCCGGACTCGTTGATCGATCTTTACCGGCCGCAGTTCGCACAAAGTTTCCATTCCCCAGGCGCAAAATCTTTCCAGCTCTCAATTCACGAAGAATCATCGAATCCAGAAACTTCTTGGAAAAATGTGCATCTTGTCGCTGAAGATAAGTCTCAATTTCACCATAAGAAACACCGGTAGGCGGAGAAGTATCCCGAGAAGATAACTCCGTTAGTGCGGCTGCAACGAGAGCGCTCATCCGCTCAGAGTTTAGTGTTAGTATGCTACTTGACTCCGGCCTGTTTTTATAAAGCGCGTAGCGAGACCATTTAGCCGCATTTCTGTAACTTATATTTCCTTTGTACTCCACTTTTATCACGACGTCAGCTTCAACTAGTCGCTCCAAGTCAGCCACAGTCTCACCTGGATCAATGAGAAATTTTCGCATCATATAATTGCATATCCTGTCCACGTCTGGCCGCGCTTTTCTCCGCCGCAGCTGGTCAATGGCATCCAATATTCTCTTTTCATTTTTGATCTCGCATATTTCATCCATTCTCGGAGTATTAAATTAAGTCTATAGTTCCGAGTCACAACTTGGCACAGATTTCAGAGCTCCAACTAGTTCACAGCACATGAAAATAAAAACTTTTCCACTCGCTCCCGACGATCACCTCACCAACCGCCCGCGTGCGACGACAGCCGAACTAATCCCAGCGAGCCCCTGCGTGCGGTTGAGATAGGAGCAACTCACGACGCCTGCGTAATGGCGGAAGTGGGACTGTAAGGAATTCTGGGAGAGGGCGTCGTCACGCCGCGAATTGGTCCACATAAATGGCAAAAACTCAATGTGTTGTCACTTACTCAATGTTGATAGAAAAACAGAGGCGAAATAAATATATTATCTCTCCACAAGCCTCTGCAATCGTTATTTTCTTCACGTAAGTCTTATACTATCAAAAATTATTAGCGAAAAGTTCGCCTGCGTCTAAAAAGGCGCATATCTTCTTTCCTCCACAATAATAGAAAATTGGGTTGAAAGAGATATCTGTTTCACCGCAACTCGATAAAGGGTCCTTCATATATTAATAGCTAACAGAAAGAATACTGTGACCTAAATCCCTAATATTTGTAGTCTTAATTCTGTTCAATTGACACACTGAAAGTCAACTGATCGTGCGTGGAAGAAAAAATAATTTGTCGCCGGTTACTTGGCTGCGTGCGGTCTAATACATGCGCAGCCGTCACATCTGCTACCTGTCGCAGTTGCAGGTCTTGTATGGAGATAAGGATTACCTTGGGGTAACTTTGTCCTCATATTTAGAGTGGCTTTTGAATTGTCTCCGATGTAAAATTTAAGCGATATGTAATAACGAATGAAACGACTATAATTACCAATCTGCTCCATAGTTCAAGGGAGTGAATCATATTAATAGTATCCTCATTCTTTTCGATCGGCGAAAACAAATTTCACCGTCATTCTTGAGCGTTGAAGTTCGAAATTTCATTATGCGACTGCCTGGGATGACCGGATCGTCATTCCAGATTATTTATCCGCCGCTAACCAATCCAAACTCTCCAGGTGATCATTCAACAGAATAATAACACGAATATTCATCGCTAGAAACCTTGGTCAATAGAAGATCATCGTACACGGAATCAGCGAAAGAAACCCATTTCTTGTTTGGTGCTGCTGGACGCGCAGTTACAAAAGTAGTTTACGGTCGTTGCACGCTAGAACACTAGAGCACTTCGTTGAAGTCCAATCTTCCTTCCAAAGATGGCATGACGGTCCAGGCGGCTAAGGACAAAATTCAGACGCGGCGATACGCACAGATACGTGCAGATACGCACGCGTGGCGGGTGATGGTCACTTTGTGATTATTTACCCTTTAAATAATAAATACTGCCTAAAAAGCGATATTTGTAGAATTTAATATCCAATTACTGTTAAATAATGTCGTTTGCCTTGTTAAATTCTTGCTTCAAAACAAAAACGAGCCGATCGAGAATTAACGAGCGCAATGTTTTTTCATGAAGGTAAATTGAACTAATAGAATTTTGGCGATAGTTTCAGTGAAGTTTTAACCTTTGTAAGGTGGTGGCAGAATTTAAATCCAGGAATGAACGCTTTGAGGCGAGGGAATAAGCTTCTAGACTTTACATAAGTGATTTGAAATGTTGATTAACAACGCGGGATACCGGGGTGTCAGTCAATTGAGCTAGATAACGCTGATTTAACTGAGACGACTTCCTACGTTTAAGTCTCGACCTAAATGAGACCGTTATGATCTTAGCGAGTATCGATTTTCTCGAGTGTTGCTCCGAAATTGCAGTTTTTGATATCATTCCTGAAATAACTCTTATCATTGGCAAACTACGTCACAAGAAAACCGCAGTTATAAAGTTACATGTAAGGTTGTGCCTGTCGATCAATACGCCAATATTATATTGGCAGTTTCGGTGGTTCCTTTAAATTAAAGAGGTTTAAGAGAAATGCGCTTGCGGAGCGCGCAATTTGCGATCAAGGTTCGATGATGGCGAAGACGATAAAAAAAAGGCGATTTTTCGTCCCGCTGCGAAATTCAGGGACATCCCATTAGCACGGTCTGCATAACCACCTATCTATAGCTCATCTACCTCGTACTAGTTTTTAGATTATCAGTACAGAATCGTATCAAAATCCGCCAATACAGGTAAATTATCATACCTTTTGTGGAGATACAGGCGCGTTTAAGGTTAAACAAACTTGGTAGCCTGTAGAGAGTATGACGTCTGGAAGAGAAAAGCTTACTAAAGGGGTGGGGCCAGGGAGTCCATATGGTCCCTCCAAACGTCTCTGAAGAGATACCTTCAGTTCCTGCATCCTGCTTATCACTGCTTGATTCACCCCTTCGTGGCTTGGTGGCAAGTGCCACCAAGTTTTACACATTTTTTGAACTTATGCAATGACTATAGTTTTGCTTTTCATCGTAATGAAGGTCTAATCAATTTATATTATGGCATAAATATAGACCTTCATTTTCCAGGTAATCATCAGAAGTGAACGACTAATATTACGATTATTATATTTTGGGACATCTCATGGTGTCCCAAAAACTGATGGGTATCTGGTTAGATGGTAGAGAGATGATTATCTGAGCAGTGAAGGATGTGGATGGAGAGAAAATGGGAATCAACATTGACATTCTCCAATTTAAAATAAAACCAAGTGGTTCACAGTTTAATCTCCTATCCCTAAGAATGACCACTATAGTTTACAATCTACTTTAAGATCAGTCTATATAGCACTCAACGAGGGCTCATAATCTTCACCACACCAAGGATTCAAACCTAGACCCTAAAGAGAAGTAAGAACTCTTGCCTACAAACCAAACTGACCCTAACTTTCAGATACATGTTATTTTCCATATGATTCAAATAGAAAGCCTTTGATTACAGAGGTATTTGCTTATAATGTCACAACCGAGAGATATGACAGCATGTAAACCCAGACTGTGCAGCTCAGAACAGGACACAACACCTAGCTAAGTCATCCCACCAGAGGCTAGGTATTTTTCCTTTTGTGATCAAACAGAAGCTACTGAGAAACTAATTTCCCAATCCATTTGCCTAAAATCAATCATTTTCTTTTACTTGTGAAATAGGAAGAACCTTTTACAGAAAAAGCTTCTTTTGCTTGAAAAATATTCCATTCCAGGTGGTCAATTACATTTCTTGACATGATTGGCCTAATCTAGTTGCAAGACAGATAGGCTTTTGAGCACCACTCTTCTTTTGTAAAGCTATATCTACCAATAAATGGCATCTACTATGTAACATTCCCCTCTTAATCAATATTTACATGGCACATCCAGTACTGATGGAATTGTATTATAGGCACTCAAATGAAAATTTATAACATTGTGGGAATACCACTCCTCCTTCCTAAACCTCTCACTCCTTAATATCAGAGCACCAGCTGGGACTACCTCCTCTGCTTCCCCACCATCTCCAATGACCTCTGAGATATGTGAAGGGTCATATGTAATTGTTAATGAACACCTTACTATCCTCTCTCCCTCACATCCCTTCACCCTTCCAGAAGAATGCTTACAATAGGGGTTCTCCTCCAACTTCCTCCCTTCCCCATCAGCACACTACACCCCTCCGACCCCACAGCCAGACTGTCCCACCCCACTCTCTCCCTCTCCTATGCTGCCCCCAATCAGAGAGAAATATACATAGATATATATTTTTTAAAGAATCTTTACCTGAACTTAATGTCGAAAGTTGGCACTCAGGCCATGAAAGAATAAAATACTATGGAATCAATAAGTTAAAATTTTCTACTTCAATACTGATTTCATAAAGTTAAGTTGAAAACCACAAATTACATCATTCGTAGTTCAGTGACATAATTTCACTGAAGGCACATTCTGAAGTTTATCTTTTTTTCTCAATGCCCTCTCTCACTTTTTTTTACACCGGCCATAAATCTAAGGCATATTCACGACTATTTGATTCTGTTAAAGAAGAAGGCCATATAAATTGCACTTTAGCACATAAAAATTGCTGCCAACTGGAAAGTGTACATCCAGTACCTTTTGTTGGGTGCAGAGCCCGCCTATCTTGAATGTTCATTAAAATACCTTTTATTTCCAGTCAGTAGCTAGATAAATCACTTATGGATTCAACTCAAGTGGGTCATCGTTAGGACTAAGAAAAATGTGAATAACATTGCTCTTTTGCATTGACACTTTGGTTTACTATTTAAACTACCATGCAGAAAACAGTGTTTCAGCAATTTAAAACTCTTTACTGAAGTGCAAGTGAGAATAGTTAAAATTCATGCTAAAAAGTTTCAGCAGTTCCAACAGAATGTAAGAATGCGATAATAGTTCCATTATATCAACTGAAGTGCAGGAAGATTCTTTCAGCAGTGCATTTCGTTAAAAACTGCTATGAACGTACATATAGTGTCTCACAACTTTTGAAGGGATTAAGGTGGGAGCCTCTAGAGACTCAGAGGCTACATGCTAGGCTTAGGCTGCTTGAGAAATTCAGAACTGATATTTTTCAGAGCGACATAGAGAATATTATCATGACTCCTCACTACATCTCTGGGTCTGAGAGATGCGATAAAATAAGAGAGATACACTGCCGAACAGATAGATCCTAACACCCCCTGCCACACACCCATGCTGCGGCTCGCAGGGTATTATGTAGATGATCTGATATAAAAATTTTAGAGATATTAATTTCAGTATTCTAGAAAGAGAGTTCATTCATAGATTTAAAAAACATAAAAAAATGAGGAAAATTATTTTAGACAGAATAGGGGTGAGCAAAGTGAATTAATGCCTCACAAAAAGTACAGATCAGCTACCTACACTTTAGTAACAGCTACAAAAATGTATGGGCATCCGAGAGAAAGTATGCTATACATTTGCAGACTTAGAGAAGGCATAAGATGGTAACAAAAATGAGTTGTAGCAGATTTTATATGCCTGGAGAGAATGAGCTAAAAATTTTCTCATTGATTTTATTACTATATATAATGAAGGCAATGTGTGGCATTAGTATGGCAGATGCAAGAGTAAACTGGGTCCTGAGTGACAGGTTTGGAATAAAGCTATATAAAGCAAGGATATATAATGCCACTGTTTTCACGAATAAAAATGCATGAGGGGATGATGTCGGAGTAATGATTGGAGATGTGTGACTCCATCTGCTGTATTGATGTGTAAGAGCCAACATGAATTACAGGGGTACCTGCAGGGGCAAAAGTATATGATTCTGTACTCTAGGTCAAATGTTGGGAAAAGATGGGAGGTTAGACAAATAGATGACAAGGGGTGTGAATGCTGGTAGGAAAGTCATAATTAGTAAGTGGAGCATATGCTGGAATGAGTGTGTCTAAGTAAGCAAAAATCAAAGTGTGCCAAAGCGTTCTCCTCTCAACGTTATCTGGCAGCAAAATCTGATTATTTCAGGATAAGCATAAGAGGAGGCTCAGGGAATGCTCAGGGAATGTGGTAACAGTGCCAAAAAGTGCCTTAAGCATTTGACACAAAAGTAGGATGGATTATGTTAGGGATGAGAGAGTTTAAAACATGTGGTATGGTTAGTCCAGTAATGGCAACACATTGTTGGAGTGTGCTTCATTAGTGTGACCATGTTGAGAATGGTGCTGGAGAATGGTGAGAGCTGAAAAACTAAATAGATATGTGGCAATGGTGTAAGCAGAAGGGATAGAATTAAGAAAGCCATGGGTGAATGTGGTGAAAAATATTCTTAAGAGAAGGAACATTATAAATCCTCAAGATTAGGCAGTAGCGTAGCCAGGTGGGGGGTTAAGGGGGGGAGAAGGCCCCCCCACCCCCACTGTTTTGGCTCCCCTAAGTCTGTGAATGTTTCCACTCTGAAGTCCAAAATACGTGCGTGAATCAATTTCATTACTTAATTATCAACAATAAATTCTACAAGGTCCACAAGTTTGGACAGTATATTACGAGAAAAATAATACAGTTAAAGTATGTAACAGTATGTTTAGTAAACTGGAGAATTTATGAGTCGGCGCCCCCTACCCCTCCGCGCCCCCTAGACCCGAAACCTGGCTACGCCACTGAGATCAGAAGGACATGTATGATAATAATAACAATCTCTAGAGGCCACAGCTAACACAAAAAACTACCTACTCTCACAATAAAAGAAGTTATTCACTTTCCACAGAGTTTCATTCACACCGACCAAGGTTTCGACATGTATGTATATGACATTTTATGTTGGTGGACTGGTAACTACCAAAAGCTCAATAATTTTATTACCTTGCTAAATAATCTTCATGAATCAATTAACTTTACTGTTGAAGTTGGAGGTTCTATTTTAAATGTCCTTGATCTGACCATTGATGTTTCATCTGGGATGCATGATTGTTCAATTTTTAGGAAAAAAAACCTTTACTGATAACATAATCCCTAATGATTCTTGTCACCATGACAAAATGTCTGCCTTTCATTCACTAATACACTGCCTGGTCTCTGTTCACATGCCGCAAACCAATTTTGAGAGATTTATCATTAATTAAATCAGTTGCCAACTGGAAATGGTTGTAAAATAGCTGTAATTAATAAGATTCTTCAAAGGAAGTTGAAACAGCGCTTGTTAAATTAGATTACGACAATGTTCTCAAAATTACAAAAGACAGCAAAATTGTCTTGCAAACTTTGATGCAAAATACCATTTCTTGGGCCATTGTCAGGTAGAATAAGAGCCATTTTTTTTAAAGCTGGACAAAGTGAATGGGGGTGTGATAGTTGACACCTTCAATTTTCCTAAAAATTTCAGGATTTGTTAGTAGTACTGTGATAAGAAAAGTGAAGTTTCCTTCCTCTGAAATCTAACTTGTTTGACCTTGATTAGAGGTCAAAGTTCAAAGTCGAGAATATATGGTGTAAATTATATGATCATTCTACTTCTAAAGCCATGAGTGACCCATGATGATCGTTTTTAATATGGATACTACATTGTTACTAGGTACTTATTAGAATAAATATTCTGGTGGGTCACTAATGGCTTTGAGGGCCAAGGTCATTCGAAAATGTGGTTTTCGTGGTTTATTGTCTGAATATCTGCTAAAGCCATGAGTGACCCACAGAAATAACTATTGGATTAATTACACAAGCTAGGATAGTACTTAGAAAAATATAAAACAGCATGGGTTACTCTTGGCTTTAGTAATTAAACGGTCTCAAAGTTGATAATTTTCAAAAAAAGGTCAAAGTTCAAGGTCAATTACTCTGTAAGCCATGAGCTTTGAGACGCAGCTGTAATTATACTCCGAGTGGTGCAGTTTTAGACCCAGGTTATAAACCCATGGTGCACAATCAACTTGTTTAATTAGTCTATTTTATATCTCTAATTGTTACCTGAAATTGTTCTATACAGTGTCCCGTTGATCGTGTATCATTTTTGACCTGTAATTTTAGACACTTTCTTTCAACCCACATGAATGAAATTTGGCAACTGGATAGAAAAAAGTAGTAAGTTTTATTGAGCCTAAGCAAAATTTTATAATTACGACCTTTAGACCCCAGAAAAAAGGTCCAGCCAAAAATCCAAAATTTACCTTATGGGCTTTCAATGTTAAATTATTCGAAATACAAAAAAGACAGAATTATTTTGCAAAACTTTCAATTATGAGGTTTTTGGGCACGAAGAACACAATGGAAGAACTTTCTAGTTCGAAAATGCAACCGTGACCACTGAAAGGGCACAGTCAAGGTCACAGGGGTGACAAAAAGTGAGTCAGGCCCACAAAAGTATTGAATCATAGGTTTAAAAAGGGGCCAAGGTTGACAGTAAGGTCTTCAGATCCCTCTTGTCATCCCTTGACCTTCAAGGGTTACTCAGGGGTCAAAGGGGTGACAAAAAGTGATTCACAGCTACAAACCTGTCGGATCATAGGTTTAAAAAGGTGCCAAGGTCCGATTCCCTTGGCTACACCTAGTGACCTTTGACCCCTGCCCAACCGTTCAAGGTCAAAGAATTCCTGGGGGCAATTTACCATCATATCGGGTACTTTTGAAACATATGATTCGACACTGTTGCATCCCCAATTTTATAGTTGCAGTAGTACTCAGCTAATTACAAAGAGCAAAAAAGAGGAAAAAGTCATTGATGAAACCAACGAGTCACTGAAGACTTTTGAAACTTCTTCTCTGTGAAATTAATTAATGAATTTTGGAGTAGCCCCTTTTTAAACTCTAGCGGTAATTTGCTATTATGTATGCATCCCATCTTCCTTGGTAGCAGTCCTCCAGTGTTAATATCCTAGTGAAATCTTTCACCTTTTCCTCCCTGGTGTCTCCTAAATTTTCAGGAAAATTGTCTAAGTGGCTGTGTAAATAGTGCACCTCAATGCTCATGTTACACCCAAGGGATCTGATACTGTTTAGCATCTCATTTATAAGTTCAACATAGTTTTCAGCTTTGCATTTACCCAGAAAATTCTTGACAACTGCAACAAATGAAGTCCAGGCTTTTCGCTCAGCCTCATTCATGGAATTTACGCAGATAGGATCCTTAATTAGTTGTCTTATTAGTAGGCCTTCAAATATTGCTGCTTTCATTTTTTCTATACTTAGGCATTTATTCCATATAAATGCAAAGCATGATCCATTCTTATCAAGAGCCTTTACAAACAGCTTTATTAGGCCTAGCTCGATATGCAGTGCATAGGAGGAAATATGATTTTTTCACGTCCAACTAAGGGGTGGTTAATGACATTCTTTTCCCCTGCGTCCATGTTTTCTCTCTTAGGCCACACTTTTCTAACCCAGTGGTGCGTTTTGTCTCTGCCATCCCAGAGGCACATGAAGCAAGGATATTTGGTGAAGCTCCATTGCTGTCCAAGGAGAAAGTTTACCATTTATAAGTCCACATAAATCACCCATTGACATTCATGATACTTTATCTTCTCCAAGACCAAAGCTATGGTGTCCTATTCTTCTTTCATTTTCGTTGAGTGAACAATTGGTATTGAACCATATTTGTTCCTATTATATAGAAAGACAATTTCAAACTTTGCTTTGGGCTGTCAATAAATAGGCGCCAATTATCTGGAAAATATTCAGGATGACCCATTTTCCCCAGGAGTCCTCTAAGGTTGGGACAAAATACATGATCATCTTCTTGAGAGTAGAAAGGCAGTAGATCTTTTTCTCTTGCACGATCAAAGGTAATTTTGGTTCCTCGTTTCAGTAAATTTTTGTCATTCAACCAGGAAGTAATTCAGAAGCTTCTTTTGGCAGGTTGAGATCTCTGGTGAGGTCATTTAATTCATCCTGATTGAAACATCAAGGAATTGATGACATCTCCTTATAATCACTGTCACCTTTAGTATCAGCAGGGTGATCAGAGGGACAATACTCGTTCTCACAGAGCTCTGGTAGCTGGTGGAACATTGGGATCGGCACTTCCACTGAGACTAAATCAGGATAAGTGCACTTGCTAAGATTGTTTCAATTATTTCCATTAATATTTTCAAGGCAGAAATAACAGTTATCAAAGTGGTTTTTGGGTTCTATCCAAACCATCGGTAATCCGAATTTCAGACTTTTTTCTTTTCCAGGTAGTCCTCCGTCTTAAATGTTTTGTAAAATTTTCACAGACCAGATGCAGTGCCCAGGTTTCATCCTGAGCAACAAGCCTAACACCAAAGTATCCAAGATAGGTTCTCTTTACAAAGTCAAAAAAGTTTTTCTGTTTTCTTTTAATGTGCATTCTCCACATATGTAGCAAAACACCTCAGGATGATTTACACAGGTTCTTCTATTTGAACTCATTTTATTTCCATTCTACAACACAAATAAAACCTACAACAGAGTATTTTTAAGATTAATTTTAAAGCAACTCTTTCCCAAAAAGAAATATCATGCGAGGCCCACTTCGGTCTACCCTACATGGCAAGAACTCACAAACTAACCTCAACTCTAGTTGAAATGTTGAAGGTCTCTACAGTTATCGGACAGGCAATGCCATGTGGCAGGTTTTCCTGGAGCTTACTGGAAAGCAGACGGTTATTAAGCAGGGTTAAATCACCTTACTTGAATGTATTGAGTACTAAAAAAAAATTGATAGGTAAGTAGACATCTAAAAATGTACAGGTGATAGAGAAAAACTAATTTCATGTTTAGATTCAGCCTCCAAAATATAGCTAAAATCAGTTCTAAAATCCTAGGCACAAAAATTTTTTTTCTTGTTGGCCTGTGTAATCGTTGCAACCCTGACAGGAGGCATCACACTAAAATTTTTTCTCACCTCAAGTGGCATTGTACATCTTCACATCACTGTACATCAAGTGGCACTGTACACCAAGTGGTAGTGTAGATCACGCTACTCGTGCCATCGAATGATGATACGAGTGTTCATATACCTTTATCTCCAGTGATTTTACCAAGAACTAATTACATGAGCTAGCAGTATCCTGACTGTGTTCCCTTATTCCTCATGGTGGTTTGATTGTGCGTACTTGCTGGTTTAGGTTGTGAAAAGTTAAGTAGTGGCAAAAATAAGTTTGTGATATCTGCAAGAACATAAATGATAAGCATTTTTTTTCAAAAGGGGATATATTCTGGGAACTGGGTCACTAATCAAAAGTGGATGGGGACTGTTGACTAAATCCATACTCACAAAGGATTTATATTTTTACTTTTAAAAACATGTAGTTATTGATGAAGAAGGCAAATATTCTGAATACCACCAAACCAAAAAAATCCGTTTCATAGTACTAAATTGCTAGTGAAAAATTAAGTGTACGAGAGAGCCAAATTGAGAAGATCAGTCTGCCTAAACATACTTCATGACATGATAATATTAACTACCCCAATTGTTAGCAGGTGAACAAAAGCAAAATTTTATCACTCACTGGAAATATTTATTAACAAACAATAAATAGACATTCAAAGTATGAAAACTTTAAATATACAGTGACAGCACATGGTATTTAATAGAGTCATGGGAGAAACTCAATGGAATGCATCTGTCATTCATCACAAATACACTCAAGAAATTTCACTAGGCTCTTTAATGTCGCAAGGTGACTTCCAATTTATTTTTGCTTGCTAAAATGAGCTCATTATCAACACACTAAACATTCAGGGGCAGTTCCACTACCAAAATAATTCCTGAAAGTTTAATCATAGGGTAACAAGTCTTTTTCTTTGAGTTCTATCATACATTATTGCTCATTTTGGTAGACCAGCCTTTCAAAAGATCATTTACAATTTACAGGCATCTATATGTACATATTGCAATATACATATAGGACACATTCTAAAGAGAAAATCAACATCCATCCCTAGAAACTCTTTCTGTTATGTTCTCCAGTAATGCAACAACTATAAGTGTTTACTCTTATTTCAATGTTCATAATTACAACTTCTACATCTGTCAATTCAATAACATTAATTATAATCTAAATCATCAACTAGAGAACAAAGTTGTCTATGAATTACAGGTGTGAATCAACAACTATGAAAGACATTGCAGGCGACAGTGATACACACAAAAATTACAAATAAAACGATCAGCTATTAGTAACACCAAATAAAGGACAGGGTGCTGTATTTATACACTATAACACCACATTTGCAAATAGTAAATAAATGAGCCATGACAACATGTATAGATGAGATCCAGATAACAACAACATTGGTTGTCCTTTAAGCAATCTATTATTTTCTAATATTTGTGTTTGACACTTTATAATCAATAGAATTCAATCTTTCTCATAAGAGTAAATTTGCAATTCTTATCTATAACATGCAGTGAATGATCAGCAATGATCCCATTTCTAAAAGCAATTCCTCTGAGGTTCATAGAGTTTTGAAAATGCTAGAAATATCATTGGGAGTCAAAAGCAAATTTTTGATACAGCTAAGACAACACAAATGCCATCACTCAGGTAGTATGAAAATCCCTTCAAAGTGATGAAGTTCAAATTTCAAAGCCCTTCCAATAATTCTGAACATAATTTTGGCGAGTACAAGCATATTGCCCAAAGTTTGATAGCATATGATACACTAGATCATTTACATGGTATTTATTTATTCAAGCATTACAGACATTTACCCAACTTAACTTCTTCCAATTAAATAAAAATATAGAACTCAGTCAAAAAAATATACCATAATGCTATATATAGCCATATTAAAACCATAGACAGCAACTTATTAAGTGATGGACCCCAAGCTATATGATAACTAGGTCATTTTATGGAATTAAAAAACACATACATAAATTCAGACCAATAAGTTTAAGTACAAACACAAACTGCTCAGAACAGTAAAATGCCGAAATATGAGACAGTGACTTTTCCAAGAACTTGGTTAAAATCAAAGTAGTAATTAGATTTCAAAATGATAGCAAAAATATTTCTTTAAAACAATACAATTATCACACATTAAAAAAGTGAGATACATCACCAAGGAATATATGGTGACATTAAATGTGTATAGGCCATGAAACGGTAATTTCTAGTTTGCCTCCACATGCCACTCAGATATGTGTAAGACAATGATAATAGATCAATTCATCAATGGACTTCAGAGAATGAAAGTGGTGAAGGATCACAATTGATTTCAAGCAAGTTCTACAATAGTCTAGAAATGGTTCATGGCCAGCAGCCACAGATTTTTAAGACGCTACCTAGAGAACATTAGGTATCCTTTTAGTTTTAATATTTCTTCTTCTTAACAAAGAATGATTCAATGTTTCAACACAGAATTGATTATGATGCAAAAAAAACTTCTGATGAACAAAATGAGAAGTGAGAAACTGATGCCATGGGATAGTAGAGTAAGTTATTCGTGAAGTAACAACAATAATCATAAATTTTTAGAATGATTTAGGATATTCCCTTCCTACAATGCCAATCAGATAAATGAGACAAATGTGCGGGTATCTCCATTTTAGCAACATACCTCCTGGTACATTAAACTTCATGCCATTATTTTATACCATTGAGCCACGTTCAACAATACTCATAATTCCAAAAAATATGTCACCAAACATAATCCATGAAATAATAGAAAAATTGCTTGGCATAATGAGATCTCCTTGACTTAAGAATATGATGAGTTTCCCTTCTTTCACATCTCATTATGTCTCCAAACACTAATCACGAGACAATGCCAGTCCAAATTTCATTGAAGAACTAGGCAGCTATGTTGCTATCTTTGAAGCTACCTACACACTTGCAAAGCATACCTGTACAAGTTATCTCCTGAATTGAGAAAAAGCGAATGAAATAGAGTACTTTGGATTATTTTGAAGCGTTTCCCACAAAAAGTATTGATGATATATATGCAATTATGATACAAAATACAATTTAAATGCTGACAGAATCATCCGCAAATCAAAATTATATAATGAGGGATATTTTACATATTACAGTTCAATTTCAAGAAAAAATATGAAGGATGACTTTCATTGTACAAAAGAAATACCAATAAGTTTACATTTTTCAGCCAAAAGTTTATGTCACCTATGAATAATGATGGGCACATAACTGTGATTAAAAGAGACTAGAATAAAATCACCCATTTTTCTTAACAACCCTAATTCTACCTAGTTTTTCAGGACATTTCACATACTATCTTCACTCAAATGAATTACAAGGTAAGAGAATAATGAAGTAAAGGTTACCAGTATGAGAAAGGCAGTCATAATCATCAGGTAATGAAATTGTAATAATGAAGGTGAAACTAAGCTGAGAAGAGTGTTAAACAATTAGAGTAAATTTCACACAGAGGAATGTAAAAGATTGAGAGCAATGGAAGATGGCTTCAATAATAACACTAATCAGGATGCACATTGTCATGGCTTCATGAGGAATGTATCAAATTATAATGAATCTAAGACAAAAGCACCAAACCTGACTTCCATGACAGATCTTCAGGAAAATAACCTTGAGTGTAGTCAACAACAATACATGCTGAAATGATGTTTCAAATTTCATAAGCAATGTAAGGCGTCAATACCAAATACTGTAACATTACACTCCTTACTCCCCAACAATGTTCCAAGTTTTACAAGCATTCAACAGATACAACAAAACTTTGCATAATTTTGCACATGTGAGCCTAATTTCAACAAGAAAAGCAATATACAATGGCCTAAAAACTCCTATGCATTTAAAAACTCTTTACCAAAATATTTGAAGTCATTCATTTACACTTATATACATGAATGAGCAGAAAAAAGGAGGGGCATGGCATTAATCAAGGTAACAAAGTATGCCCCTAACCCTTACAAAAAATAGATATAATGGGAGTTGAAAAATGCATAAAATTTTGGTTCAAAGGAAGTATTTTGGTTTCCAGGAGACATTTATAATGTACATCTTTTAACAAAAACACATTTGAGGGCAAAATATACTTTAGGGATTGGAACATGTTTCAGATTGATTAAATTTTACCTCCCAATTCTTTTACACATAATTTCACAGGTGATATTTAAACAGAAGGTAGTAAATTAAGCTTCATGCCTGTGTACCAATACACCTATTTACAATAAGAAACCAAATATGTTTAGGAACTCATGGGCCTGAGAAAATGGAAACTGTGTAAACCAGTAGGGCCAAACACATTTAAAAAACTATGTGTACTGTACAATTGCCTAATTTGAGACACTTATCGCTTTATTTATCAGCTGGTTGTATAGGTGCTGTTTGGTAAGACTGCTACCAGTTTGGTACCATTAGTTGCCAAAGCATTACACAATAATCATTTTCTTATTTCTTTTTCCATAACTTATGAACTATACTCCATTTCATACCTTCACTCCGATAACAAACAAAACTTGAAACGATTTTTTTTCAAAATAAATAATACTCCTTCACATTTATTCCCACTTAATTTTCAATATTCATCCCTGCTTTGGTTAAAGTGAATGCATATTAGTATAGAGTAGATGGCTACACAAATGGTAGATACAATCATTGAAAGAAGCTGGGTAAATTAGTTTTTTTTTCATAATCAATTTGCCTTTCCTTTATAGCAATGAGTAGAAATGCCAAAATACTCAAGACTTTCTACAATTGAGCTCCCAAATCAACCAAAGCAGGCATCCAATAAATAAACTCAAGTTACAACAATATAGGTAATAAAAACTAGAAGCAAATAAATGTTCAACCTAACTAGTGCACTGTGGTACCCATGTCCAGAGCACCTTCTTCTTCAAGTTTTGATATGAATTTAACAACTCGATATTGCTCCTCCATCTGTCTCGCCATGTCAATGAGTGCTAAAACCTTCTTGACTCCAACAAATACCCTGAAATAAAATAAAACTTGGAATGAAGCTAACATACAGAATATGATTTAAATAAGAGCATGTAATTTTAGAAACAAAATCATTAACAATTTTACATATAACTCTGGGGGAGAACATTACTTGAGATCTCATGTCATGCTTCAGTGCCAAGGACGTAAATGAAATTTCCTAAAATATTTTCACAATTCTTTTCTTAGTAAATGCAATACCATTTCAGAGAATTTCCAACGTTTACCAATAAATCTCACTTTCATTCACATATTACTTGCATTTAGAATAACACCTGACAGAAATCCATGACATTCAGGTATGGGAAAACAATGGCATTTTCACTCTTAACCTTAGACGCATAAGAAAAAATACAGTCAACGTTAAGAAACAGCTCTCATGACAATGAATTTTGCTGTGCAAAGCAAAAAAAAACTTAATAAACTGGCCAGAGAAGTCATTTTAAATATGATCAGGTATGGGAAAACAATGGCATTTTCACTCTTAACCTTAGACGCATAAGAAAAAATACAGTCAACCTTAAGAAACAGCTCTCATTACAATGAATTCTGCTGTGCAAAGCAAAAAAAACTCTCAATAAACTGGCCAGAGAAGTCATTTTAAATATGATCAGAGAAGTACAATGAAACTACATATATCTTCCTGGATTTTTCAAAATGCTTGTAAATGCAAAAAACATCAAATTGGAAGTTTCCTCATTAACTTTAGCATTTTACAGCTTGCATTAGTAGACACTGGGTTTTCAAAACCTTCGGTTCCATATGCACTGAGAATCTCAGATATTGCAATTTGTTGCGAGATAAGTAGTTTTCAAGTCTCCACGGCATGTAGTGGTCTCCTTCCCAGTCGCTGTCTTCAATCTAATCCAGAATTTTAAGACTTTGTCAGAACTGCATTACAGTCAGAGTTGTATTAATGGCCTCATCCATAGGTGATTAATTGTAATTGAAACAGAGTCTGAGCAGTGTACGCATTCATGAACAATATAAGATTGTTCTGAAATCTAGAACAACTTCAACCAGTTATGCTTGTTATGAAAACTTTAGTTTTTCTTGTTGTTGCCAGGCCACATGAACATTAGGACACTTTACTCGAATTCCAAGGTACAAAAAGAGAGTGAAACTGTATTTTCTTCCAATAAACACTATGCAGATACTGGTATATTTTCTACTTTGAGCTCCATAAATGCACACAGATATTGTAATTTGACGAAATCACTCAGTGAGCCAGTTTGGACACAAGGAAGCATTTTACGATTAGTGAGGCAAATATGCTGAAATTTCTTCATTCTAACTGATTTTGGAATTTTATCACACATACACTCAGCAGGTAAGATTTATAGTGAGAGATGCTAATGCCCTTTCTAAATGTGAAGTATTACATGTTTCCGTTGGAGGTTTCCTTACTTGCAGCAAGGATACTTGTGACAAAAAACTGATTGTATCAAGTAAAATACCCTCAATAAATCTCCCACTAGTTGTGTCCCTCACATTTTCCTAGGGATGGACAACAAGAAGAGGCTTTCCCATGGGATGGTTTATCATTCTCTGGTATGATTTGTACTACTGGAATGATTGATCATTCTCCTTAGTCAGCAATCATCAAGGTAAGTCTTTAAATCCATCAGCCTTTAAAGCCATCAAAAAGCCAAGGAAGCAAAAAGTGAAGGGTAGAGCCTAGGGAGACTGGAGATATTCAGAAAAAGATATGTGCTCATTTTATTGAGCAGTCATAGTGACTCATTTACTAGAAAATCTCCCCTTCCCTAACCGATGTCATCAATGCCTTTCTACCTCTAAACATAGAGGTTAGGCATTAAGCATTACTTCAGTCCTCGGAATTGCAAGAAACTTACCTGCGAGAAGATAGTTAAGATTCAAATTTGAACTGATAATTGTAGAGATTATAAACCATCGGAAACAAAATTCAGAAATAAAGTTTGAAAAATCCAGTGACTACTTTTATGTGTGCCTCAAGAAAGATGGAGACGAAATTTACGTGGACGGGAAGTAACTATTGCATATGATCTGATTACCATTCTAT
The DNA here is from genome assembly GCA_963169105.1 of Ceriagrion tenellum. Lineage (NCBI taxonomy): Eukaryota > Metazoa > Arthropoda > Insecta > Odonata > Coenagrionidae > Ceriagrion > Ceriagrion tenellum. The sequence goes on from OY720632.1 coordinate 64,522,219, forward strand.
TATTTGTCTTTACATAATAGAACATATCAATGACTATAAATCAGTTAGTACAGAGCTACTCATTGTTGAGGTGGGATGGAAGTTCATCAACAAGCATCAGGGTTGGGGGACAGGGGAAAGCACACAATCAATTCAAGAAAAATTCAGAACATCAAATAAACATCTCTAAGCCTTCAAGGAGTACAATTCCTTTGTTTCCATAGTCATAAACATGAGGTGAAATTAACCACTGTAATGGTGGGATCCATTTATGATATGAAGCAAATGATCAAAATTCATCATGTCGCACTTACTTATGGCCATGAAGTTTCTTGGCGATACTTTGGAGTTCCTTTTTGCTGAACACATCTGATTCTTCTAAAACAGCGATCAAATGTTCTGGTGTGTTAAGGTTAGGTACATGTAACACAGCTGTGAAGGCAGATATCATCTCCATCTCTTCCAGAACTTGTCTGAAAGTTTGTAACACAGCACTCAATCACTAAATTAATTTTGTAAAAATTTCTAATAGCCAAAAGAGCTCATTATATCCAAAAACCTTATCCCATATAAAGAAAAAATTTAAAAGGGCATCAGTAGGTATATTAATATATAATTGCATTATGCAAAGAAACTAAGGCACAAGAAACTTAAGACAATGTAAAGAAGAAATTCAGACATGATGTAACCTTTGTAACTTACATAAGTTTATAAACAGTTTCCATTACTGACTTAAATTAAGCTGGTTTTGTGAGCTAAATGGTAATTTACACAATTCAGTCAACATTACTCTCTATTCAAATCAGCAAATAGGATAGTCTTTTCGTTCAATAGAAATTATTACAATTAGATGAACTAAAAATGAGTGACAATTTTAAAGATATCTATGAGCAGACAAAAAATTAGAAGAGTGATTGACCAGTTCTATTCCATCAATGCATGTCATACTTTCAATTGATACTTACCGTCGACTACTTGTGCAGAGGACTAATAGCTTGCGTCCTTTGGGTGGCTCTTTCTTCAGCAGAACCAATAGAGCTTGAAGAGTGAGATTGGAGTAGCGAGGTCCAATTGGCCCATAATCTAATAACCTCTCAATATTATCAACCAATATGCAGCTTAAAGATGAACGATATGCATCATCAAATACCTGCAAAAAAATGTAAAGGATGTGGTCTCTTATGTATCAAACAACATTTCCAGGTTAAACTCCAGGTAAGCTGCATTACACACATGCACAAACATAAAACAAGAATTAAGCTGTTGAAAATCAAGCCACTGAGATAAAAACATTTGATACAATTCAATTTTTACTCGTGGAGAAATGATTGGATGTAAATGGCTCAGGTAAAAATAATATAACAGCAATGACATGAGTCTTTGGAGATATTAGTTCACCACGAATGATGAAAAATGTTGATAAGACTTTGACGTTTACCACTAAAAGGAAAAGGAAACATTAGTGAGGATGAAGTTTTCTTCAACTCCTGGAGAAGGCAATCTTGGTATGAAGAATAATTCTTGCATATTCAAATAACAACATAAAAAATGACACTGGCTATGAAACATTGGACTTTTTTCATAGCTTTCATACAACACCTTACCTTCCTAATATACAGGCACTTGGCAGATTCTGTGTAGCCCACCATTTCTTCTGGGCTGCACACTTTGACGAAAGGAAAATCTGATATTTTGGCAAGCTGGGCTGCAAGGGCTGTTTTCCCAGCATTTGGAGCCCCTTCCAAAAGCACTGACACAAGCCCAGCTGATTCTGGTGACCGAACTTGTTCAATTAAGAGGGATCCATCTTCCAGCACACTGCTTACTGGACGTCCCCAAATTACAATGCCCCGAGCAAGAGCTCGTTCCAGAGCTTCCGAACTGGTACCAAAAGCCTATCAGAAAATCAATCAAAACTATTACAAAATAAAAATTATCCATACAAGGTTCAACAACGCAGAATTTTTACCAATTGCCTTTGTCACACTTCTTCAATACTTTATACATAATTACTCAGGCTTCACTTGAAACAGAAAGGTGACAACAATACTGGCAATAGCTCATGATATCATTAAAAAAGATATTTAAGGAAATATCAACACTTCAATTTTTTGGTAAAAAGAGAAGGAAAGAAGAAATAAACAAGGTTTAATTCATATACATACGATTAGCTAACAAGGACGTAACTATGCCTTTGGTAAGCACAAATTATAGTCAGATGGACAAGGTGAAGTGAGTCTAAGGGTGAATCAGAACAGAACTTGAGGCAAAGTAGGAAGCACAAGATAGATGCAGGGCCAAACAAAATCACCATTGGAGACTACAAATTTTAAACAATTGGCAATTTCACCTATTTGGACTCCATGTCTCATCGAAAACTGATGAAAGATTAGATATTTAAAAAACGAATCAATGCAGCTAACAGCACTTTCTTCTCCCTATAGTCAATCATGAAGTTCAGAAATGTGCACAGGAAAAACCAAGATTCGGCTACATAAAACACTCATCCTAGCAGTACTATCTTATGGCTGTCAATCGTGGACAATAACAGTCAAATCTGTATAGTTGTACGACAGATTTGAGAGAAAAGTACTGCGGAGAATATAGGGGCCTGTGAACCCAGAAGGAGCATCAAGAAGCCATCATAACAACAAAATATATAGCCTATATAAGGAAGCCGGTGTTTCCATCAACTGCAAACTAATGAGGCTACAATGGGCAGGGCATGTTCTGCAGATGCCAGAGGAGAGGGCAACTAAGAGTGTGTTCACTGGACAGATGGGAGGGAAGACACCGGTAGGAACACCCAGAGCTTGGTGGGATGATAATTTCAGCAAGGATGCACATGAACTGCTAGGGGTGAGGAATTGGAGAAGAGTGGCAGAGGATGGAGAGGAATGGAGGAAGAAAATGGAGGGGGCCAAGGCCCGATTTGGGGTGTAGCACTATCGAAGAAGAAGGACAAGGTGAAGCAGAAAAAAATGAGCCATCCTCCAAATTTCATAAAACATTGTACATCTGATTGAAAGGAAATCACAAATAACAGTCATCATGCAACAGGAAGTTTGCACTAGAGATCATGTTAACATTCAGAAAAATTCCAATTCTGATCTTGTGCAGTGAAGGCTGATCCTAACTTGATTTTAAATGGCTAGACTTGTAAAAATGTGGCTTATTCCTTCTAGAAGTAGCTGGAGAAAGTATTCTCTAAGATTCTCTCAAGGCTATCAAAATCCTAACCAGAAATCTCCATCGACTGCATGTACATCATGGACCAAATGTAGGTGATTGAGTCTATGGTATCTTAAATCCTCGTTAGTTTAAAAGTATTCTGCAGTAACTCAATTGTTTTTCATAACGTACAAAAAAGGATTTTTACACAAAAATTATGAAAAATTAATGATAAGGACAGCATGCAAAAGAAGTAGAGAAAAAATTCAACAGCACTTACAGGCTTTATATCATTTTCCAGAGCATGAAGGAAATCAGAACGGCAAACATTGAGTTTCTCCATTGCTTCCGGATCCACTTCAACCTTACTTGTAGCTTTGATGAGACGATTCATAGCAGTTGATTGTGCAGCACGAACCAGACCCTCAATTTCAGCTCCACTGAAGTTTTTAGTAAGGGTAGCCAGTTCCTTTGAAAAAATATTCAAGCTGTGCAAAATACACCAAGAATAAAATTTACCTAAAAGTAATACATGTGATTTATAAAACTGAGAGATTGGGAGTCAACACAAAAGTTGAAATAACTAGGCAGTTATATCAGAAAAATAAATCAATGACAAAAAACTGAAGAAAACAAGACAATATATTAAAAAATAAATAGCACAAGGATGACTGATGGCAATGACGTTGTACAGTGCTCAGGTCAACAGTCAATAAAAAAAATAAACCCAGCAAAAAGAAGTCAAGGATATTGCAATGATTACAGACCAAAAGTCAAATGCTCTTACTTAAATAACTGCCATTTTTCCACATTTCAATGAGAATACTGATATTAGAAACAAAATTCCATAACTTGGGTAAACTCATAAAATACATTCAACACAAGGAAAATATATAGTTAAAGCCTCTGTCAATGCCATAGGGCCTGCAGAGAGAATTTTTAAATTACATTGTTCCTCCTTAGCTGTTAAAGTATATATAAATGATATCACCAATAATTACAAGGGCTGTTTAAAAAGTAATGATAAAAACTCTCCACAGAAAAAATATTTATTCAGTCTTCCAAATCTACCTGCTCCTTTTCGAAGTATCCCATCTCAGTTCTAATACACTTCTGCCACCGTTCCTGCCACTTTTTAAACACGAACGCCAGACCATCTTTCTTGAGCTCCTTGCATCACGCCTCCACAGCTTTGACGACCTCCTGATTGGTCTTGATTTTCTGTCCCTTGAGCGGAAACTTTACTTCTGGGAAGGGGCCAAACCTGGACTGTATGGTGGGTGGGGGTGCAGTTGTGATGCCGTGAGCATTCAAGAAATCCACAACAAAGTGAGTGATGTGTGGCCCTGCATTGACACACAGAGACACGATGTTGCATTTGCTCTGGTGTGAGCAGGCGCGGCACCCATCTCCAAGACATGAGTCACATGGCCAAATCATTGTGAACAATCGAAAATATGCTGACTGAAATGTCTAGACATGTGGTGAGCTCCCTGATGGTAATCCTTCGTTCTTTGTGGATGATAGCGGCAGCTGTTCTTTACAACCTCAGTGCCAGATGTTGAAGGGCATCCCTCACGTGGTTTGTAGGCAATGCTCTCTCTACCCTCATCAAATGCTTTATGCCTCTTGTAGACGGTTACCTTGTTCATAACATCTTCACCATATACTGTAGTTAATAACTTATTTGTGTCTTTTCCGTTCTCCCCAAGTTTCACTAAAAATTTCACGTTACAACATTGCTCTAACTTTTTATACATGCTGGACATTGTAGGCGAATATGTAATGCACATTACATGAATCATCTCATGCGTCCTATATCTGCAATGATCAATTTAAAACTGGTCATTGTAGATGACTAAAAGAATGGGCTACACGATTATACGCAGACAGCTTCGTGACACATTTTCCATCAAGGTCACTATTATCATTATTTTTTGAACAGCCCTTGCACTTCTCCAGAAATTCTTATCTCATAAATTGAACTGGAAAAAATCCCTCCCATTGAAAAAAACACCACAAGTATTTAGTTCATTTTAATAAACCTTTAGCAATCTGTAATTTCTTTGAATCATTTTATAATTACATAATGAGATGAGTCAATAAGTACATAATTACTCCTTTGAAAAAAAAATCCCCGATAGAATCTACCAGAGACATACAAGACTATGATTAAAAAAGATTCTCATCTGCTATCTACTCACACACAAATAGGGGCAACAAAGTCTAAAACAGTGTTAGTGAGATATGTATTTGAGCATTAAAACCATTCCATAAGCAGCCCCTTACACAGCCAAAGAAAGGAGGATCCATCACAATTCTCAGCAAATTGACGCGAAGCAAAGCGAATTCAAAGCAAATTGATTTTAAGAATGTATATGACAAGGTTCCTCACAAAAACCTCATTCATAAATTGTATTCATGCGGAGTCAATAAAATAATAGTTAACTGGATTCGGGACTTTCTCAGTGATTGAAAACAAAAAGTAGTTATTGACGGTTTTAGCTCTGATGTGGTTGAAGTCACTTCTGGTGTTCCTCAAGGAAGTGCGATTGGCCCTCTTTTATTCATTATTTATATTAATGATCTAAGTTCTTGAATTAGCAGTAAATTAAGATTATTTGCAGATGTAATCTACAGTGAAATAAGCGAAGACACGGGAGGTTCAGTCATCTGACCTTAACAACGTTCATTTGTGGTGCTAGGAGTGGAGTTTGGAACTAAATATTAGTAAATGCACCACAGTTCACTTCCTGTGAAAGTCAACCCACAAAAGCCATACCTACACCGTGGGTGGAGTAAACATAAAATCTTCAAATACAGTAAAATATCTTGGAATTACCTTAACTTCAGATATATTGTGGGGAACACACATACAAAACATATGCAGCACAGCATTAAAGAAACTAGGTTTGGTTAAGAGTTTAATAGGAAGGTCCTTGAATGAAAAAGTAAGAGAGGGATGCTACTTCGCTCTGATTAGGCCACACCTTGAATATGCCGCGAGCATTTGGGACCCTAGTCATCAAGACTTAACCAAAAAAATTAACAAAATACAAAGAAAAGCAGCACACTTCGTTAAAAACTGCTACGAGCAAACATACAGTAATACACAACTGTTAGAGGGATTAAGGTGGGAGCCCCTAGAGACTCAGAGGATGCAAGCTAGGCTTAGGCTGCTTGAGATACTCAGAACTGGTGTGTTTCAGAGCGACACAGAAAATATTATTATGACGCCTCACATTTAAAGGTCTGACAGATGTGATAAAATAAGAGAGATACTCTACCGAAAAGATAGATACAAAAACTTGTTTTTTACCCACACAATTATTGACCGCAATAAAAACTGAGCTCCTATATATACATTCCTATAAATCATATCACCATTTCACCTCCAAAACTTTTGTATCTTTACATGGCTGGGGACCTACCACCCCCTTCCACATGCCCATGTGGCAGCTCGCAGGATAGTATGCAGATGTAGATGAATTCTCATGAGCAACATAATCATTTATTCCATTACATATACTGCCTATTTACAGAGGCAAAGTGTACCCTCTGACTGTGAGACCACTATTGAAATAGGTTTAATAATTGAAATAGCATAATAAGATTGTTCGCTCTTGGACAAGTAGTTGCTTTTACCTTAGGGTGGCCCTTAAAGATTGTGACTATTTCCCATGATACCACTGTAAATAATCCATTTTAGACCTTGCATTCATGGGAAATGATTAGGACCAGACAAGGAAGAGGCCCAAGATAAGGCATATTCCCCAGGCAAAAATTGCATTTTCACAGACGGACAAAGGCTATATTCAACTATTACAAGCATGATCCAGGGAGTTATAAGGGCATAATTATGCTAGATAAAAGCAACTAAACTGATCCAAGTATATAAACCACAGGACAGGTCCTTGGACAAAAGTACATAAGAATAAAGTTGGTCATGGAGCAAGTCACTGAGTCTTGTAAGACAGGAATTAGCACTGACATATTTCAAGAAATTAAGTGTCCGTTACATTATTAATTCAAGTCCACTATGACATCACTACACTCTGATGCATCTGATTAAGTAATATATAAGTTAAATACAATTTTCACTCACCTTCAGATCCACATCAGGAGACAGTTTCTTATACCTTTTCATTCTGGCAGTGTGAATATTCAAAATTTGGAAACGGCCAGTCTCGTTGGGAAGACCAATTTCCATTTGAACCTATATATTAAATGAATATTTAAAGAACAAAAAAACTTAATGGAAGAAATCATTATTGAAAGCATCAAATATAAATACTTTTAAACTCATAACTAATAAACATAGCCTAAAATACAAAAAAAAGTGAAAAATTAATACAATTTGTCAATGTTTTCTAAAGTATTTCTTATCACTATTTTAAAGATCCAGCTTTTTAAATTCCTTATTCTTCACTATTTTTCCTCATTACCCATTCAAAAATTGTTCCATGTTTACCAAAAAGGCACACATACATCCAATGATTTTAATTTAATGACACCAAACAAACCTACTGCATAAATAATGATATCAAAACAGTAATAAAATACAGATGTGCATGGCCCACCACTAATTCCCGCTTCTTTAAGGTGGTTTGAAGTATGACACCAGTGCTAACGAGTTACAAGGGGGGCTATCAACTAACTCAGGGCATTAAATAACGACGACGTTAAATAGCGACTCGCCTCTGCCGAAAATAGCGACCCTTGCGATTACGGAACTCAGGGTAGAAATGTTGAAGGGGGTCATTTTCCAAAAATTGACGGTGTATGGCTAATTCTTTGTTCAAGTCTGTACAAATACAACTGAATGGAGTGTTTACATTTTTTTGGAATACCGTCGAAATCTGTTGGATTCGGTAAATAATATCTCTATATATCGACCTCTCGGTTGCTTGCACTATTAGATGCTTAATTATTTAAATTATTAATATTTATCATGCACTGTTTTCGCATCGATATTGTGCAGGCTGAAACGCCCAGTCATTGGCTCTTCGCTATGTGATGTCATCTCCCATATTTGTGTGTAGCTGAGCCCTGTGGTTAGCATTGTGTAATCGATTCGGCAGAAGAAAATATTAATTATTTCTACCTTTCTTGCGTTTAAGCGGAAATCAAGTCTTTGCCATGGAACCCGGTTTTGTCAAGGCATGTTCGAATAATCTCCCAACAGTTGATGCCATAATGGTAGGGCATTTCCTGCGCGCTGATGTGGATTATGTTGGACCGGAGCAGCGAGGAGTAAAATTATTGTAGTAAAATTATGAGTATAAATGAATACCACTAAATGAAACGAAAACTCTTTTTATTCCAAAGTTTAAACGGTTGTCAGAATTATACCTTTGTTTTTAACAAATGCATAAGGTAATCGTATACTAGTACACTTAGGAACGAAACAATATTCGTTCCAAGCCTTTTTGGCAGGGATTCCCTTACTCAAAGTTTGGCCCTCCACAATATTGAATTTAACAAGATTATTTCAACGAATGAACTAGATGAACTCTCCAAGAAAAATAACTACTCGTGGCCACTCAATCACATCTGGGGGATGACGTCACAAGCCCGGAAACATGGCGGATCGTGTTTCAGTGCAATATTAAATTTTCAGATTTTATTTATTGATATCTCATTTAAAAATTACAGCAAAAATCTAATATTCCGAATTTCACTTAATTGAATGGTGAAATTTTTTGAAATATTACTTTCCAAAAAAGGGCAAATACTCCATTTGGATCGGCCAATGAAATGCTCGACGTTCCTATGCGGAATAGTGGACCAAAGAATGAAACGTCATCATCAACGAAAAATAAACAACACTAGCCAATGGGAGAGTAAACTCAGGTCCTACCACCGTTGAAAAGAATTGAAATTATGTCCCACAATCCTCTGTGATTGACCATCCCACCATCTTTGTGGCCAGTTGATTTCCCCTACCATCCCAGCACTCCATTTTTTACACAACTTCCCTCCAAGAATCAGCTCCATTTTACGAGCATTTCAGTTCACTACCCATTAAGAATGATTTCTGGGAAAGTTCCTGGAATACACCTGATTGGCAAGGAGGGGATGAAGAAGTTGAGGGAGTGAAGGAAAAGGATGGAGGAGAAGAGAGGGAGGCAAGAAGAGAGAATGAGGCAGGAGTGCCAAGCTATTGGGTGATAAAGGCCCATGGCACATGCACGCTTGGCAAATTGTTAAAAATCACCCATTACTATGATTTTTATTTTATCTTGAAGCCTCATTGTGAGGTAAGTCAAAATAGGACATCAAGCAAGTCAGTCATTCCACTTCCCGAAGCTGAAGGGTTGGCAGCAATTACAAAGGTTTTCTGCCTCTGCAATAGAGAGCATTTCACCCCATTTTGCAGGATTTGGAATATTCAAAAACCCCAGTCCTAAAAATCATCCACTGCACAGTGCTGAGAACTTCTAAAAGAACTATACCTACAGTTACCATGGATCAATGGAGCAGAAGAATGGTAGAAGATTTTCGGAAGTTGTAGTCTAACTATCTTAAAGGAATGTCAATGAACTAGATCTAAATCATATTTCATTGAGTTAATTTCCTGGTTTAATATGTTGACTGTGAGTAAATTTCCAGCTGAGTCCTTAGCTATATTATATGATCCCATAGCTCTAACACCTCCCACATCACAAAAGCAATGAAGATGATTGGGTGAACTCAGATATTAAAACAGGAATAATAATTGCCCTGTTGTAAAACATAAAGATATATTTCCCTACTATCTCTGTTAGAGAAAATACTGCTTCAATTATGACTATTGATTCAATTAGACACAGTTCATTTTCTCATCCATTATCTTCAGCTCATGGACAGTATAAATGTTAGCATATTCAGAGCCAGTGACCGAGGAAGTATGACAATTAACCTTTAAATCTGTGGGCATATGATAATGTTTGACATAATAAGAACTGCAGCTACTAACCTCTAATCTTCCAGGACGGAGAAGAGCTTCATCAATCATATCCCTACGGTTAGTCATTCCAATAACAAGGATATTATTCAATTGTTCAACACCATCAATTTTGGCCAGAAGCTGGTTAACCACTGTGTCGTGCACACCAGTAGCTCCAGCTACAGAACCTCTTGCTTTACAAATGGCATCAATTTCATCAAAGATTATAATGTGGAGACCACTATTAGGACCCATCTGAAATAAATAAAACCAAAATATTTTATTAGGAAAATTCATGTAATGGCAAATTAATAATACAGGGGTGGAGAAGCATAAAAATATCCATAGAGATATACAGGACCACAAGACCAATAATTGCTACATTTGAAAAAAAAATATGCAGTCAAGGGCAAGAGTACACATTGCATATGTCATAAAATCAAAGCAGAGAAAATCAATGATTAAACGATAAGCCTATGCTGTAGAGGTGCCAATGAACACTGCACTTAAACAACTCCAATTTACCAAGTATAATTTTTCATTTAAAAACTCACTCGTTTCTCTTCTTCCTCTGCATCAGCAAAGAGTCTTCTTACGTTGGCTTCTGACTCTCCCACATATTTGTCAAGGATTTGAGGACCATTGACAATCTTTGGCTCTCGTGCATTCAACATCTGACCAATTTGCCGGGCCATCAATGTTTTACCTGTTCCGGGAGGCCCAAAGAGGAGAATTCCTTTGACGTGCTTACAACCTGGGATAGAGAGAAGTAAAACATCAATTACGTTCGACCCACAAATATAAATAAAATACTTCACTACATGTGATTACTGAAGGAAGTGTGTCTTGGTTAGCTTCTCAACATGTTTATCATGTTACATTAGAAAGCAGGCATTGAAACTGTAACAAATCACCCCTTAAACTTGAACAGAATGGACTACAAATGCCTCAACAGTTGGCACAACACAACAATAAAGGACGAGAGCACCGAAGTATTGTGGAGATATTTTTTTGAAAATATTATGTGAAGGAATCGATAAATATGTTCCACACAAATTCAAACAGGAGAGTAAAGAACCTCATTGGTATAATCATGAAGTAAGGTGAGAACTCAAGAGACTAAGGCAATTACACAACCTATATAAAAATTCTATTAAGTGTGGTGACAAAACAATGGAATTTGCAGTGAGAGAAATTTACGTTGCCCAACACTCAAAAATGAAGAAAATCATGTGCACTGGTTTACGAAACTTCAAGAAAAAAATCCTAGGTGAATTACAAGATGAAAACCCCAAGTTATTCTGGTCTTATGTGAGAGAGCTCCAGGGCGAATCTTTGACATTAGAGTTTTTATTGGATACAAACGGCAAAATGGTAAACCAACAGCATCTATAAAGCCATCTTATTAAACTACTACTTCAAAAGTGTATTCACTAAGGATGACACAACACACAATTTAGACATTTCAGACGGTAACAAGCCGATGGTGGGCATAATAATTCAGCTTGATGAATGATTAAACAACTGCATTCGATTAAAAGTAACAAGTCCCCAGGACCAGAAGGAATACCTAGACGTGTACTGAAGGCATTAGTGCCACAGATTGCAACATTCTTAGAATTATATTTAGCTAATTATTATCTGAAGGCAAGGTGCCCCAAGACTGGAAAATAGCCAATGTCACACCAATATTTAAAAAAGGAAATAGAAGTGACCCAAGAAATTATAGACCTATATCGTTAACATCACTTTTATACAAGATCCTCGAACACATTGTCATTAGCAATATTATGGCATTCCTGGATAATTGTAACCTCTTACACAGCAGTTAGCATGGCTTCCATAAGGGCAGGTCCTGCGAAACACAGCTTGCGCTCTTCCTTCATGATATCCTAAAATCAGGTGAATCGAATAAGCAAATCGGCGCGATATCCCTTGATTTTAAGAAGGCCTTTGACAAGGTTCCTCACAAAAAACTCATTTATAAATTGTATTCATGCAGAGTTAATAAAGAAATAGTTAACTGGATTAGCGACTTTCTCAGTGATCAAAAACAAAAAGTAGTTACTGACGGTTTTAGCTCTGATATGGTCAAAGTTACATCTGGTGTTCCTCAAGGAAGTGTGATTGGCCCTCTTTAATTCATTATTTATATAAATAATCTAAGTTCTCGAATTAGCAGTAAATTAAGATTATTTGCAGATGATACAGTAATCTACCATGAAATAAGCGAAGACACGGACTTTGCATTTGTCATCTGACCTTAACAATGTTCATTCATGGTGCCAGGAGTGGGGTTTAGTACTAAATATTAGTAAATGCACCACAGTTCACTTCCTGCGAAAGTCATCACACAAAAGCCATACCTACACTGTATGTGGAGTAAACATAAAATCTTCAAATACAGTAAAATATCTTAGATGTTAAGAACTGGTGTGTTTCAGAGCTATACAGAGAATATTATCATGACACCTCACTACATTTCTAGGTCTGACAAAAGTGATAAAATAAGAGAGAGACTCTGCTGAACAGATAGGTACAAAAATTCATTCTTTCCGCGCACAATAAGCGACCACAATAAAAACTGAGCTCCTTTAAATACACTCCCGTAGTACATGTCACCATTTCACCTCCAAAAATTTCACATCTTTACCCAGCTGGTGACCTACCACCCCCTGCCACATGCCCATGCGGCGGCTCGCGAGGTAGTATGTCGATGTAGAACAGTTATACCCCACAAGACATAAAAAGTAATCATGCATAATTCTTAGGTTGAAGTTTCACTAAATATTATAATGATATAAGGAATATTTGCACCCTTTCTCCAAATTCAGAGATTTACTTTTCATTTGCATTTATTTGTCATTTGTTTCTTCCATTATTTTTTTCCTTTGTCCACTTATACTTGTATTTTATGAAGTATAACTATAATTATCTACCACAAACTGCACTTTTTTTGGGATATTATTCCCACAATCATAATTGGCAGTTATTTAACCCTCAGATTTCTGTGACATTGAGCTGAGCATGGTGGCCTCAGGTTATTATTTCATGCAGACAAAATGAAACTGAAAGGAAAATGGACTTATTTGTGAAATTAATAGTTGTAATTGATGTAATAATGAGCTATGAGCATGGTAAGCATCCCTTGTGTTTATAGAATATATTGTTCCCCATTCAAGTTTGATACAATGAAACATTTGTCAACAACAAATTGAAAACAGAGCAGGATGTTGCTCAATGAAAAAACAACTGTCAAGTCTGAAAATCTGACAGAAACACAAAATAATGTATCGATGGTGGCCAAGCATTTGATTGAATCGAGCATAAGTCTAGTTTTGAAAGCACAATACTACAAATAGCCAGCAAAAGGAAAAAAATAGATGCCCTGGAATGATTGGAAATTAACCTGAGAACAATGAAAAACAGGCCCATGAATTATAACACAATAGCAGTTCATCCCTCCTATCCATCGACTAGCAACCTGCTTCCCTTCCCTCTCTTTTCCACCAGAGACAGCAGAATTTCCCCACCCAAGCTTTCCCCCGATCCTCCTTGACGGCCAACACCACAGGGCATCCATGGTCAGGGTATCCCAGCCTAAGCAACCACCAGGGAGGGAGCAGTGATCAGGAGAGGATTATGAGCCAGGAGTTTCTCGAAGACTCATCTCGACCCCGGGACGCTCTCACGGTGCTTTCTCATCACTGTCAACCCCAGGATACCAGAGATTAACACCAGCACACTTCTGACCATCTTAAGAGGAAGCATATAATGATGTTCTTTTATTTTGAACCTTCTAGTGTATGTGTAATTCATCACCCACCCCCGGCTACTTCTCCTGTATTTCCAAATCCTCAGGCACCAATGACTGTCCACCCTCCTCTCCTTTTTCCTTTTCCCCTTCATCCGTCATCCTATCAAACAACTCCCCCTCCTTCCTGCCTCCCTATATAAGCTTGTACACAATTGATATTTGTTACCTGAAGATGCAGTGCAAAGCGAAACTGGTTGCAATAAACCTTATCACAACGGAAGTTACTCATTTTTCAAAGTGCAGTTAAGGGAAAGTATTGATTTTAATTCAAAATCTGTTATTACTTAACCATTCATTGAAGAAAAGAACAAACAGGATATTAATTTTTGAAGTAGGACTGGTGCTTTCCCAGAATATGAGCTTCTCAAACTTCTCTCTGGTTTCCATCTGGGTGATTTGGTTTGCAGATAAATAAAGCTTGCCTCAGGAAATACAGCACTTCAAAACGACCTTTCTATGCAATGGCTACCAGAACGGGACATTGCCATGACCCACTGTGGAATTGGATGGACACAGCACTCAGATAGAGAAGGAGAAACAATCAGCTAGAGCCTGCCTTCCACATGCTGCTTCAGATTATGACAAGATCTCAAGAATTTTGGCCAGGCGCTATACTAAAGCCATACACAGACTGCCAGCCAATTTAAGGAACTGCTGGTGAGAGTCAATGATCCAGTTGGAATGAAGACTCCAGGAGTGTACCACATTCCTAGGGAATGCAGAGAAGTGTATGTGGGAGACCCAGCCGCCTCATTTAGGCCAAAATAAAGGTACATGAGCACGAATTGCGACTTGGTTTTCAGGAAAAATTTATCCTTGTTGAGCACCAAATCACCACTTGATACTAGGAGAATGGGAGTTTCACGCTACCTAGAAGGATAGTTGGCCATCATTTGACCCATAATGTTTTCTTTTCATTTTTGCAGCATTAGACAAGAGTTATTATCTGGCTTTGACAGGGTGTGTTATTATCTGGCTTTGACAGGGTAAGTTGTCTCCCAGCAATTTAAAAATCTTAAACCAATGTTAATGTCAACATTCATTTCCCAGGTGTAATTTCACCCTTGGTCCACTAGATCAGAGGACTGATTCACTAATTCCATGTCTCTGTCACCATGGTTCCACAGATTGAACTGCTGAGATCATGATACGGAACCTTCCATAAGTGATTCGATAAACCATTCTGAATTGTTACCATGGTCTCCTCTTGGCGTTGGAGTTTGATGGACAGACACCCCAAGTTACACTGAAATATGTCATGGATTTCATGATGCAACCCCACCAAGCCAATGAAAATATCAGCGATCAATAGTTTTTTCAAGTTTCCCAGTAGGCTTCCGCGGAGATTCTGACTGTGGGCAGCGATTGTTCCGGGTTTCCATCCGCGTGTATCCATTATTTCGGACAATATTTCGCCAACGTTCCAGTTGGCTTCCTCAGGTCCACTGAAGTGACGATGCAGGAATTGGTCCTCTTAATATACACGTAGTTTGGCGCCAAATTTGTGGAGGTGTGCTCTCATTGGTTGGACTCTCTGAAGACCCGTTTCCATCATCAAATGGGACATCCAAAAATGCACGGAGGAGCTGTATGATGTGCACTTAGCCCTTAGTGCATCCCTGAACATTACGGATTGGGATACGTTAGACAGAATTACGTGGAATTCTGCTACCACAGCCTTCATCTCAACGAAAGAGAAGCAGGTGAAAAAGTTCGACCGCCTTCATAGCCGTCAACACCCGGAGCTAGAAAACCATGGCCCTGATAAGGGCCGTACGGTAGTTAACCTGACTGACGTTCGCCTAAGTGAGGCAGCTGTCAGTGTACTTTCCAAGGGACTCAACTTCGCCGTTGCTCCTGCCCGCTTACCTAAGGAAGAACTAGTGACAGAAGTGGAATACGCCGTCCGGAAACTACCTAAGGAAGAGGCCGATGAACTACGTGATGAAGTGAGCCGTATACTGCTCCATTCCAAAACTCCCAAAACCAACGTCACCCGAGAGGAGAAAAAAGCTTTGAGGGAACTCCGGACGGATGATGGCATTATAATCACGTCGGCGGATAAAGGGAACGCAACTGTGGTGATGAAGAAGGAAGACTACTTCAGTAAAATCAACAGTCTCCTGAACGAGAACACCTACTCCGAGGAAAAATCGGATCCCACCTCAAGGATTCAGAAGGGAATAAAACATATCATCAACCAGTCTTCGATCCCTCCAGAAGAAAGGAAATGGATCATCGAGTCGGCTCCCAAACCACCTAGATTATACGGCCTACCCAAGATCCATAAACAAGGGGTCCCTCTACGACCCATAGTGAGTGCCATAGACTCTCCAACGCATAAACTCGCCAAATATTTGGCCCAGCAACTCCTACCGTTCTCCGGTCAGACGCCGACGCATGTGAAAAACTCCGCTCACTTCATTGAGATTTTAAAAAAGACCGAAATCAGCAAGGACGATATTTTAGTGAGCTTCGACGTAGTTTCTCTCTTCACTAATATCCCTATTGGTGAAGCAGTAGAAATAATCAAGACTTTCACAAGTGACGGCCTCCCGGGAGACATTCCAAGGATGGTGGAATTTTGCCTCAGAAACGCCTACTTCACGTGGAACGGTAAATTCTACAAACAAACAAATGGAGCTGCAATGGGATCCCCTCTCTCACCGGTGGTCGCCAATCTTTTCATGGAAGATTTTGAACGGAAAGCCTTGCAGTCCTTCCACAAAAAGCCAAAACTCTTTGTGAGGTATGTGGACGACACATTTGTGGTATGGCCACATGGAACGGATGAACTCGAGAAGTTCTTGCACCACCTGAACGCACAAAATGCAGCCATCACATTCACCATGGAGACGGAAACGGACAACTGCCTGCCTTTTTTAGACGTCCTCGTCGAGAAAAGAAAAAATGGGTCTTTAGGACACTCCGTTTTTCGGAAAAAGACCCACACGGACCGATACCTCCATGCGAACTCCCATCACCACCCTCAACAGAAAGCCGGAGTAATTAAAACTTTATTCCACCGAGCATGCTCGCTCTCAGACGCTGCTTCCATCGCAAAAGAGAAACGACATCTAATGGAAACTTTCCAGATGAACGGCTTCCGGCGAGAAAACATCCTGAAGATAATCCGCAAGATGGAACGGAAGCAGCAACTGATGGCCCCAAAGAGGGCCTATGAAGAGAGCCGTACTACAGAAAAGGCGAGGGCACACGCCATCTTACCTTACGTCGCCGGGACCACGGAAAGAATCGCAAGAGCCCTCCAGAAACACAACGTCATGACCAGATTTAAATGCGTTACCAAGATGGCGAGTATCCTCGTCAACTCGAAAGACCACCACCCTAAAGACATCTATGGAGGAGTATACCAAATAAAATGTAGTTGCGGCAATTCCTACATCGGCCAGACTTCAAGAGCTCTGAAATGCCGAGTGCAAGAACACCGAAGGGCCGCAAAAAACAGGCAATTCAGCCAGTCAGCGGTGGCTGAACATCAATGGAGTGGACCGACCCACAGCATTGACTTTGACAACGCCTCATTATTGAATAAAGAAGGCCGCTATTACCCAAGAGTCATCAGGGAAGCAATTGAAATCGCAAAAACACCTGCGAATTTCAACCGCGAAGACGGCTACACCCTCGCCAGCGCGTGGAAACGGGTCTTCAGAGAGTCCAACCAATGAGAGCACACCTCCACAAATTTGGCGCCAAACTACGTGTATATTAAGAGGACCAATTCCTGCATCGTCACTTCAGTGGACCTGAGGAAGCCAACTGGAACGTTGGCGAAATATTGTCCGAAATAATGGATACACGCGGATGGAAACCCGGAACAATCGCTGCCCACAGTTTTTTCAAGTGTGAAAATGGAACAGGATGGAGGTGAAACCTGTGGCTGTTATTAATAAATGCCATATTGTAACATTTTTAATGGAGAATATATCTTTAACTGTAACATAACAATTGTATTTGCATGCAGTTCGCACAAAGGACACTGAATACTATAAAACAAAAATAATTTTGATTCCAAGTAAATTAAAGACTCGTGATAAGCCAAAAAATATAAACAATGATAACCATTACTATTATCACTAACAACTCTTTACACAAAAAAAGGTTCCCAGCTAATATCATTCAATGAAATGTGTAGTTAGTAAAATTACATCCAGGTACATGTAGGTACATATTCGTTAAATGTTGATACCTTTGATAGAAGTTAGTGTAAAGAGAATAAATCAAAAAAGGTAACAAATAAAAAGTTATGTACCAATTGAAAAATAGTATCTCATGGTCCTACATTGCATAAAAATAACAAAGAAACTCAAACCAAAGCTTTCAAAGGAAATAAATTGACCATTTAAAAAGTTTTAACCTAGAGGTAGAGTCAGCTACTGTTTCTGTGAAAGGCAAATCGAGTCTCCATGGTCAAACAACTCTACAGTGACCAATACTCAACATGCCAAGATCGAGGATATGTGAAAGCCTTAGTGGAGCCACAGCTTATCCATTCCTCTGTGGAGGTGACATTTTTATCATGAATCCACCATGTAGCTCTGAGGTTATTGCCTCAGCCAATCAGGTCTTCATAGGGCTATGAGGATCTCAGGTTATAACCCAGGCATCCTTATCAGGGTTCCATTAGCCCTTGAAAAGGATCCCAATTGCGTTGGGTGTGTGTGTGTCTGTGGTGGTCACTGGCGAGGAAGTAACATTCCTATAAATCATCACAGGAGGGTATTCTGGTAGAGAGGCTGTGGTTGGTCCCTGCAGTGGAATCGTCATTCCTGCAAACCAACACAGTAAGTGTTGTTTGGTGGCATGTTTGACGAGTGGTGCCATTTTTTACGGCCATTGGAGACTCATTTATTTTGGCTATCTTGAGAGGCCGTAGAGCTCAATTTCCCTTGATTCAATACCTGATGTCTGACAGGGACATGCACTGACCCACCACCTCTGCAAACTCATTCATGGGGTTTGAGGGGAGGGTAAGATGGTCTTCCCTATCTTGTCTCCAAAGGAGAGCTTTTCAATGCATTGGGGAAATGAAATATAGATGCTAGTAAATTTCAGCTGGTGTTCAGTGCACCATTCTGAAGGCAGATGACCTTGACCTTGGCTGGATACCACAAAAATGTTTAGTTTATTTGAATGTAATAATAATTGAAGTGCAAAACAATGAGGTTGATAAGTGGTAGCGCTCATTATGTATTTGCATTTGAGACTCTTGTAACTTTGTTTCACAGGAATGCGAGTAATAGAGGATGAACAACATGGATGTTGATTTCTACAACTAGTGCATGTGAAGTCATATATGTTTGTAACAATGCAGTCTTACAGAACAAATTTGCTGCATATATAATCTTTTCTAATCATTTACCAGTAATTTAACATATTGGTATACAAATATTTGTCAGTGATTAGCCAAGTCTCAACTGCGCCAAGGCTCAGCTATGAGAAACATGACTATGCTATTATCAACACACAATGTAAAAAGTACTGCTCATTTCATGAATACGATATGATTGCTACAAAGTAATGTAAATTAATAATATAATGCCTAAAAGAGATGCAATTGGCAAAAAAAAGCAGGCCTACCTTCCTAAGCACAACTGGGTCAACTGACCCCTATTGAGGATGTTTCAGGAGGAAAATTCGAAACTCCTGGAGGAGGTAGGGGAGGTGATTTAAAGCATTTTTTGTATATCAACATGGGGTCACAACTCCTTAATTACCGAGCTATGGCAATGTAAACATTTTTTCACAAGTAACTTTCCAACTGTGAACTCTAGGGTTTGGAAAATGTCATCGATTGTCACGCACAGCATCTGAAGTATTTCTATTACAATACCCACAAATTAAAAGCATGTCCGCATATTTCTCATTTGTTAACATAGTGGGCAATATTTCTTATTGCAGAAAACACAAAAATGAAGCCACAGGATAATATGCGATAACTGAGTCTGCAAATAAAATTCCAAATACGTGCTCAAACGGTGTACACATTTAACTAAGCATGTAAATCTTTGCAACAGAGACACTCAGTGGCTTAAACAGGAATGCTCAGCTCTAATTAACTGGATGGGACCTTCACTTTCTGAGCACGTCCGTTTATTTTGAATGCTAAGTAATTGTCGAGTATACCATTTCATTAGAGTTGGGCGGAAAAAGTACTGATTATTATCAGCGTGTCTAATGATTCTGGAATTGAGAGAAAATTGTTGTTTATATTGTTAACCCCACCTCAAAGTCTTTGTTGTCATTGTGATTATTAACTTTGTTACTTTCAGCAACCAGACCATGACCTTGGTTGTATATTCTACTCAGGTCTTTTTCTCAAAGGCAAGTTTTGATAAGTGTGACTAATCGCCAAGGCTTTTAAAGCAATTTAAGCTTTTACTCACAAGGAAACAAGCTTTTACTGCAATGAATTGACACTTAAATTGACTGAAAGTTTTATCCTGGCAAATTTTATGGTATCTCTGAAATTAATAGTGCTATCTTACATAATTTGTTTTTGGATAATGAAATTTCAACGAATATTCGAGAGCCATCTTAAAAATAAGATACCATTAGCATTGTTGATAGCAGAACAAGATAAATACATATCTTTTGTACCACTGTGAAAAGTTTCAAATCTCCTCAATCGATACTAATCATTGAAATGTGGTGTTTTCATTTTGCCTGCAGAATGCTTGTGAAAAAATGTTGGAATTGTCACAGCTCGATAGCTAAGGAGTTTTGACCTCATGTTGATAGAACAAAAAATGCTTTAATTCATCTCCCCTACCTCCTCCAGGAGTTGCGAAAATTCCTCCTGAAACACCCTGTATAATTTATAGTGCAAAAATTCACGATGAAGATAGCATATTTTATGTTGCACCTCATCAAAATATAAGCAAAAGTTAAAAAAGTCACATAATCCGAAAGGAATTGAGAGGAAAAAAACTAAAATATTCCTTTGAATTCAAAGATAGGTCAAATGACCCCTTCCATCCTTCTAGCATTAAACCATGTAATATTAATGTCTGAAATGAAATTCCTAACTTCACTTACCTAGCTGCTCAACCACCTCAGGTGGAAAAACACGAGATGCAAAGGCCCTCCTGAAGATGGCATTGAATTCATTGTCAAGACCTCCAATTCCCATTTTCTGGAAGTCCCATGATGGATTAATAATTGACTGTCTGGGCTGAAGGCCAACTGCTTGGCCAATTAAACGGATTGGGGAGGTCTCATCCTTCTCAAACACTATAGCAGTATCCCCAAGCAGAAGACCAATTTGAGCTTGAATAGGTTTGGCTTTCTGTCCAGACTTAATTGCATTCAAGTCAGCAGCTTCTAAGTTTTTCACTATAATGGTTAATACTGTCTTGTCCTAGAAATGGATTAAAAACATAGCTTATAGTCATTTTGACGACCAATTTTTAGACCTTACATGTGCATTCCATTAGCATGTGGAGATAACCAATTGTTGACAGCAACAGTCAGACATTGCTAAGCTGTCCACTGCAATGAAACACAGGCAGTCTTGTTACCAATGACCCATATAACATACTCCAATTACAGAACAAAATGTAACCATAACTCCTTTATTCAACTTGTTCAAAGGGAGAGAAGTCACTGAGACAGCCAATAGTTGGGTATTTCTATCCATGGGAAGCACCATAAAACTACCAAAATGGCAACCTACTAAATATTCAATCAAAAATATTGTGTGACCTGTTCAGGTAGCTTACACACACAAAAAACAGAAAAAAGACAGGGTTAAAACATCACAAAAACAGGGTGTTTCAGGAATAAAGTTCAAAACTCCTGGAGGAGGTAGGGGAGGTGATTTAAAGCATTTTTCGCACTATCAACATGGGGTCGCAACTCCTTTATTACAGAGCTATGGCAACGCAAACATTTCTTCACGAGTATTCTTCTGGCACAATGAAAAAATCAAATTTCAATGATTAATATCGACTGAGGAGATTTTAAACTTTTCACCGTGGTGCATAAGGTATGTATCACCCTTGTTTCTTAATCATCAATGCTAACAGTATTTCATTTTTAATACAGCTCTCAAATGTATGTTGAAATTTCATTCCTCAAAAAATTCTTTAATGTACGATTCAGTGTTTTCATTGTGCCTGCAGAATACTTGTGGAAAATGTTTGTGTTGCCATAGCTTGGTAACTAAGGAGTTGTGACCCCATGTTGATAGGATGAAAAATGCTAAAAATCACCTCCCCTACCTCCTCCAGGAGTTTTGAACTTTCCTCCTGAAACACCCTGTATAGCAATACATATAAAATCTTTTACAAAATAAAATATATTAAAACAAGGCTTGTAAAATTTTTAAAACTAAACAACATAGTACCAATACAACACACCAGATTAGCTCAATGTTATAAACAAGAAGAAGCAAATGCTTAGCCTAGAACATTTAACTTCATCCAAACTATACTTAGATGCACTAGCTCTTCACCAGCTACACATAGGAACAATTGTTTCTTTAGCACAGTTACATTCATTAAAGGACAATATTAAGCATTAAATAATAATTAGCTTACCAGGTAGTTAAAAAGAAGCTGCTGTTTAACGGTAAGAGCTTGTCCAGCAAACTGTTTCAAGAATTCAAGAGCAAGCTGTTTGGTGTCAAATGGTTCCTGGGTAATGTGCTTTTTTTGCTTAAAGCCCACTTCCACAGTGGCTGATGACAGAAACTGTGGGTTTGGTGAATTGGGATCAAAGTAAAAGGGTCGGACTTCAAGCATTTGATTGACATCAAGTCCAGCCCACTTGCGGCTAGGGGCATTGAATCCAACACAGCCATGCTCGATATCATTCCAATGGCGTATGCTGAATATATATGGTCTACCACTTCCTGTATTGATTTCAATGTGCCTGAAAAAAAGTAAAGTCATGAATTTTTAAGAAACATTCACATGATTTAGCAATTTCCTCATTTTTACTTTTAATTAGTTTTAATTGAGAATGTTGATTCAAACTTTTTCATCATAATTGTAAACCACCACACCATCAAAAACTCAGGAAAAATTGCTAGAGAGAAAAATCACCTCTGGCCCATTCTCCCACAGTATACAACAAAATACAAGTTTAAAAGACTAAATAACACTCTAAATACAGCTATTCACTAATTATTCATTTCAAATTTCCTTTTAGTTCAACTTTGTGCATTTTTGAGAAAGTCCACAGATCTGCTTCCCCAAAGGGAGTGGAAGATGTAAGAGCCGAGGGAACCTTTCTCTTCCAAAACCATAACAATATATTAGGGAAGGGAAGGAGTAGGAGATTAAAAGGTATCAGTCTTTCGTTGGTCTGAGAGTAAAACAGCTAGAATCTCCAGAAAATGCATGTTCATGAATCACAGTAGCAATAAGTTTGGAGGGGATCGGGTTGGTGTAATGGCTAGAGTACTGGCAAACCATGCAAACGGCCAGGGGTCAAATCCCTGCAGAGGAGGATGGTTTTCAGAGAAAACCTGATCCCTACTTGAGTCTTGTGGAGGGCACATCAAGTACAGTACACCGCCTGTTGGATGAAAGGTTAAGCCATGGTCCTCTTGGCAGCTATCTTTAAGAGCAGGCTAATACCCATACCAGGTTTCTATCCACCCTTTCTCCCTTACCTATCCCCTATGGTGCAAATGACCTTAGCTGTCAGTTGCTGCCCCAAATATCCAATCCAATATGTTTGGAAACACAGTACAATGGAGAATGAGAAGAACATGACTGAGGCTTGAGGGAGACTGAAATTATTTGAGAGTATGGTCCATAACATTGTAGGGGTAAAAAGTGGAACTAAAATTAGAAAACCAAGGGTAACGAAGGGAATGATGATGGAGATAAGGAGAAAAGACAATGGAGGAACATAAACTCAGAGCTTAGCAAGAAAAAATACAGCTAATGAAACAACAGGTTTTAGAGAGAAAAAAAGAAAGCAACAGAATCGTACTTGAGAGAACAGATCAATTCCTTAAAGCAATTTCCAAAAGAGAGAAGAACAGATGCACTGTATATGAAAGTAAAGGAACTAACTGGCAGTAGAAAGGGAAGGGAAATTGCAGCGAAAACAAAAAAAGTCAGGAACGTTGATTGTAGAATCCAAAAGAGATTCTGGTAGGTGGAAGGAATTTGTTAAAGAGCTCAATGGCAAGTGAATAAGGCCCAATAGGTATGTTATAGAAAGGGAAGACGACATCTACAAAGATGGCATAGGACCAGGTTTCCTTGTCAGTGAAATAGAAAGACCACAAGGCATAACAATTGAATAGGCCAGAGAGAATAGATGACATACTGGCAGGTTTTCTGAAGAGTATGGAGAAGAACAGAAGAGGAAAACTTTTTGCACTTATTGATATGATTAATGGAGATGGAGTGTGGCTGGAGGAATTCATGAAGGCAACACTAATTCTGATACCAAAAACAGCAAGACAAATGAATGAGGAATTTGGGACAATTAATTTAATATCCCAAAGTGATCCTAAGAATTATAAACAAGAAGGCAATAGAGCAAGGCTAACTAATACCTGAATGATGGCCAGTTTGAGTTTAGGAGAGGGATGGAACACCGCATGCAATAAGAGTGATGAGGATGCTAGCATAAAGAAACCTAGAATATGGGCAGGATGTTTTTGCTTGCCTAATGGATTTGGCAAGATCAATGGAAGTGCTGAAGAAATTAGCAGTCGACAGTAGGGATAGACATCTCATTTGGAATCTTTATATGAACCACTGAGTGATTTAGGGGAAAAATATAGGTTAAATCTTTTGCACAAGATTGAAGCAGACTGTTTTTTGCCATATATAGATATATTTTGCTTGAGTCAACATTTTACAATAAAAAATCACAGGCATTACATTAAGGAAATAGACAGGTGATCTGATAGATTTATTATGTCATTCATTCCACTCACAATAGGCGTCCATAATAGTTGCGACAGATCAATACATAAAACTCCAGCCCTCACAAGGAAGAGTAGACTTATTACTATAGTATAAAGTACATCATCTTTATTAACAACTCCCTCACATGAAATGCCTTGCATGATTTAGTTTCCTGTATGATTTAGTACTCAACCCTTTCGCTGCTGTGAATGTAGCAGCTACGTTCGTCCCGTTGACTGCTGTGAATGTAGCTCTTACGTTCTGCTGGCAAGTGGTCGTTCCTACCAACGCCTCCAAACTTTCTCTTTTTCCATGAATCCATTTACTGAGTTCATTTTCATACATTGTACTAATCTCTTCCTGGGAGCTTTAGTGACTATTGAGTTGCAGGTGTTCCGTATTGATTTGAACGAGAGACATACTTTCTGTGTCGAGGTAAGTGATCGTTCACTATTTGGCTGCACAGGGGCTGTCTGCAGTTTAACCACAGCAAAAGGGTTAATACTAACTGGTAGTTTAATCTTAATGAGTATAATGCATGTTTGCATGCTCGTATATATAGCACTCTCCTACTTTTTGATTTGACCACATGTTGTTACCCTTGTTGCTATTTGTCTGTCTGGCCTAGTGGCAAGGGGAACATGAGAGGTTCTGATTGGAATGGGTATTCTGCAGAATACCTGTTCAAATCAGGTGTGCCCAATACTTTGTCGATGTGGGTGCGAATTTTTAAATTCTCATCAACTGAAATTTTTGAATACAACTGGATTGCTCTTTGCTTGAAGATATAGCCTCACTCTCTCTCTAACTTCATAATATGCTGACTTTTGTCATGTTTTTGGCTTTTTCTAGCCTTTTTCTTGTACCCTCTGGTGATGTATGGACTTATATTTTCTACTTAAACAAAAAATACCTCTCACCTGGGTCCTTAACCCTTGGAAATTTTTACATAATTGATTCAAAAGGAAAAATATTAAAAAATGACACCCAATTCATGAACCTTAGAGAATGATATAATATATGAAGAGCCTAAATACCCTCAATGTGCTTCAAGTAAGGGCAACTTACTTTTGAGAATGCACAACTTATATCAATTAAGCTGGACCCAATAAGTGAATAAGAAGGATGGATTCATTAAGAATAAAATAACTATAATTTTTTTCATGGACCTCTATATCCAAATTATCCTACCCAGTTACAAGAAGATGATTAAATAAATGGGACTATTATCAGGACTAAATATCAACCAAATATAATGACTTTAATTGTTACTTGTGTCATTATAAACCAATGACCAGTTAGACTATCTTATAATGGTAAATATGAGAAAATGTTATTAGCAAAGCATTGGAATTATGTTGACATTAGCACCTTTGACTTCAAATAGGGAAACAAACATTGAAATTCTATGAACTTCTTCAGGTCCTAGCATATCATATTCAATGGTTAACTTTCTGGGTAAGATTTAGCAATTTCACCCCACAGAATTAGGGAGGAGTAAGTTGTGCGCCATGAGGAAGAAGAGCCCTTCATCTCATGGTCTGAAGTGACGGCACAACCATGCAACTAAGTCCCAAGGCTTCGGCTGGAGCAACCGCATACGAAGGCTGTTCGAACTCCTTGAAGTGCGAGCTGTCAGAGGGCACCGCAAGAGAATTAAAAAAAAAACTTCAACCGGAAGTGACTCTAGGCCAATGGGCAGAGGGGTCGATAGTTCCTACGGCGAAATTAGAGACGGTAGAGACATAACCGACCATTTTTTGAGCCGTTCTAGGGTCGGCAATGAGAAATCTAATACGCCTATCGCAGCTGTTAAATACTTGAGCGGAATTTATAGCTCCTTTCGTTTCTCGCTCACGCTCCTAAATTTATATCCGTATATTCCATAAAAGCATCGCTGATAAAACACGATTCGGTTAAATCTTTTCGAGAGACAGCATACTAGCGCAAATTCTCTTGAGCTCTAACAATCGCTTCCATTGGCGCCGGCCTTTCACAAGCCTTAATTCATGATATTTATCTTGCAGTCTCCTCGTGATAAGAAAAATGCATCGATTTCCAAGGCGGGCGGACTTTCAGGTAACATCACTGCGTAAACACGCACTCGTCTGATAAGGGACTTACGGAAACTATCACGCCCAGAACGAAATATTTCCAATCACTTATTGTCCCAGTAGCGTCAGCTCAAAGCCCTTCGAAAGGTTATAATGAATGAGTCGGCTCAATTTTCGATCTTCACCGTGACAATGCACGTTCGTTGGTTGCTCAAAACGGTAAAAGCCACGACAGTATGAATCACAGAGGATACTCCACCTTCTTTCAGATATATTTTTCTGTGAATCGACCGACAGATTTGATACTTGGCAAAAATATTACACCCAGCTACCTAATGGCGAAGGCTCGAGAGGTCGAGAAAAGTCCTCGTCGATACAGAAGTTTAAAGCCAAGAGATAGGACACTTCACAGTCGAGTGAAATTGCATGCCTTGAAAGAAGGGAGTAGGTGGCCTTGAGTGTATCTGCACCGATCAAGGTGAAGATATAGCCGAGCTTCGGCCCCATGACAGATGCTTCCGTCATCATCATGTCGGCATATTATACAAGCAACAATTTTACACGATGCCGCAACTAGGCATATAAAATAAAATATGGCGTTTAATGCAAAAGCATTCATATTATAACATAACTACTGTGAACCCATTTCCCACAACCGCATACTTGCAGACAAATTTGCTCAGAACGAAAAGTGGATTGCAATTTACTGTGATGATGCGAGGCTACCTTCAAATGTTACACGTGCAGTGCCAAAGCACTGCGATAAAGAGACTAAATATCACATGACTGATGGGGTTACGGTGATGAAAGAACACTGTACCAATCAAAAGGCGTCATGATAGCAAACAGCAAAAAAATGACAAAATATACGACCATCTATCTCGACACAGAACTGCATCAGCATATGCCGTTATGCAATGATTAAAAGGCGAGTGACGTATGAGCGTGAGAGCGTCAAACAAAGCGGAACAGTAGGCATTGTTGAGGGTACAGGCTCGAGTAACTTCATCATAATTTACGACCACATGAAAAATTCCAAAACGTACGTGTACCATCGGGGCGTAATCAAAATCTTCGATAGTTCAACTGCCGGTAAAAGAATCGTTTGAATCTTTATATGAACCAGTAACTGACTGAAGGGAAAATATAGGTTAAATCTTTTGCACAAGATTTACCCAAGATCTATGAATCGTATAGAGTATCTACCTAGATCGATCATCTACGGACCAAACAAAAATCAAAATCGATACAAGTCCGTTTACAAATAACGGGCCAATGGATGATCACAATCTGGCGAAGCGGAAGTAGATTTCAGCCTATCAAAGACCCAATTTGTGATTTTTTCCGACTAACACAGCGTTCGCACAATTTCCAATTAGCACTTATCAGCAAAGTTGATGCAAGAGAACTGCCCTCTTCTCCTTTGCAACTTTCGATAGGAGAACACTGATAGCGCACGGCGCAGCATGTCGAAAGAATATCAATAGCCTTTGAATGTGTTCATAGCGGGAGTGATGAACCAGAACGAGTGATTATATTTACTCAAGAAACTAAAATTAAACGGAGATTGATAATTACACTTCGATTGTAAGTGGCGAATTAACACGCGGCGACACAAACTGCTTCAGTCCCTACAGGAGGAATCACGACCATAAGCTTAAAGATTTTAATAATTTCTCTTCTTACGACGCCAGGATGTTCAATAGAGCCATGAAAAGAGGCATTAATGTAACCATTTGTTCGATGGGTGGTGTCGTGAACAAAAATCCATTTATCCGCGCACCTCTTGGAAAACTGATTTCCATGTTTATTTCGGCATTTCCAATTTTCAGTGTAACCCTTATTTATGCGTTGGAATCTACCACCACGAGGTTGAACGTTTTCATGTTGCTTGTTTGTTATCGTCCTGCATACGTTTTTGGTTTGTCAGCTCCTCACTAAGCACTAAGAATTTTCACCAGTTGAATGAGGTAAGGATCAAAAGACGATAAAAACAATGAAAACTCAATGCCTATGTACGGCATAGTTTTTTATTAGTAATGTTGACTTCTGTAAACAGAACTCATGAATCACGCCATGTTCATGATAGTAAAAACACTACGTACATTCCCACCAGGATTTATTTAGGTGATGATGATGACACTTGGCGGAGGCACATGATGAGAACGCCGATGCGACGAAACTATTTGCACCTAAATAAATACTGATGGAAATAAATCATGTTTTTACTTTGGAGAAAATGGATTTCCACAAAGTTAAGTCCTGAGAACATCGAATACATATGCGATGTCGTTTAATTCACCTCAATACGATCTCCGTTAAGTAATGGCCCACTCGCTATTCCATGCAGATATTTCTAAACAACAGTAAACAACACCGTAGTATATAAAACTTAATCGAAAAACCATGAAAAATGAGAGTTTTGGACCAAGTCAAGGGTGACGCAGCAAATTACCCGCGACGGGATGGAGGCGAACCGAGTCTGATGGAGTGATCTATCAACTCACCTAAGATAAGGCAATATTAAAACGATATGAAGCAGATTTGGCGAAAATGGTGGCGTAATATGGAATATATTCACTTTAGAGAACCAAATCAAGGAAGGGCTATTCTTGCTCGCACAGGCGTTGAGCCCACGCGACGTGTACTGCCATCACTGACCAGTCGTCAGTCGGTTCTACAAATTTTCCTCCACCAAAATCCGAAAAAACAGATCGATCTTTATTTCATTTTTTTTATCGGGCATCCGGTTTGGTTGAGAGATGCCTTCTTGATGCAAAACGAATGGCCAGCAGCACGAAGGTTTCATCTCAGGTCACATCGGCCGTTTAGTCCACTCAAAGCGATAGTCGCAGCACGCCAATCTGGCACAAATCGGCAATGTTCACGTCACCTCACGTAAACGAATATAAGCCCGTCGGAATTTATTAACAAAAAAGACGCGGTAAAAAATACGCCCATGCAGTACAGTTAGAAAGTGCAGGACAGGTTTTGAGGGGATCGAATAGGCTCATTACGAATCATTACAGCTACTTTTTGTTCTTCCAACTATAACTACACACAATACCTACGCATCGGGCTATCAATACACACAACTCTAATCATAGCCGTTATTAGAATGAGAAACACTAGCACTAATCATTGTATTCGACGTAATGGCAGAGGAAAAAATAAGAGTTTAATTCAATGCTTTCCATGACATTGGTTCTACTTGAGACACTGTCGACCATCGATCGAAGAAACCACGCTAAAAGCCTCACTTCAACGTGAAGGCGAAGTTCCAAAACGTAAATGCGCACAAAATATGGCTCAATATTTTGACTTCAATATTGGTAAATGAAACCCAATTTTCATCAATGTGTGCAACCTGTCAGACTCGAGTTGGACCGCGTTGGCATGCATGTCGCATTCATGCAATTAAATTATGAGATTTCACACCCATAAAAGGCTCGTGGGCCAATAGAATAACTTTTCATATTTAACAAGACTAACGCACGCCAACCGGCCGAACCGAGAGTCGTGGTTTCGAACCCCATCAATGACATGGACGTAAACAATCATCACCATTGGCATCATGGCACCATGAGGTGATTTACAGAGCGTCTAGTGCAATGTGATGCTAGTGTCAATCTCCAATTAAGAGAAACACAGGTAAAATTTCGACTTATAATGAACACCGACCAAGGTTTCGGCTTGTTATGCCATCATCATGGTTGAAATTTCACCAGTGATACTCTCTCTTGATGAACCTTGATACTTTAACCTTAATAAAGACAAATTGAGTCAAAACCTACGACGGTGTTGAAAATAAACTGCGAGGAAATATAGCCAAGTTCTTTTCTTGAGGTCATGTATAGTCTATTACCAATGTCCACAAGATATCGCCTGATTTATTAAACTTTATCTCGACTGAAGATATATAGAGACATATGTCTATTGTTTCCACAATGATACAGCTAATAATCTTTCATCACGATGTTACTAGCATTTTCCATCTGATACTGATTGTTGTTACCGTTCAAGCGTTTGAATTTTCTCCATTAACTTCCTTCTTACAATTTTTATACTAAGGGGCAGAATTTATACCTAGCTCAAAATAGGATGTAATTATATACTTGCAAATTACATAACAAACTGGCATCAATCGAGTGGCAATGAAAAGAAAAATCCAACTTAAAAGTGACACAAATGAATTGCCACAAATTATACTTCACTGTTGATTCTGTCCGAGGTGTTTATAACATTACTCCTCAAAGATTTTGGAGATATACGAAAGGGCTCAAAAAGTTGACCAGGAGGCTGGTTACATTCTTTTAAGCCTAATTCAAAAATGAGTACCGGGGAATGTTGGTCTTTCAAGTTCTTAATTTGATTTTTAGGAGTGATCAAATTTGCCAAAATAATTTGGATTCAGAGTTATCTCGATTAGTTCCTAACATATATAGTTCGTCTCCAGAGATGATCCTATATACTGCGCAGAGTCTGTTTAGTTTCCTTATCGTTTCAAGTGAGTCCCGTCCAAGTACGTCTAACATTTCCTTTGAGCTTTTCACACATCCTTTCCCATGAGCCGACCCAAAACGTACCCGGCTTCTATTTTCTATTATATTTCGTCAAATATCGTGAGGGTCCCATTATGTGGTGGCACACTCAACTAAACGGCTAATAATTGTTGTGTAAGTTAATTCTTTAGTCATGCAATCACCATGCAAACTCCACCTAACAGCTTTAATTAAATATACCCCTAAGTATTTACAATTACCACTCCGTTTGATACATTTTCCCGTGAGATTATACTTCCTTGCCGACTCCTACTACTAGAAGAGGTGATAAATTTGTTATTGCCATGTTTATTGCCATTTTGTGGGTTACTATCCTGTTTTCTCCCCTGTATATGTAATTCGTAGAACCCCACGGTCGCGATCGTAGTTAATTTTTTGTTTTAAGAATGTCGTCATCGGCGAATAAGCTGATACATGGGTGGATAGGTCTGGGAATGTCTTTAACAAAGTATAGAATAAAAGGGAACCACCAAACACACTACCCAGTGCCACACACAGGATTCAGCAGAGAGCATGTTTTCAATACGAACTCGCCAAGTTCTAACCCCCCCACCCACAAGGCCTTTATCTAGCACTCTCCTAGCTTGTCGAGAGGCACATAGTGAAAGGCTATTGAGTAGTATCACCGCATCGACTTATTTATCTAAATCAATGGGATATTTCCTAAAGAATTACAAGTAGCTTAGATTGGCAGGAGTGCCTCTTGCGAAAGCCACGTTGGTTTTCAAACAGCCAAGCATTGTCGTCCCAGCAATCACGTATATAACTAGCAATTTTTTTCCATAGATTTAGAAGATGGCGAAGGGATGCCAACGGCTAGACAGTTCTCAACCAGCGCTTTGTCGCCAACCTTAAGGATGGGAATAATATGTGCTTTCTATCATTTGGAATGTCATGGTTACTCAAGGTCATGCAAAATAAGGTTCGCAAGTTTGGAGTAGTGCATGTAATGCAAATATAAGAGCGTCACAAGAGATGTCATCAGGGCCTGCTGATATGTCTTCCTTAAGACTCGTATCCACATTTGCCTTTGCCCGGTCTCTAATTATGACATACTCTGGCGCAGTCTCTCTAGCGGCTACAGCGGTACATAATTTACCAGTTTCCAGGAAGTTTAGTCCATTTAGAGGGGTAATCCAAAAGAGTTACCATTACGGTGTCAGTTAATTACACTAATATATCATCTATCAAGTGCGTTTGGTTTGGCTCCGTCCTTAGTTACAATAACCATTTTCCGCGTGAATCACATCAATATTTGCACGGATGATTTTACATCTCATAAGGTATCTATGGAATTTATTGGAGTAACTTTCCGTTACCATGTTAAGCAGGTATTCCTCCCTAGCTGACGCCTTTTCTCCATTCATGCCCATTATCATGGATACTAATTTACTCATTTTTCGTGGTCATTTATGGGACAAAACGCTCCAGTTCTATCTTCACAATATTTTTCGATACATCCCAGATATCGTTCCAGTTCTTCCTTTACCAGCCCAGCCATACTTAACCGTTAAAAATTTACAATAGCCCCTTATTATTTACTGTAAAAAGTACCTCCCCAAAGATCCTCTTACTTCCTTATCCTAGGTTTTCGGAGATTTCTATTGATATTAATACGTAATACACACATCTGCGCGGTCCTTCATACCCGGAAAGACCTCCCCTTCTCATTTGAAGTACATTTCAAATGGTCCGACGAGGAAGACCTCAATAATGTCCCCTAGCCAGGAGGACTGTTTAAAATCCTGGAACACTTAGGGGGTAGGAGTGACTTTCGTTAACCTACAGATTTGACGCGAGTTCTCATTAGGGATATCAACGTGAAAAGTGAAAAAAATTGTATCATACAGCACATTGGGTTTTCGGGGAACTCAATGCTATATTAACCGGTAGCATTATAGCACATGGGATTTTTATGCAATAATTCGATAAAACATGTACATATTTTTTTCTAAATGGGAAATAATTCTCAATTATACAATTGTTGCTAGCAAAATTCAAGATATTACGCATAGTCCAACATTCGAAAATAAATTTTTCACTGTAATTTCACAAATGCTTTTAATCCCACGCTGAAAATTTTAGTCGTACAAGGGCATCTTTGCGGAGAATATTAAAATGTCATTCTTACATCATTTCCACAGTTACGCTTATATGAAATGTAGTCCAAGAATTTTTTTCGGACTTAAGGTAGTTTGAGCGAGATAGTTCCTTAGTCACAACGTGGACCGTATTCGAATTATACCTTTTTTTAATTTCACAGCTCTAGGAAGCATGAAATAAATATTGCATTATTAATGGTGCAATATAATACTTAAACACGACTGAAGTTCTAATAAATTAAATAAAATATCTCTATAAGTCTTAAACTTGACTCATTTCTCGCGCAGTACATTTAAAACTCCTTCACAACGGGAGGTTATTTGTGCTATTCAAAAAAAAATTACAACGGTGAAAGTATGATTTATCTTTAAAAATGGTCGAAAAACATAAAAACTACACGCTGTTAATTTTTGACGAGATCTAGGTGTTAGAAATTCCTCATTATTTAAGTAATTTCTCTCTGGAGTGCATACACGTACCATCTCCCTTGTAAAATAGCTGGTATTTTTTGGCAAATATCTCGGAAAGTAGTTCAGTGAGGAGCTGATATTTTGGTATCTTTGGAAGGGTGAGATATTTTTCATTAAAATAGGACTGAATTCATTGATTTCAAGGTGAAATGGTATTTCGCTCAAACTACCTTAAAAACCATTAAAATGCGCACTGAACGACTCACGATTACCGCTCCAGCCACCTTACTGGGACAAAACCTTTCAGGAGAATCAATGGGTTCAGAAAGTATTCCGACATAGCGACGATAATTTTGCCATCCATTTCCGTTTCGGATCGCTGTGCGCTCTCTCATGATGCCCCTATCGGAGAAATGCGTCATCAAATAACCACTCTCTTACAATGGAAGACACGCTAAGATGAGAGAAATTAGAGCAAGTGGATTCCTTCACCTATCTCGGAAGAACCATCACGTGGGAAGGAAGAAGTAAAACGGACATCAAGCGAAGAATATCCAAAGCCAATAATGCGTTCATGGTAAAAAGACAATAGCTATGTTAAAAAAAGATAGGACTAAAAACTGGGAATCAGCATATGAAAACATTCGCGTGGAGCGTGGCACTCTATGATTCGGGAGCATGGACCATTGGAAAAGCTGACCAGAGCAGACTGGAAGCCTTCGAAACCTTTTGATGGAAAAGAATGCTGAATATTCAATTGAGAGATAAAATATGAAATGAAGTATACAGAAGAGTAGAAAAGGAAATGATCCTAAGGAACGCGATACATATAAGAAGAAACATGGATTGGACACACCTTGAGAGACAATAATAATAATAATAATAACTTTTATTGAGAACCTGGGACTTTATGTCCCCTAAGTTCTAATGCAAATACACATACAAAAAAAGGATGATACGAAATTCAAAGAATTTTCCCACAGAGATAAGGCCGGGAGTGTGACAGCAATAGTACCAATATCTACATGAAACCTCTCACAGTAGGCCGTAAAAAAATAAGATCAAAAAAATCGCTGAAGTTACACCTAGGGTATATGATAGATACATGTAGACATCAATACATGAAATACATGGTAGATAAAAAAAACAAGCGAAAAATAATACAACATAAGACCAAAATTTATGATACATTCATCCCAAATTGATACTCTCGTCAATTTCTGTAACCTTATACAAAGTGTTCAAATGCAATGTAAACAATTTCAATGGTAAGAACAACACAGTACAATTTCGAAAAATTTCGACAAATATATTAACATATGGCCTTCAAAATAAGAAGAAAAAATACAAATGAAAAACAGACAATCTGGAAGTGTTTTTCCACACTAGATGAAAACTGGTTGCGTGAAAAGGAAGGGTAAATTTAAATACATATCATAACTGAAATTTAAATAGCTTAATTAGAGTTGAAAAGATGATCGAATAATTTAGATCGAACAGCCAATACTGAGAAGGAGTTATGCAAGATTGTAGTTCGGTGGGATGGAACGTACAGCGTATCTTGAGGGGCGCGTAAAGTTCTTTGTCGGACGGTTGCCGAGTAAGAGAAGAACCGTAATAAATATTCTGGCTGTTTATATTTGAGGACTTTGTATAAAAAGCAACCCAAGAAGTACTTTCTTCGGTTTTGCACGGTGCTTGAGTGCTTGTGATATATGATCATATTTAGGGATCATGTAAATGAATCGAATACAAGCGTTAAATGTTCGCTGTAATTTCAAGTTTAAGTCCCCTCGAACATTACAGTAAGTTACCCAGTAATCATCGAATATAGGTAATATTAGTAAATTGACAATGGATTTGAGAAGAACATAACTAGAGGAAAATTTGAGGGAAAAGTCCCCAAATGAAGAACAGGGATAAATTCATCGACCAAATTGAGATGAGAATACATAGGAAGAGATACCAGGAGGTAAGGGTACTAGCATTAGATAGGGAAGGATGGAGGGCTTCAGTCAACCAATCTTAGGGATTGAGCGACCTAAGAAGACAAAAGAAAAGGAATGATCCATTTTAAAATAAAGATCTTTACGAGACCAGTATTATAGTGAAAGGCTTTCATGAACGTGTTATAATTACGTCCATGACACGAAATGTACAGGGGAAACATCATCTCGATGGGTTCGACTGCATATGCTATACGTCATTGTCCTTGAAATGGAATAGTTTCGCTCTAAACCATGGGGATGATACACGACAACCAACACTTACGTTTTGGACGGATCACGGCCACAGAAGTATGACGCATCTGCTTTAGGTTGATAAAAGATAATGTGAGGGCTCTTCCGGATAAATACTCACGAGCGGATTAGACTATTGTGACAAAATATGATCACATTTCCAGTTTTATCTGGAAAATGCTAACGTCAGTATAATTAGATTCAAGGCGTATTTGACATTATAAACGTTTTTTCCCGAAAGATGCATTCTTACTTGACGAATATTCATTATGAATACAAGGGGCAGATGCGCCAATAAAGTAATCACCCATCACCGATATTATTTACTAAAAACTACATAACCCCGACGCAAACGAAGGAACATCTACCGCTACAATGTAGCAATGACGGATGACATTTATCATTCACAGTAAGAGGCAATTAAGTTGAATTATATCAGGCATGTCACGCGATAATACTGATTAGCCGGTTTCAATAAAATAAGAGGAAAAACGAATTAGGCAAGACCTATATTACAATGAAAGAGAAAAGGTTACAATTCAGGTCCAAAGTTCAGCGATTACCATAAACTCTGGGGGAGGCAACTACCTTCATCCCACCACACAAAAGCAATTAGTGTATCCTGGCCGGTGACATTTCTAATCATTAATTCAGAGGCATTTGAATGAAGGTAGTCACCATTCACAATCTTCCAAGCCGAAAATACTAATATATTTTAACAGGATACCAAACCATTTTATGGCAGGAAAAGTTCGGAGGAGGCCATACCCAAGGGTATTTTAAAGGTCGAACGTTTCATCCCTGCTGGCCATTACGAAGTTAATAATATGTCTTTTCAGCCAACGCTGTAGGAGCATACATAAAATAATGGGATGACAACACTGGTGAAAACTAACGTATCAAATATTTCACACTATTGCCATAGAAAATTGAGCTTAAACATTTTCTAGGCGCACTATTGGTAGAAAAATAAAATCTGTATCTCTCCTTAATACGAAATATGTCAAAACAATAGTCCGCCAATGCTTTCTAAAACATGAAATGGGCATCGACGATTATTCGCGATGTCAATTTAGTCGCGTTACAATTAGCCTAAAATGTGAACGTCGGCTCACTAACAATTGAGATTGTTAAGGAAGTAGATATTCAAATAGAAATTGAAATGGGATACATTTAAATGAAACTTTTTAGAGATTATAAATCTGCCGGAGTGACCAAATTTCAACCAATCCAGTGGAATAATCACATTTTCGAGGGAAATTAAATGGTCGCCACACGAAAGATTTCTTTTCCGTCCGCCGTTAAAACTCATGCTTCATCTTAAGGTAGTCCGAGCGAGATAGTTCCCTAGTCATAAAAGAGACCATATTCGAATAATACGTTTCAATTTCACCAGCTGTAGGACACATCAATTAAATATTTCATTATTAATGGTTCAATAATATAGTTTTATATGACAGAAATTGTAAGTAATTAAATGAAAATATCTAAATAAGTCTTTAACTTGACTCAATTTTTTCACGCGGTGCGATTGAAACTCATTCAAAACGGAAGGTATTTTGTGATACCCAAGAACCTACTGCGGTGACAATATGATTAATTTTCAAATACAGTTGAGAAAACATACAAACTACACCCTGATAGTTTTTTTTACGACATCTAAGTGTTAGAAATATCTCATTTTGTAAATAATGTCTCTCTGGAGTGCATGCATGTACCATTTCCCATGTAAAAGGGCTGGTGTTTTTGGGCAAATATCTCCGGAAGTAATGTGGTATGGGGTAGAATTTTTGGAGTCATTGGATAGGTGAGACATTTTTCTTTAAAACGAGACCAACTTCATTGATTGACTAAGTAAAATGATATTTCGCTCGGACTACCTTAAGAAGCTCTCGCGATCCTAGAAGGCGATGAGCGTAGTTTCGCAAACTTAACTGCAACTTTAATTGAGCATGCACGAGGAATAACTATTTTCTACAGCAGATAAAAATTATGTTTTGTAGACTCCCCTTTTGTACAAACATAATGGCAGTTCAATTAGCAGCTTATTTTACGACAGGTTAGAGCTTATAGCCCACTAAAGTATCCTTTTATCGGAAAAAGAACGTGCAGATATTCAGAAGCGACAAAACGTGGTATATCACTTTAAATAGGGCTTATGTAACACGTCAGAGCAACCGCAGGAGTCAGCGGCACGGCGCTGAGTTGGCATGTACGGGGCTAAGGGGCTTCGATCCCTTCTTTTGGAAGCATCGCAAGTGGCAAAAGGACACACAAGAGCAGCTTAGCCAGAAACTCAACCCAACGTATTCCACAAACACCCCTTAAACGTATTCTCGGAATCACGCAGACGCGAAAAATTGCTTTACTTAACGCAAATCGGAATATCATCATCTGGCGAAGAAAAAGATTACTATTATGCTTACGGGTCAAACGTATTCAGCACCGTAACACAAAAGCGAAGGACGCGCCACAACTCAAAATGGGATGATAAACCATACAGAGACTCACATAAATGCTTTCAATCGCAAAATATATTAGATTACATACTACATTATAGCCCTGTATTTTCTCGGAAAGGCAATAGTTCTTCAACCACAAAGAGGAAACGCGAGTTCGAGGAGCAGTTACGTATTTCGATGAAAAATTATAGTTGGGGAAATGCGTACCACCGATAGAAAGCTACTTATTTAGCGTGTCGCAGCGTTAACTTTAGCGTGTTACTTATGAATGCTGTGGACTGTAGCCTTCGGAATCTCTATTTGAAATCAGCGTTAGCGACCGAGTATCGATTATGAAAACACAACGTAGTCTACGCTAGCGAGTGACCTGCTTCCGCCCTTGAAACACAGAGTCACGTCAAAATAATGAATGCAATAGACAACAGAGGTTACTCTGGGTTTTCTTACAAAGACAAAATAGCATGGATATTCGTATTTAAGGGGATTTTCAGTTTTTTTATGGCAGTGTACTGATTGTGAACACGGGTGAAAAGACCATGTTCCTCTTTCACGAACAACAATCCTAATCTTATTTGAATTACTTCCAGGAGGTATGAATCACACCAAAAAGATGATTAACTATAAGCTCAGCTACTTTCGACACATTCCTCATTCTTGAAGAGGACACGCAGACAAGGGATCGATAACATACCATATAATCGATCCATGCCTTTCTCTTGTACACAGGGCACGACCAGACGACTGCGAAGTAAGTAAATAAGCAAGAACGGAGCTCAATCAGACTGGTCAACTTAAAAGAAAAGTCTTAGGCGTTAGATAATTAAAACACAAGACGGATGTCTTGACTTGACACACAAAATTTAAAGAATAGCAAAATAGTCCGCTGAGGCGAGCGCCCACTCCACCATTTGTAATATTTAGCGTGAATCGTAGATGAAAGAATACTTTTCCAGCAATGAAGTTATTTGACACATTAATGAAACTGCTCAACTAACCCAAACCTGATTCCTACTTTCCACCGAGAAAAGGCCTAAAAACGAGGCGAGTCTTTCCCCATTGTATAAGCGCCTTTAGATTTCTGATCATGAGTTCGCATCCAGAATACTTGAATTTGAAGAGAACTCTAAATTAGGAAGGAGTTCCACTATCGAAGGGCGACTTATAAATCCCACAAAAGAATGGGATTTTGATGATGCCCGATAATTTTATTCTAGGCACCGATAATTTTACCCTGAAACACGGACAGTACTTCACTAACTTCCTCTCGTTTAAGAAAATTGCAATTATGAGTCGTCGCTTCCGACCTTACTCTTAAATTAAATGACTAAATTAAATCAACGTCAAGAAAAATTACACAAAAGCCTATGAGAAATTTCAAAATCTTGGCCAAAGAAAAATTTCGGCAGGCTAAACCGCTTGACATATCTGATGTAGATAATCAATAATAACCACATGTTCCGGCTATTGGCGATCGACCTTGGGCTTGGAAGTGAAAGTCTGACCACTTAAACCTCCTTGTCTTGTAATATCGACACCACACTAATTGATGCCGCTGCATGCAACTTTCCAGCAACGTTCACGGGGAGTTTTACACAAAAACTAAGCGATCAGAGGCAGGTAGACGTCAATTCGTTCTCATCGCTAATATTAAAAATGTTACGTTTTGCACATACAGTTAGCACTGCATAAATACGATGATTTTAGACAAACGCGGATTAACGATATGAGAGTAGAGGATTCGGACAGATAAAAAAATACATCGAATACAATCTGGATCGGAATATCGCCGCATCAATGCAGAATCTCACTGGTGACGCAAAGAAATCGCCTAATCAAAAGATGAGGCATTGTAAAAAATAATAATAACTTTCTGAGCGGATCAATCAGGAATCTTACGAATTAAGGGCCCATCATCAGTATCTCCCCCGCTCTACCTGCACGAGTAAATAATGACGGGCCATTGATAACTTAAGCGGACTGAGTACATGCCTATCGATCGAGTGTCGTCCCTTATCAAACCCAAAGCGATCGAAGCTGAGTAGCCACTTTGTCTCATATCATAAAAACAATAACAGTATAAAGCGAAGTCGTATTAGTATAGAGAGACTTTCATTCTCAAGTGATAGACTCGTAGCCTAAGATTAAAGCCAATTGCACCAGTGGTTCGCACATCACCATATCATGAGATTGACTCTTGGTATTTGAATGAGGAGCGTATTACACCAAGATTTAATTAATGCGAAGTCAATTGACGTAAACATTTCTTATACAGCAGGAAGGGTGTCCAAGGGAAACCTATTCTCAAAATGCTTCACAGTTCAAAGTTAAACAAAAAATAAATTACGAAAAATAATCACAATCCCACAGAGACTTGGCGGACATAGTAATCCCACTAATTTGAGTTCATATTTATGTTTAGCCGCACTTAGGATCATCGAGCCGATTACTGACTCGTTCATTGAATACTTATCTCTATTAATATTTTATGATGCCCAGACAAATCGAAGTACTTACTCAGATAATCCTGCTACGATATACAATGATGCCAAGTCATCAGACATTAAAACCGCACACGAACATACCAGAGAGACCTTTTCGGACCATCAAATTTGTCGAGGCTTCCAAAGCATCCAATAATTTGCCAACTACACGAAGACTAAATAAGGTACGCATAAGGTAATCGACCTCAGCGGTTATTCCATCGTTTCGATTTTATCAGCCTTCTGAGACACCAGCGACCGGATATGATGCACTGGTCTCCCCTCTTTCCAGGGAACGCTCATTAAAGTATACCTCGTGCAACGCCCGTAATCGTTTTCCAGAAATACAATGATCTCGCAGTATGGAAGCAGCAGTACATCACAATTTTTTTTACACGAAATAAGACCACTAGACAATATTTTTACTTAGCAAGCTGCAAATAATTTTCACGATTCCAGCTAGCCAAATTAATTACGAAATCTTCAGATGTTCTCCATGAGTAAATTGGAGAGGTTTGATCCAATACACTTTGAAATCATCAACGGGTGCGTCAAATAAGGACATACTCTCGGCCGACACTTATAGCGGGCAAAATGAGACATCGCGTGGAATAATTAAGGGCTTAATACAGAGGCATTCCATATCATTACACTTTTAAATGAACGGCAAGATTTCCAGCGTAGCAGCAGCAAATGTCAATGACAAACATTGACATCATAGAATATCTGGATAAGTTTTAAGCGGACAGCACTGGACACTAGAATCAACATTTTAGTAAATCATGTATGGTAGATTTTAGCAAAATAAAAATAATATCAAACCTATTTGTAAGGAAAGATTAATACGGCATGAATAAGAAAGACCGTTACATTTCATGGAATAGGATCTATGAGAAATACTCGGAAATTTTAATTTTACAAAGAATAAATACTTTAATACAAATAATCTTGGGAGAGCGAAGATAGGAAGTGCAATTGGAGCCAACGGTGTAATCAAGGTTCAATATAAACTTTTTCCATTTGGGTAAGATAGAATGCGTGGAACTTATCTCCCTTCTCGATTTGATAACCTGCGAATTCTCGCTATCTGACATTGGGGTGTGGGCCACGATTCCTTGATATTTTCCCATTTTGCAACCTCTAACCGGGAATGCTGCCTCATTCATTGCGGGATCGTCAGCGATAAAGAGAGATACGCGCGAGAAGGCCTAAAATGTTTTCCTCAAAATTTGTTCCGAAATCAGCGGACCGAGGGAGGAGCACATTTCGTTTTCCGCGTCGTAAAATATGCAGCGCGAACTGGGTATTTCCTACGGATGTTGACTTGCTAAGAGACGAAGGCATTGACACGACGGCTTATCTACGGTGAGCTGGAAAGAGGATGGGACAGGGCTAAGATAACCCTAAGCCAAGGTGTTTTACTGTTGTTGTACAGACTACACTGAAGTTACCATAGTTTGTGATTAGAACAGATATTTCCCGGTCTTTCAACACACTGACATTTCTGCTGGGTAATTCTCTTATCGCTTCTTTCCAGTCCTTGTTCCCGGAAGAGAACTCAGATATGCGTCAGGGATCGTCTATGTTTTCCCGACGGAAACTGTTTCAGTTCTGAAGAGCTTGACTGGTTACATAGCCATTTAATTATCAGACAATAGTTACAAAAGCTAATAAACAGATTGAGACATTTATTCAATACAAATGCGCAAGATAAAAAAATACTGCATGCTGCATCCGGCCCAAGGGCTGGTATATATTTGACTTATACTACAAGCCTATTTTAGCTGAATAAAATTTGCCATTTAAATTTTTTAGAGGTACCACACATTGAACATGAAACATCACAAAAACAATACAACTGAATTGCCAACTCGATGGGTAATAAGACCCAATAAAACGACCTCAGTAATGCAAGAGGCCCAGACATGGCCGATTCCCGGGACAAGCTACATCTCCACGTGCCTTCATTAGGAAAAAACAATGAGATTAAATATCACTATGGGAAATCCGATGGCCAAAAAGTATGCTGGATGTCAATTATTATATTCTCCAAAGAATGATGAAATGAAATGAAAATTCGGTAGTTTCCGTATCACGAATCTTCCGTTAGTCGTCAATAACACAAGTGGCAGAAGATGAAGAATAGCCTTACGGAATACGATTGAAAAATACAATCTGATATTGAAATTAAAACGACAATAATCAACTGTGTCATTCATTAATAGGCAGGACTTGAATTGTTACCACTCAAGACCCTTAATTCTTCATAAGTAACCTAGGTATCACGACATATTAAGTTGGGAAATCCGACCAGAAGATATGGAACAAACAGGATAGCTAAAATTTGACAGCCACGTAAGCTAAATTATAGAATGACATAATTACGCAGGCAAGTGAATAATTTACATCACAAACGTCAACACCACTGGCTTCCTACTGTAATAAAAATAAACCTATCGATGACATTATCTCAGTTTAAACTGATGTTACAATATAAAACGTGTAATCCTAAAAAATAACATATTTCTTGGAGAAACTCTTTTAATTAAGGTATCCACGTCCCAAGAGGCATGTTCAGCCCGCGAAGAAACGAACTAGAAGTCTACTTAGGTCAGTCGCGCCAGATAGAGTAGGTAGTAGTGTTTTCGGCTAACCAATTACATAAGCCAGAGAAAATAAAATCCTTACAAGGTAAAAACTGTTCATTTCCTCTTCACATGACATATAGGTGGAAAAAACCT
Organism: Ceriagrion tenellum; assembly: GCA_963169105.1. Classification (NCBI taxonomy): domain Eukaryota; kingdom Metazoa; phylum Arthropoda; class Insecta; order Odonata; family Coenagrionidae; genus Ceriagrion; species Ceriagrion tenellum. The sequence goes on from OY720632.1 coordinate 64,566,064, forward strand.
AGCAAATTCCGACAAGAGTCCATAGTACGAGAGAAAATTTAATTTGCTAAAAAAGGCAAAATCCGAATATTATTGAACTGATATGTCAGGAAGAGTGATTAAAATATTTGCACACAGAACATGATACCTATTCTTTATATGCTGAGTAATATTCAGGCACCGATTGTTTATCTCAATTTATTACATGCCATGTTTTTCACACATTTTGCTAGGTCATTAAATAATCCAATATTATCGCACTCCCTCGTACTTTAAAAAAATGGAGATTAAAGTTAAGCAAAATGACCTTTTTTATAATGATTTGTTTGGCTGACAGGTGATTACAGCGAGCAGATTAGGACTGTAGTCATAATCTGAGTACAAAAGACTTGGCGGAGTGAGGTACATGAAAGCTGATTCTGAACGCAGTGAGGATTTTGAAAGTCGCTTCAACACCAATCCGGTGTCTGACGCACACTATTATGAGCTATAAAAAGCCCAGTTCCCTAAGACATAATTTTAAACGCTCTTATATATTCTGCTGCGAGGAGCATGAAGCTGAGCGCGTTGGCTTCAGTGTTGTCGCCGCGTCTGCCTCACAAGCCCGTAAAGCAAAAAAGCGAACTCACCATCACTTGTGCGGCACTCCTCGCATGCGGACATGCGAAGCAAGCCTGGGGAGACACCGCACGAATCACTAAGAGATTTTTAAGGCGTGCTTGTTGGTCGCTCGGTGGAATCTAAATAGAAAAAAGACAACCCCCGACAACACTTCCTTCCCCGGCTTCCTCCCGTCCCCCTAACTCATGCTCTTTTAATCGAAACAACGTGCTGTCCACGAAATCGTAAGAGACGTATGGAGGCCTGGAGGATTTCAAGTTGACTAACCACTTCGCTTCGTTTTAATGATAAGCATCTTATTCCCTCTTTAAACCGCGGATACTTGATATTACCCCCCTTCATCTTCCACACTAACCCATAATGCTTCCCTCCCCCAATCTTTAAAAAAAAATGTATACCATAATTTTTCGCCCCCTTTCTCTGCCCCGCTGTTGTCTTCCGTTAGCCTCCTTTCTTCCCCTTCCAGATCCAGAACTTCCACATCTGTTATCCTCTGCTTATCCTTTCCATCCTACTCCATACTCACAAAATCCAAAATTCTCCAGGGCACGCTAATCTTTCTTCCGCAGTGACCAAGTTTCTGAATCGTACATCACTACCAAAGTCCATGTTGGGGTTTACATTAATATTCCCTTAATGGATAGAGCGTAAAATTAATTTATTTAAAATTAATACAATTCTATTCGCGGAGTCAAAAAAATATCTTCCGATAGTTTAACTTTAGCTTAAACGAGCAACAAAGACGCGAATAACTACGACGCAGTCACGATGGATACCATGAACGTGACGTTCCACGGGCACACCTCTGACGACTTGATCGGCCCAGGGTTGCGAAGAGAACACAAAACAATTCAAAACCTATAAAATGACCGTGAAAATGATGTGCCACCAGCCGGGTCAGACGAACATCACCGCACACCCATTAGCATTCAAAGGGTCGATGAGATTCACTCCCAAGCCTTCCGATAAAGATTACGTAACATCACCGATCACGCATGGATCTCTGAGAAGAGGGGAAGCGCACATACAACGCTGGGGAACATTCTGCGAGAAAGGGGAAATGTGCCCAGGCAGGTAAGGCGAGTCATTTTTTCCGCACAATGTCACGAGGGGAGATTTAAGGGGAGCGGGAGACGGCAACGACGGGACTTCTGAGATGCGAGCGAATTATCGTCGCCTCGTGGCTCGAAGCTTTAAGGCGAGGGCCCCAGGTTTCCCGAAGGAAATACCCTTTTCCACGACGGAAGAACTACTGGGGGAAACGGCGTTCGAAACGCACAGGAGTAACCTACAACTTATCACCCTCTTACATTAAGATATAAAAAAACAAAAACCATAAAAAAGAATTGTGTAAGCAAAGGGAAATGTTGCGCTATGTAAGTGATGAAGATTAAACTATTGGCGATAACTACTAATGTTGAAATAATACGGAAATATAGGGAGCCAAGACGCTAAATCGCAACTGTGTTACGTAACCAGTAGAGAAAACTTACTGAACATATTATGAGACGCAAGGGCCTCTTGAAAACAGTGACACAAGGATAAATTAATAGCAAGAACTTCCGAAGTTTGTAAAGGATGGGGTCAAATGAGATATGTTAAAATATGGAACTAAGTGTAGCATAGCCTATCTCGGTCTGAGTTGCTACGGATTAAAGCTACAGATTCGTCTGTGATGGAACACTTTATCGGGAGTCTGATCATTGCATTCATGAATGAACAATCAACAGGCACAACTAAGAAATATGGGTTTCTTTCCGAATACCCTAGGCGAATATTAGGAGAAGATACGTTTTAATTAAGGTATTTTGAGGTTTTGGCTCCACTTCAAGATAAATCATGAGGGAAGGGCCTCCGGAGAAAAATTTCCGATGCCATCGACTACGTCCTCGGGATAAATAATTACGGAATGAAACCAGAAGGGCAGAGTGAATGACTGGGTAGGAATCGCATTGCCACCACATTCCTCGAGAAAGTGAGGCGTTAAAAAAAAAAAAAAAACGCGTACGGAACCTGATTGACGATCTTGCTAATTCCTCCAGCTGGAGGACAGATAGCCGGGAAGTATGTAATTACGCTTTCCGAAACGTATCATTCCAAAAAAATCAGAATATGCTATTAAAATGAAATTTTCCAAGAGATGTAACAGTCTCTCAGTGGATTTCCAATGGCTGGAGGACAATAACCGACTTTCCTTCAACGCCATGTTAGACGAATCAAAGACCAAGTGGAAGCTGATCGCCAGTTAGCAAGAACAACGCCAGATCAACTGGCGATTCGCTTTAAAAATGTAGCATTTGTCTGACGAGTTTCTAAACATTTATTTTGGTATCCATTTTCATTTATTTGCACACAACATAGAGAATCAGTTCAGGTCTATTTTTCATTTACATTCAAAATGTCTTAGCCGAAAAGTATTCCTTCACATAACAAAGCATGACTTCCCCATCTTTCATTTTTTTACATCTTCGAAATGAAGTTTATACATTTAATGGCCAACTAATAGATAAAGTAGATAAAGATATGTAGGAGGAAATACTCGCAAAAGAATACATAGGTGACAGAAATAAACTGAAAGATGAAGATAATATTCGAGGTAACCAGGCAAATATAAGTAAATTAGGAACAAATAGCCAACCAGACGAGTAAATGCAATGTGGAATCCGAGTTTTTTCAATAAACCGACACACATCAAAATACTCTGGCATAACTAGCGACGAAGCAATATGAAAAATATAAGCAAAGCAACACCACATTAAGCACTGAGCGACGGGTCATGAGCATACTAAACTACCTGAATGCATTAAACTGACGGCATTACCATATCATACAAGCGAGTTTTGAACCAGTAAGCAACTTAATCTCTGCATCGTCAGCCTTTTATGCTTTCAGCTCTTTAATGCCCAGCCCCTTTCGTGTCTCATGATATTGCTTACAGTCCACGGAAACATTTACATGTTCCGTCACTAAGATTTAGGCAAAAGCTTCAGTCACTCGCACGCAACTCGTGTTCCATATTGAACAAAATTTAGGGTAGATCTAAATCCTGTCATCTCCGTTGCACGTCAGCATAGTAGAATGAAAAGCCAGTATAGCATAGGTACACCAAGAGGCGATACGATAAATATTCGACGCATCTTGTGCGGCTTTGTAAATTGGGCCATAAAAAATCGAGTCATTTCCAAATATATCTGCGCCTACGAGCTAGAAGGGATTACTGTTGAGCTAGTCCTTATCAGGCTGCAGTGAAAGCGCCATGTGTCAATATTATTTAAAGATACGAACTGCGCAGAAACCTTCGGTAGAAGGTTCCCCGGGGTGCATACTGACTGAACGTAACGAACGAAAAATTGCACGTAAAAATACAGGAGTGACAGAAACTTGGCCGAAAAGACTCAAAGAATTGCATTACACTCAAGACCAACGTGAAAGACAAGCTAAGGGGAATCTTCGTTGGTCTCATAGGGTTTTTCCGCATCCCCAAATACAGCCATGTTCTTCACTTAATTCCGTAGACATCTACGTTTTTTGGCCTATTGCAGTCGGATCGCCCACAGTCCCATGCTTTTACCAAGAAGAAAGAAGCCCTTTACCTGAAACAGTCGTGAGTGCGCAGCAGTACATCATGTGAATAACAGTACGAGAATTTCAATGTTAATACAATCATATATGTAAACATTCATACGGTTAGAGAATTCATACCAGCCTGTCACCTTTTTAATTCAAGGAGATGTACCCCATAAAATTGTGACAGTTTGCTCAAGACTCCCGACCTTGCAGATCGTTGAGTAAGAAAAGAAGACTTAGGAATGCAATGATGCATAAATTAAAGTTAATGGGCTAGGCATCGGCGCCGCGTAGGCGCTAAAAATGCAATGTACGAGAGCAAACTATTTCTACCAGGCCAGCCCGTCTCCACTGACACGGGATCTCTAGGTACTTGGATTAACTCAAAATGGTCCTCGTCGTAGTCCCCTCACGAACTCCTGACCAAGGCCATGGGTATGGTTGCGTAAAGATACAGTCGATAGTTTCCCTGCCCACCGACAAAAGCAATGGCAGCTAGAGATCAACAAATAAAGATAGAACTCGTCCCATTCAACATCACTCCTCCATTCATTTCAAATTTTTACATAATCACGACTTGAGTGCGCGTGTTACATTTTCAAGACGCATGTCTTGCGGCACATATTAAAACGTCGCTAAATAATATGTTTTTAAATTTATTAAGTAAAAACTCATTACGAATCATAAACTGACGTGCTAGTTCTATTCATCGAGCTCACGACGTATTCACTTTGAATTACGTAGTACGTGCATACAAGGCATAGGACCCAGTGTGAGAGGCTACCTCAATAGTGGGGCGGATAACAGAATTTCTCGGCAGGCGAGCTTCGTGTACAGTGTGCAGGTTTTCGTGTGCAGTGTACTTTGTCGGGACCAGGAAGAATCACCAGCCGAATTATTCCGTGTCACCATCGTGGGGCAGGCCAAAACTTGCGCAACGTTTCCTATTCGCTGGATGCGTTCCTCTCCCAAGAATTCCACGAGAAGTGCACATGAGGCATCGAAAATCATTGACGATCGTCCGGTAACAAGAAAATGGTTAGAAAAACATTCTTCTTCTTAAGGATGTACCATTGCAGGAAACGATCATCCGGTACAGGAGAGTATAGGTTAAATTGTTTCATTCATGTTCTCATGAGAGACCACTTAACGGCTAACAACAGAGGACTATACAAGATCACGTGGAATAAAATAAGACTTCTTAAAACACTGTCACAGGCATCCAGCAAGCCAGTACTAATGAAAGGTGGTCCTTGGGGTCAATAAGTTACTGCCACAAAAAATAGCACCACCGATGCAAAAAAAAGAAAAAAAAAGGACTCCTAGTGGGATGAGATGTCATTCTACGCATCGCAAGCTGGAATTTTTTAAATTGCGTAGAAACTGATAAACCGGTAAACAATATCGGACAGCATGTAAACAAAAGATAAGACTATTGCGATAGAATTTACGATCCACCGTAATAGCCAGGTTGACAAACTACATAAAACACCAAAAATTAAAAAAAGTGATCGAAGGCTCGGGAAAGTCAACGAGAAAGAAATAATAGCATTTTAGTTTCTCATGCATCGTAACTTCATGTAATAAAACGGTGCTTTCGCGAGACGGTAGAATGATTTATGACGGCTAGAAGTTGATAATACCTTCGATAAAATGGGAAATAACGAGAGAAAATGTATACGTCGAAATAACTCGGACGACAGGCATTATCGACGTACTCAACAGATTCTTGGGTTTCTCGATGGAATTCGAAACAATCTCCTGACTGATTGCAGGGTGGCATACGAATAGATGTTTTTGATTTCAGGTTCTACCCAGGTTTCCAAGAGGAAAAGAATACTTTTTCAAGGACGAAATACCTGTTTTCCAGCAGTAATTGCCGTTCAAGGTCTTACGGGGTTATTTGGTTCTTCTTGCCAATTTTAAGCCTATTGATAATATTAGACAACTAGAATTAAGTTTTTGATGCGATGACTCAAAAAGTATTAGCGTGAACAGAATATCAATATTTACCAACGGCATTTCAACATGATTTTGGGGATGCTTCACAGAAAACACTATAAATAATCAGAGATAATTTACGTACCACCTGGCCTGAAAAATATTGTCTTTTAAATTCAATTACTTTATTGCCATTCAACCTCGCCTTCGAAGAGTATCGGAGGCCGGATAATTGATCGTGGTTCTCCATAACCAGTGCGGTGGCGTTTTCCTTATTTTTCGAGTCCACTCCTGAGAGCGAAAACGTGATCATCATTCTTCAAAGTTTGTCAAGAGATTCGAATTACTAGAATTAATGGGTGAAGGGCGTTCTCAGGACAGTAACAACGAGTATTGTCCTTCTAGAGCACTTTATGTTTTTGGAAAAGGAAAAAACAACGCGAATCATGAACCTAGATTTAAAAGGATATGGCCAAACCACAGGTGAAATTTCCCAACCGCCTCCGTAGCCGACATTTCATCAGTCTCTTATCTGTTTCCGTGCTATAAAGAGCGTTACACTAAAGGAAGCTTAAAGAAATATTTTGTCGCTCTACGAAAATTAATTCGTCGGCTAGAGTAATTAGCACCCCCTAGTGTTTCACTGGTACACTTTAACTGCCAAGGATAGGGTCCATAAAGGATTAATCACACTCAATTCTTTCTCTTGACCATTTAAAGATAGAGCGCCGCTAATTGGATTAATGACGAGAGGAGATTTATAATAATTTGATAGGAAGGTTTTATCATTCGTTGCAGAACAGCTCCGCCACGAAAACTCACCGGAAAACCAACTGCTAAATTCGGCTGACGAGTTTTAATTGGAACTAAACGTTTAGTAACACGCTTAAGCGGCAACAACATATGTGATAATCAGGTGCAATATTCCTCTTCTGAAAGCAATAAGAATCATGGATACCCGCAAAATATTCATGAGCATTAGAAAAAACTAAAACGGACGATACACTTTACTGTTTTCCACATCAACCTATGACTGAGTAACAAAATAACCTAAGACAAGGCCAAAATAGGTAAAACCTTAATGCTGTAATTATTCTTTAAAGCCAATCATTTGGCGAACTGTAATAATAAAAATGAGGTGCTTCGTATTAATGACACAACTGTGATGGTTTCCTAATGCATTACGTCATTCCCCGGAGGTGGGGTTGAGAGGGAATAGCACATTCGAAACTAACCGGAAATGAGGCTAATTACTGATGCTACGAAAAACAAGACAGGGCAGACATAGGGACAAACGACATTCTTGGCTGACAAAACTAGGCCTTGCAATTAAAGATTGTATCATACTGTATACCCTGTTTAATTTTCTATCGTTTAAACCCATCTCTTTTTTAACTATAATAAACAACAGATTACATGAAGAGAGAAATAAAAATGGTTCTAACATTTTTAAGAGCTCGTTTGCACGACATGAGAAAACGCAGCTCTATGATTTACCAGCGTTGCGAAAAATCCCAAGGACGTGATTACATTTGTGAAAACCAAAGATACAAAGCTAGCGCGGATTATTCGGCATAATTTCACCACAATGGTAGGCCAATCTTTGACACTAGTGGATGAAGTATTTCCAATTACCTGAAACTTCATCGACAAAGAAATGAGAAAAATAGTAAAAGACGTGATGGACATAAATGTGAGAGAGGATGGCCTAGATCGGCATAAAGAGAGCAGATAAAGTGGGATTGAGAACCAGGAATTTCACCAACGGAGGCTCAGTATCGCATCCTGGTTACATACCCAAATGGTACTCCTAATTAGCCATTAGAACGCTCATTCCACTCGTTTTCCTCAACTTCGATAAGCATATACTAATCATTCTTTCGGAAAAACGATTTTCTCAGCTCCGCTATTCTGGCTTCAACAAATTAATCGTTTCTTTTATGAAACTGAGAAGCCAAAACAAAATCTAAAAAAAACGAGACAGTTCGAAATAAACAATATCGAAGATGGCACATACGATAACTACATTTTTAGCATCATTTTATACCATGATATACACAACGATGCCTAAATATAATACAAAATAAGTTGATATTGTCTTTATTTCTTCCGGATAACTCTTATCTCGCTCGGTTGGTGGCAAAACACTCTGGCTCATGCTATGCGAAGACAAATATGCGCCGTAGGAGGATTTATTTGAATAGGAATTTCAAGAAGCGGATATTTTTCACCATTAATGCATAATTCATACATAGCAGATGGTAGTTACCGTATGGCGTGTCATTTTCAAAGGACAGTCACAATTTCTACAACAGTTTTCCTTCTCGACTTAAACACGCAGTGAAAACGGGACAAAGCGAAAAATGGAGAAATGTACGGAACCGACGACCAACAACTAAACTCGGAAGAATCATTCTCAAAATCTAAAACTACTGATTATTGCTTTCGAGGACTGCTATTACGATTTGATTACATATCAATAAATTTAACCACTGAAACTGAAGAAAAAGTCTGTTCATTAAAGACACTATTCACTCAAAGAGAGCTTCGAAGGAGAACCCTAACAAGAAACGAACCAGAAACCCCAAGCCCTGGAAAACGAAATCGAGAAGGAACCAAGCAAAACCCGGGGGTTCGATAATGGCCTTCGATCGAAACTCACACACGTGGTTACGTAATTGCCGTGGTTACGTAACGTCTTTCCAGAGACACTCGTTACGTAACTTTGTGAATTACGAGACCCTTGCCAGACGAACGATAATTCGAGAGCGTGAAAAGGGTAACGCACGAGACGCCCACGAGACTCGAGTTACGCTTATATCAGTGAGACCTCTCACCGCACACGTTTTCCGCTCCCTTCACCGGAAAAACACGAGCAAAATCCGAAGCGCGTTCAATGACGTGCGAATTAGATCCAAATCACTGCTAACAATAGAAGTCCTTAAATAAAAGTGATGTGATCTCTACGAAATAATCTCATCCGCAAAAAAATGCACCATGTTCTGTTATCTTAACTCTAGAACTCCAGTCGCACATGCGCAATAATACAATTTCCCCCCGAGCAACAACCATTATTCCTTATGTAATATTATTACGTATAATTATATTATTAGAAACCAAAGCGTTCCAGGGAGACAAGTAAGAGGAAGAAGACGATTTAAAATTCCAAGGTGTAGAACTAATATGTATCAGTTGTCCACAATAAATTATGGCCTAAGAATATAGAATGGTATTCCTGACAATATTATAAAATCAAACAATGTATGTAAATTTAAATCGGAAATGTTATCTTTCTTGTATAAAAAATATTATTGTAGCGCAGTGTGAATTTCATTGTACACTTCATTTTTTGTTAATTTCTATAAAAAACTCTCTCTCATCCTTACTAATTGTTTATATATTTTATTAGCTGGCACTATAGTAATTGTAAATATTATTGTATTAATGCTTAATGTATGCTTATTGAATGTTCATATTTGTAAACTGTAGTGTCCTGAAAAAATACTATTTTTGCCACAGAGTTTTTCAGTTAAACTGTGCTTTGTTCCAAAGGATATGTAGTCCTTGAACAATAAATATTATTATTATTATTCCTAAATAAATACTTTTTAAGCGCGTTCAATGACGCAAACCTCATTTTCAACAGTAAGAACTAGTGACATGAAATAAAAATTTGGTGCCGCACAGAATTAATGAACATGAGATTTTCTGAGTCAGATATCCCTACCAATCAGCTGGAAGAATATTTAAATGAAACGAATCTTTACGTATATATAATGCCTTAAAAGCCGTTACAGGGTTAAAGGTAATAGTATGGAGGGGGGGGGGGGAGGGGAGCTGGGATAATTGCGAAGTTACGGGGGTTAGTCGCGGGGGAGAATTCGTAAAGACGTGTTAATAAGACCCAAATAAAATAATGAATGATTGATGCCCGACGTTATAATACAACCAAATGTAACCCTTTAATTTCCGTACTCCGACCATAGTTGGAATCATCTCAACTCTTTTGTAAATGCCTTCCGCACAGAATTCGGTTCAAAGATAGATCACAAGAAAATAAAAAAATACTTCAAGTAAAATGTAATGTAAAATCCATGATTTAGTGTAAATAAGCAAAAATTCTCCATCAGCATTTAATATTCGGGATTAATAAGAAATAAGTTACGAAAGATTCGAGTAATTTTGTAACACTTCCCGGATATAATGGAATGTAATTGACTCGTTAACTTGTTAATAGTGTGATGTGCTTATAACGAATAAGGATTTGCTATGTATATTTGCTATACGATGGTGACCGCGAATCATGCGAAGAAAAATTTATAAAACATTGCATTAGTTGGGGAGGGTAACTTTTCTTCGTGAGCTCATTACCATTAATGTATTTAGGGGCGAGAACAATTCTTCTTCTCCAGTTAACATTTGACTATCTACTCAATGATCAATTTTATTACGAGAAGCGGCGGGTAAGCGGGTGAGAAGCTTAGCGCGAAAACCGAGCCGAGTTCCAAATGTATAAGGGGCATTTTCGGCGACGGATGACACATGAGATACAGAATATCTCATTCACTTTTGAATATTTCGATTGTTTCTTTAATGGAGAAAAGTTTTTACCCACTCTCGCCCCGACGATATTGCGAAAGTATTTTCTTCATTCGAAGTTCTAAGATTGTGCAATCCGCCCGTATTCTAAATAGTCAGCCATACCCGTATTCACTCTTACGACTCTATCGGCTTCAAGGTAGAATGGATTCCTTACACCAGAAATGCTTTACTGCGCAGTTTTGTTTTCATGATTAGCTTGAAACCACTCTTGGGAGACTAAGCACACATTGAGTAGCATGCATGAGCTAATGTTTACTCTGCCAGTTACACCTCCATAAACAACCGAGCAATCAATTAATAACAAAGGTGCTCGCTACTTGCGAACTGGAGTCATGGAAGTAAACAAGAGGGCATGGAGGATCTGCAGAGGAGGTTCCAAATATTTCATCGCACACGAAGGAAATTAAAGGAAGAACCATTGCAGTATTTCCCTTGGGTTCAAGCACAAAATTTCTGAAGGGACTCGGATGCTTAAAATGGCGTAAGACGTCACACAGGCTTATATAATATCTTTGAAAGATTGGTACGATACATAACTTATCAATGGAAAAATCTAGACCGTAGTCCATATCATTTATCGTTCCGTGAACGATACGCTTGAACGTTAAAACGCTTGAACCTTGCTGATAATTTTCCATTGTCTCTTTCCCTAATATTATCTAATAAATACCGAGAAGGGAGGATTTACTATGAGTGCAAGGTGATGTAACAGATGAAAGACTTCGGGTGGAGGAGGTAACTCCTGCTCCGGTCTGGCCTAAAATCGAGTAAATTTTACTGAATACCTACGCAAATAATTACGAGCGTTTATTTTTCTACGGAAAAATATAATAGCACAGAGCACAATTAAGGAATCGAATCCATCAATACCTCAGCAATCGAAGAAATATAAAGAAATCGAAGAAAGCAGTTGATCAGGCAAAGGAACATATTAAGTTGCGAGGAAAACAATCGAGTCCACACCACTATTTTTATTAGAATTTTAGCGTAGCCTTCAAGTCGGCGATACTTTTACGTTTCTATTTCTGCGGTTGTCTTAAATTCCAGTTAATCGTTCATTTATTTACTCCTCCGCTGTTAAAAAGGTCACCGTTCTGGTAAGACTCGAACCATCAATTCCCATCAACAACAAAAAAAAAGATTGCGGAAGATAAAAGAAACCTACAGATTCCGAAAAAACTGGGATCATACCTCTAACCGTCGGTCCTAAAACAATGCCATAAAATCTATGACAAACACAAATTTCAACGGTTGTGATTGGACAGGACAACATACATCAGGCCGTATTTCTGACACTCAAGAATTCAACAGCATAGGAAAATAACTATCAATGCCCAGGAATTTGATTCCACTGTTGTCACACAGAATAATCATACCAATACCTGGATAGGCAAAACCACGAAAAAGTACGAAAACAATAAAGCTCAGGAATCCCATACACGCAATGAATTAGAAATCGTAAATCCCCATCTGCGATCATGTAAGTACTTTTTAACTCCCGGAAATGGTTTTCGTTTTATTCTTTCTTAAAAGGTCACAAAATAAGCACGAGGCGAAAGAAATTTGTACACAAACATTGGATCATAACAACTAGCACTGCCACGTGTACACTACGGTGATGTAACCGAATAAGCCAAGATGGAAAACAAGATGACCAATAATTCTATTAAGTATCATCAACATTCTGTTTAATAACATTACCTGCGTCACAACCCACCACAAAAAATATACATACGGCATTCAGCCTTTCAAAGGTGATTTATCATGCCATTAAAACAAAAAGGTCACACGAGGCAAAGCGTGATAGAAAGAGTGGATGTTTCCTGGCATAAACACACGAGAAAATATAAAACTGCTCCCTATCTGCAGTGCATCCGTGTAGTGGCCACAGCTAAGTGGTCATCTTACACCTTGTGTACGCTATCCCTCTCGAGTTCCTTTGGTTCCGAAGCTTACTTTTTCACAAATAAATCTCATCAACTTGATCATCTCCAGGCTTACAGTAATAGCTACATCAAGTTCTTCATACATAACCTAAAAATGAGTATAGGCATTTATTGGCTTCTTTTCTCCGACCCATCACAGACCGTCCGAATCTCCATTCGCCATCCTCACTTGTTCTGTGTCTTAGCCACGAATAAGTGTCGAAAAATAAATCTATTCCTTCAGTCTACAACTCTGGTGGGACACACTAATAGTAATTTCGTCATTCAGCTACGTGTGTCTTCTTCCAAAGCCACAAAGCAAACAAAAGCACGCTGATGATATTGCAGAATCCTTTGTACATTTACAATTCTCATTGCAGCTACACTTTTAGAACATCATCTAATTCAACAATCACGGAACACGTTTTGTCATCCTGACTGCTTTCGGCCTACGCCTGGAATCAGGGCGAGCGTGCGCGGTTCTGATTTTAGCTTATGTTGTGATGAGTGTTGCATGCCTGGTGTGGAATCACCCCGTGCTACAAACCCTAATGGCGGCTTGCGCGGAATTTCTCTGAGGTAGATGAACATGCAATTATTCGCTTTCTTTCTCAACGAATATTCCGTGCACTCTGCCAACTCTGCTCGGAAATCTACATAGCTCCAAAATTTTCCCGTTTTACAGCTGTTCCGTATATCACGCTCGGCTTAAACTTTCTTCGCCTTGCTTGCTGGCCAAACCCCAACCTCAATTTCTGGTCAGAAATAAAGAAAAGGAAACCTTGCAACATTTCCTATTCGCGATTCAATTAGAGTACGCGCTAAACTAGAAGTCTCATTCGCCCTTACTTCTTACAATAGTAATACCACAACGCACAGGATATCTTCATCTGCATTAAAAACCTTTTCACTTCTTTCAAAGCACTTACCATCCTTATAAATAAGACATGCATTCTTACATCGCAGCTCAATAGCAAGAGGCTAGAATCAATTCACACCCACTCAATTATCATTGGAACCGTATTTTTCTCCACACTCTAAGACACACCGATTTCTATGGCAAACACAGGAATAACACTTTTGTGACATCACATCGCTCTTTTCAATACATTCCATCCACTACATCAACGTCTCACAAAATATACCAATTAATAGTTCTGTACATTATTCCACGATACATTTTCACTCATTCCCACTACGTGGCAAATTGAGAAACAAGCACCCAGGCGCGAATCAACAAATCAGCTACACTACCCGTCTACTGACCTACTTCAAAGCCACCATTATGGTCTCTAATCGATCGCGGGAAAAACTACATTCCAAACCTGTCTGTTCGACAGTCTAATTCCCTAATTTAATTCTCATAATCTCATCTACCGTGGTAAGTTAAGGATTGTAGGATATTAATTAAACCGTCAGAAAATAAATTTGTTTTGAACTTACAAAAATATTACGTCTAATTGTTAATCGACGGTCTGAAAGCAATTTGCATCCCAGTTGTTGCATGAAGTCAGCAACACAAAAGAATCTATCATAACGGCATTTTACTTATCCAGCCGATTTTCTCTGCACGCGTTCTAATTTTGTTTTGAAGTAGAAGTGTCATAGTGATTCCAAATACTGGCAGCGTGTTCCAAGTGGGGTCTAACAAGGGAGAGGTAGCGGATCTCTAGGACTTCATCGTCGCACTTCCCAATCACTCGAATAAAAAATCCCAATTTACGATTAGTTTGTGCAGTTGTTCCCCGGATGTTGGCCCCACGAGAGATCATTTGTTAGTTCAACTGGTTCAACCCCGAGTTATTTAATAGATTCTACCGCCTCTGATTGGGTATACTATATGTAATAGTTGAATTGAGAAGAGTTATTTATTTTCCAGAAGTTCATTGCGACACATTTTTTCAAATTTAATTCTAGCTGTCACGCATGGCACTGCGTTTTAATTGCCTTAAGGTTCTTCTTTTGAGCTCCCTTATCATTATTGCTACCGATTTCTCTGTATGCTAAGAAGTCGGGCAGAAATAGTCGAAGCTATCCGTCCACTACTCAGTCAACATCGTAAATATTGAAAAGGAACACAAGTGGACCTATGACACTCCCTTGTGACACCCGAAGTGAGTTGAACCTCATCGAGATGGCGCTGTCTAATACAACCCCCCGAAGGCGATCGCTTAGGAGATCTATAACCCAGGATATTACATCGTCGCTTGATTTTTTCTCTAAGTAATGACTTCATTTTTGAAAACAGTTATCATACCTATTGTTTCAACAGCCATTCTCCGAGTCCCCAAATTTTACATATCTTGTCCGCGCTTTCCTGAAGATAAATTCTAACACATAATCCATTTTCCACGAATCCCTTCTTTTTCCTGAAATAGAGCTACATTCCGCACTCTCACTCCGCATTTAAACCCAAGGCAATATGTCACACGTATCAATTAAATAGCCAAAGTATAACCCGCAACTGAAATCGCCACCCGGAAAACTGCCACTAGAAAGCGTAATCCTGAAAATTTTTGTACTCTCCCATCTCTTTCAATCTGCTGTTTATTTTCTTCTCGAAAGCATGTCCCACGCAGTTTTTACACCGCGGAGATTTACTATTAAAACCTTTCCCTACAAAACCAGAAAAGCTTTCTTCATGCATTGACATCTTGCTCCAAAACACTCTCATATATCATTCCAAGCTCTTTCCCTCCGCAAAACATCGCGTTTCCAATCCCCATAACCACGGGCGTACCAAACTAAACGTCGAGGGGAAGGAGACGGGCGGAACACGCCCACAAAATAATCCCTTAAGCCTCTGGCAATAAAATATTTTATATGTTCCCTTTTCGACCTTTTTCACAAGGACAAAAGAGAGGGGTATCGTGTACGTAAGGTAGTTGAGAGCATTGACTTTGCGTCCAAAAGACCCTGAGTCGAGTCCCGGAAGAGGCGAAGGTATTTCTAAGGACTAGGAGTAGGACACCGTCCTTTTGATAGGACGTTAAGCAAGGGAACCCCTTAGATCCATTCAATAATAAAAGGCTTATTTGAAGCCGAATTTCTCTCCACCCATCCTACATTACCAAATGATCTTTCAATTAACAATTTAAATGTTCTCAATGGCGCAAATGAACTCAGATGTCCCCCAAATAAGTAAACAACCAACATGAGCGAAATGACGCATCAATTTCAGCACAACTTTTCCCAAGAAAACGAGACATTCAGCCGAGCTTAGCCACAAAAAGACCCTTTTTTCTTTCTCTTTTTTTTGCTCCTTTCTTATACTTCCAGTGGGATACGTATTTTTCGCGAATTTTATTTCCTAAAGCAGGGATAAATGATTAACATAACAGAAAATCGCTCATAAAATGTGTCCCGCTAGTATTAGAAGAGTTAAGAAGCAATGGAAACACTCGCTCATCCCTTACAACGATAAAGCTATATGCATCTTCCATCAATTGCCATTTTCACCTATGCCTGTGACGATGCTGACATCTGTCGTTAATCGTTCTATAATATTCAGGGAAGAAGGTGAGGAAAGACTGGAGAGAAGTAGTTTTTTTTAACCTTTCTTGCATTAGTTTCACTCATAAAGACATAAACTTGACGTAAACACCTCGATCACAGTCAAACCCTCTCTTAAGCATCCACAGAATTCTTAGCAGTCCTTAATGTTGAAACTTTCTTTATCCTTATTCTCCTTTTAGCGTACCAATTTCTCCAATACAATTGTTATTCCTTCTTCACCAACATTATCATTTGGCGATATAATATAAAGGTGCCTCTTACAAATCACGCGAACGGGTGCTAGGACCTACACATAATTAATGAAAATAGCATTGGAAATATTTCTTTTAAATCCCACCAGGAATTCGTCTTCAACTATGACGGCTAGTTGGTGTGACTGGCCTACACACCGGACCGACACTTGGGATATCCCGGTCGACCAATGGTTTTGCACGGCAAATTTCATCATTTCGATCATTTTTGTCCAATAACGTAGGTAACTTTATCACGTACGTAGGTACGATCACACCGAAGACCGTGCGACCGCTACTTCAAGAAACTATGCCGACATCAATGTGTTGAGTAGGAGGATTATGCGAAAACAGGCAATCTACAGGAGGAAGCAACTACTAGATAATTTGCGAATATTACTGCCCATTTCCAAAAATATGCATGAAGAGAGGAGCGGCGAGAGAAATATAACTCTCTACAAAGGAATTGGTTCCAGGCTTGGCTTTGTGGAAGTAATTCATATTAACTTAAATAAAACTTTGTATACTCCACTATAGTTTTAATAACACGACCTGAAGATGACACGAAGTGTCGAAACCCGGGTCGTGTTATTAAAACTATAGTGGAGTATACAAAGTTTTATTTAAGTTAATATAACTCTCTAACTAACTAATTAGAAATGGAAAAAAGTGGCGCTGGAGAAGTAAGTTTCAGAAACTACCTCCGGATGATGGAATTTATACTAAGGTGAGGTTCTAATTCGCGAGATGGCAATTCAAGGATTTTTATCCAAGTGGAGGCGGATATTTTCTAATGAAGCTTCGCAAAACTTAGAGATGTTTGAAGGAAATTACGTCATTGTCTGGGACAACCTCGATTTCCTCATCCGTCGAAACAACCTTTGGCCAGAACATTGAGCGAGCGTACCTCAACAGGAACCGAGACATAAAAAGATTCGCTTCCATTACGTTGGAAGAAATTTAGGCTCTGTATCCTAAATGTTAGGCAGTCCGCCCCACGCTTCTTCGGATTACATTACTCGACGTTTGTTTGTCACCGGGCACGGCACATTGCATTATCATACATATTATACGCCGTTTTATAATATACAAAGATGTGCAACGCAAGCCAGAGAGTAATGAGAAAGATCTGCTAAGGAAATCTTTCCATAGAGGTGAGTAGCACTAGTAGATAAAGAGAAAACAGATCTTCCAATAGCCGCCTATATACATCTATATGCTACCCTGTAAGCTGCTGCAGAGGCATGTGATGATGCAAGGGGGTATTAGTATACCAGCCATAAGAAGGGGAGGGAATAGAGAAAAGGAAGGGGATAAAACAGAGGGGTGAATGGCATCTCAATCAGGGTCACCCTGTTTTTCTGTCATAGTCGCTCTTAGTTCGAGTATAGAAAGTATTTTTGTGCCTATTGATTTGGCAGTATACCCCCTAATTTTGTCGCTTCTATCAGTTCCAGAGATACAGCACAGGATCAAAATAGAATCCTCCATGTTTTATTGAGACTCACCAGATCTGAATTTTTCAAGTAATATCAGCATAGTGTGTAGCCAATTTAAATCATGGGATGCATTTTTTACTAAGTAATGTCTAGAAATGATATATAAAGTGAATATTAAAATAAGATCACAAATCAGACCCTTCCAAGATTGTTCCCCATAAGTCCATCATGATAATAGAGTTATTTAAAGCAAAAAAATATTATATAGGTTTCAGTATTTGATTTTTATGCAGGGTGAGATTTATTTCTTTCACGGCTATGTTAAAGGAATTTAAAAGAACTATAATGGAATCTTCAGAATACCATTAAAAACACAAAATTGTTAACTATAGTGTATAGCTCAAAGGTATCTAGTTTCAATTAAAATCTCAACTACCCCAAGAGTAGTAATCATAAAGAACAAAACAATTAGTGGTTTAATGAATGACTACTGTGCAAGTAAATGGATGAAATGGGAAATGGTAAAGTATTTATTTCTAATATCAGGGGAATATATCTGCTAAAGAACTATTACAATAAGAATCATAAAGGATGGGAAATATTAATCATAGTTCAAAGTTCAGTGAGCACACACTGTATCAATGCTAAAAAGAACACAACATTGGGATACACATCAAACTCCAAAATTAACCAGAAACTGTAAACTTTGAAATCTTAAAATGATGAAGTATGCATACTCACAGACGTTGTCTGTATGATTTTCTAACTGAACCTTATTGAAAACACTTGCTGGAGGAGATGGCATAGCACTTAACTGGGGATGATTGATTTAACTAAAGAACTTATTACCAGATACTTGACTCACTACCATAATAATAAATCATACACTCACACAAGCCACTTAGCAGTGAATGTATAAAACTCCAGTTGGACAGAAGGCGAACAGAAGAGGACAGGCAGAACATTAAACGCACAACACAATACTGTTGAGAAGATGGAATGATGGCATATTCCAACTGAAAAAAATTTTGACTGGACCAGGAATGGAACCATGGACTATCTGATTTTGTGCCAGAGACACAGTTCACTACATGTCTACAAAAAATATTTTGTACTTGATTTATTTATGATGGGTTTGTGTAAGTCGAATTGTGAAAAGTTATTCATCTTGATTCCATTGATAAATGCATTACAATTTATATGCACATGTATGAAAATACTAGTCGAATTATATCAACTGCTGACATTTTTCACATCAGCAAGGCCGATTGATTAGCCCACCAACAGTAAGAGTGCTCAGCATGAGTGCATTAATAACTAATGTATAATATGAAGTAAAAAAAATATTCGTCTACAGCTACCAAAATTACATTTAATCAGTAAGAACATTAATTCACAAGTGTTGGTAAACCACCAATTAAATCTAAAATTAAACAAGTGCCCACCTGAGTAGTGAATATCCCATCTACAAGAATTTAATTTATGAATCTTACAGACTGAAGCTTACATTACAATGAAGTCAACCTGCCATATAAACTTGAACAATTATGGTTTTTGGATAAGCAACAATAGGTAACATAGTCAATGACAGTCAGTTCAGAAAATTCTTGCATTTCTATGAGTGCCCCACCTCTATCACCATTTATTATCTTCCACACACGTTAGGTTCACTATATATTCTTTTATTACAAGATAGTGTTCCTTGCCTTATCGAGTATTGGGGAGAAATGTACAACCCCAAATATTGAAAAACTTAAGAAAAACTGACCCTAGTGAGCTAATTTTCTTAGGCATTATTAACAGTGCCAATTACTTTCATGACAAGAATTAAAAGAAGTATTGTAAACATTACTTCAGCATTACACTTGCGTATAGGCAGAAAGATGGAATAAGACTCCCAAAAGAGTCTCAGTAATGATGATGATAGCCTTACATGGCCTTACTCCTTGTAACGATGAACTTTTGGATTAAAGAAAAAAGCTTGGATACGAAAATTAGCTAGGAATAATACATGATACCTGCTCGATGAATGAGGAAGTAAAACTCTCGTTCTTGAATTCAAAAGACCAAAATGATTTTTCACTTAACGAATGAAGATTACTCGCAATATGACATCAGAAATGACGCTGCTCAATGGCTGCAGCACGCATTATTGCCCCAAATAGAACATCGTGATTAAAAATATTTGGGATTGGAGAAAAAGGCAGCCACCCTTGCGCATGTATCAATGCGATACAATACAAAAATACCGATCTCATTGGGATTGATTGGGAGGATATATCTACCTGGTATTTAGAAGAATATAAATAGTACAAAGATACATTAACCAGCCGCCGGTCCATACCAGTTCAATTTATACAATCACTAAATAATAGGGCGAAGAAAGACGGTCATGAGGATGGTACAGCCTCAGAAAATGCCAGGAAAATCTTCAAGTGTTACATTCGCTTGGCTGACTTTGAAATGCGCATTAGGTACTTACTTGACATCTTTCCCAAAATGAGAGAAGTCGGAAAGATTTACGATGGCACAATTGGTGAACATCAACTCATCGGTAGGGCACTTGGCCGCTTTCATAGTCTAGAAAGAAATGAAATTAAAACGTCAAGTCTCACGTCCGGAATTCGCCATTAATTACGCTAATGCACGCGAATTCCAAACACAAGCGGAAAATCTTCTCGAAAATCAGTTTTAAATACTACATACTTACCATAGCCGCCATTTCTGTGTGATTATGTCGAATTCTGGGCGTTAATTAATGTAATAATACTTCCTATTGACCGCAGTGCAGATCTACCATCTTCGAAAGGATAACAAGTGAATAATGAATGGCGCCGCGCAGGTCTGTGGACAGCGCCAACGCATAGTTAAATCGGTTAAATCAGTTAAATATTTCTTAATTTCTCTGAACAAAAAAGGGGGATTAGACCTAACAGCAAGGACTGAAAAATGATTTCACAATGAAATTATTTTCTGAAATGATTGCACTACTGTTTCTTTTTCTACTATCGCGATGTCTATTAACTTCGATGATGTTCCAAATGTATAAAATTTCGAAGAGACACAATATATTATTTATTTTTGTTTAAGGAATTAGATAGATGGTAATAAAAAGCTTGATTGAAAAAAATGATTTCCATGCAATACGCACAATGTATTCATCTCTTAGGAGAAGAGGTCAGTGATCGTGATCGATACAATAGTTGACTTGAAATTTGCCAGATGTCGGGTTGGTTGCTTTCCCCGCTCTCCTGATTCTCCTCCTCCTATAAAAAGAATTTCCTGCTAAGGTGCGTCACTTCGGTGGGGACCTCGCTCAAAGCACGCTGCACGGAGTGGTAGGAGAATTTTAATCGGTGTTGGGTAGGTTAAGTGCTCTGTCAGCCAAACTTTCGGTTCTGTAAACAATGTTGTGCGCTTAAATCCATTCAACTGTAAATATTTTGACACTCCCACTATTTTGCTGATTTGGTCAGGTAAAATGTCTTGCCATCTGTCACCCTTTAGCAGAGCGTGACACGTATTCATTCTTCCGCTCACCGAATACTTATTTCTAAAACCATCAGTCGTTCAACACCTAGCGATCTACGTGAAGCTGGTCTCTCGGTGATAGAAGGTAGCGGTTATAGCGTTTTTTTCGTGTAACATTATTACGTAAGGACGTATCGGCTGGATGTTAATGGGATTATCGTTATTTATTTTGTTAAAAAAGTGCGGGGTACTATTTAAAATTTTTCGTTCTTCATTCATATGTATTTGAAACTTAAATAAATCCCGGGTGTCCACATGGTGCACTTGTCACCTTTCGCCGACTTGGTAATTGATATTACTCGCTATATTTAGTTAACGATTTTGGCAATGGTTTTCAATAGTGTAACGTGGGATTCAAGGTTTTTGTCCGCAGCAATGGTTCATCAGTAATTTCCGAATGTTAATCCTCTGTTCTGGCAAGCACCGGTAAAATTATAAAGGGCCTTTGGAACTGGATTTCTGCTAGAGTACGCTAGAAGTTCACATTCCTCCCAGTAGATGGTCTCATGCCAAGAATTTCGGTCGTCTGTTATTTGTTGAGCTGCGGGCGCCGCGGATTGTAAATACTTGTTAATACATTTCTTACATCGCCATCGATGTACTCGGAGGCCTCTCATTATATTTGTGAAAAGTTAAATTCTGGAGGAATTTGTGTCCTTCACATACTAATGCTGATGATGATAATGTTGACTGAAACCTGGTGGTTGCGAATATTTCTTGCTTTCCAAGTATAGTCAAGACTTATCTTTGTTTAGGCTGTGGTATAGTCTACCGATATGTATTATGCATTAGAGGTGTGCAATTCTCCAAATGTGAGTTTATCTCTCGAAGTCAAAGGATAATTCTCTTAGATTTTTAAGCCGTTGAAAAATATGTTGATACAGTATTTCTTTAGTCATATGGCACGAAATGGCATGCTAGTTGGAGGTGTCAATGAAACTCGTCTTCTCCGAAGGTTTCGGAACGGATACAATGGCAGAAGGTTATCTACCCATTAGTCCTGGATATGCCACAAAGGCGATACATGCTGGACAAAAACCAGAGCAATGGGCATCGAATGCAGTTGTCCCTCCTATATCACTCAGCACCACATTCAAGCAGGTAGCACCAGGAAAGCACAAGGTAACGTGTACCATTTGAGGTTCAACGAATTTTCCTTAATGTGTGTAATTATTGTGATGTTTTGATGTACTTTGAATATCGTTTCCTTCATATGTTAAGGGGATTTTAAAACCTGTTTTACATAAGCTAAATGGCCTCGTGAAGGGGTATTATTAGTTAAGTTTGTTTCCGTGCGTGCAGCTATGGTACTTCAAGTAAAGTTTATCATCTCTGAATGACCTAATGGACCAAATACTACGTAATTCGTCTCTGTCTCTTAAGTTTCACTCTTATATTATTAAGTATTCACTGTGCATTCATAGGTCACTATGATCTTAACCTTATTCGGAAACGTTTCATTGTAGTCGAGCAGATCATATTGGTATTGATTGTGCGTTTCTCAATTTCTCACTATTGTCAGGGAATCTTGAGACTTTGGCATTCGCCTTTGTAAAATAAACTAACTTCCTTGTTCTGGGGCTATTTCGGCCCATTGTGGGAACTGTTGGGGTCTGTGCTTTGGGAGGATGTACCATGCAATTTAGCAGTTAATGATTTCAATGAAAGCATGTGTTGCATCATCTGTAGTCTATGTGGAATGCTTAAAGAATTGTATGGCTTTAATCGAATACCCTAATTGTAATATAAAACACATAAATGTGGCGAAGGTTATTTGACTCTTTTTGATCTAGCTTTGGGTATTTGGATAAATGTTTGCCTGATGGGATCCATGGTAAAAAAGTTTTCGATGGAA
Organism: Ceriagrion tenellum; assembly: GCA_963169105.1. Taxonomy (NCBI): domain Eukaryota; kingdom Metazoa; phylum Arthropoda; class Insecta; order Odonata; family Coenagrionidae; genus Ceriagrion; species Ceriagrion tenellum. Next base: position 64,589,270 of record OY720632.1, read on the forward strand.
ACAATAATTATGGAAATACGAACAAAACAGGTGCATAAAGAAAATGCACAGTTTCAGGTTTAAAAAGAGGAAGAAGTGATGGCTGTAGGAGGAGGGAGACGAGAGGGAAAAATGTGTGGATCCTGTCTGGCAAACATTTTCTGGGATGATTTACCAGACTTTGTTATGCATTTTTGAGTAAAATGTAATTTTCATATGATTGTTTTCATTTGTGACTCAAATGGCTTGGATTTTAAAGGGAAGTTCTTAGGCATTGAATATACAGCAAGCATTGAGGAGGAGGTTTACGCTAGATAAAATCAAATCAGTTCCTGTCAATTTAAATCATCCTCTCTACTTGGGGCTTATGTGTTTGGTGACCATGGTTGGCCTGCACTGCATGGACGTTTGTTACTCCAACCTGCTTGCATTTATTGATGTAATATTATATTAATTTTGGTCATGATAAAACTCAATTCAATTTGTTGTGTTCAACTAATATCAATATTTGATAAATTTGTATTTTGAATATAGATCACATATTGATGCTCTACACTGTTTTCAAGTGAAAACATTGCATAAGAATTAAGTTCAGCTTCAGAATTAGTAGTGAAAATAAATTACCTACTTAAAAGGTAAATTATAATTACTTAGCATTATTGCATCATCATTTCATCATCTCTTGCTCAATGCTATCTCTGTACTGTGTTCAGTGATTCTAGTATTTGAATTACTGTGATTAATTGATCTCTCTTTTATAGGGGTTTGAATACTCACGTAGTGGAAATCCTACAAGAAATGTCCTTGAAGACTGCATAGCGGCCTTGGATGGAGCTAAACATGGTAAGTAACTACCATTATTTATTTTAAATGATTGTCAGCACCACGAAAATATAATATGTTATTATTTGAAAGGAGCTTGCAATTGAAGTTCCCATGATAAATTATTCAATTCAAATTATGATTATTGATTCATAATTATTTCCTCATTTTCAGACTCAATTCTGTAATTTGTTTTTATGATGTAGTTAATCCATTTTGTGTTTCCTTCCCCTATGGCCTTAGTTAATATTTAATGGGAAAACATTAGAAGAATTGCCACCCATTGATAACCAGTGGTGAGAAAAATATGAACAATCTGCAGTGCATGAACAATATTTTGACAAATTATCTTTAACCCTTAAAGAGTAGAAATGTTGGGAGTATGCTTTGGTGGACGGGTGACTCATAATGTGTCATCACCCTCTGGTGATAAATGCCCTTCAGAGTTATTCTACCCACAGAAACAGCTTAGGGAAAATGACTCCCTGCAGAAATGGTGGACTTCAAATGTCCCTATCAATCATTCATAATACTGTCAAATTTTGTTCTTACATAATGTACGTGACTTTTCACGGTAGTTGAGACCATACTTGAAAACCATTGTTTGTTAAGTTGGCTTATATTTGCACATTGATTATTCTCCCATAGCAATGGTGTATTCAACTGGATTAGGTGCTCTTGTGGCATTGGTGAATCATTTTAAATCTGGGGATCATGTAATATCTGTGGATGATGTGTATGGGGGCACTGGAAGATATTTGACAGAGGTAGGGGGAAAGTTTGGAGTTGAGACAACATATGTGGATGCTTCTGATGTTGAGAAATTCAAAGCTGCCATTCGGCCAAACACCAAGGTACTGAGCTATCATGTATAAATTAGTGAACTATTGAGTCAGACGAAGGTTGACATTAAGGTAAATGTTGGTTGTCTCAAAAGTTTCAAGCTATGTTCTTCATTTCAGTTAGTCTGGTTAGAAACTCCGACAAATCCAACATTGAAAGTTGTGGATATTAAAAAGATCGCTGAAATTGCTCACAAGCATAAGGATATAATTGTGGTAGTGGACAACACATTCCTCACATCATACTTTCAGGTTAGATTAACAATTAAAATGACTAACTAAAAGCCAACTTTTGAAATTTTATGGAGAGTGATTAAAGTATTTATGGCTATGATTATATGTGTAATGTGCATTCAAAAAAACATTCTTTCACAATTTTAGAGGCCCCTTGAACTTGGTGCTGACGTTGTTATGTACTCTCTTACAAAGTATATGAATGGACATTCGGATGTGGTGATGGGTGCTCTTTGCACCAATCGGGATGATCTTCATGACAGTTTGAGATGGTTGCAAAATGGTATGTATACTTTTGTATAATGTCTCTTGGATCTATATTTTGTGTGTACGGTTGTTTAAAATCTTTTTATCTTGCAGCTCTTGGAATTGTGCCTTCTCCTTTTGACTGTTATCTGGTAAATCGAGGATTAAAAACCTTGCCGCTTCGCATGAAACAGCACATGCAAAACAGTTTAAAGGTTGCTCACTTTTTGGAATCCCACCCATTAGTGGATAAGGTGATTCATCCAGGTAGGTTTCTGCTTAATCTTCAAAAAAATTCTCTTAAAGCTATTTGGAAATTTTTTAGTTCTTTGCAAGTGGAAATAATCTTTTGATGATGACATTTAAGAGGGTGATTCTCCATAGTTTCTTTTTTTTAATCCTTGTACCTAAATTTTTGTCCTTGGGTTAATGAATGGTGTCATTCTTTTAAATGGGTGCCTTGAGGCTCTTCATTTGCAGCTTTGAAAATATTTCTCATTGCTCAATTTCATCAATCAAGTGTATCACACTGTTCTCCAACCCATCCAATCCAGATGTAGATTTGTTTATAAATGCTCTCATTTTCACCATTTTTTGAGAGCGATGGAAATGAATTTCCCTTGCCTGCTCTACATGTTGGTGTGTTGCCAAACACATTGGGCCTAAATAAATAATTACCAAAGCTCATTTGAATGTGTCATATGAGGAGTACTTCTATGCCTTAAAAACAAACTCTGAAATGTGATGTATTCACATGGTGTTAATTTTTGACAGGACTTACTAGTCATCCTCAGTATGAGATTAATCGCAAGCAGAGTAGTGGTTGCAGTGGGATGTTATCTTTCTACATGGGTAGCAAAGATGGCCGGCGTGCTACCTTGGCAGAATCCTCCAAATTTTTGCAGAGCCTCAAAGTATTTTCCCTGGCAGAGAGTCTTGGAGGATATGAAAGTCTGGCTGAACTGCCGTAAGTTTCTCTTTTAGCTCATCCGAGATAGTGGTTTTTGTGTCTCATGAATCCTTGCACAAATGATAATTAATGAAGGTAAAATATTTATATGCTCTGGGGTAGAGTATTGATGTGCAAATGATATCAAATATGAATTCTTGCTTGATGAAGTGCACTTTAATTTTTCATGTGAGACAGGTGGGAATCACAAATTTTAAATGCAAACTAATTCCAGATTAATCAAACAATTCCTTCCATTTCTTGTACTAAAGATAAGTCAAGCTCTCGTATATATTTGCTCTTTAAAATATAGCATAAAATTCCTTGTTAAATGCTCGTGTGTTGATGTCAATAATTTCAAAAAATTAGTATTGTTGAAATTAATTCTAAGGAGCTGAATATAAATACCTTAATTTATTTACTTTGTTAACATGGACCAGTTAACATGTATAATTGGATATGACTGTCGCTATTTTAAATTCCCTAATTTTCAATGCTGACATTTTAACTTTTGGCTATTCACAGCCTTTGAGCAGTTCAATTCTCACTCCTAAATCCTTGCATAGTTATGTGATATGAATGTCTTTTACTATTTTGGCATGTAATGTAATGTTGTGCTGCACGAAGGTAAACAATTGATTTGGAAAGCGTCTGCCATTTTGTATTATAATGAATGCAAATGTTACATTGGCCAAGTTAATATTATGTTGTTGTAATTTCAGTACATGTTTCACAAGGAGAACTATGCTACACGAAGGGCATTCAATTTTAGAGTCCACTAAAAAAATTGGTTCAGAAATAAGTGAGAGTTATGTAGAGGTGATGCAGTCTTACAACCTCATTACAAAATACCCACATTACTCGTATGGGTCTTTGTGTATTAGCGAGGGTTCACTGTATCATTTTTTAGGTTATAGCTCACTGCAGTGTTTTCAAGTATGATGGGTGATAGAGGATAATGATGTTATCGTAGCTCTTCTTATCTTACAGGAGTGTTATGACCCATGTTTCCGTTCCTCCAGAAAGGAGGGCACAGTTGGGAATTGATGATTCTTTGATCAGAGTGTCTGTTGGACTAGAAGATGCTGATGACCTCTGCAATGATCTTGATCGTGCCTTAAAAGCTGCCTTTGAATGAAACTTGAAATTGTTACAAGATACATTATGAAAACATTGCGTTGAATGGTGAGTATTTTTTTGAAGCACCATGTATTAGGATTGTAAAGGTGAGCTTCCTACCAGCATATGTGTAACATTGTTGTGAAGGCTTCCGTGGTTTTCTTATGCATTGGAATTTTTCGGGTTCTCCTCATGTCACTTTATGTTCGTGGATGACCATTTCGCTGGTTGGTATCATCAGGTTAGGACCTGCTGATGCTGACTGGAATGCTGGCAAAACAGTCGTCCACAGAAATGCTGCAACGCTGGTAGAATGCAAAAATTTCCTATACATGTGTAAAATTGCTAGTAATTAGTGTTTTCCATTAGGTTACTGGTTTAAAATACATGTAAAGTGCAACCTCTGTTCTAAGTATTCACTGTTGCCTCTACTCTGGGCAAGCCAAATCATGATAGTCTAAAATCTTTTTACTTTGATATGAAAATGTAGGTAAACTTTTCTTGGCTATTTTTACTGAGAAGTATGCATTCCATCCATTCGATAGATTATGGTTGTTAGTTGGTTAGGGTCTCAAAAATATGCATTGGTATCTTTCCCATTATTTAATCAGTGAAGTGTTCTTCTGTATTATGCATTATTAGTTATACTCTTGATAAATGTCTTAGAAATGTGACTTTGAATATTTGATGAGTTTTCATTCATGGTTATTATGGTGTAGTGACTGAGAAGAAAAATTAATTATGCATTGTCAGCTAGTGCATGTGTGATTAAATTACATTTGATGAATAGTTTCTTTTTTTCTTTAATTTTTATGACAAAGTGATCATCTTTAGGTTGACCCTTATGCTTTGATAAATGTGTTCACCTTTTAATTTATAATGCTCTGTTTTATTTATCAATTCTTGGATGTATAGTGTGTTAGCAAGGACTAGTGATTACCAAAAAGTGATATTTGCCAGTTCAAGAGAAACTTCCTTGGAGGGTTATGTGTTCATATGTATGGTCACTATAGTGATCTTGCCTAAATCGTGCACTACAGGAGTATTTTGCCATTCTAGTTCTTTTAAATCTATTGGAAATTTTCCTTTACCAATTAACTTGATTTGGCGGTCTACCTTATACTCCTGATGAGCAATTGAGCATCAGTATTCAGGTCCTGGTCAAGCTGAACACTTTTCACTCATGGGTGATTTTCCTTGCACCAGTGCAAGTGACTGCTTGCATTATTTTTTGCAATTTTCTTTTTGCATTTGCAATTTTCTAATTATTCATTGAACTTCACAGTGAAAGTGAAAATTCAGGTTCTTATATTTGGTCATATATAAATTAATGAAAATGCTAATTATCTAAATGTCTTTAGTTTGGAGAAGTTATTTTTTGTTTTTTTTCCAAATGAAAGATTTGCTACTGCTGTGAACTCTGTTTCCTAACTGCATTTTAATTGTCAAAAATATTGACCCTGCTTCTTTAATGTCTGCAGAAAAGAGAATGGCCCAATATTGAGCAAAACTTTCTCATGCTTGTGGTTCTGGTGTTTCATGATTTAGTTAAGTTTTCATTGTTTTCTAGAGTATCAACTCCTATAAAATTAATACTAAAGCTGCTCTTGGCTTTTTTTTTCAGGCACTGCCACAGAAAGAGAAAGAGCTTGCAGGCAAGCTACTTGTGTATTGCCAACAGAACATATTCCATATGTTTAAGATATTTATGCATATGTACTTAACATTGTTGATAAGATCATGTTCTGTCAATTGAGCAGCATTGAATGCATTTGTGAAAAAAGTGAAAGTGCATCTATCACAACTGATTATGTCATGACTGAATTATTTAGTGTGAATTTGCAATTTAATTTTTTATGAAGATGAAACACCTGAAGGAATATAGAACACACATTAAAAAAATATTTGAAAGGTTTTTTAGTGTTTTTATTGCTTTAAACATGAATTATATTAGTATTTTGTTATGGTTCGACGTGTGTGCAGTCACATCTGATTTATTTCTTTCCTGGTTTTTATTAGTGTACCTTACTGAATCTTCAGTCTTTTGCTACACAGTCAAATATTTCAGTATAGAAGAATTATTTCATATTTATTTATCAACGGGCCAAGGCCCAGTTACAAAGCAATGTCTTTATAAAATGGAGGTATCATATCAAAGATAACCAAGTACATTTTGTAAAAATTATGAAACCTCAAAATAGCAATAAAATACAAATACAGAATAATCACGCAATAGGAGGACAAGAAGTAATTATTGATTAATAATCACACATTTAAATAAATACTAGCAAATTAAGTAAATTATTATTATCAGGGAGCATCCTATCCGGTATCCCTCTCAGGAACTTTATAACAGAAGGCAAAGAAGCAAAAATAGGTCCAAGTTATGACATGAGTTTCCATCACGCATCATTTGTTCAAGTGGGGAAAAGTAATTATAATTACTTGAATGATAACTAGTATCAAAAGGAGTGTCATATGTTATGGAATGAGATAGAACATTTATGTGAATTTCACTTAGTAAGGCAGGGGAGTCAACCAGGTTATTTAACAGCTTATATAGAAAAATAATATTAGAACACTGCCTTTGCTTTTACATGGACGGAAGATTAAATATAGGTAAGACACCAGAATAGCTATAGTCTTTATCAAATAATCCAAACTTTTTAGAAACCATACGAACAAACTTGCATTGGACGGACTCAATGGTATTGCTATGAGAAACGTAGTAAGGTGACCATACTACAGAACAGTACTCACAAATAGGTCTAACTAGAGAGGTGTACAGCACTTTGTAAATTTCAAAACTCTTAAAGTTTTTTCCAAATCTTGAAATAAGGCCAAGAGCTCTAAACGATTTCGCTTGAATATAGTTGAAATGTTGCAGAAAGTTAAGCTTGGAATCAAATATTACTCCTAAGTCTTTTACGTGGGTTTGTTGTGATAGAATATTTCCTTTGAGTTTGTAATGAAATTGATATGGCATTTTTTTCTTATGAAAAGAGACAGTATAGCACTTTTTAATATTTAGATTCAGATAGTTCAGACTACACCATGTTTCAAGCCTTTGTAGACAGTTTTGTAAAGATACAGAGTCAGCTTCAGAATGAATGATTTGAAAAATCTTCAGGTCATCTGCATAGAGTAAAAAAGGAACTGGATCAAGGACATCCTTGATATCATTTATAAATATATTGAATAGCATAGGGCCCAAATGGGAGCCTTGATTATGGTACACATGGTATTAGTTTTCTTTCCTGATGATACGAACAAGAGTATTGACTGTTACTGAGGTGATAACTCTCAAACCTAAGATTGGGCAGTATATATTTGAAATAAAGGGGAAGGTCATTTAAACAATAGTTGCTAATAGGTAGAAGGGCATCATAGAAAGTGATTACTTGGCTTTTGTTGGTCACTATGTTAAAAGTACACAGTTTTTTGGTTATTGCAAGTGACTATTTCTGCTAGACCACCATAACTTGTCTGTTTTGGCGTGATTGTTGACTGGGTTACATTACTAGTGGGGGTCATAGGCTGCTTGTGGGACCAGGTTAGGTATGCAAAGTTTTAGTAAGTCGTGACAACCTACCACTTGGAAGGGGAAATGAAAATAGAATGGACGCACCACTAAGTTTTTTTGTAATGGGTTTGCCTGTTACATTATTGCACCTACCTGGTCTTCGAGGGGGAGAAGTATGAGAGAGGAGAAGAGTTAGGAGAAGAATTTCATTGCACACCTAAAGTGCTTCACCTCTGTTAATGACTTTTGATCCTGATCCACCTCTGAATTTTGCTGATATTTCCTTTTGCAGATATTCATTCAGTGCTACAATGGAAAGGAAAAAAAAAGTCACTGGATCTGACAGAGAAATTTGAAATCATTCAGAAATGTGAAATAAATGCTAATAAAATGGAAATTAGGTTTTAAAGAACAATGAGAAAACTGCAACAGTCTTACAACGTGGAAATTCTGTGGGGAATCGTAAGAAACTGAGATGTTACTTTGGAATCAGTGCTATTTGTATGGTTCACCTAGCCACAAAGCATGGGAGTTACCATCAGCAGCTACAAACGGAAAAGTGGTCACCAACAGTGTCGACAAAGCCAATATCTTAAACCACAACTTCAAAAGTGTATTCACTAAGGATGACACAATTCACAATTTAGACATTCCTGACTTTAATGAGCCGATGGCTGACATAACATGATGGAATAATTAAACAACTGCGTTGATTTGAAAGGAACAAGTCCCCAGGTCCAGAAGGAATACCTGCACTCGTGCAGAGGGAGTTAGTGCCACAGATTGCACCATTCTTAGAAAGAATATTTAACAAATCATTATCCGAGGGCAAGGTGCCCCAAGACTGGAAAACAGCCAACGTCACTCCAATATTCAAAAAACAAAATAAAAGTGACCCAGGAAATTACCGGCCAATATCTCCAACATCACTTTTAGGCAAGATCCTCGAACACATTGTCGTTAGTAATATTATGACATTCCTGGATAATCTTAACTTCTTACATGGCAGTCAGCATGGCTTCCGTAAAGGCAGGTCTGGCGAAACAGCTTGCGCTCTTCATGATATCCTAAAATCAGGTGAATCAATTAAGCAAGTTGATGCAATATTCCTCGACTTCAAGAAGGCATTCGGCGAGGTTCCTCACAAAAAACGCATATACATAAATTGCAGTCATGCAGAGTTAATAGAAAAATAATGAATTGGATAAGTGACTTTCTCAGTGATCCAAAACAACAAGTAGTTATTGATGGTTTTAGCTCTGATATGGTCGAAGTCACATCCGGTGTTCCTCGGGGAAGTGTGATCAACCCTATTTTATTCATTATGTATATTAATGACCAAGTTCTAGTGTTAGCAGTAAATAATATTATTTGCAGATGATACAGTTATCTACAGTGAAATGAACGAAGACGCGGACTTTGAAGCTCTGTCATAGGACCTCATTAATGGTGCCAGGAATGGGGGTTAGTATTAAATATCAGCAAATGCACCACAGTCCACTTCCTGCGAAAGTCATCACAAAAATGCCAGACTATACTGTGGGTGGAGTCAACATAAAATCTTCAGATACAGTAAAATATCTTGGAATTACCTTAATATCTGATATATCGTGGGCATTACACATACAAAACATATGTGGCACAGCATTAAAGAAACTAGGTTTTGTTAAACATATAATAGGAAGGTCCTTGAATGAAAAAGTCAAAGAGAGATGCTACTTTGCTCTGGTTAGGCCACACCTCGAATACGCCACGAGCATTTGGGATCCTGGTGAATTTAACCAAAAAAATTACTATAATAAAAAAAAAGCAGCACATTTCGTTAAAAACTGCTACGAGCGTACATGTTGTGTCTCAAAACCTTTAGAGGGATTAAAGTGGGAGCCCCTAGAGACTCGGAGGCTGTACTCTAGGCTTAGGTTTCCTGATAAATTCAGAAATGATATTTTTCAGAGCAACATAGAGAATATTATCATGACTCCTCACTACATCTCTAAGTCTGACAGACGCGATAAAATAAGAGAGATACACCTCCGAACAGATAGGTACAAGAACTCGTTCTTCCCGCAAAAAATAAGCGATCACAATAAAAATTAAGCTCACTAAATACACTCCTATAATTCATGTCACCATTTCATCTCCAAAAAACTTACACCTCAACATGGCTGGTGACCTAAAACCTTCTGCCACACACCCATGTGGTGGCTCGTGGGTTATTATGTATATGTAATGATGAAAGCAGAAGAGTGTGCCCAACAGATGAATTTAGAAGACTATAATGCTACTGATGGGAGACTATAAAGGTTTAAAGAAGAGGAATATTCCTTCATCATATTAGTGGCAAAAATATTCATGTTATTGCCTCAGTTGTGGAGGATTAGATGCCTTAGAAATAGAATTCTTCAGGGATGGTTAATCAATTAAATACGTAATCAGGATATTTATCCTGGCAGTATTATGACATTCTTTAAGCCGATTTTACAAGATACATATTTGTTGCCGGAAGAGTACATGCATGTGACCATTAGCATGAATGCATTCTCGAAATTAGAATGGATGCTTTCTATGGGCATGTGTTGGGACATCCTTGCAAGACGATGTGTTTACAACACGCAATTTTTAGTATTGCTTTTCAATCCATCTGCACAACTACAATCATCATGTAAACAGGCCTAAGCAATTACCATTATTTCTTTTCATTTTCACCGCGAATCATTTTTGGGTAGCATCCAGATTTTGCTGTGGTGTATATCATCTGCTATGAAATACAGGGGTATACCTTATCAGATGGATGTGGGACAAGTGAGCTATAGGAGGAGAAAGGGTTCCTCTAGTGTTTCGGTTGAAAGCAATGAGGGAGAAAGAATGCAGTGCAGGCAGCAGGGTATTCCTTAAGCTACGTTTTCATGGATGCGCACGCGTGCGAGCCGTTATTTCTTTGCGTGAACCGTTCGCATGCAAGCTAACCTGCGCATAGGAGGTACCAAAGCACCATCTACAGCAGAGAAGAAATGGTAAAAAAAATTTCTGGGCTTCTTTTTGTCCCTCACATACTTATCCCGGAGGGCTCTCCACTGAGCCGACACATTTGCACTCTCGGCTCGGCAAAAAATGTGTCAGCTCTCCACCGAGCCGATACATTTTTTGCTGTGAAACGCAATGATATTACCACCAATGCATCAACACATGTAAGCTTTGAGAAACATTGGATATAAAAGTTGTTCTTACCTTCCACTCCAATGGATACACCTATCTCCCTCCTTGCCTTCTCCCTTAGGTTATTATCCTTGTATTGATAGTCCTTATAATTGTACAGGTCAGCCATGTATGTGATTCTGTGCGTTCCCTGCGTCAAAAGTTGAAAATATTTCAACTTGGGCAACGCGAACATACGTAAACTCACGTGAAGAAATCCAGGCTACTGATTGGCTGAAGACCTCGCTTTTGTCTCTTCGTCTGAAACACGTTCATGAAAACGTACCTTTACTCATGCACTCTCAACTTCCTTCTACCACACACGCACCCATTGACCTTCTGATTTATGCTAGGGGGAGGGGGTGCAGGACACCCGTTCCTAGCAGTAGATTTCTGTTTGGGGAGGGGAGGGCAGAATATCTTCCTGTCTGGCTCCATATGGCAGATTTGGTATGAAATATCTTGTCCAGGGGAAGCAGCTGCTCCCCCCTACCTACGCCATTGTCTGGTGCAAAAAAGGAATCATCACGTTCCCTGTTCAAACTATTATCATAAGAATGACCGTACAAGAAAAAATTACAGCTGCAGGTCCCTTTTTAAGGATCTCATGCTTCTAACGTTCCCCTGCATTTATATATACTTTTCAATTTTGTATATTAAAGAACATTATTCTGCACTAGAGCTAATGACTAATATGGATGTGCATAAGTATGACACAAGAAAGAAAAATGACTTTAGAATCGTTATTCATAATCTAAAGCTATATGCTAAAAGCCCGCTCTATGCAGGAGTGTTGTTCTACAACTCCCTACCTATTAAAATTAAAAGCATTAATTCTATCTCACTCTTTAAGGTAGAACTAAAAGAGTATCTGATAAAAAATGCATTTTATTCGGTCAATGAATTTCTTACCTCTATGTAATTGAGTTAACTGTACGCTATGTATTTTTGTATTCAATCTATGTATATTTTGTTATTGCTATTCTGGTATACCTATTATACATATACATTGTTAATTTGCCTATTGGAACTGTCCCATACATGTAATCACGTGTCCCGGGATTAATAAATAAATAAATAAACCTCTGCTTCATGCATTTAAACTACAATGACTTTACCTGCCTAAACTTTGCCTGCCATGATATTTACGTGAAAAGGCAAATCTGTCATCTAGCTATTCATCTCACTCGAGCAAATGCGAGAGACAATAAAGTTGTCATATTGTGAGTCTGACAAAGTGGTCCATACCTTCTTGAGGTCCAGCAATTGTTGAGCCAAAATCTCTTTAACCCCAAAGATCACTCTCAATGCTTGCTCTCAAATGCAAAGGAATTCATTCACGTGGAACTCATTCTATGAGAAGGGAGTGGCATAACCAGAGTATCACTCCCTCTTATCTACCCTCAAACAACTTCCCTTTGACCCCGATGGCCTCCACTAGTGAAGGGGGGTATGGCTCTCTGCACTGGGGAGGTGGGGGTTACAAGAAATTTGAGTTATCACAGAGTATCTATTACACCCATGGGCTTTGTCAGGAGGAAGCAGCAGGGGGCAGATGTCCCCCTCCCCAAATGAGAGGTCTCATTCCAAATCTGCTATACAGAGCCAGGCAGGCTGATGCCCAACCTCCGCCCCCTCCTAAATCCTTGTTATGCCCATGATTATATCTATTGCAACACACATTCAGCCTCCTTTCATTTATCTGATTGTCAAGCTTCGTCATTCCAGTTTTCTTCAGGTAATGCCAGCGCCATATCGATGTAAAATGACAGCATTTGGACTACATACATTTTTTAGCTGTCCTGACATGCATTCACACAACAATTGTCATGGATGATCGTCCATATTGCAAACAAAGCAAAACAGGAGTCATCAATGCAACGTATCGTAGAGAACTCTTTATCGATGGTATCTTTTGTATAGATACAATCAGTTGTGGTTCTATTGCTAAATGACTGCTAGAGGCACTGTGGTGGCCTATTTCTGCAATACTTAACCGTTCCTGATTCATTTTTATGACAGTTATGATGAAACATTAGTCACGAGTTCATTATCAATTTTTTTTGTCACTCAATATTCCCCTAAACTAAATCAACTCCTTTTTATGTGGTACTTTTGACCTTTACATATGCCATAACCATTAAAAAATATGCTGTATAATTCCAGTGATAGTTTATTGGGAATATCTCACCACAATTTAGAGAACTTGCAGTGCATGGACCATTTTGAATACAAATAAATGGGATACTTGATACAAATGGTAAAGAAAGTCCTTGAGATAAATAGAATTTTCTTATTTTCTGTCTTTTGGGTATTGTTTTGTTAATCTTATCACATCCTCTAATAATTGGAATCAGCACATTTCTCAAAATACAGCCTTTTGTCCTAAAAAATGAAATGCAGAAAGAGGTGGAATGACATAATGTACAAATTCCTTCCCTTTGCCCTCCATTTTTTCTCCCTTGTCCATCCTTCCCATGTTCCATCCCTCTCACTAAGCACCTTAGCATGTAAAGGAGACACTGACACCTTGCTGCAAGTTAAGCCGCTTCTGCCTCCTCCGCTTACCACACATCCCACTTAAATAGGTTCTCACTAGAAGTGGAATGCCTAGCCCAGCCTTCCTCTTCTTCCACTGTCTCCCTACCTTTCCCCCATCACCCAAAACTCCTACCTAAGAATGTGCAGCATTAGGTGTTACATGGAGGAATGTGATATCCTGGTATGTCGAAGGGCTGGGTGGAAGATGTAATGAAGTAAGGAATACAGAGAGAGTCAATATGAATTTTGACTTTTCCTTGGTCTGGTCCAAAATTAAACCACTGCTTCAGGTAAGGGCAGTGACAGAATGTTACCTGCATGACATTGGTGAATGTTTAAATTAATGTAACCAGGGTATATATGATGTTTTAGCAATGATTAAAAAGGAACAACTGTTGTATGAACAGCATTAAGTATGCATATGAAAATGGCCTTTATCAACTCTGATATTGCTTAAACTTGTACAAACAATATTCAAGTTGAACCACTGGATACAGCTATTACAGGAAGCCCCCACTTTTGCACTCTAAGAGTCAAGCTGCAACATCTTGAATTCACCATCTGTTTCAAGAGTAGTTACACGTAATTTATATCTATTCCTTTAAATTCAAAAAATACCACTCAGGAAGCTCACATGAATACTATGCCCAACAATCAACAAATTGCTGGATCGAGAAATTTCATAAAAAATAATTAGATTTTTTAAGGTGAAATCATTATATTTGCTATGTACAAGTACGTTTTTATGTGCATGCTACTGCTAGCAATTATTCTCACTCATTATGAGTAACTGGCAAAAAATTGGTTATAAAACCAACGGTAAGTCCAAATGCAATAACTACTTGAAATTCACAGGATGAAAAGAGATTGATAAGTAACAAAACTAGCTTGTTTCAACACTCAAATAATTCTTCATCTGATTCAATAATCTCTGCAAACCAGCGACGACGTCTTCTTGAATATTGCATCTCGATAGTGGCTGACTCCTGGCCATGAAAGCACTGGCACTCTGCAGTATCTAAATAATGAGAATACAATAATGGATTAGTGAACATCCATAAAACTGCAGTAAAAAGGAGAGTAAAAGTCAGAACTACACCAAGTTACTCTTATTCCAGCAGAAAAAAAGTGGTTCAGAAAAACTGATAGCAGTGAGCAATGGAAAGATGATAGCAATTATATAAAACTTATGTATATGATGGAAGGACAGCTTGAAATGAGGACATAATATATAAAGTGTTTTATAAAAATTTGCAAAAATATTCTTGCACTGTTCAGGTTAGATTAAAGAGAACATCCCTTATGCACACACCTGGAGTATGATTCAATGCCTGGAATGTGAACCAATCGTGCATATATACAACAGTGAAACATATCTTAATGATGGCCCCTATTAAGAACAAGTTTTTTCATAACCAATTTTAATTTCCCAGTGCTTAATGTGCTTCAGCCCCATGGATGACCACCCTGCCAACAACAAGTTTCAAAGGAGTAATTCCCTAACAAATGAACAAAAATATGGACCCATGTCAAATCAACCGAGAATATCACAAGAAATAACTCCTGGAATACTTCTTTAAAATGCACATATGCATAATAATAAAATTCTAAAAATAAATTCTCTGATGCAAGAGATGGTTACAGTGCATACAAGATAATAGATAATGCAGTTAACAAAAATCTGTCTTACGCCGTTTGGGGAAGGGGATCAAACTAACAGTCTCTATGATGGATGGATAAGATCGTTAAAAATATTGTTCTCCATTCATTTCTTCCAAATTCTATGCAGTACACCGCACATACTTGTGTACAAGCCACCCTCGTACCACAACTCCTGAATTTTCAGCAAAAAATTGTACTTTTTCCTAAGATCCCTCTATAGCCTGGACATATAAGTTACAAATGTCAACTGATGACCACATGATGAACTCCATGTTCAGTATATGATTCCCATATATTTGGAGATTGGTATTGCACTGTGCTAATGCCCGGTGCCCGGGGAAAGATTAACCTCAATGTTTCATATTAAGGTTGCATAACCAGACTCCCCAATTTTTAAACAAAACATTTGGTCTCAAAAAGTCGAACAGTATGCAAGTTGACACAGTATTTCAAATGTAATATCATCTCGGATGGACTCTTAAAAGCACAGGAAATAATTCTTGGAATTCTCCTTCATAGTACATGAGTGCACAAATTCTCCATAGATCACCTGTCAAATGATTTTGTAAACTTCTTAGAATCACATTATTTCATGAGGTGCAAATCCTCAACAAATGCTTTCCAAAAACCTGGTACTTCTAAAACACCTAAGCAAACTCTGGAAGGACTCTTATAAAATTACAAAAATTGAGTATGAAATCTAAGAAAAAATTACCTCTCATTTCCCTTTTATATTGAAAACATTAACACCCAAGCATTCACATTAACATCATGCAAATTACTTCTAATTTATACAACTTTGCACATTGATATACAAATGACGGGATAATAACTTGCCTTTTCACGCAATGTAATGGGATGTAGATGAGGAGATTTAGTAGGGGAATCCAAATCAACCTCACCATAGGAAGACTCTTGATTGATCACAGATAGAACACTTTTTAAATTTGACAAGCATAACTCTGATTCTTCTAATCCAATAATTTTACAATCTAGTTCAAAGGGAACTTCTTCCTTAGCTTCCTGGTTGGTTTCCACAACAATGCACCTGTTTTGAAGATAAAAAGGTACTGTGATTATAATGCTTTGAGGGAAAATATCTCACAAAATATACCAATACTCTGAGAA
This sequence comes from Ceriagrion tenellum, assembly GCA_963169105.1. NCBI lineage: Eukaryota > Metazoa > Arthropoda > Insecta > Odonata > Coenagrionidae > Ceriagrion > Ceriagrion tenellum. Next base: position 64,605,510 of record OY720632.1, read on the forward strand.
AATTATTTTCAAGATTAATAGTCCAAAACACTTTAAAATGACAATGAAAAAATTACCAACAAGACCACTTGGTATTTAATTTACCCCAATCAACTTCCCCATCATTTACAAGAGAATTATTGAAAAATTCCTCATATGACTGTAGAGAGTCTCTTCATTTGAAACCTCAGCCTCATTCCTTATGATTACGTTCTCATTAATATTATTCTTTATTTGCCTCAGGTTACTCAAGTTGTAGTTGCAGTGCTTACTCGATTTACTGACAGGCATCTAAGAAAATTAATATAAAAGATACTTTGTAAAAACATTTTTTCATTTATATATGGGTCATTCCATCTCAATTCAACAAATGATTGTTCTCACATTTTCAGATTTTGCTCAAACTTAGTGCATGGGTAGCATTTATATTTTCAAAAAATAAATACCGTTCACTTGATATTTTTAAATCAATGAATATTATTGGGCTTAAGTGCTTCATTACATTTCAAAGTTAAGTGGCCAGAATTATCATAGGGTCTAACTATAAGTCTTCAGGTTCACATGGAAAATAGCATTTATTTAATAATATAATAATAAAAATAAACCATCAGTTATTGACTATACAGTTTGCAAAACTAAATTCAATGGGCTGGAGCTATCCATGTAAACCTATCATGCATTACATGTCTGCTACATGCCAACTCTGAGACTGAGCCCACTAAGGCTGAAGTGAAAAAAATGCAAATGTATAAGATTTTTTCAAAGCATGTTTATGATTTGCCATGGAATTTTATTTCAGGAAAAGTTAATAAGGTACCATGTATACATAGAGATTACGAAAACAATTTTGGCAGATTCTGAGATGGGACATTTGAGAAAAGTTGATTAACAATTTAAAAAAATTAAAATTGAATAGAAAAAGGACAATGAAGAAAATCAATTTTAAATGGTACTATCTTTGCAAAAGAATAAGCATTAAAATGAAGTAATTATCATTGCTCTGTGATGAATTAAAGCCTGGACTGGAGTAAAAATATGACTCGGGACAAGCATTTTTAGCGAAAATGTGAAAAAATCTTAATAAATACCCATAAATCATGCAAAAAATTTATTTCCTCAAATCAGTTCCAGATTACTTCATTTGATGTCTCATGCAACCCATATATCAAGTTTGAGCAAAATCTGAAACCCTAAGGGACAATCGTTTGTTGAATTGAGGAGGAATGACTCATACCCGTGTAAGTATATCAATGATTATTTTTAGTGATTAGCTGTCATAACAGGGAAAAACCAAGACGTAATCAGCAAGTGAATAGAAAGGAAACTAAATATTTGGTTGTGCTTCAGCTTTCACTGAAACTATTTTACTTCCAGTAAGTGTTTTCCTTTGGAAAGAAACACTGTTGAACTACAAATTTAAGTGATGGGTTGAAGTATAATAGGCTTTTGGAGAAGTCATATCAGATACAAGTACATTGCCAAGAATATATCGCATCACTAAAATCAACTAAGTTTAAAAATGCCTGACATGAATAATATATATCAGATTTAAAAAATACACATTCAATACTTAGAGGATGGCCCAGGACAAGGGTAACAGATACAATTATCCAGCTTTCATCGTCAAGAAGCACATATATAGAACAACTGGAACATCTACAAAAATGCAATGCTTTGAAAACATCCTACCAGACATGTTACGATCCAGGGCAGGGAAAGAATAGCAGAAGAAATGTTGAGTTGCAATCGCCGGAGAGTGGCTTAAATGTTTCAATCAAAGGAAAAAAAAGAGCCTCCAATTATAAATAAGAATTTTATCTGTTGTTGAGTTTTTAGATGTTCTGTAGAAGGGCCATGTTCATCTATACCTCCATTTCTCGAAGATGACGGCTGGATTAAGTAATAGTTTATCATTTTCATTGACTGGTCTCCAGCCATTATATAAATAATTATAATAATAATTTATGCTAAGAGAAATCATGAAACCAATTCTTCAGTATGAAAGAGGCGGCCACATACGTTCTCCTCTCCTTACCTTTCCCTTCCCACCTTCCTCACCCATCGCTCCTACTCTACGTTTCACTCTTCCTCCCCCCCCACATTCCACCCACATGCAGCCGCCTCTTGCTGGACATGCTTACAGCAACAAGTCAGGACTTCATAGAACACTTCTAGAACCTCCTTTTAAGTAGATTTTTAAGCGGCCACCAGCGATCATGGGGTGATGCTGGGGGCAGAAGCGGGGAAAACGAGGCGCTTGCCTCAAGTGCTGTTTGGGGAACTGTACGAAGCGGATGTAATAAAGAGTGGTTAAACCGTCAATGGTGCCTTATTGGTTCCCTGTTAACTCCTTGATGGACCATCTCCAGTGATCCTGACTTACAAGTACAGTAGAAGGCGGTTACTACGAGGGTGGCCTATACGAGGAGGCCATTACAGCGAGTGATTATTTGGACATTGTTGGTCACAATGTTAAACATAAATGGAGTTAGTTAGTTATTACGAGTGGCCATTTCTGATGTTTTTGAGTGTTTCGCTGTGATTGTTGTCCGGGATGCCTAACCTGCAGGGGCCATTTGTTGTGCGTGAGACTAGGACAGGTATACATATTTTCAGTAATTCGTGACAACCTATCTCTTGAGAAAAAAAAAACTTGAACGGAAGTATTCCAAAGGTATGTATTCCAAAGTATGGGCTTGCACGTTACATTATAGCGACTCCCTGGTCTTTGAGGGGGAGGGAGGGGAGTAGAAGGAGGGAGAATAGTACAGAAAAGAGGGTTTGATACATGCCATTCCAGCAGAAAATGTGACCAGGAGTGCTTTGCAACAGTTATTTAGGAAAGCTTGATCCTGATCTACTTTCTGAAGTTCGCTGCATTTTATTACAGTGTTACTATAGAAAAGAAAAGAAAGTCATTGGATTTGGCTAAGAAATTCGAAACCATTCAGGAATGTAACAGAAAAAACCCCAACTAAATGGAAATCGACCAACAACATGGTTTAACTTTGTCTACCCTGTTTATTATTCTAGAAAACAAAGACAAATTTACTGCTGCCTTTAAACTTGGAAATGCCACAGGGTGGAGTAAGAAACTGCAACTGGCAGAAAAAGTTCCGTTAGAATCAGTGTTATTTGAATGGCTTGCCCCGCAAAAATTATTGGAGATCCCATTAGCAGCATAATTCCAAAAGCAGACGCTGAGGAATTTGCACAACAGACGAATATAGAGATTTTATCACTACAGATGATGACTGTTAATCGATTTAAAAGAAGAAGAAGAATTTCTCTCCACCGTAAATGTGGCGAAAGTACTCATGTTAGTGCTTGAGCATTGGAAAAATAGACACCCTTTCTAATTTCGATACTGGAATCAAATGGCCCAAAGGAAGAAATTTGGTTAAACACTGGTTTAAAATTCCCTCATTTTAAAAATATTATTTTGGAACATGTATAATAATTTTTTCCACCTATTTAGGATGTGTACAATGCAGATTAGACAGCTCTATTTCATAATTTTTCTTCCGGAAAACATTGGCCATTAAAGGCGACTATTGCAACAAAATGAACCCATTTGTAATCTGTAAATCAGTGCATCTTCAATCATTTTGCAGACAGTGAACTATTCCCTGCACCTACGAATCCAATACCAAAGCATGGATGACATAGCAGATTTTGGTTGGGGTTTCGGGCGTTCGATGCAAGAATTGGGAGTAATAAATAGGAAAGTCGTGCTGTGAGTGGATCCCTGTCCCTGCACATCATGGAGCTATCATCTCGCTCTTAACTCCACCCCTGTCGAAATCTGATACTTTTTCTTGGGTTTCCCTCGAGTGACTGACGCAGCTAAATCATTCTGAGATACGCAGAGGCTGACATTTTCTTCCCTCTTTCTTGGCTCACTGTTACTCCGATACTTGCACACTTTAAATGGCATCCTGGACTGGGCAACTCTGATAATGTTGGTGATTTGAAACCTGTGAGTCATATTTAAAAAAGTGTGGAAAATTCCTTACAAGTAGTGATTTATTCTTCAACTCTGTCACAAATCTACGTTGCTTTGCTTCCCTTGTAATTAAGCGAAAAGGCAAATCTGTTGCCTACTTATCCCTCTCACACAAATAATTTCCAGAAAAAATTAGGTCATCATATTTGTGAATTTGACACTGAAAGTGGTCCTATGTCAGGTATAACAATTGAAGCCAAAGCCCTCTTAATCAAGACAAGAATGGGCTCACTGCTCATTCATGAATGTCGCGAAATTCATCCGTGCGAGACTACCAAGAAGAGATGGGTGTAATCTTATAGTATCACTCCCTATTACTTCTGTCTTTGTCTCATTTACCCTTGATTAGCTTATCTTCGATCCATGGGGCATCCACAAGTGAGGGAAGGGTGTAGGCCTCTGTGCCGGGGGAGTCGCGTGAAATTTGAATCCTAGCATTGTGATACTTATTGAAATAAGTATTCGGCATGGTTTTGAAAGCAAATTACTCATTTCTCCTTAATAAATTAAATAACACTGAACCCTTCTCATATCTCAAATTGTAATACTCCGATTTTCTTCCTATTATGCCAGCACCATGTTGATGTAAAGAAACATCATTAGGACTACATATTACAACAGTTTGGACATTCATTCACGCTACGATTTCTGCTAACAGTCACAATGGATGATCTTCCATATGGTGAACGAGGTGAAATTGGCATCCTAAGTGCAATGTACCAAGCAGAACTCTTTCCTGTTTGTGTCTTTAGTACAATTGGTTGTGGTTCTATTGGGAAATGACTGATAGAGGTTCTGTTCTGACCCATTACTGCAATACATTCTCACTGCTTACTGCATTTCCTAATTTTTATAACAGTTATGATTTAGCATTACTTACGTTTATAAGTTAAATTTTTCTCATTCACTATTACCCTCCAGTATATCATCCACTTCCATGTTGCACCTTCGACCATTATATACATATATGTTTGATACCATTTGACCACGATGAGCCATATTTTTCTGAGGATGGTTCAATGGGGATTTCCCACTAAATGTCACCAGATATCTTGCAGCGCATGGAAAATTCGGAATATAAATAAATCGGATACCAGTTGACAATATTTCCCTGGAAAACTCTGATATTTCATTAAAGTTTTGACACATTTATGAAAACATTGCACCACACGCCCATTAGTTCAATTTTGCCCTAACTTAATGAAGGATTCAAGGCGTTAGCATAGCAAAAATAGCTGGACGGCTATATCGAGGGTGGTTTATAATGAGCTATTTATTTTATTTTATGCAAACTTGCCAAAGTGGCCTTCTACTGTAACTATTTTTGTACAATGTGGTAAGGTTTTTTCCATCCTTTTCTATCTCTTTGAATAAAAATAACAATATAAATACTTTCGGCCATATTCATAGATTCCTTAGTGAGCTACTATCGGCTTAGTAGCGCACTAACTAGTCGCCAACTAACAAAATCGTATTCATAGACTGCTACTAAGCTCAGCAGAGCTAAGTGAGCCACTATTTTAGTAGCTGATTCTTAAACACTCTCTCGCCTTGTTTAGAGGCCCTACTAAATATGGCGGTCTGTCACAAGTGGCTGACCTCGGGTGATAACCAGAAGCCACAACGGAGATTTTAGGCAAAAATACCAAAGATACTGGTGGAATTGCTTTTCTCAAGGCTGGCGGATGCGACGTGTAGTACTGTTGCTGGATCAAACTGGGCATTTTTATTATTTGTTCTTAGTCTACGACACAGTATTGTGGTACTCTGTAGTGCTTCATGAGTATTTTATTCAACAAAAAAGGAAGAGTTAGTGAGATGATTACTGTGGTTTCGAGCGTCGTAAGGTGGTTATCATATCTTCCTCATCTCGTTTTATCAGTGCTACACCTCACAGCTTTATAAAGTATAGAAATCATTGTGTGTGTATTGACTGTTTTTGAGGGTAACAATTGCATTTTTAAATCCTTCTGGCCATAGTACTGTTCATTTGTGGTTTTAGATGATTACTCTATGAGAATACAGCCCATTTGAAAGAATGCATTCAGGAGGAAGCCTCATCAACAATTTACAAGTGCATATTAGTTTTCATGACTACTGCATCAAGTGAGGTGCTTCAGAGTAATTAACTCAAGCATATTACGGTTGTGTTGTCGTAGAAATATGTCTTACATTGATATAAAGAGGTACAATTGTTATCTTAATGAATTATAATGATTTTGCACAGGTAATAATTGTAACTGTGAGTCTGTTTACATCATAGCTCAGGTCAGTTTACATTCTGCCATAAATTTATATTTCGTTTCGTTTTTGTTTTGGTAGCAGAATGTTGTCATGGTTCACACAAAGATAGAAACTTCTTCCAGTGCTACAGCAGCATATTGCATCATATTTTATGTTTTATCTTCTAAGTGGATAAGTGAAATCAGCTTCGTTTTACTTAATGCTCAGAAAGGATTCGTGAAGGGACAAATAGGTATTCAGACTAAATAGTGACAATGTCCACTGTACCGTATGCATGCTTGTTTATCGTTTACAAAATGATGGTAAGTGTATGAATGTAAAAACTGTTACATTTTCTATTTAAATACCAGTTATTATCCATTAACTAAATGCAAGCATTTTCTATTTTTAGTGTTTTTATATTGATGGAACGGTGGATACCTGTCCTGTGTTCCTGAAGAAAATCCTGTGTTAGTTTGAATATAACTGATACCTTCATTTGGTGCGATTGGATGGAGTTAGTTCAACTTTGATGTGGTGTAGTGCCAGTGTGTCCAAATCATTTTATGAAGGATGTGTGCAAGTTTGTGGTGCATTACTACGTGTGGACAAAAATAAAGTTTATGACAAGCATGTATTCCTGATTTTTCTATACAATAACAATAAAATTTTATGGAAGATTTGTAGGAATAATGATGGTAATGCTAAAATATGGGGAAATAAGAGTATTTAACAATGGCCTCATGGTGGCAATATTGATGTATGACATACGAATTCACGTACAATGAAGCCAGTGGCAGTGTTGCCAAGCATTGCTTCATTGTTTCTAGGGCAGTCACTACCGACCATTATGTACTCCGCTACGACAGTGGCGATAGTAGCATACTAGGTTAGTAGCTCACTGGAAAGGATCTATGGATACCATTTTTTAGTATGCGACTAAGTGCTCTTAGTAGCTGACTAGCGCATTTTAGCTGAAATCTATGAATATGGCCGTTTATGACACATCAATTGAGAATAAATAAAATAGGAAATATCACAAAAAAGGCTAAGTTTTCTTGGTTCTGCAAGCTTATTCATGAAGCATTTATGCCTAAGCGTGATTAAACAATAAAAGAGAATTTCAGCAGGATTGTAGTAAATTCAATTGTTCAAGAAAACAAACACTCTTGATGCTATTGTTAAGGAGTTATAAATGAACCATATCCCACACAAATTCAGTTTGATTGAGATGTGGTAACATTTGTTTAGCCAAAGAATAGTTCAACTTAAGCCTAGTTCTTTTGCTTATTAGTAAGTCAACTAACTAAAAATTATCAACCAGTAAACTCTTACCTGTAAGAAGCTGGGTTCTACTGCTAGAAAAGAATAAACACACAAAATTAATGCAAAATCCTTACTTAAATGATGATGCTAAAGACTCCTTTTCGATGGTATGAGGAGATAGGATTATCCCTAAGAAAGGAGAGCCTCTGGAACGCATGAACCATTCCTGGGCATGTGCTTGTGTTTCTATATCTTGTAATGATGGTAGAGGTGGAAAAGTAGGATGCGAGTGATACCAGCCAACTAATTCTAATCCTTCCAGATCCAAAGCTTCCATTGCTTCAGTTTGAGATACTGAAATAAATAAATAAAATAGAGAAATAGATGTTAGACATCAAAATCAGGAGCAGAGCAAATCAATACTATACATTGTTTAATTCCAATTGCTTTGAAAGAGATAATTCAAGAGGCCAATATGACTTTACAATATTAAGTTGGGCTTCAAGCTTATTAAGGTTAACTGCTCACAAATAAAAATTGGGTCAGATCCAAGGAAGTAAAAATAAAAATGAGAAGAGATGGGCATGAATGCTTAAAAGGAGAAAAGAGGAAGGGAAGGATTTTGTGCTGAGTAGGCGTGGTCTAGTGCTTAAGGATATTTGACAGAAATCAAACACAATCACTGGCAATGCAAACCAGAGTAAGACCAAGACTGCGCTGACTGCAATGGTTGAACTGCATTCAAATATTTGGTGAAATTTCACCTCCACATTTTACTAACATCCTTGGTTAAAGCAGAAAAATTCCTTCAAACAAGTGAGAATCAGAAAAAATTCTTTCCATGGTGACCCTCGAAAAGCAGCAGACCCTAGAAGGATGACAACACAGGGATCCTTTTATGCATGTATATATAGAAGTAATGCATTACTTTTATTCTAACTTTATCCCAGCAATCAGTAGGCAGAGCCTAACAGTAGTCTAATTTACTTCCTGAAAAAATTAAAAGAGAATTGATTTAACATTAAGGAGCATTCCTTATTTCATATTAAGCATTCAAGAGAATTACTCACATAATGTGTGCATTTACTTATCAGTCAAATTACATATGTACTTTACATTCATATTATTTTCATATAAAATGAAACCTCTCCTTCCCACTTTTGAAGGAGACAAATAAAAAAGTGTAAAAAGTGGGTAAGTGTTAATCAAGGGAAATAATAATTTGCAGGAAAATTAAGCAGAATCATGACCAAATGTTTCATTATTTCATTTAATTTGAATGGATCATACCTAAAATCTAATGGCAACCTCTAGCTGGTGCATGGCATGGAAAAATAAAATTTACTCTCATCTTAATGTCACGTTGACAGGGTATGCAGGGCATTGATCCTATAACAAAAGGGTTTTTCTGTTTCAGCCCAAAGTCTTTGCATCAAGGGTAGGTATTTGTCCTCCAAAAATACTAAAAGTCATCCATACCTTAGCATTGGCTACATAAGTTATAGACAATAAGTTCCTGATGTTGTTTTAATAAATAAGGATTTTTAGATTTTCCAAAAATGAAGGGATTCAGTCTATCACTGCCATCTGCACTGGATCCAGCAAAACAGTGATGTAAACTTTGATGTGTTTGTACCCATGGTAAGAAACCCCTTTGAGTCTTGAGTGGCAGTATATTATGAGAAATATCTGCATTGTCAATATTAAAATACTGCTTAAGATCAAACAGTCATTAACTTGATTATGCAAAGTTTGACAATTCCAGAGAGAAACTGCTTCGGAATATATGGTTTCATATTCACAGATGCTGTTTTAGACATTACAACACTGAATTCTGAAAGTCTATCCAGCCATGTGATTCATTAAAGTCATCAATACATAATCTAGCTGCTGTGTGAAGAGCCATTTCTTTTGAAAAAATTCAAATGCGTTTGTTCTGCAGTATGTGCTGTGCATATGTGCAAAATTGTGCTAACATGAAGCTAGAGCACATAAATCTTTGGATAAACAAAAAACTCATTGTCCTTGTGATTTCTTTCAAAAATATTGTTCATGTAAAATTTGATATAATGAAGTAGTGATTTCTTCAGTCCCACTGATAATAATTTTAAGATACCACTGTATATATGCACAAATTAACATCATCCACAAAGATGAAATTTCCTAAATATTTACTACTATTTTGAACTTTACCAGAGCCACCTAGAATAGAGGGCCTGTTCACTGCCCTGTCATGTGATCTTGATGCCACTCACCGTAGTGCTAGGTTTTCCATGCCGAAATTTAGTGAGGTTACGGAGAGGCCATTGCGGATAGGAAAAGGTTGCACGTGTGGAATATTATTTTGGTGGAGATTTTGGTGCTACTTTCTCTCCTAGTGTCAAGATTTGTCATAGATAAATTTATATTTATTCTGTGACTCAATAAAAATAGTTTTATTGCGTAGTGGATGCAATACGCTGTTTACCTGCGTCGTGCCGGGATGCAAAGGGAATTACCGAGGTGGACCCAAAGTCCAAGTCTTCAGCTTCCCAAAGGATCCCGAGTTACACCAAAAGTGGTTGCGAACAATAAGAAGAGATTATTTCACGCCAACAAAAAATAGCAAGGTATGTATTATCAAATAAAAGTTATCTGTTAGCATAATTGTCAAGGTAAGTCGCCAACGCAAGGATTCATGTAATGTAAATTGCAAACGGAAAGCTATTATTGAGAGATGGTTGCACTATTGTTATGCAGTGTATTTCCTGATTGATCATTGTATGTAACGTAAATTGCTCACTTTGGTGTCTTAAAAGTGATAATTCTTGAAGAGGTGCACAGTACATGCTGATTTAACTTTCAAAATATTGATTTTAAATCACAATTCAGATAAACATTTGAGTGAGTTTATTGAGTGAGTATCATATGTTACCGATCTTCTTTCACAATTGTCAATGATGGGGAACGTTGGTAATCAAAGAATTTACTAGCAAGTAAGTCGAAGATCAAAAACCGAAGAAACTTACATAACGGTGAAAACTTTGTAACAGTGAATTAAGAACCAGCCTCTATTTTTCCGTATCTTGTTCGGGCCGGAAATGAAATGTTAAAATGTGAAAGAACTTTCATTTATATTTTTGCTATTTACCTGCCATTTCACAGGATTGGTTTTGTTGTAAGTTCATTGTTATTTTATTGGTAATGAATTAGATTAAAATATTGAGTTGAGCTATGAAACGAAGCCAACTCTTTATTCCAGCATGATTATCTTCTGTTGTTTGGCATTCACATGTATATCCATGGGTATTTGCCTCTCAGAATCAATAGAGCTCTTTTACCTTGATTTTACTGTTATGTAGCCATCGTAGACTCATTTCATCAAGTTGGTTTAGTCAAAGTCTCCACCCAGGCTATCATAGGTTAGCGTCGTGGTTTGAGAAGTAATAGGTCTGCATTTCATCAAACGGGTGTAAAGCATACGTGATTGTTTACTTGCAAGCAGTTGTAAAAGCTAAATTTGTTCCCAGATTCAATATTTTTGTGGAGTACTTAGGTGCAGTAAAAGTTTTTATGCATTTTTTTCTTCCTTAGATTGATGTAAATAGATTTGTACCAGTTTTGATCGAAAGCCCTGACAATAGAAACGGAAGTAATAACTTTCCTAGATTTGAAGTGCATATACTTGGATGATTGGGCATGGGATGACTTGAGTGTTATAATTCATAGTATTTACACAGTTAAAAATGGTATCCATTAAAAAGTGGTTGTTTAAAGCAATGATAATCGATAAAAATTGACTTGGCTTATTATGATATTTTTCAGGTTTGTAAACTCCACTTTTTGCCTACTGACATATCCAGGGAGACAGTAGCATTTGATGAGAGGACAGGGAAGACCATCAGAGTGCAGCTGAAAGTGGCACAGCTTATAGATGGTTCCATCCCTTCCCAGTTACCAAGCTGCTCTTCGTATTTGTCAGGGTCGACATTTTCCAGGCCCAATCCTGAGGCCAGGAGGATTGAAAAGGAGGAATCAGCCATCGCTGCTGCTTTGGCTAATACCCTCATCACTGAGGAAGCCTACCTCGAGGAAAGAACCTTTACCAACTTGGAAGAGTTGAGTGAGAAATTGAAAGTGGACTCTTCTCACTGGACCCTTTGCAAACGTGAAGGTAGTGTCGCTATTTGTCACATTGAATGTGAACTAGCTCCAGTGGTGACACACTCATTGGTATATAAAAATGATCTGGGCGTGCATGTTTTCTTTAAAAATGTGGAACTGAGGTAAATTGGCAATTATAGACTTCCCTGTCTCATTAACAACACCAATGATATTGATAAGATTCTGGAGCTTCTAACCACTAGTGAAGGTAACTTGAAGTGCCCATCAGGTGATAATGCCCAAGAAAATCTTAAGTTTATTTGTCCCCTTTTTAAGTCTGTTGTAAAAAGTGGGTTGCCAAAGAAACAGAGGTCTTTGGAATTTTTATTGGAGCAAATTCACCTGTTAACTAAGACTTTATGTGTACTCATCAGAAACTAACATCAGTTAACTAACTTTATGTGTACTCATCAGAAACAATGATTTTCTCATCTCTTCTGTTTAGTATATCCCCTCAAGGTTACAGATTTTCAAGGAACTCTGACTTGTTAACTTTGCCTAATGCATCGACCATCAGAAGAGTGACTACGTCACATGCATTAAGTCCTGCAGTGGAACAGTGAGACTGCAACTTTCTTCTATACATTACACACAAGTACAAATTACTTTCCCCATCTGATAAAATTGTTGTTCTCATGCTGGATGAAATTCATTTAAATCAATATTTTGATTATAAAGGTGGGAATATTGTTGGCAATGCTTTTAACAGTGATGAAGCTGCTACTAGTGCCCATGTATTTGTGGTTAGCAGTTTTTTATCGAATTGTAAAGATGTTGTACGTATGATTCCATGCAAGTCCATAATTGCTGAGACATTATTTTCTTTTGTGAAGAAAGTCATTGTTGGGCTAGAGGAGATTGGATTTAAGGTTATCTGTGTTCTGTCAGACAATAATGCCATCAACAAGAAAGCAATGTCAGCTTTCACTAATCCCCCCAAAATTGTCACTTCCAAACCGGAGGCAATTGCTCACTACAACGAGTCAATGGCATTGATCACTATGATCAAATGATGTCATATTATCCCATAGAGTGTAAGTCTGTAAAATTGTATAAGAAACTGGGAATTCACATACTTCACCTTGTTTTAGTCAATAGCTACTTCCTCTTCCGTAAAACCCATTCCAAAGTATCCCTTCAGGATTTCAGACTTTGTGTAATCAGAACCCTCCTCAGTCCTTCCTACTCTGAACCCATCCCTCGTTCCTCACCCAGCCTGCCTTCAAGGAACCTTGGACTGTCTAGGCACTTCCCTGAGACACATAACGTTCATGTAAAGAGAAAACGTGTCCTCCAACGACGCTGTACGTATTGTGCATCTAGAGGGTTTAGGAAGGACACAAAATATTTCTGCCCTGCCTGTGAGGGATGTCCTTAACTTTGTCTGAAGACGTGTTTCGTGGAATTCCACAAAATACACGATGTTAATAAAAATTAACTTCTTTTCATACATTTCATAATTGTTTTGTGTATTTCCCATTTTAAATTGCATATTATGGCTTGTATATTATATATTTTGTATTGTATATTTTATATTTCCTTATTATATATTTCATATTTTGTATTATGTATTTTATATTTTCCTATTGTGTATCGTGTGTTTTGTATTGTGTATTTAATGTTTATATTCTATGGAAATATAAATTTTTTGGGTTTTTTCCATAATGATTAGGGTTTCTTAATGTTTGTTTGTGACTCAAGATACGGGTGTAATACTATAAATTACATAGATTTATTTCATAATTTTCATTTCTAGTACAAAATAACCTTCAGTCACCTCATGATGAAAGAAGATAATTAATGTATATTAGTTTTCATTGGCGGGTTAGGTGATGTAAAAGTATCATAAGTATGAATTTATCAAACAAATTGTCATATTTGAAATAAATAGGTTGTAAAAAGTGAAAGTCGTAATTTCAAAAAATTCGCAAATGTATTTGTGGGTATGCAACCACGCACGACAAGCTCCTTAGCTCTATCAGGTGGCAGCGGACGACATTTGTCGTCAATTTTAAAATTTTCAATTTCAAATTAAAATTTTTTTAAATCAAATTTTTCATTGCTCAAATAATTATCGCTGAGATAGAAACTATCAGAAACTGGAAAAAAAATTTCATTCATCAGCAAAACTCGAAAAAAATGTCGCCATGTTGAAAGTGTTAATAATATAGTTCACTGAGTGATAAAGAGCTTTCTTGGTCAATTTGCCTACACGGAAGCCAAATTGGGGAGGTGATAGCAGTTTCTGTCTCTCAAGGAATTCAGTTAAACGAGCACAAAAATGTGCTCAAAGATCTTGGAGAACTAAGATAGGAGAGAGATGGGCCTAAAGCTTGTTGAATTTTGAGGGTCACAATTTTTCTTTAAGACAGGTATAACCATAGAGGTGTTAAGAGCTTCATCTAGATCTAGTCAGTGTAATCATCATATAACTTTCCAAATGATATAATGAATTTAGAGGGCTCTTGAACTGACTTGCTGGAATATTTTTGCTTCAATGTTCCAGGACTAATGTGATTCAGTTAATATCCAAAATATAACTTTCTAAATATTTTAATGATGATCTATTCAGGAGTGACACATGGCCTGTAGGCATGAGAGTGTGAGTTGTGCAGGAGCAGTTGTTCCATTAGATAGCTATCACCCTGTCTTAAGCTGTAACTTTGAGGTACTTATGAAAGTCAAGCAGGCTGCTAGAGATAGTGAGTCCTATAATTTTAAAAAGGGAGACTACATGAAGCAATATGTGGTCTTTAAAAACTATAAATCCGCTAAGTACACTGATATATCTGGAGTACCCCAAGGATCCAACTTGGGTCCCATGTTGTTTTAAATATGTATTAAAGACTTGGCTGTTAACCGATTCTATAATAATTATATTTGAAGATGATGTAAATATTTATCGTGAGATTAAGGCATTGGAGGACTGTATACTGTTACAAGATGATTTAAATAGCTTAAGTGATTGGTCTGAGATGAATAGGCTTCAATTTAATATAGCAAAATGTCATGTACTATCATCCTCAAGAAAATTTAAAAATATAAAATTTGGTTCTAGTATGAGTGGAGCTACCTTGGAAAGAGTGACATCTCACAAGGACCGTGGGGTGATCTCTCTAGCACCTTAAACTTCAATAAGCATATCGAGGATATAGTATCATTCTCGATGATGAACTTAGCTTATGTGTTGAGATCGACTGAATGCTTTAACACAATAAAACCTCTGATTGTGCTCTACTTGTGAGGAGCAGGTTGGAGTATTGTGCTGCAATATGGTCCCTTTACTTTAAGGATACATTGAATTTATAGATGAAGTGAAGAAACGATTTATAAGTGTGTTGTACATGAGGGAATATGGAACTTATCCAGTAATGAATAATTATGTGCCATCACTCAGGTTATTACTTATTACAAATGTATGATATGCAGAGACTGGAAAAGAGGAGGCTTATGAATGATTTAATATATTTGTATGATATTGTAAAAGAGAAACAATAGACTTTTTGAGGACTAAAGAGGATGAGGAAACGGTGCAAAACTTAATACAGTGAGAACTCACCTCTTAACAGTGTGTGTAATAGATAAAATAGGCATTCCAGGGAATTGGACATTTTTGGTCTAAGGTCAGAATACATACATTGTGTGAAGGCATGTAGTAGGTGATGGTACTGAGCAAAATTTTTGAATTTCATGATTTTACGATAGGTATATGATAAATTGATGTTTTTTCCTGCAGTTGATTCTTATTGTTGGATAAACTTAAAAAAATATAAACTTTTCCGCTAATCAATGCTGAGTTTACGACTGTGAGGACGATTATGGCTAGGCATTCGTTCTGCGTATGGCCCGAGTTTTGATTTCAGCAATTCGTTTTCTACGAAAAAATGATGAATATCAGTCTAGCGTATTTATTACATTTGAAGTAGAGTACTCAAAGTGGTTATGTACTTCGATTTATCGCTTTTAAATCACCCTATTCATCGGTAAACCCAATAAATATGGACAATTTATCGCTTGGTCAACTTTTTGTATGCCAAAACTACTGCATCTATGTTCTGCTGGCGAAGTTAACAATCGTGGCCGGAGGGAGGAGTGCCGACCGTGCGACCCGTAGCACTTCTCTGAGTGATGTCACGAAGCAGCGATGAGGCCTTGTATTCTAGGTGGCTATGACTTTACCCACTTCCTTCAATCCTATGAGCAACATTTTTTAAATAATTTTTAATATTCTTTAACCCTTTGAGTAGTACAAACGTACATGTATGTCCTCGGGCCACCTGGCCATCTGGAGTACGATTGTACATGTACATCCTGTAAGCTTGAGCTAGAGCAGTAAAGGCGTACATATATGCCTCCTTTTCAGAAGCATAGTAGCACTTGTCGCCATCTATGCCGGAGTCTAGTGAGCATAATTATCACTATAAAGTATATCTAAAGAGTGCTACCATCCATATTATAATACTAGTCACTACGTTCTCAAAAAAACTCACTCCTGGGGGTCAGCCAACAGAAAAAAACTCACTACTCAAAAGGTTAAAGGGTTACAGGCAGGGAACTAAGTTAATTACAAGAAGCTAATAAGTAACATTTTTTTAAAATTTTTTTGGCTTGCCTGACAAATCTGTTGGCCCGTATGTCCCTGGAATCCTGATAGGCTGCTGAGCCTGTCATCAGGTTTTCCAGGGACCGGACCAACAGAACTTGACACACATCCATGCCCTGGGTGGTGAAAAACCCACCCAGGCGGGACTCGAACCCGCGACCCTCGGATTAGCAGGGGAGGACTTTACCCTGCCGCCACCGGGGCCGGTGAGATTTGAGATTATAGTGCAAACTAAGCTAATACAACTAACTTGAACACATGACATTTTGTGGTGAAAAGTAAAGTACTTTACCTGGACAAATATCACAACCAATATTGGAGCCAGAACTTCGACAGGGAACTGCACGGCATACCCTCAGGGTCTCTGGGCCTTTTTCTTCCTCTACTGCAGCCATCGAATGGGTTTTCATATAACCACCCAGAAGGCCTGCCACCTCTGTATGCATCAGATGGGCATGCAAATCCACTACTAAAAGTGCCTCCAAACTAAGTTCAAGAATAAATGGAGCCTGTTAAATAAACAAAAAAATTAGAATAATATCAAATCCTTTTACAACAAGGGGACACCAATAATCATTTAGATAATTCACTGAGTCCCCTTAGGAAAGTGAAAATACATATGATAATAATTACAGGTGGGGACTCAAATCTCCATTTGGGAAAAAAATCTTTTTCACTCTAAGAAAATTAAATGTCACTGTCACCTTGTATGTGCCAATGACCCTTTCCAGGAAACAGAAAGCAGACAGAGAATAAGGGTAGGTAGAGACACATTGAGGAGAAAAACAAAGGCATCCCTTTCCCTAAGATTCGGACACATTCACACTCCTAGATTGGAGAACAAAAAGAGAAGAGTATGGCATATTAGGAGAGAATAAGAAGCTGCTGAATGACACTTGGAAAAGGCAGAACAGAGAGATGAATCATGTGGAATGATGGGCTCATGAATGAGTCCTTCACCCTGTCAAGAGAAGATTAAATAAGATTGGAGGCATTCGAGAAGAGGGTTGTGGGAGAACTGAGGAGGTGAGATGGAGGGAGAAGATGGACGGAGAGGTGCTGGGCTAAGTGGACAAGTAAAGGAAGTTGTAGAACAAGCAAATGATCAGGGTCGAAGGGAAGCTCAAGGCAGTGATTCAGGTAGTATGCTAAGTAAGTAGGAAAGGAGTAGTAAAAAACAGGACTCTTCAACTATAAGTTATCTGATAGTATGTTTAACACATAATAACTAAAAGAGCTGCAAACCTTAAGGTATTAATAAGTTATAAATAATATTTATGTACATGTTATGTGGTGTTGACCTCTGGGAGTTTACCCTTACTGAGGAAACCACATTGGTATCCATAATGTATTTGAAATATGATGTTAGCTTTACAAATTGTTGTTAAAAATGGTTAATGAATATAATGTTTTTACACATAATGTGCAAACACAACGCACTAAAAATATTTTAATCCTATTCATGGAAGAAAATATATTATGATCCCCCAATGTCATTATTATGGGTTTCTAAATTACACACACCTCGAAGTTGCTCTTGATAACAAAATGAGCTTTATGCATGGGACAGACAACTAATATCCTAAACAATATTATGGTGGCTGGGAGATGTCACTGCCAAAATGAAGCATGATGGTCATGGGTTCACTGTTAGTTTCACACTGTTATCTATTAGCATTCTGCTTGTTTTAGCTTACTGCAGAATTGACAGAAGTACCGTTGTATGATTAATTTGCTGGCAAAACAAAAAAAATTGGGAGTAAAACTTGTATCTACATTTGATTCTTCAAACCATAGCCCCTCTTCTTTCAACTGTGGCATTTTTTGGGCATACCCCCCATTTTTTGAGCTAAAAAGTCTTCTTTTGGACAGTTTCCCCTCTGTGGACTATTTATCCTTAGGACTGAGCCTAAGGACTAGACCAAGGCATGTCCGCTATGCAGGCCAACACCATAGAGCTAACAACATCGATCCAACATACAATTCCTATGACTCCTAAATTCAGTGACTCCAGCCAGCAATTTCTGCCAGCATCCTTTCTGCCAAAACCTTTCCACCACAACCTTACCCTCACCTAATCCTCCGTCGCTTAAATAGCAGTAGGCACAAGAGAACTATGAGGACACCCAAGGCTGTTAATCATGGTACTAAGGTAAAATTCTGCATTCTGCAGTGGGAGACAAAAACAGCTCCCCAAGCCAAAATGGAAAACGTGCACTGTATATATATACTCATCCCACTATTTTCCTCTCCTCCAAGGCTGCCAATTGCCTCAATTCCACAATTCACCCAATATACCTTTAACTTTACCAACAACCACCCATCCTATGGAGGCATGCCTAACCACTCGCTCTCAATTACCTTGAGACGGCGTGGAGTGCACATCACTTGGCTGTTTTTGATAGAGAAAGCCTGGCATTTGCCACTTCGTTAAATTGGTGATTGATTCGGAGTTTTTGAAGTCACAACATGGGTTGGGCGATCCTTGAAATATTTGGTTTGTCACTTGTAAGCTGGTAAAATACACTGGTTTTATTTGAGGTTTATTCAATATACTCGTTTTGTTCCCATTTTCCTCCTTTTTCTCACTTGAATTTTGGAAAGAGTATATCCTTATATGAGCATTTCAGGAGAGATTCCTTTACCACTCTCCAGTTGACACTTCACCACTAATTAAGTCAAGGACATTGACTGCCACCTTAATGCCAGATTATTTCATTGTCTTTTTTTCAGCATTGATTAGCCTATTCTACTTAATATTCACCATTCAGTACAGAAAACAAATCCTAGAACAAATGTAGACAAACCCACAGCAATTGCAGGTTGCATGTGTACATGGTATGACTTCATGGCAGACCATGTATTACTGTAGTCCACTTGTGCAAAAGGCTCAAATTATGATTTCAATCATTTGTTTAATATTTAAAAAGAAGGGAATAAACATAGGTAAAATTTTGGATTGTAGTGTTCTGAAGTTACACTTGCCTGGTTCCTAAAAGCTGTTCAAATAATACTTGGAAAATGAGAGATTCATTCATGTGAATTAAAAAAAAACAGAATTTGAATTAAGATTTTCACAAAGATGTTATGCTAGTGATGCAATATTCTTGAGATCATTATTCATAAAATACTACATTGCAATAATTTTTATGGCAACAATCAGTGCTAAAAGACAAACTCTTATTAAGTTTGCAACAGAAACAACATGCTAAATGCATAGTAATTTCATTGCAGCTACTGCTGCAACTAACTTACAGGGTGCTCATCAGAGTATGATGAACAGCGTACAAGTTTCAGCTTGGATTCTCCACCAGCTGTTTTTAAACGTCCAGACTGGTAGCTCCGTTTACATGATGGATTGGCTTTTGAAAAAACAATTATTTCTTCATCACTCTGCTCGACTCCATCAACAGTTCCACCATGAATGATAGTATATCCACCATCAACACCTTCTAAAGATGTAGCAAGATCCTACATAAATAAAAATGAGGAGTTAATTAATATCTACTTATAAAATAAGAATTTTGATGAAAAGAGAATTAAGAAGAAAAAATACAAATATATACCATTCCTTTCCTCTTTCTTGGCCTCATGGCATCAATTCTAGCCTGATGTCTGGCACTTATCTCCTCCCTTGTTGGGCCCCTATGCACATCTGCTGGTTCCTCTCCATTCATTTGGCAAGAGCTAGATGTTGGTGAAGTTAGGGCTTGAGGGCGTAAATATCTAGCTTGCTCTAGTAATTAAATAATTGACAAAAAGTTATTAACACAAATGGGAATGAGAAAACTTCAACAATCAAAGTAATTTTCACTTCTCTGCAATTCACAGGAGAAAATTCATGTAGATGTGAAATTATCATTTACATAGGTAGGCATTATTATTTCTGTGGTACAAAGTTAGCTCAAAAACAAAACATGACTGAAGTATTTTGCAGGTTCTGGAATTTTATCTTGTCTCTCAATAATGACAACATACAGTCTTCCCCATGGCATGGGAAAGAGATCAAGCCAAAGAACCCCATGATACTCCATAAAAACAATAACATTAATTGCATTTTGTTTATTTGGGTTTTTCCCATGTTGATTCATTTTTATGGACAACAGTTTTGCTTGCACTAAGCTAGCATCGTCAGGTCCTGAATACTGAATGAGCAATGCTAGCTGCAATGCACGTGAAACTGTTGCATAAAATTGAATCAACGTGGAAAAAACCCGAATAAACGGAACTCATCAAATCACCGCAGAAGCCTCTGTACCAATAGCATTAACTATTTAGATAAATTCAAAGACAAAAAAAGGTAAAATTTGAGTTTTCAATGCTGCCAAATAGATGTTGAGTATGAGCAACCCTAAACCTATGAGATATATAAGTTGACTGACTGATTTTCATGCTTTCACATGGACAGTGATATTACTGTGGTTAAGAAATACTGAACCACCAAATTATTACAACAGAATTTTCTAAAAAAGGATGAAACTTGGTCAAAAAGTATATATTCAGACGAAGATAGTGATCCTATGAGCATAAAAAAGAATCTGAAATACAGAAGTGTCATGCATCCAATTGGGGATGAGTCAAAAAAACTATGGGGCACAACAAATATTTTGGACACCTTTTACAATAAGGCAGCAGTAAAAAGTAGTAAACAAGAGGAAATATCAACCTGAAAACAGTAAAAACAAGAATGTGTCAAGCATTCAGTTTATATTCATCACATTTTAGTCAACCAGCAGAGGAGGATTGCAGTAAGGAGAAAATGAAAGAATACACGAGGGAATGTGAATGGAGAAAGAGCATTCAGAATTTAAGGAAATGAAGAATGCCATGATGAAAACCAATGTGAAGAATGTAGCCCTAGTAAAAGTTTCTTAACAATGGATCAGAGCATGGACTTAATTGAAAGCATTGGAAAAAAATGGGCTGTTAAGACACACAAGTTGGTAGAATGTCAAATATCAAATTGAGATTTGTGTAAATTTCTCGGGCTCGCCACCGGATAAGATATTCATAGGTAGCTGATGTTTCAGGTTCTGACTCGTTACCCATTCTCAAGGCTAATGGGTTACGAGTTGGAACGAAACGAAACGTCGGCTGCCTATGAATATCTTACCCGGTGGCGAGCCCGAGAAATTCACACAAATCTTATTCGCCGGGAAGTGTGAAATCATACATATTTAATTGAGAGACTGACAATCAACCAATGAGCAAGTTCAAGAGCAGTAAGAGAGAAAATTACTGGTAAGCACAGTAAAAAAAACAGAAAAGTTGGGTACAACTCCTATAGAGCAACTCCTATATATATATATGTATCTGAGAGCATTGTGCACCATGTATCATAAGAAATAGCATGGACACATAAGTCAGTCAATTCTATATTTTTTTATGATAAATTATTTAGTTCTTATCCTCAAAAGTCTTAAGATGAACTTCAACCAAGACTGCCTATTAAATCAAGAATCCTAACTGAAATCCACTAACTAACAACCCACTACCAATGCATGTGTCGCTGAACACCCTCCATGTTAACACATTATAAGACTGAAATTTTTGCATAAATTACTCATTAAACATACCCATCACAATCCTGCACTGATTTTCAACATTACTAAAATTTTTACTGGAAGAGTCACTCAATAAAAGTTGAAGTGATCAGCAGCTGCTATCCACTAAATTTTCTAGCATTCACAGCCGACTGAGTGATATGGTAGGTGGTGTTCAAGTCGGTGAAGTTCAAACTATAATGGTTTAATTTCATTATGGAGGGTGTACTGTCTCAGAAGAGGTAGCAAGTGAGTGTTGAAGATATATAAGAAGGGGGAGGGCAGGCCTATCCAGTAATGCCAGTTCAAACTAACTTCTTGAAAAATAAAATCATCACAAGTGAACCGGCAAAAAATAGTAACATTTGTATGATATAATCATTTACAGCCTAATTTATATCAGTGAAGGCACTACTGTAAAGGGTAACCCAAAGAGAA
Organism: Ceriagrion tenellum; assembly: GCA_963169105.1. NCBI lineage: Eukaryota > Metazoa > Arthropoda > Insecta > Odonata > Coenagrionidae > Ceriagrion > Ceriagrion tenellum. Next base: position 64,627,711 of record OY720632.1, read on the forward strand.
CAAAAAGAGGAAAATGATTAATATTACAAAGATGATATCAAAAGAAGAAGATACATCTAAGCAAGAAAAGGATATCTAAATATGAGAAGGAGACAAGACAGACATGGTGAGGAGATTTCACCTGAGAGGTACCTGCAGTCACAGGAAACCAATGACGAAAGCTCCAAGGTTAAGGCTAATTCAAATGATGACTGAACTGCATTCATGATAAATAAAATTTTACAAATGGAAGAGATAGATGCTATTGATTTTTTTTACCAAAGGATAAATACAAGATCAATATTAAATCCAAATGTCATCCCATTACTCTGGTTGAACCATTGATGTACTCAAAGTAAAGATACAACTTATTTGCATTAACAGTCTTAGGCACAGATTCTGACTAGTAAAGTACCTTAATATTGTCCTTGAGGTAAGAGTCAACTGACTAGAGGTTAGGGTTCAAATCTAAGTTTACTTAAGTGTATTAATTTATAGGAGATCAGACTCTTACTCCGACATATGTAATACAAAGTGCATTTGATCTCAATGAAAAATGTTTACAATGGGACAACATTAAAAATATCAAGAAATTCCACAGTGTTTACAAACAAAAATGTAAGTGGCTGATTATTATATGATAAGGGTGTAAGAAGCAACTTCTCAATAAAACATACCACAACCAAAATTGATGGCCCCGATTTGTTCTAAATAAGCATGGATGCGCCCAATACAATTCACATCTCCACAATTTCTCAATCCAGTGCGGACAGATGTTTTGGTGACATATTGAGGACGACTGTTATACCAGCATTCAAGAATATGGTTGCGAATCTGCAGCAAAATACGTACATCAGTAATTCAATCTCAATTAAATCTTAGTTAAGGAATACAATTAATTGGTCTTACTCCTATAAATATACATGTAATAGAATAAAATTGTATGTGAAAATGAAAGAATGGATCAATAAATGATAGGCAATGAAAGAATTTCCATCCTTTATATCCCAAGAGACGGTTAGATATGCACTGATCCATTTTTTCAAATATCTGTCAAAATTTTACACAACAGAGATTGAATATGCATACATGGTACAGAAAGAAAACTACTCATGGCAACATAATGCTCAATTTAACTGCCATTCAAAACAATAGGATTAATTGAATTTATCAGCATTTTTTTACGCAGCCCTTACAACCTAGGTACTAGTTATGACCAGTTCAGCTCACTGTCTAGGCAAAAACAATGGATATTTATGCTCAGAGATATGATGCAAATGATAGTGATGAGGAGCAAAGAAATATGTATGCTGAAACCAGGTTTTATCCTTGCCATAAACAACATTATATTATCGACTTTTGCTAGACCTGTCAACTTAATATAGCATGTAAATGTTTCTGTTTGAAGCCATACCTTTCCATTTATTGTCAAGATCATTAATGCTCTAAACAAGTTTCTTAATCGACAGGTTTTAAATGAAAACCCACAGGGGTTTATTTACTTTTTTTCTACTGCCTTTAATTTTTTCTGGTCATGACTGAATTAGCAATGCTAGTGTGTAGTTTCTTATTTCAGTTTTTTTTTGCATGAGCAAAAACAATTTCTTGTCTGCCCTAGGGATCATGGCGTGTCACCTCTGCTCGGAAAGCTGATGAATACAAACCACTTATCACATCATCCCTCCGCACCAAATTACGATATAAAATAATCATGCTTGATTCTGAGCATGGTCACAACTGGCTCATGAGTAGTTATAATACAACCAAATTAGTTAAGAGGAAGAAATACATAATAACTACACTACAAAAGAAACAGTCACCTTCATGTAACGCTTTGGTGTTTTAGTTGAACGGCCTTCAAAAAATTCAGTGTGTATTAGCTTCTCTTGCTCTGAAATTGACTGAGTGTCTGGAAAGAATGCCATGGTAGGTGGTGGAATGGCTGCTATACTATCCATTATATCTTGATGGCATGAATTTTTATCTTTGCGATCTTTCATGCTGATTGCAGAAGTTAATTTTGAGTTGAAGCCACTAGGTCCATCCTCAAATCCTGATTATTTACAAAAAAGAAAAAAATCGAAATATTTTTAACATCATTAGTACTCAGATGAAATATGTAAACATACCAACTCAACATTAGGTAACATCTTAATTTTGGGTAGTAATTTAATAAGCATCTGATTACGAATTCTTAAGGCATCAATTACTTATATAGTATCATCTTAAAAAAAATAAATAAATAACTTGGTCTTGATGATCCAATTTTTGCTAAGTTATCCCATACAAAGTAAAATGATTTATTATTGCTCTTAAAGATTAATTTTCTTAGATTTATATTTATGTTCATCATCCAAAATTCTCAAATGAGCAGATTACAAAATAAAGTAAACATTAAATTAATACCTAAAATTAGTGTAAGAGAGGAGTTTGGCAAAGCTGGTGAAGAGCTAGAGTGAAAGCTTATGGCCACTTCTCTGAAACATTTTTTGACCCTGGTGGGTACATATTTTTAGATTAACCACCACCACATGGGGTGTAAGTCATGACCATTAATCCTTGGACGTTGAGCAGATCGTGCTTCCAATAGAAGTTTCCATACCCAACAGCTATCCCTCTTTACTCACAGTCATTCTGTACATTAAGGGGCCTAAGGCTATCACACTAGCAATAACAAAAGATCAATTGTTGATCGTGCAAAAACACTGTAAGGAATGCATCAGTACCTGGTGATCTAAAGCCATCAACTTTTTCATCCTCCTTTTTGTCACTTTCAAGTAAAGGTGACATGAATGGCTCTTGTGATGAATTATCTGTTATGACTTCTGAAGTCAAATTGTACTTGGGCAAAACACTGGGGATTTGGGGTATATTTCCTTCCACTTCTTCACAGGTATTTTCCAACATGACAGGTTCACTGTCACCAACTTCTATTTCACTGTCATTAGATTCACTACCCTCCCTAGTTATCCTAACAACCTCTTCACCACATGAGAGTTTGTCTGGTAACTTAGGATGGCTTTTGAATACTTCAGGCAAAGGAGACTCATCATCCAGACAAAGCTTTCCATGTTTACTTGATAAACTCTTTATTTTTCCTTCTCTTTTCTTGGCAGTCACCAAGTCAAACTTTTCAGGATACTGTTTGCTTTTATCATCAATACTTATTGCAGATACATTTTTCTTCTTCTTTTCACGCCTTTTCTTTTCCTCAAAATGCCTTGAGTGCTCTTGTTTTTTACCCAATGAGCTTTTATTTTGAAAATTTTTACCAATCCAACCTTGGCCTTTAAGAGAATCTTTTTTTCTATCTCTGTTCTCTCCAGCACGGGGCAGTGAAACAGGAATGGTGGGTGAAGCAGTGGATACCACAGCTATAACCTGAAAGCAATTTCATAAATACATCACCATAAAAACAAGAACCACAAGGCAGCTTTGGGGCAATATTGTACTTTACGTTGGCAGGTAAAAAAAGAACAGAAACAAAGGAAGATAATCTACTATAGAGTCACCTCTTCCATTGATGCAGGTATTTGCATGTCATCAATAATTTCAGAGAAACTAAATACTTCTCCAGGTTGCTGATCGAAGTTTGATGAAGAGTTAGCTTCAGTGACAATGGACTCATCTGATCGACTGTTTCGCTCCCACTTTACATAACTCTTAACCTGAGAAGCAGTTTTTGTTCCAATCAACTGTGCGATCTTGCTCCAGCTTTTTCCAAACATTTCCTGAAATACAAAATTATTTTAAGCTTGATTGACCATCCGTGATAAGCTTATTTTTTTGTACAATTATGACATACCATGTAACGTAAAACTAAATTATCATCTATTACCATGAACGATTCAATAGCATTGTTACATCATAGGCAATATAACATCTACAATCCAAATAAACCAAATTTTAAGATTTTTGTTTCATGAGATCAATAGCAAAAAATTAGCATATGTATAAAAACACTAGATACAAATATTTGATCATTCTATCCCTCTCATCCCCAAGGGCCTAAATGCAGAAAGAGAAAATTATAAAAGCAATCTCACGATGCAATCATTAAAAGTACAATTATAATGTCATAGAGAATATAAAATCCAAGGATTCTTGCGATATTCAGTGGAATTTATGCATGATGGAGAAATAGAAAAAAAATTGAAATTTTTCACAGAAATAAATTTTACTGTGACATTAGTTTTGATATTTTTACCTGATGATGTAAGAACATTCAAACCTAGGTCGCAGTAAAATTTATTTCTGTGGAAAAAAGCAAATATGTTATTTCTGCATAATACGTGAATACCTATTCCTATTTTTGACTTTGGATCTTTTCTTTCTTTATATGCATATTATACAAGTCCTATTTACTTGCCATGTACATCATGCTGTGTATTGTGTCACTGAGACAAAAATAAATAATCTTTATCATAAAAACTTCTTATAAACATGGATACCACAGTTCTGGTGAAAAATTTGAACCATCCTACTCATGTGAGAAAAAAATTAGGAAGCTGCTTTGCCAACTTAACGGTCATGGGTCCGAATCCATTCTCGAGAATAGCTGCTGTGTTCACCTATATATATATATTGTAATATGTGGTGACCAAACTGAATTTTTTACATGACGATTGAGAAAAAGTGCAACAAATCAAGTCAGTTTAGGACTCCAATGCTTTCCAAATCTTTAGTAGTGGTACATATCCTTCCATGCTATTTAAATCCTGAGTATTTGCTCATCACTATATACACATCACATGATACAAAATATACAATCTTCCTCAAAGCAAAAGTATGCAATATTTGCACGAACTGCAGTCAAAGCTAAATTTAAGCCTACATCCTGAGAAATTCTGCAGATTTTAGAAATAAGCACTCCTATGAGCACAGAAAATAATGCTATCCATGGCCAAAAGTGCCCATATGGGCTCTCTAACTTTGGACGGTTCAAACTCCAGTGTTTTTCTAATCAGGGATGCAAAATTGACTACTATCATAGATAAATGCTTTTTTGGTGGATTGCCAAACTTTTTGATTTTTTTAAATGCCTCTTTTTTTTTATTTGGCACGATAAATGATTACATGCGATACTACGATTCATCTCAGCCCAACTATGTGGCTAGTCAACTACAGTTGCAACCTAAATCTCTCGTTTGCCTAGTATCTTTCAATCATTTATTTCACTATCATTTCCAATGTCCATTGGCAATAATATGATGGTTTTTTCGCTTCTTGCTCTCAGTGTAAGACCCCTCGTGCATGGAGGTAGCTTTAGTTTTGACATTTCCCTCTGATCCTCTTCTCGTGAATGGAAACACCTCCTCCTCCTCCATGAAAACACCATTCAATGGGGCAATAATTCTATTCATGTCTGCAGATGCTTATAAAAGGGTAGTCCTTTGGGAGAGGTACAGAGTCCTCAAAGGCTAAGAGACCTACCCCTCATGAGTTATGAGGGATCTGGGAAAAACCTTGACCCTTGTTGCTCTCTCGGCTGCCAGTCAGAGGCTCCATTTCCATGACCATGCGCTAAGTAGGAAATGTGAGTGTAAGATGCAGCCCTTCGATTCATTATTATATTTCCCATCAAAATTTAAGGTAGACTGAAACTAAACTTCATTCACTCTCAATCATTGTCAAGTGCACATTAGTGTCAGTGTCTGTCGGTCAGGGGTAATGTGGATTTCATTTAAGGATTTACAATTTTTGTAAGAAATTGAGATTTTTCTGGAAAGAATCTTAGATCATTTACAGTGGATATCCACCATCCATGATTTCTTCATAGAATAATTCTTATATAGAGTTGTGTAAAATATTATCATAGCCATAACTCCTAAGTGAAAATAATCTGAAATGTAGATACAGCAGAGAGATTTTTGACTCTGGCTCTGAAGCCTTGGGAGGAAGATACTTCGTCAGAAGACCAGGGTGTTGATCCTCCTGCAGAGGATGAAGATGTGGAGACTTCCCCTCCTTCTAAACATTACTGTACTCAACAGCCACATGCTGTTTACAGTCTTGTGAGGACCAGATGACTCACTGGGAAGTAAGGCTGGCTGTCATAAAATAACTTGACGGCGAAGGGGCTCAAGCCCTTACATTACTGTGTTCACCAAGGAGGGGGTGCAGCACCATTAGGGATGGTGGACCTCAGCACCGCTTGGAGGCCAAGGACAATAAGCATCGGTGAGTGACAGGAACCACCTTAAATGCTGATTATGTGTGTTCGGAAAAGGGATTAAACACCGATACCATTACTACACTCCACGTTGCAAGCTAAGTTCTAGACCTAGATCTAATGCAAAGTGTATGCAACAGGGTTATTCACATAAAACTGTTATGAGGAATACCATGCTTAAACTTAGAGCAATGTAAAGCTGATATTAGATGTATTTTAAGAATAAATTAATAGTTTACACTCTATATATCCATTTCACTGATAAATCTTCCCCACCCTTAGCAGAAAAATCTGTCAAATACTTCCCAAAGAGAAGATTTTCTGAAGGCTTTAAAAATCGATTATGGCAACTAAATTAATCACAGTAATGTAACAAACCTTATGAAAGCTATTGCTTTTTATTTGAACAATTTACCTTAATAGTCCTGGAGATAAAAAAGTATAGTGCTCTAGAAACAGAAAAAATTTACATAGATTTAATTCTGGTAGTGAAGGGCAACTCCTGGTCAAGTAAATCTGATGTTTAAAGAATATATTGGAATAGCCACTTTAACCATGTATTTAAAATACTAAAATCTACGAATCAAATAATTATGTAAGAGAATTTTCTGAGTGAACTGAGACCATGGATGGCGAGAGCCATTCCCTTGGATTTATCTGTTAATTTGTTCCCCTAGGGAGGGATGGTATGAAATCATTAAGATTACTGAAATGAAATCAGTGGATTTCTTGGGCCATAGTGTGGATGCTCATCTTCAGAGGCTATTATGCATCTGGTTTCTTAATACTGCAGAGCTCACTGGGCTTCATTTAGATATGGGTCTAGGAGTCGCCTTCGGAAATATGCACTCCGTGAGAAACTGCTGATATGGGATCTTATGAGGCGGCTGTTGGTGACCAATGAGATTGGCATAGGGTGGTCACATGGGGGTACCAAGCCATGGCTTCTGGGTCCCGAGGAAGAAGAAAGAGTGGATGAGGGGCAGTCTTGAGATGGCGAGTATTACATGAGGTTGTCCAGGTACTGACTGTGTATGGTTGCCAAGAATAAACACCTTTTTCTGAAGTGTTGTTCCCTTAATTGACCCTCGACGAATCCCAAAGATGACCTCTTACAATGGTAAAAAGTATTTTAACCACAACTGAAGCATGGAAAGTAAAAATGCTGCCATCTTTTCACTTATATAGAATTAGAGTTTACATATATAGAATTAAAATAAAAATTACATACAATGAAAAAAAATATGTAGATGTAGAAAAATTTATTAAGAAGTTATTTATGAAATTCTGTTGCATTACTTAACCTTTAATGCCAAAAGTGCCAATATTGGCACGCTGTTTGGTGCTTCTCACAAATTTAGATCACAACATTATTTCAAAGAAGCCTGAATTTAAGATGACTATTATTTTTCAGTTTTGCCTAAATGGTACAACATCTACTGCAAAGTTTCTCACATATTTAATAGAAAAATAAGACCTTAGCAACTATTTCTTTCACTCACCATGGTTGTTACAAGATTCCCGAATTCAAATTCCCTGACTTTTCCCTGACAAAAATCTTCATTTCCCCTGACTTTTTCACACTCTCCTTTCGATCATTACATAACATTTTTGAAGGGTGAGGCAATATAATACAAATTTCTTTTTAAAAATGTATTTAAATTCTTTTTAAAACTTACTTCTTTACAATGAACACTCAGAGAAAACAGTAACTTGTAAACTTAATTACAGTCAAACGAAAGTCAAAATATGGTGTCAAATTTAAATTGAAACATCAAACAAAAAGTCTACATTCAGCGATGTGGACGTAGAACGCACCTAACCACAACATTACAGAAATGCTATACACAACCACATAGTGCTCTTAGCCTCTCCTCGACCCTCAGGGCGACGGAGCGTTGAGCGGCGGAAGGACGGACTTGTTTGGCACCCAGCTGACCCAGGCCAGCTCAGCCAGCCAACAGCGTGGCAGTTCTATTGGATTGTGCAACATGACATACATTTTCCCTGACGCCATTTACAAGATCCCCTGACTTTTCCCTGACCCATTTCAAATTCCCTGACTTTTCCCTGACCTGTAACAACCCTGACTCACATAGAGGGCTGACCACTCTTCCTGAAGGCTATCATTCAACCAATATGCAGTAGTTTGAAGTGGATTATTCATTATTGAGGGGTTGTACAAGCAGAGATGAGCAGTATTAACAATACATGTACTTGAAACACATATTTTTGGTACTTTTGTAATTTGCATCAAAAATACTTCTAGTGAGAGTAATTTGTATCTACAATAATATTGTGAAGAGGATAGGGCTACAAATTAAGTGTGTTAAATGTGAGTAGTAAAATTTTTTTCTAAACACATTTCATTCTTTTTATAGTGCAGCCAATTAATTTTGCTATTAAACCTGAAACATATGTGTTGAAACCTACTGTTTTATTGTAGTGTTGGAGCAAACTGCATCATTTTAATAAGTCATGGGGTCACTATCAACCATGAGATACACTTCAGGTTAAATTCCCTTGAGAGGGGGTCAGTACATGTTACTTGATACATTTTGCCTCTTTCTCAGGGTCCTTTTGTGTTATTAGAAGTTGTAAATGAGGCAGTTTGCAACAAAAAACATTAGCAGAGTGTTAGTTTTGAATGAATTTATTCACAACTATACCCAAATACTTAAGGTGATAAGAGAATGAACGCTGATATTTTATTTATATAAAATACTAAATAATAGAATAAATTTATCACAAATGCTGCAAATGATATCCTTTGGTGTGCCAATTGCTAATACTCGCTGTAAGAGAACCTTTGGTCAAGAATTTAATAGGACAAATTATTTATATGATAGCCCAAGTAAGAGGGTGGCAAATTATATGCCATTTGAAATTGATTTTTTTCAATATGAGTTTATATAGAATTAAAAGAAAAATTACATGCAAAGAAAAAAATATGTAGATGTAGAAAAGTTTATTAAGAAATAATTTATGAAATTTGTTGCATTACTTAACCTTAAATGCCAAAAGTGCCAATACTGGCATGCTGTTTGGTGCTTCTCACTGCTAAAAGTGCCACTTTTGGCCCATTCGTTACAGGAAAACCTCATAAGGGCCCATTTAAATCCGGCAAGGAGGGACTTTGAAGGACATTTAAATCCTGCGTTTAAAGGTTTTTGTATTGTATGTAATATGATATGCATTGTAATTTTATTTTATGTTTTTCTAAATCACACTATTTTTTCATCTTTTTTATTTCAATTGTTTTGCTTTTTATGTGAAAAGGGTAACTGCCCATACTATGTACATGATTTTTATCCTGTTCAACAAACAAATAAAATTGGCCCCAACTTCATACCAATTTAGAGTTTGTAATACATATTTTTAATGCTTAATCTGGTTTTGTTGGCTTTAACATGATATGATATGCACATGTGTCTGGAAATGTCATTTTTTGGAGGGAATCTGCCAAAACTGCGGCTTGAATATTTATTACAATAAAGTTTACAAGTGAGAATAATTTAGATAGCATTTATATACACTATAGTAACCTATCTTTGGCATTTTTGTATCTGTTTATGCTGACTAATGTTAGATTCACACATTTGGACTGGCGGGCAGAATTTTTCTCTCTGCCTTGTTCCATAAAATTACTTGTTCCTCAGAAAGTACTTATATACGGGCTTAAATATGTTGTTGCTTGATGTTGTTTTCTTGACCACTTTAATTATATGTTTTTTATCCCTCTGCACGGGTTTTCAGAGTACTGACCAAACTCTGAAAACCCGTGAAGGGGGATAAAAACATTAAATACTTTGGATTTTTCTCAACTAAGGTTGAACTAGCAAAAGGGGGGAAAATATGGAAATCTGAGACAGTCTTGGCTGAGTAGCCTTAGAATGACCATATCAGTTTATGAAACATAAACTTGAGTCATTAGTAGTAAAATAGTTATTCCAATACTGACTGAGAATTCAACTGGTACCATACTATAATTGTTTATTGACACGGGAACTTAAAAATTCAATTAATAGCTCAATAGCAAGGAGGGGCACAGAAATGACTCGCTAGTATATATACATACATCCCAGGAGAGAATTTCAACCAGCATATTGGATCCCCAGATAAGTTAGTGAGATAAGCAAGTTTTTCAATCATCCTCTTGATTTGTTGTACGCCATTGAAATACTAAATGTCTCGAAAAGATGGAATACATCCGTCATGGAGTGCATCCACGCATTTAATATCACCCATTATGAATACGTACCATTCCTTTCTCTAGAAGGGACTTCTCCCTTTCCGTCCAACTCAGATCAGGATCCTCTCTATTGTCCCATCGAGAAGTACTTGGTGCGTTTTTAGGAGGACTTTCAACGCCAGTTAGAGAACTAAAGGCAAACGAATGTTGTCTCTCCTCAGGCAATAAACGATCACTGGTTCCTCTTGATTTATCATCCGCTGGATACCAGGGCTGTGTTGTATCTAGCAACCATTGCGGAGCAATATAATCATTCAGCAGGTCCGAGCTTTGGGCCCCTAAAACTCCTGCATCGTAGCAGTGCCTTATAAAAAGATAAACATAGTTAAGACTATGATAGCCCGAGATATACCTCCGATTTACCCTGAATTTGTCAACAACATAGGAGTAAAAATCAAAAGGCTATAGAATACTTCAATGAATTCTGGAATACGCAAGTACTCACAAACGACTGTCTTCTTTAGGGAATAGTGAATCCAGACTGAAGTCCCCCAACACATCCACTTCATCGTCATCGGCCATTATTTCCAAAATCTAAGCAACAATATCACTTGTGTACATCAAAAAATAACTCACACAAATTAAAGTCGCTGAGTGCGCAAGGTTTATCCATCATTTAGTGGTAAAACTACTCTACGTTTCCTCAAATAAACATTTGTTTTCATTCAATAACAAAGGACATACGTAATGTTCGTAACTTAGACCTCGAAGTGGGGGAGAAGTTTGTTATTATTTCAAGCATGGTGGGGGGTAACGTTGACAACAAAGCGGCTCTGGAGAGGGAAGCAAGCCTTTTCGATAGGTCGATGATAGAATTTGATCACGAAGAATTTCGACCCGAATCGAACAATCGACCACGAAGAATTTCGATTACTAGGAGGAGGGGGGGGTTTGTGTTTTGTCGGCAACTGAAGTAACTATGTTGACAGCGTGTGTTAATTTTCTCGTCAATGTGATACTGTGTAATGCTGTGTGGACTTTGTGACCTCATTGGAAATTTAGAGGTGAAACTTGTAAAGAAAAATATGGCGACATGAATACATTTTTTGGATAGCTTTATATGTTTTCTACTATCACAAGGAAGAGCCTTGTTGTGGACGTCTATGTTAACAATAAAAAGGATTAGAAAACATAATGGAAAGGGGAAAGTCTTCAGTTGGACGAGGTGGGAAGGGGAAAACCCAACAGTATCCCAGTGATATATTTGCTCTTGGTTCTAAATCCTCCAGGCCTGAGTCTACAGAAACGAAACGACCTGGAGTACTGCACAGTAAAACCGGAAGCACCCATACTGTCCAAGGTAGAGAATTACAACCTTCCTTGACTATGCATTCATATTTGTATGTCATTAGGTTGTTTTAGCGCACGGATATCCGGGTCCGCCATCGATGCACTTTTTAGTCTTAATCTCAGAAAATTAGTTGTTTATGCTTGCTACTTCATTATTTGTTGATAGCATATGAATTTATGACCCTGCATTTGTTTATTGCAGGTGGAGAGAGAAAAAGAGATGCCCCTTCTAGTGGAGGTGTGGCTTCTTCTCTTGTACCTAAGAAGGCTAAAATTGTCCCCAAGACAACCCCTCCCCCGGGTGAGGCATGGGAAATGGTTGCTTTGAGTGACTGGGATAGTGGAACTGGTGGTGCCGAATTAGCTCCTCTGGTTTTGGAAGCTGCAGATGCTGATGAAGCCGATCGTGTTGTAGGCCTTCTCTGTGGAGCCATACGACATCTTCGAACCAGTCAGCGCTCAAAGGCATCGGTAGCAGCGGGATCGAGCTCATCTACTGGTGCAGGAATAACTCCTAACCCTCAGCAAGACCTACTACTCTACGTTAGTCTTCTATACATTGGAAAGGTATAACAAATGTTGAGGATGATGCCTACTTTGGTAGTCTATGGAAATCATGCTTGCATGGATTAACTGACAATGAAATGCAGGAGAAGTGATTCACAAGTCTTGTTCGAAAACCAATGGTCTACTGTATAAGGTGAACACTGTGCTTACTTCAATTTTTTATTAAGTCCTGGCTATGTTAACTCTATGAGTGCAATCATGAAAGATTGAATACTCATCATTTGTAACATCAGATCTGAAAGATCAGGATTAAGTTGGTTTTTCTCATTGAGGGCCGCAGCTAGCTTTAGCCTTGTACCCAACCCAACAACCAATGATGAAAACTCAACCAAAAACCAACTGCACTCACTCGTGCAGTGCCAAGTTAGTAAACAAGGGCTTGTTTAAATCATTACATTAACAATTAGTTTTATCTAAAACATACCTAGCCAGACAAATTTATCTAGTTGACTCAAAAGTCTGATATTATAAATAAGTGGACGGCTCATCTCTACTAATATATGTAAATGAAGTCGTGCCTGTATGTTCATTACTTATCTCATCGAGGACTACTGTGCTGATAAACGGGTCAGTCCATTTCAAATCGCCCAATATAAATAAAATTTGTTACTCAACATTTTTTATTTTCCTGATATTTTTATCATGAATTTCATATAGATTGTCACAAAAAACTATTTGAAAAATTTTTTTAAGCCTTAGTTTTTTTCTGGCAGCCATTTTTAAAATGGCGGTTGGGCAAATTTTAATGAAAAACTTGGTTTGCGGAAAGTTTAATTTCCAAGCTATTTTTAAAGATATCAGAATAATTAAAAAACCAGTGTGTTTAGCATGAAATTTACTTCAGGAATACATTTTTTTAATTTTTCTATCATGCAAAAAAGTAAGTCAAACTCTTTCTGTATAAACTCTGAAAAAATTTATCAATCATTACTTTTGAAGACCATAAATTTTTATGAAGGAAACAGGACTCACTAATTATATGTTATTTCTGTCTTGAATACTTATATAAATACCTGCAGTATAAGTTTTAGTCCTGAGAATGCTCTCCTTTTTTTTCTAGAGCTTTTCAAAAATGGCCGAAAGCCTTTTAAAGTCAATTTTCTCAAGGCAATATCTAAAAAGGAAATGAATGAAATCAAGTGCAAATTTTACAGAATGTTCTTTATACACACAGAAATATATCACAAAAAAATTATGACCAAGACTCAACTACATTTAGAGTAATAGAGCAGTGAATTTCAGTAACAATGCTACCCTTCTACACGCTCGTGCAGTGCCAATATAGTAAACAAGGGCTTGTTTAAATCATTACATTAACAATTAGTTTTATCTAAAACAATGAATTTAAAATTAAAAAAATATTATTTATTTTATTCAGGTATACCTTACATTTGTAATACATACCTACCCATCACGCCGTTCCCTTCTGGGATAGGCACAGTTAAAATGTTTCACCCATTAATACATAATTGTACACCTAACTTTGTAACTAAAACTGATTCAAAACTAGAAATATTATATATCAGCCAAAAAAATACTCAACCATTGTATAACAATAAGTTAAAACTCTTATATTAAGAAAAAGTATTTATTATATCTATTATACTTAAAAAATGTATGAAAATATATAAAAAATATGAGGAATAAGTTTGTAACTCAGTAACCTTTCTTAATTGACGTATCAGTTATCATGTTGCATCAACCCTGGCGATTTTGCGGTGAATAATAATCGGTAATAGAGCATTTGTCGCGCATTTCCTGAGTGTTCCGGCGATTTACGAGAGTTAGTTGAGCACTGCAAATACATTGTGGGTGCTTTCTCAAGTAAACGCCTTATAAATGCTTTTATAATGCTCTACTTGGCGTACCTCCCGTCATTTACAAGCGCTCTGTAAAGGTTTGCAAGCAAACGGCCAAGCGGTCTCAATAAACACCAAAAAAAAGCCTTGGAATGCTTTCCTTGGCGTTTGCGTGAGCGTTTGTAATACTGACTACGAATGCATTGTGAGTGGGTGTTGTATATCAATAATGAATTCTCATTGAATGCATTTCACGAAAGATTTTCTAAACACATAGGAAATCCCCTACTGGACATTTCTGCGGCATTTGCGAGCTCTCTTCAAAAGCGTTTTGGTTTTTACTGTTTCAGTATGGCAGATTCAGATATTTTCAACGATATTTTATCTCCTTGGCAACCTGAGCATTGGTTTTGAATGGGAAAATTCACTTGGGTCTCTAATGGTTAACATGAAATTAAATGGTCAATATTAGCAAATTTCTGTTGAGGTAATTTGTGCCCCTAACTCTCCATGAGTGCTTAACATCCTTTACTCGGTATGTGCAGTTAGATTATCGCATTAATGCTTATGATTAGGGCCCATCGGTATGTGTAGTACATTACATACTTTGTAGAGTTTTACAATTTGCTGGAGACTTACATTCTACACCTATTAAACCTCAATACAGTCGTAGAGCTAATATGGAATTGTTCCTAAGTGCTCTAGGTCCCAAAATCACTGCTTTCTGTTTAGCCTCAGATTGATGGAAGTTTTGAGCCATTTATCTCCAAATAATGCATTACAGCTCCAGATAGCTATTTATACTTAGAGATAAAAATTTAGTCATGTCTTCTAACTGTGGTCAAGTTCATTACTCTTCTGAGCTATTCCATGTTAAATCAACACACCCAGTTTACACCAGGGTTGAAATTCGCCATGAAAAAATCATTTGACTTGACCGGGATTCGAACCTGGATCTCCCAATTGCCGGTCAGGTGTGTTGTTCCAATGATTTTATTTTATAACAATATCATATTACAGTACATTCATTAGCATACAGGGCAAAAAAGAGATCCACTCCAAAGACACATATATTTATAATACATTTTTGTTTAAAGTATTTTTTAGACACATGCATGAATATATTTTACATATTTTAGTTTTTTTATCTCTTTTTTTACATAAAATACTATTAAAAGATGTTTAGCAGCCATGCTTTTTCATGCTCTGAGGAGGGTTACTGTTTATTTACTATTTCCATTTTATCGATTAAAGCTGATCTTATATTTTTCTGACCTGTTTGACATTCCACGAAAGTTGCTATTACTTCTGTTAAGATTATAATTTTCTTGGCAGGAAATAAGTTAAAATTTAAGTGTTAACAGATTCTTTTCTCCAATTTCTCCATCTCTGAATGTGTCGAAGTCTCTAAAAAGGTTTTTAATTATTTCCCATTCCCTGTTTGGTCCTTTACTACCTAGTATTTTGTGAACTACATTGTCTATCCTTCTGCGTTTAGGACATACTGGGCTATTGCAAAGTCCAAGTCTGTATTTCATTTCTCCCGTTACCATACAAACACTGCAAATTTCGTAAATTATACCTTTTTCCTTGATACAGTGTTTCAACTTTGCATAATTTGTCCAAATTATTTTTTCTCGGGGTTTTTAGTTGTTTTTTATTGTTTTTTCATTTCCTCCTCATAGATTTTTTTTTGTCGAGTGAAGATTTTCACTGGTCGCATATTTATTTTTCAAATCGATTGCCTCAGTCAGTACATTCCTAAAATACCTCATTATTTTCGCTTTCCCCAGAGCGCTCACCATTATTGTTTTCCTATTGTAATGTCCTTCTTGCAAAATTTCCGCTACCTTTTTTGTTTATAATATTCGTTTCATTTTTGAATTAATTAGGCTGAGGCCACCCAGTTTAGGAGGAGCATACAACTTATTTCTCTCCACCTTCTTTATAAATGCATTCCAGATAAATCTCTTTGTTTGGTCGGCCCCAATGTCGGCAGGGTTAAGTCCTCGCCTTCTAACCTGAGGGTTGTGGGTTCGAGTCCAGCCTGGGTAAGATTATTCACTACCCAGGGCATGGGTGTTTTTCGTCTAATGATATATTAAAAACTTGTAATTGGAGAAATCTGTAAGTGTTAAAGAAATTATTATTATTTTAATTATCTGAGCATTTTTCTTCTCCGGGAGTGGCCACACATGGGCCACATGCCACAGTAGGGGGAATAACATTTGATTTATAACGGCTATTTTAGCTATTAATGGCATTCGGTAATCGGGGAAGTTTGTCAGATTCCATTTTATTATATTTATTGCCTTATCCCAGTTTTTTTCTACCATCTGAAAATAATTACTTTGCCACCACAGGCCTAAAATTTTTATTTCACTCGTTCGGGTCCATCCATGAGTATTTTTTATTTCCTCCCCATGTATGTGTAGAATTTTAGATTTCTCTCTATTTATTTTTACCCCGGCTGTATCAAAGTGCTTAAATGTTTCATTTATTGTGTTTAACTCCTTCTCGTCCTTAATAAATAAAGTTATATCGTTGGCATATGCTACACCTGTATACTTTTTCCCACATCGATGGACCCCTATTCTGCAATTTTCTATTGCTCTAAGGATTGGTTCTAAAGCCAATGCATACATCAACATTGACATAGGACATCCCTGTTGAACCGAGTTTTTAATTAGAAATGCTTCTGAATGTTTTTTCCCGATTTTGACGATTGAGTTTATTCCTTTATACATAGTTTGAATGATTTGAATTACTTCGTTCGGAAAGTTCATGTTTTCCAGTACTAGACTAATCCATTCCATTTTAATATAGTCAAATGCCTTTTCTAAATCTATTGCTAGTAGAGCTAGCGTCTTCTCAGATTTTTTTGGGAGTGGAGAGAGCACAATATCCCTTATTAATATATTTGCATCTATAGCACTTTTCCTGCCTGCCCCGCCATATTGACTTTCATGGGCAATAGGCCTGGCCAATTCTTTTATTTTGCACGTTATACAATAGGCATAAATCTTATAATTGGCGTTCAGTAAGGAGATTGGCCTAAAGTCTTCAATTTTCTTTGGGCTTTTCACTTTGGGGACGAGGGTTATTATCCCCGATTTCATGTTATCCATCATCCTACCCTTTTTCGTGATTACATTGAAGACTAACGCAAGAGCAGGTCTAATGCTATCCCAGTACGTTTGGACATTTTTTTTAGGACAAGAGAAATTTTTTTTAACAATGAACCCCTCATCATCCCATATTTATATTTTTCCATGTGATTTACAACATTACTAAGTATTTATGGAAATATTTTGAAAATTTTAAATCATGTACTTATGGAAAAAAATTAAATCAAAATATTATTTTGTATTTTGAAAAAAAAAAATTAATTAGAACCTATGTTGTGTTGATTATCACTGGAAAGAGAATAAAAAAATACAGCAAAATTACACCTTTTTCAGCACTCTAGCTCAATTAGGACAGCTCCTAGAGCGATTAAAAAATAATCCATTCTCGCTTTTTTGGCCAGTTTTTGAAAATTTTACATAGCCATATTTCAGAAACGGTTAGAGATAAAAAATTTAAATTTGGTATTTTTCTTAGTCTCAGAACCCACTATGAGTATGCCAAATTTTAGCAGAATCTAAAATGGTGAGGTAAATTGGGTGTGTTGATTTGACATTGAATGGCTAATTTACCAGACATCTTGCATGATTACATCATATATACTGAGGAAAGCTGTATAACTCTTTGTGTTTCAAAAAAATTTGTAACCAATTCGACCTCAAATAGGTGAAAGTGATCCCAAAAAAAATTCATTTTGAAGTTAATTTTTACCACTTGTTGATTTTATTTCTTATGCCAAATTTGATTAGAAATAATCATCACACAAATTAAACTGTTAATCATTAGCTTCACTGATTTGAAAGTAAACAATTTCTGTAAAAGAGCTTTAAGTGACTGAATTAGCAATTTTCACTTGGCAAAGGAAATTAATATTAGATAAGGGAAGTAAGATTCTCTTTTATATAGATTGTGCTTTTATATCATTGCATACTTTAATCTCTTATTGAGAATCAAAAGACAAGTCTGCTAGTAGATCTTAAAGTTGAACCACTTGTTATCAATATGTGGATAGTGACTCCTGACATTTAAGGAAACACTAAGGTCATGGCCGATGGAATACAGTGAATTTTCATGGTTCTCAAAGTGTTAATGTGGACTTTCATGTGGTAAAGTTATTAGTCAATCCAATATTTGCATATGGTGTCTAAGTGCTATTCTTCAGTGGCCGAAATTATTGGCATGTTCTCAATTTTGTGTGGCCAATCTTTCTATTTGCTAATATGCATCGTTTATAAACAGGTGAGGCCATCATTGTTTGCAGTGGATGTAGTTTGCCATGCTTTATGCAGCCTTCTTCGTAAAGATCCTCATGCTGGGGGGACCAGTGCTGTTGGAGGCGGAGTGGCTCCTGGACTACCTCCTTTCAAGATTAAGAGTCATCCATCAGTCCCTATCTTGGCTGCCAATCTGCTGTTGCGAGGTTTCCAAGAAAAGAAGACTTGGCCTGAAACGTTTTTGAAGGTAAGATCATTATTTTAGTCAACAATATCTGATTTTTAAGTGAGCTAAGATCCTAATTCATGTTTCTAACTTCAGCTTTTCCTCTATAATAATGTTGTTTTCTAGCGTCACCATTTTTACATCACCATTTCAATCTATTTTTCTTAATACTTGCTGCTCAAAAATTCAAATGTACTGTATACATTAGTATGTAATCCCTGTGCTACCCTTTTCAAATTTGTTTCTCTCATTTGGAAAAAAATAGTTCTCTCGCGTGACTCAATGTCCTATCATATTTGAGCTTGTTAGATTTTGACAACCATTCAATAGTAATGAGTTGAGTCAGATAATTCAATCACTGCATCTTAATATTATGCAGTTATACACCAGAGTCTCGAATGTTGCAGTACCTTTGCAGTTTATATTGTGATGCTATTGTCTTCGTATTCCATGTATGATCTTCATAACTACAGGCTTAAAACAGATATCAAGTTTATTCAAAAGACTCATAACTGGAGACCTGTAAAAGTTGGGGTTATTTTTTAGCCAGAAGTGGTGTTATTTTCACAAAAATATATTTTGTGTTAATTAAGTGCCCTTCTCCTAGTAGGCCCACGTGTTGGTAATAAGTTCCTGATAAGATGCCATTGATTAAGGAAAATGTAAACAATTAATAGCATGCTGAATTCACATTTTATATTTTTGTACATTTCACATAACCAACTTACATAAAGATACAAATTACAGTTAAATGTCCATATTTTCAAATGAAAAAATCACCAGTGTGGCCAAATTTTCTTCTTTTAGATATGTTCTCCTATTTGTTAGGACTGTTATAGGAGGAAAGAAATCTCTCTTGAGTCCACATTTGCACAGGGGGTCCAAATGGCTTCCAGGCACTTCAATGCAAATGATGGTTCACACAATTTTAGTCCCTGAATTGCTTTACCTATATCCACTGGACCCTGGGAATTTTGTTTCTGTAATATTCTACGGAATTCTCCAAACCCAAACATCAAATTTTCCATCTCAATTGACTCAAGGCCATGAACTTTTTTCAATTTTGTGACTAAGTTGGGGCTCACCTCCATTGTGAGAACTTCTTGAGGGTCAAAAACTGAGATGTTTTCAAATATTTTTCTACTTGGGTCTTCTATTATAAGAGAATTAAGTTTCATTGATGCCTTGATGCCATCTGCACTAGTATCGACTTTACAGCTGCAGCTTTAGAAGTTGTCATGCCTTGCAAGGAATTAGTAGTTTTCTCAAAAAATATTGTACCTCTGAATATTATCAAGACTCATTTTTCTTTCTCAGCTCTCTATGCAATGTGTGTGCATAAGGATAGCTTGAACTCTCCTGTAATTAAATCAAGTCAAACAGCTGTCTCCCGTGCTCCATTACAAATATTGCCTGGCATTGAACAGAGTCAATAACATCATTATTTAAAGATCAAAAGTATTCTATACCTGCATTGTGCATCACCTTCATTTCTTCCGTATTACAGAAGTCAACAAAGTGTCGAAAATAATCCGCTAAGTAAAAAACACTGAGGAACCAAGAGTTCCATCTGGTGACAACAGGGATAGGGAATAATGCACAGCTCTTTTCATTTCTGTCTGCAAGAAATTTTGAATATAAGTGTTTTCTTTTCCTTGTGTGGAGGAATAAACTTTTGGTCATCAGTACTACTTTATTAAGTTCAGTCATTCCATGGATCCAAATATTTCCCACAAGATTTAATTTGTGAGCCCAAAATCGGGTGTGGATTAACTCCTCTCTGATAATCAGTTTTTAGCCTGGTACACACTTAGTCATATATCTTGCTGAATCTGTTACAACACTTTTAACATCAGAGTATTGTACATTAAAAACCTTTAGGGACTCAAGAATTGCTCTAATACATTGGGTTGCATCGGTAGATTCTAGAAAGTGGACACCACCAACATAAAGCAACGGCTCTTCATTGAAATCTGTAAATATCCTAAACAATACCACAAATACACATCTGCCAGTATTGTCTGTGGTTTCATCACAAAAAATATCGTTGGGCTTCCCTTGAATTGCTTCTTTCACTTCTTGAATTCGGTCATTGGCCAGATGATTAGCATATTTTTCTCAAAGTGTTCTAGTATGTGGTAAGTCACCAGCCCCTGAATTTAATTGTAAATAAAAAAGAAAAGGTGAATGAATTCTACCACGACTAACAAATAAATTGCACAATTCAGAAGTTTTAACCAACATTCATAGGAACCTTTTATGCTAGTATGCATT
This sequence comes from Ceriagrion tenellum, assembly GCA_963169105.1. Lineage (NCBI taxonomy): Eukaryota > Metazoa > Arthropoda > Insecta > Odonata > Coenagrionidae > Ceriagrion > Ceriagrion tenellum. Next base: position 64,648,610 of record OY720632.1, read on the forward strand.
ATGAAATGGGTAGGTATAAGAAAAACAGAAAAAATATCACTAATAATCAGGTGCAGCTACTAGTAACATAATTTAATACGAAGCTTCAACAAATTTATTTAACCATCTTCTTATATTTGGATCGTCCACCTTCTCAAGGGGGATGTTTACTTTAATGAAGGCCTCTGTAGTGTCTTTCAATAATATGTAAGAGGCATCTCTCTTCTTGCTTGTTGGAAGCAGTTTTGATATGGATGCTTGCCGTTTAGTTCCACTTCCACTGGAAGAATTTTTTTCAACATTAGCCATATGTTTTTCACTCAAAATGTGTTTCGTGCACCTGTCCTTCCTTTCCCACGAGACAGTTGTGTTGCAAAAGCGACAAAGATTTGTTTTGTCATCAGCACACTATAATCCATGACGTCAGAATTCCTCCTCATGCTGCTTTGCTGTCTCTGTCCACTTCGGCATTATATGTTTTGATGAATGTGATACAACTGTCACAGAAGAAAATCACTTTGCCGATGACTTCAACGACATATGCTGCTTTGAACACGCTATATAATTTAGAGCTTTCCCGGGATTATTTCATTGAGAGCGCCGCGAGTGGCGATGCCATGAACTGCATAGTGGGAATTTGGCTACTTTTACAACTTTGTAGACATCTTCTTAAAAGGGAGGCGTCTTTTTTTATTCAAATTTGTTTCTTTGTGGACATCATTTTCAAAAGGAAGGAATTTCTATTTTGACTAGTTTGCTGATAATTTTTTTTACTGAAATTAAGGTTTGAAATGTTGAAATTTGCGATAATATACAAAATTCACATTTTAGCAGAAAAACCTCAGAATTTGCGTTATCGCATTTGCGAGTTTTGCATGTCCCCGCTCATAACTCATTCAGCAAATGTCCCGACCTGCTTACTCTTGTCAATTTCAGAATACCCACCTGACTTGTCCATTCACACGTATTACTCCGGATGACTATTCTTGATCTATCACTCGCACAACCCTCACGTTTCTTCCCATTCTCTGTTACCATAATTCTTTCTTTCTCTGTCATCTAATATTTTCTCCAGCTAAGATTATCATTATTTCACGTTATCAAGTTTTCAGTGTATGGTATATTTTTAAACATTCGTGGACTGGCGAGTAACCACAAAGTGCTCCACGGAGCCTGGGCTTTAAAGTACATTCACATAAGCCTGTCCGGCAAATGTACAAGTACATTTGCAGGAGTGAAAGAGTTGAACATGCTATTATTGCCCCACTGAGGTGTTGTTTGGAGATGAAATCTTCACTACATCCAAGAATGACTTCAAGAATGGGCATTTCTTATATCTTCTTACCCATAATATGACTCTAATTCATAACTTTAATTTGTGTTGCAAAGAGTAGGAGCTAGAGTTAAATCGTAAGTAAATACAACATAGTACGCTTCTTGTGAAAGTCATCATGCAAATGCCATACCTACACTGTGGGTGGAGTAAGCATAAAATCTTCAGATACATTTCAATATTTTGGAATTACTTAAACTTCTGATATATTGTGGTGAACACACATCCAAAACATATGTGACACAGCATTAAAGAAATTAGGTTTTGTTTAGTATATAATTGGAAGGTCTTCAGATGAAAAAAGTCAAAGAGAGTTGCTACTTCGCTCTGGTTAGGCCACACCTTGAATATGCCGTGAGCATTTGGGACCCTGGTCAAATAGATTTAACCAAAAAAATTGATACTATGCAAAGAAAAGCTGCATGGTTCATTAAAAACTGCTATGAGCAGACAGATAGTGTTTTGCAACTTTTAGGGGGATTAAGGTGGGAACTCCTAGAGACTCGGAGGCTACATGCTAGGCTTAGGTTGCTTGAGAAATTCAGAACTGGTGTGTTCCTGGGCAACACAGAGAATATAATCATGAAGCCTCACTACATCTCTAGGTCTGACAGAAGCGATAAAATAATACAGATGAATTGCCAAACAGATAGGTACAAAAACTCGTTCTTTCTGCTTACAATAAGCGACCACAATAAAAACTGAGCTCCACTAAATATACTCCCATAATTCATGTCACCATTTCACCTCCCGAAACATTTTCCTTGACATCTCTACACGGCTGGTGTCCTATCATCCCATGCCACACGCCCATGTGGCAGCTCATAGGGTAGAATGTAGATGTAATATGTTAAACAGCAATAGTAGCTTTTGTACATTTGAAATTGGTTTTATAACTAAATTTATGCAAAATAGGATGTACTAGTGGATGATGGTTCAAGATTTTCTTATTTGTTATTTGCAGCTTTATGTGGAGGACAGCATAGGAGACCGAATATGGGTTGATGCTGAAGAATGTCGGCCCTTTGTTGAAAATATTTTGACTGCCTTTGATACAAAGGCTACACCATTACATTCACGACCTCTCCTTGGTCCTGGAATGGCTCCCCCTGATCAGTTATCTTTAGCTCTACCACTGGGCCGTACAGAGGGTTGCTCCTCTCCATCAATAATTGGACCAGATGAAGAGATGAGCTTGTCAGTTGATGGTAGTGGGGAAATGAGTAGCATCATTAGCGGAGTGAGTTCGGGTGAGGGTGCTAAAGAAAAAGCGGACATAGCCATTACTCCAAGGTGAGCAGTCCATTTGATCCTTTAATTTACTATGGTTGTTTTAGTTGTTCATCGCAAACATAATTGTTTAATTATATATTAGAATCATTAGTTTGTGATTGCGGCATGTTGTGCACCCTTGGATGGAAAAGGAGACAATGTGAAAGATGAGTTTTCGGGAAAACTGATAGAGGTGCTGAATGAATGTGACCTTGACAAGAGAATAATTGTTCTAGGCAATGTGAATGGCTAGCATGAACAAGAGCTATTTAGTGGTGTGAAGAGAGAAAATTACTCAAATATTATTGCTTGTGCTTTCCATTATGCTGTGATAATGCACTGATATATTTCGTTCTAGCTGGCATCGTCTCATTAATTAGGATCTTAACAAAAGTTTTCTTTTGTTAATTTATCTTAATCTATAGATTGAATTGTAGTTCATTTTGGTTTTGCTAAATTTTTGGTTGCTCTGTGGAAATCATTTACTCTTTAATTTAATGTTTAAATAATTTTTCAATCTCCCCAGGTATACCAATTCCTCCGAATCTGTTGAGAAGATAGTTGTGGATGCTGTTCGGGAGCAGCTGAATAGGCGGCAGCCTCCTGAGAATATTACTCGAAATTTTCTTCGACTGCTTACTTCAACAGCTGGATTGGCTGAGGTATCTATTTTGTTTTGTTTGAGATTTAAATTTTTGCATACATAGTGATATGGATAAGTTTCTCCCCCTCTCTCCCTACTTTACATCTTTTATCCAAGCAGAGTACATAAATGAAGAAAGTTTTTGTTGCCATAGTTATCTCTTAAGAGTAGTATTTCTCAAGAAAGTTCTCTCTTCCAATGGCTTTTCAACCCATCTAAGCAAGTTATTCAGTATATCACTCTTTACATTTGTAAAAAACGTGAAGGATGAACTTCCTTTCTTTGCTAGGTTGTCTCTCATTTGTTGAAACTTAGTGTGTCGGTATGTATCTCAAAGATCTTAAGACTTCTTTGATTTTCCTGAATCTTAAGTAGACTCATGTTTTGTACATACAGTTGTAACTCGATATTATGGAGTCAGTGGGACAGAAAATTTGGTTCTTTGTATTTTTGGGTTTTGTATGATTGAACCTATTTGATTAATTGTGAAAGTATATTAATTATAATTTTTCCTATCAATTACGGTCTTTGACAACTAGTGACAATGATTTTTGGTCATTATTTTGAAAGCATTCTTTAAAAGTACATATATTTGTTAAATGAATCTTCAAGTAACTATAACTTTGTAGTTTCCTGTGCAAATTCTTTGAAGTCTGCGATCATAGTGTTGGAAAAATTTCTGCTGAAAAAGAAAACGTATGGGCTAAAATTATATGTAAAATGTCTGGGTATATATTTATAAACTGTGTAAGGATTTATTACTTGCCTCGATCGGTAGAAAGGAGTTTGTACTCTGGGTGCTTATGATAGGCATATGTCTCTAAAGACATGCTTACGCGATATCCATATCTGCTCTGCTTGCTGCCCAGGAAAGACATTCACTTTCAATTACAGCAATGTGCTGATCTAATTCTTATCGATGCTACACTTCCCATTGAAGTTTGTTAAAAAATCGTAAACACATCCCCAAGTCTCTTCGCACTTAAATGAATTGTGCTTATACAGTAGGAACTCATTAATATGAAGTTGCCGGGTACGAAAAATTGGCACTTTGTATTTTCGAACCTTTTTAATAAATCACAGAAAAATGTTTCCCCTTCCCACCCTGACTTCTCTGGTCTTAGGAAATGTTTTAATGCAATTTATAGTTGTTATTCGTGAAAGCATTTGAAATAATGCCTTTATATCATAAGCTAAATGTCTCAAACATTAGTGAAATAACTATCACCACTTAATTCCTTATGCAAATGATTTTTAGTTGGCGACCATTTTTTTTTTGCAAAACTTTTGCCCAGTTTAGAAGACATATAAAGCAAGTTCTGCATTTTTTATGAGACTCTAGCTTTCTTAATCTTCGGCTAATCAGGGTGTGCTACTGGTATGGGCATTTAAAAGAGGCACTTGTTTCTAACGTCTACACAGTTAAGATGGTAGCTGGGGTGACCGCACTTCCAATCACCCTTTCTTTATTGCTCAATCGTAGGCAAAATTAGCAAAGGACTCAGTCCATTTAAAACATCCTTCACAGGTCATTATTGGTGGTTTTTTCCACATTGCCTGCTGGATATACAAACTTGAGAAGAAATATTATTTTAATCCAATTACTAATTGCTTGACGACAAATTGGGCATGATCTGGACATTTACCATCCATATCTTTATCAGCTTGGAGTATACTAAGTTTCTGGTTCTAATTGGCGAGATTTTATGGACAGGTGGAATATGAGTGTGGAAGCGATTTATTACCTGTGGTTGACTCAGGCCACCTTAGGTAATAAAAAAACTTGGAAAATATTGTAGGCTTGTGTGTGAGAAGTAACTACAACAAGAATTAGACATTAGTATGCTTTCCAAGAAGCGATTTATCTGGTAAACCAGGTACTGGAGTGAGTGGTTTTAGATAGTGATGGTGAACCTTTTGAGCTCCATGTGTCAAAATTCAGAAAAAATCCTAGCTTAACTCACATGTGGAAATATCCATAATATTGTGATAATGGTAGCTTTAAAAGAAAAAATAGATTTAGTTTTTATACATTTATTTTTTTTAAAAAGCAAATGATTCTTTACACTGGTGGTTATTTGCTATGGAATCTGTAATTCATACACTGCCAGCCGAAGAGCGGAACTGTCTTCAATTGTCAATTTCTTTTGGGTCATTCCACCCCACTTTGGACAAAAGTTGATCCTTGACCTCTCAGATTTTGATGAAAAATTGAGGAAATGTTTGCCTAGTATAAAATATTGAATGCCATTTCCAGGTGGAATGGTCAAATTGTGGAAGGCAAATTTGGATATTTTGTATGTTTTGATTTATCAGAGAATGCGGTTGTAGTCATTGAACAAAAATAACTCTGCAGTGTGAACCATTGGTCTCCTTGAAGCTATGGAAACTGCCAGTGGCATATCATCAGCCTAATTGACTATCCCGAAACTCACATTTCCTACTTTTTACAGGAAATGAAAAAAAACTATTTTTTGCTGAGAGGAGGTTTAATACCATACCTATAAAAAAATCTTTTTCTTTCTCAGAAAGAAAGGGTCAGCATATTGTTATTATTGTAGTGTTTAGGTATTAAATTATTCAAGGTTCATTCTTTGGTTAATATTATTTATCCTCTTAATTGTCTAAATTGAATATTTATTTGGTACGCATTCTTTTTATCAATTCCTTATTTCCAGGTTCGATTGACTGCTGCTTCTCGCTTGGAAATGTGGTTGCAAAATCCTAAACTAACTCGACCAGCTCAGGAGTTGCTGTTGTCTGTCTGCACAAATTGTTCCTCTCATACACAGAAAGATGTGGAAGTCATTAGTCATTTGGTGAAAATCCGTTTGAAAACTAAGGCTCTTATTAATCTATACTTGGGAGGGATAAGGTAAATAAAGTAATCCATCCTGGTATATTCCTTTTCCAGCTTCCATTTGGAAGAGGGCATAGTAGCATACATTGTAGAACTGCTACATGACAGAATGTAAGGTTATCGAAAAGGAGCAAATTTAATGGTGTGAAAATTGCTGTTGAGAAACTATACTTAAATTTGTGTGATATAATAGTCTGCAGGCATATTTTTAGATGTGATGGTAGAATTTAATGCCTAATTCTGTTTACTCATCATTAATTCTGAGTGGTAGCTCTTTTGTATCCTTTCTTATTAACCCTCATATGGATTCCTGAATTTCGTTATGGAAACGGATTCCCTGCGGCGCTTGGTCGCCGTCCTGGAAATATCAGGTGTTCGGAATCAAATAACATTTATTGCTTGTATACTGTGTGCTTATTTAATATTTATTTAAACTGAAAGACATCTTAAGGAGTTATATAGGGCAAAAACAATTAAAAACAAAGGTACTTGCCATAACATTGCAAATAAATATTTTCTATCATTTTTTGAGCATGCCTTACAAATGACAGTGGAATTTTTTTGCAAGTATTTTGGTAATAAAAGTCACACATTTTGAATATTTGTCTTTTAACTGTGCACAAGTGGCATTGCGGTCACTTACATTTTTTTGGCTCAGCTTCCCTGTCAACTTATCCATCTTGTGTTATACTTTGAATGCTTGAACACACCTTTTTATCATTTCTGATCGCACTATGTCCATCCATCTCAATATGTGTTTTCTCACCATATTACCCGCCAATTGTTATAGGAAACTATGTCAGCGGTCCATTTAATTGCTTTCCACTGGGGTTTTTGTTTAGTAATAATCAATAGGCTGCATTTCCACATGCACCTAAAAGATTCATAAAATACACACAGCCATTTGTTTGTTTTTGTTTTGCATGAGTAAGACTGAATCATTTGATCCATCAAATCTGTGCCACCCTTTGTGGCATTATACTGCAATTTTATTTTTGGTTTACTTTGCTTCTCCTAAGTAATTTTTTTATGGTGGTACATAGATGACAACAAAATTACCCATTTTCCCTTTTTAGGGACATAAGAGAACAATGTTGTTGCTTTGTTGAATCCAAAAATTGGCACGAGAGCGATTCGAAAGGAAACTCATGGTATAAATTTTTTATTTTTCTGCAATGTCCCATTGTTTATCCGTTATTTTTAAAATTTTGAGCCAAATAATGGGTTGCGTAAACTTATCACAAGTTATGATACACTTGCTTCCATAATAAGGACGGCAAACTTCCTGTGCGATTCTCTCTCGTAAATTTGACAGTGCTCTTGCCCCATTTATTTTATACACTCGTTCCAGTCATTGGCCAGAAATATCTTCATTCCTCACTTTTCTGGCTTCGACAGGATAAATTGCTGTAAAGAACAATGGCCTCTAAACCCAACTACCTGCTCAGTGACAGTAAAGCCATCACTCAGTAGATAGTTCTTTCCCAAATTAAATTTATGGTATCCCAATTGGACCAAATAGGTACAAGTTCATCACATCTCCTTCTTTCCGACGTAGTCTCTTTATCGTCAAACCGCAAATATCTAAAGATATTTTTGAAGGGAACTTAGACATTGTAGCCCTAAAAATCATATGCCCATACAAATGACCCCAAAGCCGAGGAGCACTTACTATGGATGACTTCAAATGTGCGGCTTCAATTAGGAGTCTAATATCCTTTTCCATGTGCAACCTGATGGCTTCTTTATTAGTGAACTGAATACTATAGTCTACAATTTTCCTGTCAATAAAAAGGGGAAAGGAATTGTTTGGCACTTTGATTTTATTCCTAGAGGAAGGACTACCTTATCCACTGCACCTTTCATAATATTATGGACCGGTAATTAACCGAATAATTGAGGATCACAGAACCACTTTGTTTGATCTTTACACATTGGATGGCATTCTTTCGAAATGTCTTTGTTGCGTTTTTCTTGCTCTGTTTCTTCAAGTTCGTCTGAGTAAAAACATCCCTATAATCAGAATTAGCTCTCACAATATCTTCTTCTTCATCTGTACAAATATTACTCCCACTCTCTACATGTAAATCATTCAGCTCTTCATCATCACTGCATTTTGCAGCCAGCCTAATTTTGTAGATGCTCAGAAACCGCCTTGACATCGTTCAGATCAGATACACTCCCTAGAGAAAATAATATCATGTTGGTAAAAATACCTCCAGAGAAAACAAAAGCCAAAGCCATGTCGTTCACAATGGGTTGTTACTTGAAGGGATACGCATGAATATGAGTGAGTAAGTAGTTGAAAAGGTGAATGAAAAGTAATGACCAAACAACACCACTGGACAACTCGAAAAAAAAACATTTTTCCTTTTTCCCTCAATTTTACCCCCACCCCTTAATGTTGGTGCTAAATAAAACTTTTAAGACGTGCAATTTAAATGCAACTAACATCTTCACAACTTATTTGAGTGCATATTTACTAAAATCAGTTTTTCATAGAATTTAAGTGATCCAAAGGGACGGAAAAGTGACAATTTTGCTGGAACTGCGATTTTACTCCTTCTTTGCTGTTCTGTACCTCCTTTTCTATTGGTCGTGGAAACAAAGTTAATTAGTAATTCTTGTAGGAGATTTGTGCCCTACAAGAATTAATATGAAGCAAATTTGGCTATGATGCACTGTTTAGGAGTTATTAGCGAAAAAACTGGAAAAAGGGCTGTTTTTTGGTGGTTTTTTTTCAAAATAGTGGAAAATGCAGAGGGGTGGAGATGACGAAAACTTAGGTTTTTCACTTTCTAACCAACCCGAACAACATATTAAAAAATCAGAACTACCTGATTTTATGTAGGTTTGGACCCCTTTTTACCCCTCTAGCGACTGGACTCTAGGGACTGCGAGGAGCAGGGAGTGGTTCTAAAAAAGGATTTTATCCAGTGTCAATCTTCAAACCTCATTATCTCTTATTCTTCCCATACGATTTCATTCATCATTTCATACGATTTAGTACAATTGTATGCTATCAATTAATAAGGGCATGGATTACATGGCACAAAGTTATTTTTGAGATGACCATTTTAGGCCATGCGCAACAACGGTGAGGGAAGGAATGACATGATTGATGATGTTAAAAGCAATGCTGTGAGATCTCTGTTGGTCCTGGGTTGACCTTGGACTGAAAGAAGGGCAGACAGAGGTGAAAGGGAATTAAGTTGAAGAGTCATGTGTTTCTCTGTTTTTATCCTTCCTTCCACACCTTGTCAGCTTCCTGCTTTGTCCTGTCCTGCCTTCTTCTTACCCCGTCTTGCATCCTCTGAGGCCATTCATACTATTGGAGAACAGTTGTCTTGAAATCCCATTTATTGGTGGCTGGTTATACTCCTTGAGCTACACTTCAATTAGAAGTACTTCTACCTCCACGGCTTCTGAAGAAATGTTTAATTACGTCTGATTGTCTCTTACCTATCTGTCACACGCTCCCTCATTCGTAACCAGGAGTGTCAGCATTGTTTTTATCTTTGAGCTCAATGTTACTTTTCCCTGGAATAATGACCATGTCCCCAGAGTGCTTGTCTTCGGGCCCAATGTAATCAAGAAAGGTTGCTTTGAGATTTAAGTGCTTGTAAGGGCGGGTCCATTCTTTTATCATTGCTCATGACTCCTCTTCCTATATGCTTGCCTTTTACTTAATCTCTGTTGTCTTGTAGCTGGTCTTGATTGGACTATTGACTTTGTATTTTTGACTGACCTATCTAAAATATGTGTGGTGTCATCTGTTAAAGGAAATGTACGGAAAAAGAATACAATGGAAATTCCAAAAATATGAGAATGTTTCAGAATGGATCTTTGTTTCCAGAGCAACTACAAGTTATTCATTGTAATTGGCTTTCCAAGCCTTAGTTCCGTTTCCTCCCCCATGACACGGGAGCCATCCGAAAAGAGAGGGTTAGCTGGAATTTGACCATATTCAGTCTTCACAGTTATTAGTGGTGATGAAGGACCCTTACTCCCACATTCTTTCCTCAAACATATATAATCTACCAACTTGGCTAGTGAAGGTTGGGGATTAAGAAACTTGGCTAAGGCCTGTGCAAAATAATGAATAATATGATGATGTCATATACTGATTGATTCCAGAAATGAGCTCACTTCTTTGTACTCTCAAATTTTAAAGCTAATTGGTTTTCCTCTGCTTTTACATGTGAATTCTTCCAAGACCAGAATAACAGTTTGCTAATGGAATGGATGGAGCTCTCTGGTATTGGAATATTAATAATTGAGAAACTATTGTTTCTTGGTTATTAATATAAAAAAAACAGTTTACTAATGGAAAATGTTGATAGAAGATGAGTTTGTGATGAGGTTCTTGTGTTTCTTTCTTTCTAATGTTATATCTTATGCATACGAGTAATCAGTTTCCTTTACAATTGATATTTTGAATGGTTATCTTGTATTTTCCATGCATTCTGATTAATAATTTCTGTTATTTTTCGTTTGTCCTTTATTTTTATTTTATTCCTTAATACAGGTGACACTTTCCATGTGAACTTAAAAATGTTATCATTAGTTTTTGATCAGATTTACTTTCTTATTTTTTAGGGAACTCATCAGTGCTCATGCTGACAATTTAATGACTGTATTAAAACATATAATATATAATGAATTATCAACTGCAAGGAATCCCAACAATATGGCTATGATTGCTGTAATATTCCAAGTATCTCCAGAAAAGGCTGCCACTCTTCTTGCAGAAATTTTCCAGGTACCCTTGTACTGATCATCATGTTTGATATTCATTATTTATGCTGTGTTATCTATTTAAATATCCAATCATTATTTTGATTCAGTTCTTATTGTTTTGACTGATATTATGTTGAGTTTTGAAGTTTTTTATCTTTAGTACTCTTCCCATAATCATAATTGAACACTCCTTCTGGTTCAAAGATTTATTTACGAAAGAATGCATGGGGAGAGTTTTTTGTGTAAACCTTATATCTCAAAAACTCTTTATAATAAGACCACTGGACAAAGTAAAATTATATTTGAATGGAGTATCTTAGTGTCGAGTCTCTGGTTGCATGTTCACAGGGCATCGGAAGAATTTATTGGTAATTGGAATCTTGCGTCAGGGGTTTTTTTTAATGAATACATGAGCATCTGGAAAATAATCAGCATAAATATTATGACAATAGAGTTCTTATTATCTATGGAAATGGAGAGGAAGCCAAGTTGAATTACAGAAAATGGCTTAAAAATTTACCTCAGTTACTTTTTTTTAACTTTTGAGTCTCAATTTAAGGTAGCAAATGCATATTTGCTTGACTGCCGCTTATCTCAGTCTGATTCCTATGCCCCAAGTTGTATACCCTTTGAACAAGACTCTTTGGCATCAATAAGAGGTCACATCTCAAAGTGTCAAGGCCCCTAACACCCCATAACTAGAGGCCATTGAATTATGAACTAAGATGATTTTGGATGATTTTTGGCCTCCCCTCCCCTGTGTGTGGGAAAAATTTATGACTTCAAGAACCTCCCCTCCCCTACCATTCTTATGAAAGTAGTTATAAATTTTTATAAGGATGAGCATTGATTATTTGTCTTGAGGACAGTTTTACCAGTCAATTGAAACTGTCAAAATGTATTTATTCCTACAGATTTTTAGTTTAGAAGTAATTTACAACAAAGGCATGCTGAGAAAATGCCTGGTGTTATTATAAGTGCTCAACATATAAAAGTTATAATTGGATTCTTTGAATCAGATTGAAAACCAAATTGTCTGCCTGCATGCTATTAAACCGTGACTGGACTCATATCCAATGACTGACCTTGTTTGTCTCTCCACTCTAGGATTTATGGTACTTAGGAGGTTTCATACCTGAGGAAGTGTTTTTGCATGTGTTGTGTTTTCTAAAATCCTGGGACTGGTACCAAAAATCATGATATGAAAGTATTATTTTTGTAGAAATTTGTATTGGAGAGGTTTTATCATACAGATCTGTGATCACCATCCTCCACCAACTTGCTACTCATCCTTTAGACTTGATATGTGAAAGTCTCCTGTGAGGAACTGATCTGCCACTTAATTTCTTTGAAGAAATTGGATTTAAATGTTTTAATTTGTAAATATTTTTGTCTAAAAATAATTCTTTGTATCTTGCCATCCTGAATGACTTTGATCTTTGAACACTTGTCTTTTATTCTCCTTTTGAACTTAGGATCTTCTCATGAATCGAGAAGATTACCATAGACCACTAAGAGCACTCTTACGTGAGGTTGTGCGAGTACTCAGGCATGATGTGGATCTTGGAGCTCTTGCGAGAGGTCTAATGCGTGAGAGAACACCTCCACCTACACTAGCTTCTTCAACTGGTGAGATAGAGCACCGGGAAAGGATGTTTGTGGCAGTTGTGGACTTGGTAGCACTTTGTGTGTTTTTGGCAGTGTCTCCCAACGTCCGAGAAGCTGCTAATTTGATTGCTCGTGGTGACCGACGAGAAATTAAAGTAATACAGGTACTGAAGCTACCATTTCTATCTTTCTTATTTCCTTACGTTTTTCTCACAAATGTATATATCTTTCTTCAAATTCACTTCAGTGGTGACCGACGAGAAATTTAAGTAATACAGGTACTGAAGCTACCATTTCTATCTTTCTTACTTCCTTACGTTTTTCCCACAAATGTGTATATCTTTCTTCACATTTATTTCATGTATATATCTGACGAAGGGTTTGATGGAAGAAGGGACTGCTTTAGTCTCAATCTCGCCCCAATAAAGATGCCTTATTATTATTATTTAGCTTTTATGATTATGTGCTGAATTATCCTGTTTGATGTAATTTATTTATCAAATTTTAGTGCTTGTTTAATAAGGAAATTTCATTAGCTATGTATTTTTTTGTATGCTCTTCATTGGGTATGTTTTGCATGTAAATATTTTTAGCAGTTTTTGTTTTGCTTTTTCCATAAGTTTTATAGATACATTTTTGATGGCATGTATTCATTACCAAGAATTATTGAAGATGTCATTAAGTCCTCACAAAAAAGTGAAAAAATAAAATTAAACTCATGTAAGAGCCTGGAATTGATGTCAGTGTTGCCGAAAGTTCATAGAAAACTTATTTAGGATATATAGGACTTTTTTTTGTATGAATATGTCATTACATTTAAAGCTGACCATTAGATTGACGTTGATTTGGGTCTCAGTGCAGAGCCACAGGGTGTAATTTTGTGCTAACAAATATCAAAGCTCTCCATCTTTAAAATTTATCAACATTTAAGCCTTTGCAGATGGATTTCTTTTGCCCCTTAACTATAGACCTCTCGGAATTTAGTTTTTAATACCCCAGAATTTAAGGATTGAGTGTCAAGTGATACTCTACATGTGAGTTGCTGGCTCACGTAACTCTATGGTTTACATATGGCCAAAGTGTGGTTTCTGTAAAACACCCTTCACAGTGGTAACTGTTGTAACTGTACTGGTTCATTTCATTCAGTAGAATCTTGGGACTGCATTAACTATTACAGCATTATTTTTTATGTAATTGTATGCTTCATTTAGTGGGTGAATTTACTGGGTCAAATTAATAGTTCTAAATGGGGACTGGGTGAAGACTATTCCACCTTTTCTAGACAGTCGTGAGACAACTAGCTCATTAAACATCATTAATTACCTCAGTTATGTAATTTTTATTTATTAAAATAATGATTTCAGGCATTTCAAATGCAAGTTGCGAAGATTCAAAGAGATGCTGTGTGGTGGCTTCATGAAACTGTGCCAAGAATGTACAGGCCTGGATCTTCTGAGTTTGTTCATGCTCTTCACAAGGTTTGTGATAAATTTGCTTGACACCTTAGCACATTGATGCTTTAATTTGCATTGTTTTTTTGTGAACATTAAATTTTTACATCATCAGAGCTGTCAAAACTGATATCAATATATTAGTATTGTAATACCTCTCTAAGCTGTGGAACAAGTATTGTTGACTTAATAGAATATTCTCATTTATTATTTTAATTAATGAATAATTGGTATGTGATGCCTTTTTAAAGGGCACCTATACAACTTTGAATGTCATTCTTGCAATAGTGGCATTATGACAACCTTTTTTATTAAAAATACCTAGTTGGGTGTAATAATTTGGTTTATAATTGACTTCAAAACTGATTGTGATGCATTATCTTCTGTTTCATAGTTTAATTAATTGCTGATGTTGGGATTTCTTTGGAGCCTAGGTTCTTTTCATGGAGCAGCCTGAACAGTATTATAAATGGGACAGTTGGCCTGTTGAAAGTGATAGACCTTTAATGCAACGACTAGCTGCAGAAGTCCCAGTACTGCAAAACACTTTAATACGGATATTTGTGATTGGCCTCTCAAAGGTTGGTGACACCATTGCTGAGAATTTCATGCAAAACATTTAATGTAAATTATTTTGCAGGATAAATGGTCGATACATGTTTAGATGTTGAATTTATTCAAATAAGCAATGTTGATATTGATCTCAACCCTTTTTTTTTACAAATAGTCTCAAATTATTATTTTTGACGCTATGGATATCTACTCAGGGTTCTATTTACAGTATGGAATGTATTGGTTTATCTAATTTTAGTCTGCGCTTAATCACACTATTTAGGGTAATGTGTGCGATTTCCTCATATATATTGATTTAAGAGACCTATCGTAGTAGCTTCCTCTGTTCGTTATAGTCACTACTGTGGCATAGAAAGAAGTTTTTGTACCTTTTAGTTCAGCTATGTATCTCTTTTATTTTCTTGCTTCTATCAGTGCTAGAGGTATAGTGCGGGGGCCAATATTATATCCTTGGTGTTATCCTAATTGTGGATGTCATTGAATTCATCCAGATGTATATGATATAGATGTAAGTATATTACTCATAAAACATTAAATCACAGATGTGAATATCAACTGAAGATGATGTGATTATGCACTCTGTGCACATTCACTGGGCACTATTCTTTTCTTCTGCATATGATTTCCGAGATCGGCATACTGTATTGTGATGGAGGTGTGAGTGTCAGAAAAAAATTCCTCACTTTTTTGGGCTTAGGTTTAAGGAATCAAAATTTTGACTATCATTGTACATATTTGAAATCCCAATTTTTTTAAAAAAGAGAAGAATCAGGCTTGGTGTGGTAGGAAGAATTCATCATAAAGAATGAGAGTAAAGGCAATTTTCCACTTTGATAAATTTTTATTGGACTTAGGTTTTGATGTAGTGTATCATTATCAGACGATGATGATTTAGTAATGATGTAGTACATCAAAGCCTATTGAGGTTGAATAAAAATTTATCTAAGTAGAAAATTCTCATTCTTTCACCCAAATTTTTTGGCTGAACTTTTGGTCTTGAATAGTCGTGCCATACCAGGGTATTCACATATTATATCAAATCTTGCTGTAATGTGCATGATTGTAGAAATTTTGGTATTGGTGATATTTACACCATTTTGAACCCCCTCTTAATGAAATGTTACCTAAAGAGCATACTTTTCAAAGCTTCTAAATGTTTGCAATTTCCATTTTAAAATGTTTTCCTGAATTAATATTAGGTAATACTGTAATTAGTATATTGGGTTCAGTTAATAATTGTGTATTCATGCCATGGAATAGAGTAATAGCAGCCTTTTGAAATTCCTTTAGGAACTTCCGGGTAGATTTAATGAGCTTGTGATAATTTTTTATGTGCTCTATAAAAATTTTCATGAGGTTTTCAGATAAGATAATTTTATATTCTATATGCCTCAGGTATGTACATTGTAAAAATATTGTTATTAAATAATGCTGTAAAAATTTTGCCTCAAAGCATACCTACTCAGTATCCATCCTTACTATGTATATTCAAATAAAGAGCTTTTACTCCACAATTCCAAATTACCATTTACCTGAAAAAAATGAAGGCTGCAATCAATCAAATGGTGCTTACAATTTTTGGAGTTATTTTCATCTGTTTCATGATTCATATGGCAATTATAAATTTTTGTTTCATATTTTAACCTTTATAATGTTTTCAAATTATTATAGGAGCATCCATTGAGTCCACCTGATACTTTGGAACTTGGGGACCAGCTAGTGAAACGAGCCGCTGCCCTGGCTGCTGCCAATGACATGAGTCCTTGCACCAATCTTCCACATCCTCCTTATACTATGCTGTATGCTGATAAATTGGAAATCATTGATCTTATTTTTAACCTAAGTGCCTATCATCACCCTGAGAATATTAATTTGCCTGCTGGGTAAGTATTTCATGGGAAATTAATGCCTTATAAATATTGCCTTAAATGCCTGCCTTCAAATCCAGTGGTGCCAGATTTTTCGACCCTCAACCCGCCACCAGAGCGCCCTAAACCCCCCCAATCCCCCTCTTTTCTCGCCACACGCCAAGATTCAAACAATCTAATGTATAATGACCAGGTAGGTTAATTTCGATATGAAAATAAACATATAATATGGTAAAATGTTCAATTCCCATTTATTTTGTCAGATCAAATCTGTGGAAAGGAACAAATAGTAATTAGGTAACATTTATGAAACACTATATGTATAAGAGCACAGATATTTGCATATCTAAGCACAGATATTTGCATACCTCTTGCTTTATCTGCTGCTTTTATGTTGCTCGATTCATATCCTGGATTATTTTTAGTGCAAGAAAAAATATTTTACATTAACTACTTTCGTGAATAATAGCTCTTATCACCAAATTTTCTACTTTCCAAAAATGACCCATAAAATTCTTATCACGTCAGATTTTATTTTTTAAATCATGGAAATATAAAAATTAAAAAATATTGATGATTTATTGTTATTGCTTAGTATGAAATATTTTTAATGAGTGAAAATGTTTTCTTGAGGGACGGGATGAGTGTTTAAGTAATGATTATCATAAGTGCATTGCAAATAGTAAACATTTGTCTCCAATATGAATAAAGTCACCATGTTTTACATGCACAAAGGCGGAAACCTGAGGGAAAAAAGATTAACTCTTCTGCAAAATTGTGATTTTTTGTTGTTTGAATGAGAAATCAATGAATTGGAAAGGATTTTTTTCTGCAGATTCTACATTATGTTGTGAAATTCGGTATCATGTCAGGTTTTTTCGTCGATCACAGAAATGTGAAAAACAATTAATATAATTTCTCATATGCGACTTTTTTTGTTTTCTTGATTAATGTTTCTTATTTCTGGAGTTTTAGTCAATGAATAAATATTAATTGATTCTCCAGCCAAAGTTTCGCAAATTTTTATAGGCATTATCAGGGCTAAAATACAACATTTTGCAATAATCTAAGTATAAATATTGCAAACTTTTCATATAGAGTAAATTTTCAATGGGTATATTTAACGAAATATAAAATACAATCATACTGTAAATGTATGATATTATTAACAGCTTAATACATGTATTAAAAATAAATTTAGAACCATGAAACCAAATTTTCATGAGAAAGTAATGTGTGAATAATCAATTTTAAGGTTAAAACATATTCAGAATCTCATAATAAAACAATTTATGAGTGCACTGTATCTCGGACAAGCATACGCAAACAAACATCATTATTATTTAGACATTTATAGCTCAAAAATATCAACCTATGATCCACACTACTTAATAAACAGAAAATGTAATATAAAAACATAACTCACCACTGAACAATGGGTCCTTTTCCCATTCTTCTTTGTACTTCTTTACGTACTTTGCCCACTTTCCCATGCCTGCAATTTCAATAACGTTTGTGAGGTCGGAAAGCTAGAGATTGGCCTAATGTTGACTGACACTTCCGAAGAAAAGTGTACGACTGAAGGAAATGGCAAGGATAAGGGTTTTCACCGTAAGTTACAATGATGGTTCCCTGAGACCCAGGAATATTTTATGTAACTTTTGTATTTTTCGCTGGATCTCTTTCAGTCTATTGTTCTCCCATCGCTCAATGTATTACAATGTAGTAGGCGATGGTTCTGTGTTAGAGAGAATCTTACGAATGAAACAGTTGCCTATGGTTCCTCGGATCCCACGGTGTAGACAATGTTTGATGATCCGTTTGAGATCAAAAGAACCAAGTGAAAAAACTGAACTCTGAGGGACGAAAGGAAGCGATTTCACCACAGCGTATCTTGTAAAAGGCCTCTGCCTGAAACCTGTGGCAACTGTATTTTCAAAAATGCGTTGAAGACTGAAGTTCACAGGTCTTAGTTCTTCATTTCTTTTCACTATATTTCTCTTTACCCTTAATATAGCTATATTAATACCAATAACGTCATATAAATAATCAATTTCATAAAACTACTGAGATGAGCAGTTTTGGAGGTGTTTTGAAAAACAATTATTCGTATTTTTAATGATTTGTAAACATGCAACATGTTTATGGTCAAATACTTTATTTGACTGCCATCTTTTACCTCATTGAATTTTGCTTTTTAAATGAGGAATAACTTCATTGTAAGTTCTAGTGTTGCAATGCAAAATTAGAAAAATATTTTTTTCATTGAAATTTGTTGTTTTTTGCACAGGAATTGAAGAGCATTCTATTTATACAAAACATATTTTAGAAGTGCTTAAATTAATGTTTAAATAATTTATTTCTCAAATTCTCAACAAATTACAAATATTGCTAACTGCTCGATCATTTTGGTAGGGATTCGCGTCTGGACTCTAGTCAGTGATGCTTTGCTGTTGCTGGCTCATGCTCATTGACATTGTATTAATAATCATTCCAAAGAAGCAAAACATTTTTCGAGTAGTTCAAAATTTGAAATGGAGCTGAAAAGCTTTCCTTGGAACAATCTATCTCTCCAAATGTTTCACCCAGTATTCTCGTTATCTTTACTTTCTTCTTTTTCTTCTTTAAATAATGTATGAAATACTGGTAGAACTCGTTAACACTTATTTATTTCGGATTTATTGATTGCTCTCTGCAACTCCAGCCTACCTACTAGCGATATTTTTCGCGGAAATCTGCCGACCGTGGGACCGATTGCACTCAGACTACCACCCAATCAGTTAAGTAATAACAGCCTGTGTGCTTGAACTTCAATCTGACTTAACATCTACATCTACATAATACCCTTTAAGCCACCTTAAGGGTGTTTGGCAGGGGGAAACGGTCGTACTATGGTTAACGGTCGAACTATTGTTTATTCTAGTGTTTTCGTGAGTTCTACGGTATCTATCGGTATAAAATGGGGAAGTTAAGGATATTTTTAGGTACCCGCCCAATTACCGGGGAGAATGGCCCAACCAGCCCAAGTTGGCTGGAACCCACCAAATGAAGTTTTTACCCCCCAGCAGAGCCCCTCAACCTGCCCAATTGGCGGGAACCCGCCCAATCTGGCATCACTGTTCAAATCCCTTATACTTTCAGTTCTAAAATCATGGCTGTGCCAAATCATCATTCTCCTGTAACACCTATTCACTGCTGCTTGCAATACCATATCGCATGTCAGGATCTTTCCAGCTGATGAGCTGTGACAGTGTGTCACTCTCAACTACCTTACTTTATGGGCCTGGCTCCGGTAGTCCCGGCAGCCCAGCATACTAGTGTAGGTGTTAAAAGGCTTCAAAAGTGGGGTGTATATTTCATGCTTTATACTAATAATTCATGAGCCTATCTATTGCTCTTGTTGTTAAGCTTTTCTGTGAATATTTTTGTAGTTTCTTTCAAGTTCAGTCAGGGAATCACAATACATAAATGTAAAAATTTTCAGAAATCACCCATCAGCTTTTACTATCCACATTTGTACCTTTCTTATATCCCATACCCAAACTTTGATTTTACTTTTCTCCTTGTATCCTTAGCTACTCTTTCATCAGAAATATTACTTATTTTCTCTATGCATGGTGTATTTAGTGTCAAGTATTCAATGTGCCATATATTGATTACTTTGAAATTTTGAACTCTCTGTTTTCTTCTCTTGAACAGTTGAGTATTTTCCACGTATTTCAATCTTTTCATATTCTGCTTGTGTTACTTAAATTTATTCAATCGGTTGACAGTATTCTCATCAAATTGTATTACTTTAGTTTTTAATAGGTAAAGAAAGTTGAAGGTTACGAATGTTACTGAGAACGCTCTGAAAACAACCGAATGACTCGTGACATCATTTTTGCTGTTTCCATGCAGACCCAAACTTTTTCTTATGCTTACAGTGGAATCAAGCACACTAAAATTCCTCTTGGATATTTCCCTGCTATTTGATGTGCCTTTGAAATGAGATCAAAGGAATATAAATGGTATTTTGTGCCACAATGTTCAAATCCATCGGTAAGAACACACAGCAAGAAATTCATTCAGCTTCCAAACAACCGAAGGAGTATGCATGATCTTCTTTGGCTGTGGTGGATAAACATGGGGGATGAGGGATGGCACCCCCTCAACCCACTGTAGTACATGGTACAATGGGAAAAATGGTAGTCGTAAGATATTCCATAATCCCCAGATCCCAGGGTCTGAAGAAGTTCGCCTAGTGATATTAAAAAAACTCTTTCATACCAGTTTTAAATTTGTAGCTCTTTGTAAATTGCAATTTGGTTTTGGAGTACCGTAATTTTTCTTATATATTGTACACATTTTTTTCCACAAAAATTCGTCAAAAAAGTAGGGTGCGTATTATACATGGTTACAAACTTGTCATGTTTTTATTCGAGCCGTAGATCAAATTTTAAGTAATCTCAATGTACTTATAGGTATTTGATTTTACAATTTTTAGTAAAAAACAATGCAATGAATCAATTTAATTTATTTTTTAAAATGAAAATTTACACGCTGTCCCTCTAGTCTTTAACACTGTTAGTACTGAATTCTTCGAATTCAAAATCACTCTCCTCGCTTGATTCGAACTGTTCGCACGAAGCACTGACATCAAGCTCGCTGGCAGCATGGCATCGCCAAGGACATTGTATTCATCCCTAAGCAAATCGTCGTCGGACCCATCTATTGCATTTGTGTGGCAGCATTTTTTTAAAACCTCGCTTAGTTACAGATGAATAAATGGTATCCCAGGACTATTTAATCCGTTGACTAATTAGTGATAACTCCAGTTTCTTTGACTTTTCTGAAGTTGTCAAAGAATGTGGTCTGGAATGAAGCCACTCATTCCACTCTTTACGTATCTGTTACTTAAACGGACGGTTGCAACTGACATCCATCACCAGCAACTGGCTTATCATCCCTCCAGGAATAATGACAAGATCTGTGCCATTCTCGAACAATATATTCGTGATGCATGGCATTCGATGGTATCTCAATGCATCTTGAACTAACATATGACGTCTACAAACCGTGTCTTTGCACCACTCATTTTGAAGCCAATCTTTGGTTGAATTTTCATCCATCCAGCCTTTTTATTTGCATGTATGAGTATATTCTGCAGCCATATTACATTCTTAGGGAGAGTTTTTCTTTTAAATATTACTCAGAAATGTAACATCTTCAAATTGCAGAGTAATGTATCTTCCGCTAGTGGATCGGACGGAATCCAACACGAACGGACATAAAGTAAGGCAAATTGAATACAGACATAGTTACTTTTTAGCAACAGTGGAGCAATTCTATCATTTATTGACAAATATTTCCATAGACACGCATGGAAGTTTTGGAGGGAAAGAACCTACTACAAATAGATCGTCACATTTAGAAACCAAAGGGGTATGCAAGAGCAAGGAGAAAAGCCATCCATAGGCAGCATTACACCTTGTGCAGTGATCTTTTGGGTGCTGAATGGCGTAGAATGCCATTCTCTAAAAGCCGACTGCGTATTATAAATGGTGATAAGTAAATTCTTACATTGCCCTCGCCATAAAGCGGGTGGGTCTTATAGTGGGTGCATATTATAATCGGAAAATTACGGTATGTAAATGAAATGCTATAATTTTAATGTGACATTTTTTCGTAGGTATTGTCCTCCACAGCTGGCAATTTCAAACCTATACTGGAAAGCATGGGTGATGTTGCTAATTATTTCAGCTCATAACCCGACTACCTTTGGCAGTGTTGCTTGGGAAAAGTATCCTACTCTCCGCACCTTCATGGAAATGTGCATTACCAAGTTAGTATCACCTATTTTTGTGATATATTGATAGTTATAAGTTCGTCTTCTTGTTAATCTTTTTATGATTATTCTTAGTTAATTTAATGAACAGTTTAATCTAAGAAATTGCAACCAACTGTCCTCATATTCCTGGAAATGTCTTAATTTTTATGCTGTATTTTATGCTTTGTGGTCGGAAATCATATTAGCCATATATTTGTCTTGAAATTTGAAACCTCCCTCTTATTGGTCATACATATTGATCAGTTACAGTAATTTTATATTCTGTGGTTGCAAAGATGGTAATTTGCCTGACTCAGGGCTGAAAGGCATTGAATTCTGATCCTATCCAAGATTGGCTGTTTTATGGATGAAGGTCTCAGGTTAGGTATTGCATTCTCAAATATGCAGTTGTTGTACCTACCTAAAACCCCTTAATTACTCCTACAGGAAAACCTTCTCTCTAAAAGGTAAAAAACAACATGGGAATAGTATGGCAATGATATTTTTAGAAGGTCCTATGAAGTCTTCATTATAGGATCCAAAAAGCCTTGTTTTAAAACAGAGAGTTGTCAGCCTTAGTTGAAAATTTTTTTTATCTAGCATAATGTTATTGCTTTATCTCCAGAAGTACTATCAAACTATTACATACTGATTTTATGTGCTCTTGGTTAATAAGTAATTTGCTCTTTTCTTTTATCTGCATTAAAATAAAAATTTTTAGTTGGGCCCATCTTAATTAATAACTCATAGGAGGTCCTGAGAGTACACTGTACGAATGCTATGTTATCCTATTTTGTCTAGAAGTGGATTTCACAGTAATATGGTTTTAGTTCATCGTAAGGTATGTTATTTCTATTTTGAACCATTATTAACCCTCTTAGTGCGACAGGCCGATAAATCAGCTCATTGGCAAAAAATTGTTTAACTTGAGCTCTCAAATATAATTACAGTTATTTTTTGTGTGATGAATAAGTGTTTTATGATTATTACATAATTCAATGTATGCACAATAAGAAAAACTGCGTATGGATATTTTAAACAATAACTTAATAATATTTATTTTCCTAGAGTGATGCATTTCATTAAGTTACCCTTTGCATTTCTCGCTAGAACTGCTGGCAGGAGTCAGCACTAAGAGGGTTAACCCTTTGATTGCGGCATGATGTGATATCACGTCATGGTTGTCTTTACCCTGGTGCTATTAACATTATATCACATCAAGGGTAATGTGAGTGTTCCAGCTTTCACTAGGCCTCCTAGTGAAAGCTGGAACACTCACAGTACCCATGATGTGATATCACGTCGTGGGTACCATGAGTCGAGTGTGGTATGACATGATATCATATCATACCGCACTCAAAGGGTTAATCATTTATTAAAGCTGCCTTTAACTTGTTAACTAGATATGGCTATTTAAATGGCCAAAGGTTTCTGTTTATTTGCTGATGATTAAAAAAATTGTGCATGATCCTCTATGGACTCACGCTCTTTAGTTCCAATTTCAGTCATTTCTCTTACCCTCCTCCAACAATGGGAGGACCTGAGACTGTTGAAGAAGTACGAACCAAAGAACTGCAGACTGCTGCTCTAGAAAAGCAGCGTATTTTGGAATTTGAGTCTCATCTTGCTGCTGCCTCCACCAAAATGGCCATTACTGAGCAAACAAGCCTTCTCCTATCCCAGGTGATTACAATGATTGCTGCATTATTATCTTTTTAATGCATTAAAAAGAAATGCATTTTAATGCCTTCTCCTCCACCATACCTTATCATTCTTGAACTGCTTTCCTGCAATAATGGTTACTGAATATATTGAACCTAGGTATTAAAAGTATCACTAAGCTTGTGCCAATGACAAATAAGATTATCATACATTTGTCCTTTCCTCAATACTCCACTTCTTAGCCATTATTATTCTGATATTCATTGTGTGTCATTGCTTATATGTGAAAGAATACTTAAGGTAAAGCTACTAATTATTTTGAAAGTGTACACTTCATTAGACTTGACTGCACAAATACACTCAATTATTTAATTGTGAAGGTCCCTAATATTAAAGCTAGAATTGAGTCTAAAGTGGACTTTTGATGGAGATGGGAACTATTGAAACCAGTGGAAAGACCACAATTCTGGCAGTTAATCATATCTTTCATCCAAGAACATATGGATGATACCCCATGTCTGTTAAATACATCCTTTTGCTTCTTCTTATAATTCATGTCTTTTATGAGTTCACTAATCACCCAAGCCACTTGCTTATTTATTTAACTGCAAATACTGTAATTCAATCCTAATGCTATTTTCCATCTGTTGTACAGTTAATCACCATGGACCCAACTGGAACACCCCGGAAACCACCTATCACTGTTTTAGAACAGTTGCGTACACTGAATGGTACTCTGCGAATGGGTCATTTATTGTGCCGAAGTAGACGTCCAGACTTTCTTATTGATGTAATTCAGAGACAGGGCACATCTCAGTCCATGCCATGGTTAGCTGATCTTGTTGAGAGCTCTGATGGTGCATTTAAGTAAGTGTTTTGACTCTAACATACCATTTGCTAGTTAAATGTTGTCTACAGTGCCTTGAATATCTGCTGGGTGAAATTAAAAGAAAGTTTATAGTATTGAAATGTCATTACTTGTTTTCTCTCTTCATTTTTTTGTGATTATAGAAAGCTGCTTTTATGAGTAGTTGCAATTAATTACTTTCATAAAGTAAAGCAAGGTTTTAGCTTTTGTAAAAATAATACATCATAAAATTTGCCAAAATGCAGCTTTATGCTACGTGGATTCAAATCCACTAGGTTTGTTTAAATTGTACCAACTTTTACCAGGCAAAGTGTGTGATTTACATTGCCATGATCAAAAGTTTAATCAGCTATCGGCATGATGAATCCAGGGTGGTAAGAGCTAGGTGGGGGTTACAGCTAGTAAGACTTATTATTTGAGAATTCATAGTTAGCATAATATACCTGTGGGTAATCCCAATTCTTCTTAACCCAATTGGTATGCCAAAATGGGATGGATATTACCAAGAATTGCCTTGGAGGTTACGATTGTAGTGAATTATGAGGTCTTTTTCCAGCATGAGTTGCACTGGACCTTTGTTCTTTTTATTTCTAAAATTGAGTCCTGAACAATTTGTTGGTGTGCTGGTGAAGACCCTAGGAAGAGTAAACGAAGGTGTTTCTCCAACAAAATATAATATTTCTTGAGGACTTGTAAAATTTGTTCAGCAGAGATGATAAAAAGTTATTACGACACATTTGTGCTAGTATTTGTCACTGTGCCAAAAAATGTTCCAAAAATATCTCCATACTTATTTCCATGTTCTGTGGAAGATTTACTGCTGGATAGTTGAATATTCCTTATGCATCTAAAGGTGCTGCAGTAATTGATAATCAATATTTTCTCAAAGAAATGTGTGAGAATACATCATTATTATCGAAATACCACTCAGGAGGCTATTTTTTTAACAGTTGTGAAATATAGCCCTCATATTTCAGTACGACAAATACTTTCTCCAAGGCAGATACACTCAATGCTGCATGTTTGTGGAACAAAACCTCATCATTCAGGTCACTGTAGTCTACTGCAATGTCGCCTTACCAAAAAAATTATTTCCTTCAGTAAAGAGGTATTAGAAAAAACTCATTCTTCTACCCCTACTAGGTGTGCAAGATCCACATTTCTCATTTGGCATTTCATATAATTGAATAAAAATTATTAATTGTCAGATCTTGATGTTGTGTTAGAAAATGATGTGGAAGAGGTGGACAACTTTTGGTGACAATACAAAAACCCTTATTTGCACAGTTCATTGGCGTTAACCTGGCCGATGACAACTTGGGAGGGGGGAAAATGGAGGGGTATCTGCGCGCCATACGTCATGTGCAGTAAGCGATTTTGGTTCAGATTAGTCCAAGTTCTTATATTTTGGTCCATCAAGGGGTAGGGTTTTCAAGCCGCATGTGGTTTACCTCTTCTCTGATAGCATTCTTGCCTTGGCTCAATCAAAATTACACCAACATAGTTGCATTTACCGGACAGCATGCGGGCGTAAACAAGTCAGCCCAATCAACTTTGGATTTTAAGGGGAACCGTCCTCCCCTACTTTCTCCCTCCCTTTTCACCGAAAGGAAAACTGTTCACGCATGGCTTCCATCTCAGTAAGTGCTGCTTCCCCTATTTTCTGAGTTGGACTAGGCCCACGTGCGCTGTAGACTACTAAGTGTCGACCAAGTTATCGTGAATGAACGGGAATAGCAAGCTCTCCCTTGGCATTTATATTGTTCCACTTTGATACCCATAACATATCCAAATCATCAAGTGTTAAGGTCTCTTGTTAACCAATGGTGTTCAAATGGATGTGGGAGTACCAATCTCTATGTATATAGACTATTACATCATCATGAATTTGTTTCTCCTGTGAAAAAATGTAGTGTAAAACAATTTTTGTGCTGATGAAATTAAGCTTAAATTATGGCTTCCTGCTTATTATGGAGCCCTTAATAATATAAGATACTGTTGCATGCTTGAATGTGAGTGTAGCATCATGCTTACCATGCTACTTCAAGATTTTTGTCTCTCTGTGCCTAAAATCATTCTTTTACCTAAGATGCAAAATATGTTTCACAGGGTGGCGATTGTCAGGAAAAACCTGGAAATGTCAGGGAATTTTGAATTTCTGGAAAAGTCTGGGGATTCTCGTAAGAGTCGGGGAGAAACTGGGATAGGAAATTCTCATTACTTTTCTACCATGTTGTTTATCGGCTAGTCTTTCCCACCCCTTATTTCTCTAATTAAAACTGATGTTCGTCGCTGACGTGCATGGAATAAACCCCATCAGTTCATGGAATAAACCCCATTCAGTTGTGAATCTTAGTTATTTAGCTGTGAATCAGACGTACAATGTATCCCTTTTGTGTATCCTTATTGCGATATTTGCCTAGTAGTGTTAACATTCATGATCACACTGTATAACACTCATCACAAGGAATCCGAGGCTATGTTGTTGGGAAAATTTTACCTCACATTTTTGTTTTACTTCTGAGACTTTAGCTAACCACCCTGGTTTCTTAAAAAGGTGGCCTTTGAGTTTTTTATTAGAATTATTGCCAAAAGTAATTGATAATTCCTTGCAGAAGCTGCAATCAAGTCTTGGGTATATTACAGTATTTTGAGGCATAATTCCTTGATTTTGAAACAGATTCCCAATCATGTTTAAAAATGATCACCATGGCTTCAGTAGGCATCTCTTATGCACAATATGGATGTTTTCAAAACTAGTTTTCTGAGTGTATTTCCTTTATTACTGATGGGAGTTTAATTTTTAATGCAGCCACTTACCGGTGCAGTGCCTGTGTGAGTTTCTGCTCTCAGATGCCATGGCTGGCACTGATGAAGGTTCAACAGCGGCTATGGGAGAAGGAGGTGATGGTGGTCAAGGCTCATCCAGAGCTCGTGAGAAGCACCACAAGCAGCTTCATCTTCTGCGACATTTACAATGTGTTCTTCAGGGCACAGTTACTGAAGAAGGTCTTGAGTTAACAGAAGGAGAGACCCAGTATTCTCAAAATGCTTGTGAAGTGCTTGAATATTTCCTCCGTCGTTTGGCCTCTCACCAAGGCTCATCAAGGACACAAGCAATCAAGGTTCATACCCTTATCAATTTCTTTCTCTAAGAATAAAACAACATGCATTCATTTAAACCTTTCTAATGGTCTGAAAAGCCTTCCTTCTATCTAGCTTATTCTGTTGCATTTTATTTAAAATTTGACTCAGTCAATGATTAATTGTAAACTTCTCATGAATTGAATTCATTTTTGATGAAGTTTATTAAGCATCTGCTTCTTAGTTCTGTGGAATTTCTCATGTCTTGTCTAAGTCCTTGGCACAATTTTCAAGATTTGGGCTTAGAATCCTTGTCTAGGAGGATGATTTTTTATTGCTCTTTTCTCCTAATGAAGATGTTTCTTTAATTTGTATTTAAGCTGAAATAAATGAAAACCTCTCAGTCAATTATGCATACTGTACTGTCTATGTTCTTACTGAGAATACTATCAATTAAAGCCATTAATATCCTGTAATGCTAAACTTTTAGGGTCTCAAATTAGTGCTTAATCCAGTTGTTCCCGAGGATGAGGAGCCGATGGAAGTTGAGGGAGATGCAGCAAATGTTACAACCCTGGCTGCTCAGAGGATTCCTACTTCTAGTGTTGGCCATCTGGATGACATCAGTCCCTCAGGGAAAGGGATGGCTGGTGTTGCATCCAGAGAGGCTCAGCACGATTGGCTTTTGTGTCGCTTGCCCCAGCTTCATGTATTCCCAAGAGTTCGCCAGGGGGTTGTGGCTGCCATCCGCCAGGCTTGCCAAGTGGAGAATGACCCACTCTTAGTTGATGCATACATACAATTTTTAGCCATGAATGTAGCTCATGATGATTTAAGTGAGATGTCTGATGTAGTTGTGGTGAGTAATATTTGTGGTCCTAGTAGTTGGATTAAAAATTCCTGTGCTGACAGTACATTTTTTTAAAGTGTGGAACATAAAGTGTCGTATTATTTAACATAAATGTTTTCCACAAAGTTATCCCTGAGACTTATGCTAATTTTTTTGGTGTGTATTGGAGTTCAGTGTGGGCCAAGTCATTCTACCATACTGGTTTCTATATAATGAACAAAAATGAGGTCAGGCCATACTCTTTTTTCTGTATGCTGAATGAATTTTCCAATTAAAATAATCCTATTTTCGCACATCTTTGGCAAAAGAAGTATTTCATTTTTCTCACAGTGGCTAAAGTAAAATGCAGTGCTTAGTACATGTTAACCGGGAAAGTGCAGTATGGAAGAATTATGCAAAACTTAACTTAAAGTATGTCTCATGAAATTAATAATGAATTATTTATTATTAATTCTATCTCTGAAGATACTTCTCATATGAATAATGATTGTTTAAAAAATTATCAAGTAAAAAGTAAAAAAGTATAAAAAATGCTGAATGATATGAAATACATGATGCCCCTGCATTATTTCAAAACCAGAAATGTCATTGGAGTCAACATTTTTAATGGTTAAATGATTCCTTTAAACTTCTTTTGTGTACTTTAACTCTTAATTGGTCATGTTAGGTCATATAGAACTGATGACTTTTTTGTTGAAGGTATTTTGTTGAAAATACTATTGTGTGACTTTGTTTTTTGTCTAGTCTTCTATTTTTTGTCATTTTATCTATCCAGATAGTTTTTTTTACAAAGATTTCAGCAATACCTTGCAAAGTAAGATTCATTGATGTGACCACTATTGTTTTAACTTAGATCAAGTCTTTTGCTCAGCGCAGTCTTTGCTCAAGGCATTATGGGATGCGTTTATGGTAGTGTAATTATTATTTTATTTTTCATTGTTCCTTATATTTACCTCAGAATAATTATTAGTTTATTTCGAGGGTTTAGGTTAAATTTAATATGTTAGTTTTCTTTTGTCAAGGTTTTAGAATATATTTTATTCAATTATCACGGCTAGAATGTTAACCTACAGGACATGAGGGTTATTATTTACAATATCCATTTACATACCAATAATCTATCTCATATATCCCCGCATCCATTTCTTCAGAAACGAACATTTACAAAATTAATTCCAATGGGCACATATGTTTGTGGTCTTACTAAAGAAAGATGCCACCCTTTCATATGTACAGTCCTCATCACATGTACGCACTTCTCATATGTATATGTTTTAAATGCAATAATAATGACAATGCTGGCTCTACATAGCAATAAAAAATGAACACATCTAATCAACATATCAGTTGAAGGGCCATAACTATGATTACATATTTTATTTAATTACTGTACACTTTGCTTAGCTTAGCAACAACAGTTTTTTTATTAGATCAATAATCTATAATGGCAGACTGATAGTGACAGACTATTGATGATGACTGATAATCATGATGACATGTTTATGCTGTAATTTCTTCAAATATATTTTTCAGAAGGGTATAACGTTTCCAAATTAAAAATTCTTGCAGACCAGGGCTCAAAAATTAAAATTAAAAAAAGAAATTGTGTAATTTCTGCAACAATTGTATTAAAATTGTTTCTTTGGAAATCTGTGAGTGTAACTGAAAAATTCATCCATGTTTTTTTTTCAAATCCTTCAATTGCATTTAGTGAAATAGTTGAGTAAAGTTTTAGCATATATTTTTTTGGGCTCCTTCTGAAGGATATGGCACAGCTAATTGTTGAAAGAAGTACAATCATTGGAGCCATTTTGCCGCCTGTTGGAGAAGAATGTAATTTAAATCTTCTATCACCTGGGGAAGCCGATCCTGGTTCAGAGAATCCTGGGGCAGCAGCTCTTCATGCCCTTTGTGTAATCTTCCATTCATATCTGGAGAGGGTATGTATTCATTGTTTCCATTGGATTTTCCAGGTTTCTATTCCTTGTGCCCATGTGATATTATCATTTTCAATATGGCAGATTGCTTTTAAAATCTTTATTTAATTATCACTGCAGGTTTATGTTGTACTTGCCTTCCAGCCTGAATATCTCAGGTTTACATTCAGCGTCTAACTTGGATATTTTATGAATCCTGCTGGTTTTACCTTGGGAGGACCTTTTTTCTATCATGGCAATTGATTTATTAGTCTTTTATTATAATTATATAATACTTGGTGAATCCTACTGCCTGTAAAAAAGCAAGATACCCGAGTTTGAGATCTATCGTCCAAACAAGGAAACCGATTTCAATGCAGTAAAATTCATAAGAGAGCTTGTTCATTTTTACGTTGGATGATGTACTTCAAAAAATCATCCGCTTGTTAGTATTTCCTGTACTTAATTTTTTCTCAAAAAAGTATCAGTTTTTTGCGTGTAAAATCCAGTTGTCCAACTTTGAGCGCTTGGGATACCCATAATTTTCATTCCAATAACTTGTGATTTTGATATTAGAAAGTAAAATCTATTCCTAAATGTTTGCAGAAAACAAATTTTTTAGTATCTCTAAAATTGAGCATTTTACTGTAGACAACGCAAACCTCTGCGAACTTCGAAACTAATGGCTTAATTGAAAATTGATTGAGACTGTTGTGTGCTCTATAATGTAAGTAATACAGATACTTAGATCATGTAGAGTTAATTTCATTGATATTGCCAATTTCGTCTGTTGTTTATTTTTATTTTGAGCGCTGGATATTGCTGGCTCTCTGCCTAGCGAAGGAGACCGTAACAAAGGATCTGAAAAGAGAAAGTTTCTCTGAGCCACGCCTAGTTGCCACAGTGTGCCTTGTGACTCACAGTACCCTGGCAGCTTATGATTTATACACTGCTTTCTTCAAAATATTCGCTTCTAGTTGGCATTATCTTACTATTAACACTGTAAACTCCATCGGTGCACCATGCTTCCAAGAACTGGTAAAGCCTGGATAAAGGATGATATACAAATTTCCGCAAGGTTATGTGTATTTCCTGAACCAGATAGTTCTGCTTACTGTGAACTCTCATGTGTTGAAGTGTTTGAAAAAGTGTTTGATGATGAATTGCTCGAGTTTCTCATGGTAGATACTAAATGGTATGCTATGTTTCAGAATTGTGCCCCTCCCAAAGTAACAAAAGAAGAGATGAAGGTGTTTATTGGGATTCTCATCTTATCGGGATGCAATAAACTCCCCTCTATAAGATCATTTTGGGAAGAAAGTGGGGATCTTCACAACATAATGGTCTCAGAGGCTATGCGTCGAATCAGGTTTTTGGAAATAGCAAGATACTTTCACTGTGCAGACAACTCAAAGATAGATCCAAATGACAAATACTGGAAATTACGACCATTCGTGAACCTTATTCACGAGCGTTTCAAAAAGCTGTACATTCCAGAGCAGAATATGGATTTTGATGAAGGCATGGTGGCGTATTACGGTTACCACAGTTGCAAACAGTTTATCCGGGGAAAGCCAATTCGTTTTGGCTACAAAGTGTGGTGTCTGGTCCACATCCAATGGTTATCTTGTGGACTATGACTTGTACCAAGGGAAAAATCCTATGAGAAAAACAGAATACAAGGCTAGGTACAGGAAATGTGCTGCCCCATTGTTCACTATGCTGGACAACTTGCGTGATGACATAACCATTTTCCATTCAGTATATATTTTGATAATTTGTTCACCAGCATGCATCTCCTGGTTGATCTAAATTCAAGAGGATATGGAGGAACCGGTACTATAAGAGAAAATCGTCTGCCTAAGAAATGCGAGCTACTTAGTAAGAAGGAATGGGAAAAACAGAAAAGAGGTGCCTTTGATTAAAAAAGAAATAAAGAAACAGGAGTATTGATATCCCGTTGGATTGACAGTTCTGC
This sequence comes from Ceriagrion tenellum, assembly GCA_963169105.1. Taxonomy (NCBI): domain Eukaryota; kingdom Metazoa; phylum Arthropoda; class Insecta; order Odonata; family Coenagrionidae; genus Ceriagrion; species Ceriagrion tenellum. Next base: position 64,681,104 of record OY720632.1, read on the forward strand.
AGTTACTATTGCTACAAACTGCCATGGTGTATATCCTACATCATTGGCTTGGCGCTACTCTCGATCAGAAAAAAAGAAAATTCAAGTGAATCGCCCATTTCTCTTCGGAGAATACAACAAATTCATGGGTGGTACTGACAGAATGGACCAAAATATCTCTCTGTACAGAATTGGCTTCAGAAGTAAAAAGTGGTGGTCAACTTTATTCACCTGGCTGGTGGATGCAATGGTACACAATGCATGGATTCTGACACGAAATGCAGGGAACGACATTAGTCACCTTGAATTTAGAAGTTCAAACGTACTTGTCAAGATACAAATGTGCTCCCAAATACGAGCGGAGAGATTTCCATTTCTATCCTGAAGCTGCAGCAGAGGTCTGCTATGACAAAGTTGGTCATTTTGAAAATTGAGATGACAACTTTTACTAAAACCACTAGATTTATTAAAAAACGACCCAGGTTTCAATGTGCATTCACATCATCTTCAGGTAAACGGAGGCCGATGTGCAGGCCTTATATAATAAACATTACCAGGTGGGGAGAGGAGGGGGGTGGTCGCGGGAGGGTAGGGGGACGGCTAGGAGGACGAAATGGATGGGATTAAAGCTTTGAGGATGGGGGAATAGGCAGGGAGCATACATTCATTAACAAGGAATTTATCACAGTCAACTTGGTTTAAAAAAATCTCTAGCTGTTCTAAAGCATTCAGCTTGCGTCTGTCATTTGTAAAATGGAGAGGTGTCATGGTAAAATCACTTTTATGTCCGTGGGTTAAAAGATGTCTGGCGAAGTTGCTTCCGTTAAAATTAAAATTTCTAAAATCCTGTTTATGCTCCATTTGTCTAATTTCAAAATTTGATTGAATGGTTACACTCCAATTCACAAGTAAAAGCTATGGCTGGATGCAAATTATTAATAAAGTTAAAAAGGATGTCCAGTTGTCTGTCGGTTCCATTCCATAAAATTAAAACGTCGTCCACGTACCTAAACCAATAAATGACCTGCGATGTAAAATTCTTGCCAACATTAAAAAGGTTCATCTCTAAGTTATCTAAAAACATTTCGGCCAGCAAAGGGGAGAGGGGTGACTCAATGGCCAGCCCCCCAGTTTGTTCATAAAATTCGTTATTAAATTTAAAATAATTTTGGGACACACACACTTTAAGCAAAACCGAGAATTCTTTCACAATTGTTTCCGGGTGCCCCCTCTCCTTTAGTATCTTGAGTGCTATGTCTACGGCCTCTCTGGGTGGGACACTAGGGAAGAGATTCTTAACATCAAAAGACGCCAGACGGGCCTTTGGAGGAGCACTGATGTGATGAATTTTCTTGACAAGATCTTGGGAATTCTTCACTGCACGTTGTGGCTCGAAGAACGAGAATTCAAGCAGGAGGTTATTCAATTTCTTAGCCAGTTTATGAGCTGGGGCTCTCCCATGCTTGCCCGGGGTTCCCTGCCTATTCCCCCATCCTCAAGGCTTTAATCCCCTCCATTTCGTCCTCCTAGGCCCCCCCCCTATCCTCCCGCGACCACCCTCTTCCTGTATTGTTCTCTTCCCCCCCCCTCTCCCCACCTGGTAATGTTTACTATATAAGGCCTGCACATCGGCCTCCATTTATTGAGAGATAGAGTTGAGTTGAGTTGATTTCTAGAGTTGTAATTGCTTTGTTATTTGAGTTTTGATTTTCAACAATTTACATTAGTCACCCGATTGAGGATGGTTTTTCAGTTTCATTCAGTTATTTGCTTGAGGATATTTTGATTAATAGTATTGATTGTGAAAAAGAAGTTTAGTGAATACTTATATAATGTATATTTATTCACGTTCTTTTGATAATAAAAACAAAAAGTATTATTCAATATTTCCTGTTTCCATATATCCTTTTAAAACCATTCTGTATTCTATTCTTCAGAGAAAACTCTCCCACTCAATGTACCATATATGGTATGGGCTATTTCTCCATAAGTATGCAAGATATTACGTTAATATTTTATCATAAAGTTAACAGTCATGAGTAAGGAAACATACATAAAAATCAGAGCAATTGGTTAAAAAGAAAAAGTTGTGTGGATTAGGGTTAAGGAACAAGACATGGCGTGCTCACACCAAATGCATATATGTGCATGTGTTTCAGTTATAGTTTTCATGACAGTGAAGCGCACAGCTAAAGGAATATTGGTAATAACCTACCCCAAGATGTTTTGAAGGGACTCCCGCTTAGTATAGACATATACTTTTACCGTATGTGAATGGACATTTAAATGAACCGTGTTACTGGCGAGTGAGTGGCAACCACTTGGCTTTTTCCCCTCACTCCACCGCAGCAGAGCTACCATTAGGGGAGAGTGAGGCTTCATTGAATACGGTGATACATTGGACACCTTGAAAATTTCCACGGTAATGCCTAGGTGTTGTAATTGTACATCCATTACGTGTGTATTTATGTTCCAAACCTGCCTACTAATTACTGCCATCTTGTGTCAACATGTGCCAAGATGAGTCAATTTTTTAAATTTTCTTGTGTTCTGATGTAATATTTTCATTTGTCTCTTGTTGTTTTTAACTAAGTTTACTAAGTGAGGATTTCATTGTAACTCATTGGTAACATTTTTAAAGTGTTTAGAATGAATTCATTCCATTTCCAAATCAATATGTTAATTTTGAGGAAAGGTGTGTATCATTTAGTTCAAATTTGACACATGGGGATACATTGGACAGTTGTCCAATGTATCTCCATTTTTCTATTCAGATATTTTAAAACAGTCTTAGAGTATAACCCTTATTATTGCAAGCTTTTCATGGCATGATTATTTTTTATCTTGTGTGTTGTATTTTCTTAAATGCCATAACTTGTTTTCACAGAACCTATTACCTATTGGTGGTTACGTTTTACTAAGGTGACCAATCGTCCTCCTTTAAGGAGGAAAGTCCTTCTTTTGTAATTTCTATCCTCCCTAAGTAAGTGAATGCTGCTTTTTCCAACCAAAGAGTGTGTTTATTCGATATATTTCACATTCCTCTTCATTAAAATTCATGATAGGCTTTGTAAGGATGAAGTTTCTATTATGCACATATCATATAGTGTACAATTGTTACAATGAATAAAATGTTTCTTTTATTTACAATTTTTTTTTCAATTTATTTGTCCCCCTTTTCTTAGTAAGAATGTTGGTCACCTTAGTTTTACCTCTGTAACAAGACCATTGATATTTAAAAATTAGGGGTGAATGCCACTTTAAGGTAGAAAATGAGGCAAATTTAATGGTGTTTTATGAAGTAAAATATTTTAATTCAAATGCTAAGTATTTTATTATATAATTCCTAATATCAGAGATAGAGCGGCTGACCATAGATTAGTTATCAAGAGCTACAGTTAGGGAGCTATAATATGTACTTGTGGATAATTCGGGAAGAAATAAGTCAAACTGTGATCTTAATTACATATAGTGTTGAACCTGCAGTTAGCTCTGAGAGTGTTCCACTTTCTATAGGTATTTTACCTTCATTACTTAATCTTTCACCCATTTAAGTGAAATTTAATTCTGTTTGTTTACAGAGATGAGATTTTAGCAATTATTTTTGTTATTGGATCCATTCTTTGGACCTTTCTTGTTTGTTAGCTGAGGTTTTTTTTTATCGGTGTATGAGTTATATTATTTTTGGCTCTTTTGCTTGGAAGTTTTCCTAATGAAATTTTATTTAAAATATGTTGTAACAGTTAGTGACATACCTCAGACGTACACATCTCATAGTAGACGATTCAATTTTGTAGGTAAGACGAGATGCAGCTCTCAGAAGAGGCAATGGTGGTGGTGCCGGTGCAAATGGATCAGAAGCGTGCTATCCATGGTCAGAAAGCATGGATCAGATTCTGGTCACTTGGTCCTCTGGAGAGGAGTGCACTCTACATATTCTTGTAGTCCAAGCCATCATTATACTCCTGACATATGGACCTGGGCATGGTATTTATCAATGACATTTGCTCAGTATTTATTCTCTACTGATGCCATGATGCTTAGCATTGTTCTAGACTTAATTTTGCTTTAATGGATAAAGATAAAACTGTCACTTTACGCTTTTGTCACTTGGTGTAATTCCATGGTTAAAATATTTTATTCGCCAAACTTTTACAATACCTGATGATGACGATCATTTGTCGAAACCCGGGTCATGTCTGTTTTATTTACTTACGTGGTCTTGTAAAATTTATTAAAATACAATTTGTTTGCTTTAATAGGTTGAGTGACTCCAAAATACAGTCATTGAATATTGTCATCCATGTGAATTGGAGAGTTGAATTTAAATTACATAATCATTATGCTCTTCCCTTTTTGGACTTTATTTATTGCTGTTGGCCATAGAAAACTTGATGCCTTTTAATAATTTCCTCCATTATGCCCTGACCTCATAAACCACTTTTGCTTTTCTTATAATTGTGTATTGCTTCATACACTTCTATTTTTAAGAATTCTTGTATTTCTCTCCTTTAGAATCTCTTCCAGCACATTCACCCATGATTTATGTGATCTCTATCTTCCTCTCATACTGTATTCATTTGTATGTTCACTGTACTATTATAATATATACCTGCATAATTATTCGACCCTCTTCCATTCTCTCTACATGGCAAATCCAACAAAGCACACTTGTTTTGTATATTTCCTAACCCAAAGGTCAGCTTAGAGTTAACACTATGGATGCATTAGGTAAACCAAGTGAATGAAGTCTCTTGAGGCATGCACGACAAAAAAGGGTCATGCAGTATGCCTATGGCACAAATAAAAAATAAATCTCTTAAATATACAAACTAAATACTTGTATTCTGAAGAATATGGATACAAATATATAATGTATTTAAGATAATCTTCTCATGACAGTTCTATGCATCATTATTATTATTATTGTAACAAAATGAAATTCTTCTTTCAGCATAGATTTGTTGCTCTTCCTTTTGCATATTTAGACAAAATTTCTCTTAAAATCAAATTTGAAATATCTGCTCTAGGTCACTTTGTACCTTAATTATTGCTCTTTGTGTCTAGATACAGGCATTTTTGTGTTGCATTGGATCTTACTCTTTAGGGATTACATTCTGTAATCACTGAAAATCACTGATGACTCATTTATCCTATAAAATTTCAAATGTCTTAAAGGTAGCCATAATGATTTATTTTACCTCCTAAATTTAGATGTTGAGCTGTTCAGTAGCTTGCTGGATGCATGGTTTCCACTGCCCCCGAATGAACCTCCTCGAGCTTTTCTGGTGGACACTTCCGAGGAGGCACTGCTAGCACCTGACTGGTTGAAGCTCCGCATGATTAGGTCTCCAGTAGAGCGTCTGGTGGATGCAGCTCTGCAGGATCTCGATCCATCGCAGCTGGTGCTGTTTATTCAGTCATTTGGCATCCCAATTGCTTCTATGAGGTGTGTAAACATAATTTATTTTCAAAAACTTCTTTTTTCTTTCATTTATGTTATCCACATTGGGGTGCAAACTCATTACAACTAGCAACATAAGAATCTGGGAAGAAAATATTTTTATTTTCATTCATTGATATAAATCTTTTGATAGACAAAGTCGTTAGCAATATCATCGAGTAAAGATGCAAAACCAATTAGGGGTCAAGTGTGTTGGACCCCCCTGGATTTGGGTTACCCCCCAGGATTGGGTTAGTGACCTTCGGAGGGTCAATAGAAGCATGAGATGTTGTGGAGGGGTGAAAGGGATAAAGAAGAGTCCTTTTTTCTTTCTTCCCTTTCACCTGTCCTCGACCTCCTATGCCTTCAGGGCCCCTTCAAAGTTCTCTAATCCAGAGGGATACCCCCTGGGTTAGTGATATTTGGCACCCTCAATCCAGCCAAATATCTTATCTGTTTTTTACATGGTTGTTTTAAGGTTTGTGGACACAGTTTGTGTGGCATAGCTTCATGATTTATGATGCAGTGTTGTGTATGCCTTCATAAATATCGCTGTTTATGTGTCAAAATTCATTATATAGTATTTTTAGTCTCTCTATGGACTGGGACTAAGGATTGTAATTTTATGGTATGGAAAATTTCATAAAATTGTTTCCTTTATCACATATTTCGATATCTCAGTGATTGGTACTGATAATTTGCTTTGTAAAAACGAACCTTGCTATCCGAAGATGATATGATAACATCAACTCCTGAGTCAAAGTGTCTTTTATATTTGTGGAAAATTGCATGTAAATTCCACTTGATTTTGTAACAATCATCAGATTTTATATTCAGAACTGCACTCCAGTAGTAATTTTCTCTCCAAAAGGGAAGGTGTTAGGCTGAAACAGTCCATTGTGAGAGGGTACCTTTCTCTGTATTATTTTTGTTATTTGATTCAGTAATTGGTCCCAAATAGAGGGGTGGATGAGGGGGGTTGGGAGCCCATCCAATCAAGCCTTGCATGTATGGTAAGTCTACAATAAAACTGGAGGTCACATGGTATCATGAGTCTTCCTGTTAAGACTCCACATTCTTTGTCATTCAGACAGGGTTACTAAGCACTGGGTACTGCCATGGGGATGGGAGCTTTTTATCTACCAGCCAGCTCCAAATCTGTCTTGTTTAGGGAACCCATGGACACTTAGGCATGATTTGGCTCTTTACAAGGCAAGGTGGCCATAGTAGACAGTGTGCATGTTCTGCCTTTTGTCCTACTTTGAGACCACATTGGACCTAGTAACCTAAGTAGTGACATTTGATTAACGTAACTCAACATACAAGAAGTGCAAAATACATCTAAAAACATCACCTGGGTAAAGTTAGGTATAGCAGCATTTTATGGGTTAGAGTTTGATGGTGAACTTCTTATTCTCCTTAACATATGAGTTTGTATAATTCCCTGCCATCCTCCCTTGTGGTAATTTGTGCTTTATGAAAGTGTTAAGGCTTTTGGAATAATGCCATTGTAGGGAAATGAAAGCAGGCTGAGTTAAATATTGTTTTATTTTTATAGATAATTATTGTTGCTTTGTCATTTATTTCAGCAAACTCCTTCTTACATTAGACACTGCAGTAGAAACTGACCGTTTTGCTGTTGGAGAGGCCGTACTTGACAAAACTTACATGGCCCAATTGGTTCAGGTTCAACGGTATCGAGGGGCAACTGGAGGTCATAAATTTGTCCAAGTCCTTCAACTGCAAGAACCTAAACTTCCTGGTAATTTTCAGCTGTTGATAAACATAGAATATGGATTTTTGGGGTTGTTTTTTTTATTTTTGCTGGAAAATTTATGTCTTCTTTAATGCTGATAGCACATTATGATATTTTATAAATATGCACCGTTTTCAATTTTTGCAATTATAATATTGATTATGAATTATGCACCTATTGAACCTAATTTATCTCAAGTATTGGTATTTTGGCAGAGAGTCAGATTTCATGGTTACTGTTATCTCAGGCATGACTTGGTAGAATTTGTTTAACATTGTAAATTATAAGACTGACTTAGTTATTCCACATAAATTTATTCAAAGGCAACCCAGGTTTTGACGTAGCTGATTCATGGTTGAATGTACCTCATGATGACATGCAATGTCCAACATCTTTGAATAAATTTACTTGGAATAAATAAGTCGATCTTATCATTTACAATGTTATTGTAAAACTTCTCAAAGAAACCAAGCAAAATGTGTGGATCAATAACAGTTAATGCTGAAAGATATGTTACTTTTCAGGTAAATTATCTTGGTGAACTCAATGTGAGTTTCCTGATGTATTAAGGCCCTAATTATATCTGACATTTCAAAAGGAGACTTTCATGTCATCCTTGATGAAAGGAATGTCTCTTCTCAATATAGTAGCCATAATGAGGAACTTAACACGAGGAGAATCTTGTAAAGGGTTCTTTTAAACTTATAATGGCGTTTGACAATGATACAAGCGATTTCGTTCAGGATAAAACTGGAATACCTATGTTTTAAGTTGTTTATGTATCGCATTGGCCTACTCTCTCTTTTGTGTTAAATTTCAGAAGTTACTCATATAGTCTGCTCAACGACTCGGAAAACGCTTCCCTCTATTGCCTCAGTTCCTCCAGTTCACATGATGCAGCATCAAGGTGCTGGATCTCTTCTCAAGCCTGAGGATGTTCCCACCCTTCTCAGCCAGCTCTACAGCCCTTTAGCTGCTGATGCTGAGGATGGTCATGCCGCATTTAGAATACTTCAAAAGGTTTGAAATGGCAATTCAAATATCCATTATGAACAAATGATTTTTCTTTCAGTATTTACAGAGTTGTTGCCTTTTCTAGTGTTTTACCAGGGAAAGGGATAAGAATTTGAAAACCGATGTGTGCCTTTTTTACTGACCCATCAGTCTCCCACCTCTCTTCCCAGATTACACCTAACTCCTCCCCCATCATACCACCAACCTCCCCTTATCCTTTCCCCTCTTCACCCTTCTTTTTCAATAAATATACCACTGGCTACAATTTTAATGCTTGTACCTGAAGATGATGCAGTAGTATTCAAACTAGCTGTACCGATAAAGAACTCTGTGGGTTTTAACATTGTTGTTGTTGTCATTATTTATTCAGTACTCAGCTACTTGAGATACAGATGTGATAATGTGGACAAAATAAAAAATAAATGTAGTATTTTTAAATCCCTTTGGGTGATAATCAACCTGGTGACCATAACTCAAGAGTTAAATATTAGAAGGATGAGCTGTAAAGCCCCTAATGGAGCAAGCTAAGGAAGAATTCTCCAATGGCTGTAAAAAGTCACAATTTGCTTAGTATTTTCCTTTAGATTACTATGTTTAGGGAACTATTTTTACATCCTTACCTATCCTTTTCAGTACCTGAATGTCCTATAGCTTTCGCCACCTTCCATTGTGGTCACCAAAAATTTGCCATGTATTCTCTTTCCAATATCTTAATGAGGTATGTTACCTCCCAAAATAAGTTGAAGACTGTCAAATGGCTGATTCGGCTGCTAGAGCTAAGGAGGCTGACCTTGTGCCACAACCCTCTTCAGAGTGGTAGACAGGATAAGTAAGGTTTAGGGGCAAAGTGGGGGTTGACTGGTGGTGGGCTACTTCCATAGCATCTTTGTTTATCAGCTTTCTTCAGACCACACATTCTGAGAGCAATTCTTGAACAATTTCTCTCACTGTAGCCTTAGGACTAAAACAGCATCAATAGTTATTGATTTTTTGAATAAATGTGGGACCATTCTTTGTCCATAGTTGGTTGAACATCCCCATTCCACAATTTAGCCTTTACAACATCCCTGGAACATTACAAAAAAATTGAAAATTTTGCTATTTTATATGAAACGCTCAATTGCTTAGTGAGAAAACTATTCCACTTATTGTAAGTAGTGACTCATCATGTGCAGGGGAAAAAATAATGCTGGTATTCTGCTAACCCAGCAGAACTGTTACTGAGTAAGAGGGAAATGTAGGCAACAAGTTTTTCATCCCTGGTATGGAGCACCCTTAATAAACCGTAGCAACATTGTTTAGGAGGAAATTAGTGAGACTGTAAAAAAAAAGGTTCCCTTATTCTTGGAACTATTGTTGGATACTTGTGCCAAATTGTTGGTCTTTTTTAGACTGGTAAATCACTTGTTCTTACAAGGTCGAAATTAAATAATGCCATTGAATTGCATTTTGCATACTGTCTTTACAGAGGTGCTTGACAACATCTGATATTTTGCTTGAAATTTTATTTCGGCTTATCTTGGTGTGTATATGAATAGGGAACTCTACCATTTTGGGAAATGGTGAAAAATTTAATGCTAGTTTTGCTGTTTAGATTACAATCTGAAGTTTGGGACTGAAAACTGATTTCAATATAATGAATGTTTCACTTGATTGAATTTTTTTTACTGATAAAAGTCTATTTTCACAGGTGGAACTTATTAATTTTTCTGTTGAAAATTTCACCGCATAGTATTTCACTATAAAAAGAAGTTAAAAAAAAAGAGTTAACTGTTTTACCATTTGTACTCCAAGTTGCTCTCCCTACGTGCATCTTCATTTTCACGACTGTAAAATTTAAAATACTTTATAATATTTTATTCTTTTTGATTTAGTTTCATGGTCAATTTTCCTTTAGGCTTTGGCTGTGGAGCGGCAAATTGGAAGAGGCGAACAAATGAAAGCCATCATAATATTCAACTTGGATAAAATTTTATCACATAGTGAACAATATGGAGACTTGGCTCGTTGTATTATGGCTGTGCCTCAGTATTCATGCCCATTGTTTAGGCTCTTGTTGCAGCCTTTGGTTAGTATTCAATGATTATACTACTCTTAGTTGCATGCCATTTCCTCTGAGCTATAATGAACCATCTTTCTTGAATGCAAAAGGTGCTCAAAATTAGTTTTGTGTGAATAGTGATGAAACACTTGCTTATACATATTGTATGCTCATTTATATTTTTTAGTTATGCTTATGATTTCACATTCCTCTTGCCAAAAAATTATTGGGCCCAAATTTCCATCCATTTTCTGCATAAGATTCTCTAATAGTGGGTGAAGATGTTGGTGACTTTTTCAGTTTATTTGATACCACTGTGCTGAAGTATTGTGAAATGTTATGTTGTTTTTTCAATGAAGTCATTACTGTATTATATTATATTCATTGTTTCCTAAAAATATCTCTCATTAAATCTACTGTAAAATTTGATCTTAAATATGTGGATCATAATGGATTATTCTTTGATTTTCAGGATGAAACTACTTCCCCTGGTGAGCTAATTGATGCCCAGTATAGAATTTGCTCAACCATACTTCATGTGAGCATGACATGCCGAATAGACTCACCTGTAAGTGGGATACTGCAAAATTTCATCAGAATCAGAAAAAAATCCCATCCAGGGACCCAAAGCAAAAAAGTGCACCGACAACTGAATCCTGAAGGTAATGAACTACAATAGGGTATAATTATTTTTAATATTAGCATTTAAGGACATAAATATAATTCAAATTATACTTACTTAATTACAGTAATTACAGTATAATATACTTACTATATGAATTATCTTGAAATTGTGCTAATACTGATCTCTGTCCTCCATTCTGATTCTAAAAGGACATTCCTTTTATATTCTATTGAGTTTTAATACCCAATTGTCCCTAAAGACTCAGCTACATTAAATAAAAAACATTTGCTGGGAAGTAAATGGGCTTTGTCATTGTTTGGCTCTACATAAATGATGTTTTCCAGATTTGCAGCGTATTCCCTTGCTTCAGCTTGAGCGTCATGGTAAATGGATCCTTGAGGAAGGTCTTCAGCGTCGTCACACTAGTGAATTAGTGGAGACAATGGCATCTCTTCTGCTTGATCACGATGAAATAGCTCCAGTTTTTTGCAGAGAAAAAGGCATGAGAACTGGTCTCTTTGTAGATTGGCTTGCAACTTTTGAGCCAGAAATGATTGGCTCATGCCCAAAACTTCAGGTATGCTATTTATGACAAATTTATCTGCAACTATGTGCTGATCCTGATAATTTTATGCTTGCGTCTTGTTTACCAAAAACATATTTGGGAAGATAAATATCTATCATTTGAATTACAACTAAATTATGGAAAGAGGGTTAATGAAAGTGATGGAAATTTTTGTCTGCTGATATTTTTTGGATTTTAATTAATTGAATATGAAATAAAAAATTTTTTTTGACTCGTAAATTATATAATTGTTTCGGAATGGCTGGGGACAGTTTTGCTGGGTGTGGGCACAGCTGAGGGTAGGCCGTAATTAAGTAAATTTGCATTGGTCTTTACAGTAAAAAGTGTTATGTTGGGTAAAATGTACTTAATTCCTCCTGTTCTTTGGGGTCATTTTATTCTTTTTGAATGAAGGCTATCTAGAATAGGGCATTTTGAACAGTTAATATGTTGAAGGTCCTAATATAGTGACCTGTTTGGTATCTTTAGGGTTAGTCTCTCATAAAATCAAAGAGTGTGAACTATGGTGTTCCTGCGGCAGGTTATTGGATGTCCAATTCCTTTGAAGATACTGTGAACTTCGTGATGACATATTTGGATGAAGTCAAATCCATTAAGTTAATTTTTCATTCCTCTGCTTTTTTCTGGAAAAAATGAGAGGAAGTCGAGCTACACCTTGGATGCAATTTAGACATAATTCTTGATATGGACATGCTTAGAGGATTTCTTCAGTTATGCCCACAAGAAGCTGATTTACCTTGAGGCATTCTCATAGTTGATGGAATACGGCCTCACCTTATTGAGCATTGCTGCTTGGTGGTTCACCATGGCCCCCTCTCAACGAAACAACTCTCTACTGAGTTCCAACAACATGCAGAAAGCCCAAATCTTCTCGAAGGGCTCTGGCATGAGGAGGATAAGGAAGTAGAACATCTTTGTGGGATGCTTGACACAGTACAACATGTGGGATTCTACTCTGAACTATAGGTAGCAGATGAGAAGTATTGAATTTTGTGTCTTTACAGAACATGTGTATTAGCTTATAAGCCGGACTCATTGAAAGGTTGTAGCTAATATTCTCCTTTTCATTAAAATTTTAATATTTTATCTATCCGTAGAAATATTCCATGCAGGTAACACAGATAAATGCATATACAGTAGACTCTCCTTATTACAAACAACGTTTATACGAAGTTTTCATTCTTACAAACCAAATCGTTGGTCCCGACGAAAGGGGTATCTAAATGTATGGTAAAGAAACAATATTACGTAATAATGAACCTTAGTCCTGGTCCCCACAGGAACAAAAAATACTTTATTATGAAGTCTGTCACATAAATAACGGCATTCATTTGGCTATGCACAACGCTGCATTATAAATCAGGAAGCTTTGCCACACGTACTGTGCCCAAGAGCTTGAGAACTAAAATATATACATTGGATACTTCGCATAAGCTATTTAACTGGGTTGAGGGTACAGAACTCCCACTGGGCTACTGCTCTTCGAAAGGAGTCTGAGAGAGCATTAGAGGTCGAGGAGGGGTGAAAGAGAAGAAACGAAAGACAAGGACTTGTCTTCTTCCCTTTCACCCCTCGCCAACATCTCATTCCTCTATTGTCCCTCTGAAGGTCTCTCACCCAATGAGGGTCCGGCACAATTCCTGGCTAATCCTCCCTCTCCAACCAGCTTCCCGGCCTGGCCTTGGCTCTACCAATTCTCTACCCACTCCCTTTTCCCGTCCCTAGCTCCCAATTCCCTTTCTGATTCCCCTCCCCACTACGATAGGTACGTAACACAAAAAAAATTTCTTGGTGTGTTTACTACAGTGGGTTTGGAGGTTTTGGCAGGTTTTATCCGGAAATATATCAGATTTCGGACCATGCACTCCCTGTAAGTCATTGACTTGAAGGGAAATAACTGACCACGGCTGCACTATGAAGATAGTACTAAGTATTACATGCCTTCCCCTATGAGGCCATGGCTTATAGAGGAAGAATTCTCTGTTACGTATCCAACTGTATTTTATTGCTATGTTATTTTAAGGCCTTGTTTAACCAGCAGCGATAAAGACTTGATCGCTGATTGCACAAAACTAGAGATTGAAAATTATTGGATGGGTCAAATTCAACGGGAAAGAAAGGAAGCAGGGGATAATTTACTCCTCTATTCTTTTTCATCATTCATATTCATCGTTAATGTTGGATATAAATCCCAAAAATATGAAAGATTCATTTAGCCAAACGAAGAATCATGTCGCAAACGAATAAACCGTCGAAAGGATTGAGAACAGTCCTCAAAAAAGGTTTCCCTTATGAGGCATTTCCCTTCCCTATCATTGCCTCTCCTACCACCTTTAAATTGGAGCAGTGCAACTTGGCTTGCAGACATGACTCAGGTTCTCAACACGCTACATAGTAATATTGTTGATGTGGTGAGAATGTTTGCAGGTGAGCAAGATTGTTTTTTGAAAGCAGCCACAAATCCCCCTTGTAAGCTATATGCCCACGGGACAAACAAAGTAAACGTATATGAGTCAGCTTTGTTAGACATTTGGGGACTGCTGAGAGACAAATCAGTCTGAATTGGACCGGTGTGAAGGCATCCTCGCTAGTTAGCCCTATAGTCAGTGGTGCTACAAGGAGTGTATTACAGTTGGGACAAATTCTGTGAAATTCATGAAAAATGGATCCATCAGTACCGAAGAAATCTAGGAAAGGTATATCTTTGAATGATAAATGAAGTTGAGGTGAACAAAATTAGCAAGACAGTAGTGGCCAAAAATTTTGGAGTGTAACAATTGGGAGCAATACTAAAACCCATCTTGTCCTCGTGGCAACAATGTAAAATCAACCATTTTCAACATGTGAACGCGTAGGTATACCAAAAATCCGATTAGTAATAAATGGTGCATAAGCTCTGTAATATGCACCATCTAATATATCCCTAAGGAATCTCAGCCTGTTCAAAGATTCCAAAATGCTTTCATTGATTCTATGGTGTTTCAATTTGTTATTCCTATCTGTAGATAAATTAATAGATGGTTAGCTGAACCATGAGTCGCATCCCCTTATGCAGATGAATGATCATGACTTTTAGAGACGGAAACTATTCAGGTAAATATATAGCGAGTGGGAAAGTTTATAATGTATTCGTGATTCCCTCAGACTCAGTATTGTGCGACCGTGAACACAATGATTCATCACTGAGAATCACACCATGATGGATGAAGTGGATGAGGATTTATATTGGATTAGTAATCTATCCATCTCCCTTCGTTCTCGATTTCTTGCCGAAGTCTCAGAGGCATAGAGTTGACCACATTTCGGCATAACCTTTGAGAAACGTTTTCCCATTCTTCCTCCACCATTTCCCACAACTCATCTGCATTATGGGGTCTAACAATTGTCTCCTGTATTCCCCTCATCAGGAAGGCCCATATATTCTCTATGGGATTGAGGTCTGGGCTCCGCGCAGGCCACTCCATTAGGTTTACATGGTTTCTTCGGAACTACATTGCAGAATTCTGGCACGTGTGAACCCGTGAGTTGTCCTGGTTGTAGACGAAAAATGAATATTAATAAGCAGTTGAATATATATATCTTCCAAATATTAGGCAGTATTATGTATTTTATTTCACGGAAGTAAATAATTATGTTTTTCACAAAATAAATGTTACGTATAAGTTACTTACATGTTGAAAAATGAAATTATCCCCAAATATGGATGAGACCGAAGGCAACATGACATTATCCAATATTTGGACGTATTTCATGCTGTTTAAGCTACCTTCTATCCTCCAGCAGACGCCCGGGCCATCTTTGCAAATCCAAGCCCAGGCATGAACTGAAAATCGGCCACTCCTGGGTCATTCTCAGACATATCTGGGAAAAAAGCGAGTGTTGTTTGGCCAGTAAACGAGTACTGGCCCTGAAGATGAAGATGACAATGTCTTGTCGTCGGAAAAAATTACATGCCACCAAAACTCATCTCCGTGCCCAGCATGTGCGTTTATGAATGCTGCACGGTGCGCCGGAGTCAACACTTCCTTGACTGCTACGTGCTGTGGGTGGAGATGGACTTCCGAAAGATGAGCTCATGCAGTTCTGGAGGTCGCAGGGAAGTTCGCCTCCATCAGGGCCACTGTTGCTGGGGTGAAGGGATTTTCCCTAACATACTGTAAAAGCCGCTCATCCCCTTGGGCGGTGGTGGCCCGCGGCCTTCGTTGGCCTTCCCTCCTCTCAACAGTGTGATTCGTCTCCCTCCTGGCTTTTATGCGGGAGATTGTGGAAGACGCAAAACACATTTGCCGGGCAATTTTGCTGCAAGAGATGTTTGCCTCTAACATCCCCACCACCTTATTCCTCCTCCTGGGAGTTAGGTGTGGCATTCTGTAAGGCCAGTATGATAGTTATTACTACAAGAAAATGCGAAGGTATCGCTGTTAACTCTGAAATAAATCGCTCTTTACGCAGTCCTCTCTGTTGGTCTATCTATCGACGTGTATCGCAATGAAGTGGTAGTCACCAGTAAAGCTGAGCAAAGCTCCGACGCTTTGGGGTGGTTTACAGTTGCCAATTACGTAGTATTCGATGTTATGACGAATGACGAAATTTTTAGTGCCCGCTGAGCCGCAGAGAAAAGGCTCGTTGCGCTTCCAGTAATGGGGTGGCACCCTTCAAAAACTTACTCGTGAGCGGGAAGGAGGGTGAAAAGCCAGTTTGTTCTGGTGAGCTAAGCGAAGCTAAGCCTCCAAATCTTAACCTTTTTGCTGAAGGGATGTCGCATCCGACAGAAGGGGAAAATAAGTTCTTATTCAAGGCTGTCTACGTTGAAAATCAATGATATGCCCCCTTTATAAGCTCAATGTTTGAATTAATTAGTGTTGACTGAGCTTTGTGTGTCCACGGGGACACATTTTAGGATCCCCACAGTTTTCTAAAATCACTCGCTGCTACAATTCAGACTTAAATTAGTCTTTCACATACTCCATGCACGGTGGACATTAATAATATCTGATTATATTTTTTCAAAGTGAATTGACAAAACTACCTCGTAATGCAAAATTAGCTTGGTTCGCATTTGCTCATACGGATGCAAAGAAGTATACCAAGAATGCCGTATTCTGGTGCGCGAAAAATTTTGCGTTAATTTCTTCCGCCACTGTACCTTTTATCAACACACATTTATTTGATTTCATTTTATCTTTCCGGGAGAATAAATGCCATTAATTATAGTCATATAGATCTATTTCACATTTTTTTTTTTTTTTTATAGATGAAGCTGTTATTTTCTAAGTCAGACCCAGAGCTTCTAGCTGCAATGAACATCAGGCAGGAATCAGCAGGAGAGTTATTGATGGAATGTGATGCAGATCAAGGAAAATCGATGAAAAAAGGATCCAGATCATTTCGACCTTATCTCTTGACCCTCTTAGCTCACCAGGCAGGTTGGGCCACTCTGCATCAGTGTGTCTCCTGCTTCCTCGAAAAATGTGATACTAGGTGAGGAAGAAGAAGATGTGTGAAGTCCTTTCTTAATGATTTCTTATCTTTGTGAATACAGCCATGCCTCATTCAGCTTCTGCTTTTTGGAGCAATTTTACCGTAGCTCAAATCAGGTTGCCAGCTAAAATAGTCTTCACTGCCTCCTCTTGCCCCTTTCAGAGGAATTTAAGTGATTGAAATTGTAGTATATCACATTTTTCAGTCATTTATATACCTTAATATTGTTAGAAAATTTACTGTATTACATGCTGGTGTAATATAGTAGGCTCTCATCTTAACATGGGTAAAATGTATAGTCTTTAGAATAGATATTTCTTCTATTATTCCACCTTGTTTATTGCCTTTGTCCCTAGTGTGTCCACTCTTATCATTCCCTTAAAAATTTAAATTTGTAAAATAATTGTTGTCTTATTATTAGGGGAAATGTAAGACCAAACAGTCCTTTCGTACAATCAAGTCTATTTAATGAGTACCAAATTGACATTTATTAGACCAACTACATAGGCCAAAATTAAATGGTCCTGGCAACTGCCTCTAGATTTTTCTGACTGATCAGGTTTGAAGAAAACTCGCTGCAGAAAGGAAATTTTGATATAACATCCAATGGACTTAAATGGTGTTAGTTGTGGTTACTCTGTTTTGAAGTTAAAGTTAGCTATAAAGGTCTTGAAATGATCTCAAAGGCTATTAGAAAATTCTTGTTTGTAGTTTTTTGGATCTTCATCTCAATTCATGTTTTACTTGGAATATTTCATAATGGTATGGTTTTTCAGGAATTTGAATTTTCCTATGACTTGTGGGAATGCCTCCCTTGTGCTGTATGAGTCATGACTGTATCTCCATTGGATAACTTTTAATGATAATGATGATGTACTCCTTGACAATAGAAAGGTACTAATTTTATGTCTTTCAGTTATGATCCTGGAGCAATTCTTGATTTTCTGTGGGCCCTAATGAGCAATCCTAAGCTGTGGCAAGGGAGGGAGAAACTCACCCCAAAACATTACACATCTGAGGACATTCTGGGTCTGACCCGATCTCAGGTAATAATTAATTCAAGTAATGTCGGAGAGATATTTTTATGACTTAAATTTGGAATTTTGCTAAGTTTTTGGAGGGTCTTAGAAGTTCATACCACTACACAAATAGTACCATTATGATTCACATTTCTCCTATTTTTTTTCATTTCTTCTTTTTTTTAATACTGTCAATAATGTTGGTGATTGTTTATTTGTTGAACATTTGATAATTGTAAATGGAATTAGGATCCTTTTCATGATAAAATCATAGGGTTATAATAATTAGAGGAAACTCTATGCTCACCTTAGTCACTCATGATGAAAGGTTATGAAACCTTGGTGCCATTAAAGAAAAGTGTGGCGATGTGTGGGTCGGAGCCATGGTCATTGCGAAGGAAGACACCTGTAGATTTTAGGCATTTGAGATGTGGATGTGGAGAAGAAGGGAGAGAGTGAGCTGGATGAAGTTATTCAACAAAATAATAAGTATTAATCGTAGTTAACATTATTTTAAAAAGTGATTATTCACTGTAACGTTGTAATTATAGCCAAGGTCGTAAACAATATCGACATGGGGGGCCGTCGCTAGGGACGCCAATTGGATATAATAAACAGGTAACAATAAGTAACGGGGGACGCCTAGAGAGTTAATAGTGAAGAGTCGGCAGAGATAAGTGGAGGTATAGTGGAGGAGAAAAGATTTAAAGGACGCGAAGTGGGGAAAAAGTTCGAAAGTCGGAGAATAAAAACGGCAGGGAGCGGATACAAAGCGGCATAGAGGCGACGAAAGAGAAACCAGGGATTTATAAAGAGGCCAGGGAGGAAACCCAAGATAGAAACCGTACGGCCCAGAATTCTAGAAATAAGGAAGACCGCGAAACCATACCCGCAGCCACATAAGAGAGACGAGAAGCCCCAGCGTCTGATAAATCTAACTTTAAGGATAATGAAGCCAAGAAAAACAATAACCTCCATTTATAAAAATATTGCTGTCTAAAATAACGTAAATGTATAAAATTGGAGCATAAAAGAGTAACATTGTAAATTGGATCCAATACATTTTCAACAGCTCTAAATATTGATGTTGTTATAACCAAATCAATTATTTTCCTTAAAAGAAAGTATTATACTATTTAATTAATTGAGCAAAGTGTTTTTATTAATATGTTGTATAATTTTAACCATTAATCCCTTCAGCAAGGAGGTAAGATTTTAAGTGTTTGGGTAATTGCGAAGGTTGATCGAATCGGTTTCAATAGGAAAGAAAACGTGACCGGGTGTGTTACATCACTCAGAGACATGACCTTATCAAAACATGATATTTGATTGTAAAAAGTATGAAGATCATTATCTGCATAGGGCTTTGAAATTAGAGGAAATTTTAAAAATTATTTGAGTTTATTTTTTAAGTTTAAAAAGTCAATACCGTAATTTTCTGTAAATAGTACATATTGTTTTCCACAAAAATTCGTCAAAAAAGTAGGGTGCGCATTATACAGTAAAACCTCCATATAACGAATTCGCCGGGACCGGAAAAATGACGAACAACGTTGTATGGAGGATCGTAGTAGGGAGGTTATGTGCGGGTTGCGTTGTCGCAGGAGCAGCCAAGAGTTCGTGTTGCTTTAAGACGCGACTCACACTTTGCTTTAAGACTCGGCCATGGTGGCGGCGGGGTAAAGTCCTCGTCTGCTAACCCGAGGGTCGCGGGTTCGAGTCCCGCCTGGGTAGAATACCTCTGCCCAGGACATGGGTGTCTGTGTATGTAATATGGTTGGGGGAAGAGGGGACGGTTCTGTCCCATCCAACCCAGGATAAATAAAATACAAGTAATAACATTAATATCGCAATCCAGTTTCGACGGACATAATAATCATAGCTCTAATGCAGTATATATATATAGTGTAATCTAATCGGATAATCCACTCATGTTCCATTTCAAAATAGATTTGGCTCTCACTAGTATTAAGCAATAATTGACTTTTTGATTAATTTTATTCCTGAACAAATTTGTTATAATTTAAGATCTTTTGGATGAAAATAATTATTAAGGCACGTGAGTGATTAACTTAGCGGCTATTTCGGGGTAATAACGGTACAAAAAACAGGTAGTATATGTGTATTGTGTTGCACGTGTGCCCTGGCACAACCCTCACCAGCACAGCTATTTGCCTCGACACTACTGGAAATTTGAAGCAATATAGCTATGCTCTCTCTTCACCTTTGGCATTCCTTGCTCTTTGCTGTGTCTGGTGTACAGTGTGTTGCATACTTGACTTTTCCAGCTTTTTTGAGCATAACATAGCACTGTACCGGTGTTTCACGGGCTACATAATTGGTATTTCAGCATTGCCTCTATGAGAATCCTTGAAAGCCACCTCAGAGCTGTGTAGCGGGGGAAAGCTAAGTTACATCAGGTTGTATGGCTGAAAAACATTGTAATTCCATCGTGTTTTGATTTAAATCAATCGGAAACTTACGAGTATCATGATT
The DNA here is from genome assembly GCA_963169105.1 of Ceriagrion tenellum. Lineage (NCBI taxonomy): Eukaryota > Metazoa > Arthropoda > Insecta > Odonata > Coenagrionidae > Ceriagrion > Ceriagrion tenellum. The sequence continues at coordinate 64,701,544 of OY720632.1, forward strand.
ATGATATATGTTTTCCATAAATGGTCAAGAAAAACATTATATTATTGAAATTAAAAGTCCATGTGTTAGTCATAGCGCTTACCTCGGAAGACCCTTCGAGGTCTCAAAGTATGTTTCGTAACATGATATGAACGGAGATAAAGAAACTCTGTTTCGGGCTGAATTTCAGACTTTTCTAGATGGGAGGCGAGAAAGGCTTCTCGGGTTTCTGTAGGTTAGGGGGAAGGGCAAACATGCAGCGAACTGGAAGTAGGTGGTCATGCTCAGTCAGGGGACCAGGGGCCCAAATCGCTGCACAGGCATTGCATTATCGTGGCAGAGCACCAGAGAATCGTCGGGATATGGTCCACTAGTTTCCTGATTTCTCGAATAATAAGCAAAACATAAATACCAGAAGGGTACGAATGATAAGAGAAGCGTTTATCCGTGGGTTTACATTTCTATCACCGAAATAATCCATCTCATGGTTGAGTACTGCGCCGGGGAAAATGGTTGATTTTGGGTAAACGTATGCATTTATATTTATGGTATGCAAAGTACCTAGAAATTCAAAATAGAACCCATGCTGTATCTTTACTCTCTTTCTCTTCCTTAGTGAAAACCGTAATTTTTTATCTGTCAGCGATCAATCATATTAGGGAAAATGCCAACGGTCTGCAAACGCTTTTGTTTGCGATGTAGCCTGCTCCCTTAACATTTTGAATGAAACTTAATTAATACCACACATCGCAAAGATAAGGTCTGAAGGAATGAGTACAGGTTCACTCGGATCATACTGAGACAATGCTCTCATTAACAGTGGGAAAAATCACCCGAACATTACGTCACTGTAGAGAGAATAGCCGAACATTATCTCGATGTTGGTTTTAACTCTAATAAAGAAACATGCTTTTAAGAAGAAAAATGCTTTTCAAGAAATAAATTCGTTAAAAAGAGGTCACTTCCATGTTGGGGCCCACACATGGACTTCATTGTACGGAGGTTTTGTTCTTATAGAGGTTCGTTATGGGAGGTTTATTTGCATGCATTATATATGGGAAGGGCCCGGGACCAGTACATACAACTGCTTTATGTAAATTTTTCTCAGAAAACATCCACCATTTTGTGACGTAATAGCACAAAATATCCTTATAATATCTTCAAAATATACCCTTTGGTAATCTGGGACTGTATGTATAACTTGTAAACAAGGGATTCGAGGGGTTTAGGTCCACACAACTTCATCAATCCAACAGAGTTGGAATATCCAGGCCCCACTACACGGAGCCGAGCCACGACGAGTGATCGAAAAATCTTTGTATTCATTTGGCATTGCAAACTTTTTTCCAATGTTTTTGCATAACAATGTTAAAATATATATAATCAATACCTTGATGAGATGTCTCGGTGCGCATATTTCTTAAACATAGATAATGACTGCTTTATGAATAATTTTACCTGAAAAAAGCATCAGCCATTTTGTGTTGTAATAGCACTCAAATGTTGGCAAAAATCTCTGAAACTTAAGCATAGTACAGTTAAAAAACTATATTGGCAGATGGTAATGTTTTTTATTTCATTCAAATCCCTCCACTACATCACCATCAGTATAACTTTAAGATTTTCGAAGAAAAATGAAAATTGGCATTTTCTTGGAAATTAGGTCGTTTAAACCTCGTTATCTAAGTTACGGCTAATTCCTAAGGCAAATGGCTTACCATTCATTTAATAGCAATCGTTTTGAGTTTGTGTGCCAGGTTTCAAGTCTTCACCTCAAAAGAAGTAATTTTGGACCTTTGTCCGGCATTTTTCGATTTCTGACCGTGCAGTTTAGCAATTCTGTCATTTATTGGCAAACATTTCCTTGTACACGCATGAAACTTTAGGAGGGGAAGAACCTACTACAAATAGATCGTCACATTGAAATACCAAAGGGGCACGTAACAGCGAGGGAAAAAGCCATCCATAGGCAGCATTCCCGCTTGCGCAGTGATCTTTCAGGCACTGAACAGTACGGCAGATAATACTATGGAATGCTTTTCTCCAAAAGCCAACTGCATGTTATACATGGTGATAGGTAAATTCTCACACTTCACTTGTAGTAAAGTGTGTGTGTATTATAATCGGAAAATTACGGTAGTTAATTTTTTTTCAAGATGGGTCACTAAGTTGAATGTTAGTGAGTTAAGAATTCCAATAAATAAAATTAAGATGTTAACTCATTGGAATTTTCTTCTGAAATTGCTACACAAATAAGGCATTAACTTTCCTCGTGTCTCATAGGCTATCTGCAAAATGGGGTGGGGTGTATCTAAGTGCCCGCCAGCTAGTTACTTGTGCCTGTCTCCATCTTTTCTTTCATTGGGTTGAACTCAGCTTCGGGAAATCTACTTTCCTCAAGATGCTTGGTACTATTCATTTTGATATGCTTCTACCCCACAGACTCATAATTTATTAATCTTCCTTTATTTGGAGAATCCTCAATATTGGCTTTTCAATTATATGTCAGCTCAATTCTGTGTCATTTTTCCCACTCTGTGGCATCTCCTTCAGTGAGATGTTGTTTATCCATCCAAAAATATTACTTTCCGCTATATAATATTTTAATATTTATTTTCTTTCTCTGTGAATGTAGACTTTTAAATCTTGCTCTGTATAGTATGTGTGTATTTAATATGCTTGTCATAACTATGTTTTCTCTTAACTTAGTTATCTCTTTTATTAAAGTCAGTGTATTTAGGTTTGTTTGAAGAGCAAATTGTCTGGTTTAAATGGCTAGATATTGATGGTGTGACCTTGATCTTGGGAATGAACAATGGATTACAATCTAAATTACTAATACTGAATTTCAACATGCTCAAGTGGCATGACATTTATAATCCATCATATGTGTCTGAAGATCCTTAAGATTCAATATGTTGCTTTTATGTGTGATATGAAATTTCTCTTAAGTTTTACGGTCACTTCTAGTGATCTAATTTGTACAAGCCTGTACTATTGGCTAAGGTAGTTATGGTGACTTTAAAGAACATTTTTTCTCCCCACCTTAGCTGTTTGTATTGGTTGAATACATTGTTGAAGAAGCAGCCAATGCCAGATCAAGAAAAACTGCTCTGAGTAATAAATCTGAGGATGGTGGAAATCAGACTGTGGCAACCTTATACTCTCCTGCTGGAGATGAGGAGGAAAATGATGAGGAAGTGATATGTAGAAGAATGCCTCTTCTCCTTCAATGTGCTTGTGAGGACTCCACAAAATTAGGTGCTGTTGCATCTCATCTTGCTTCCCTGGCAGTGGCAGTAGAATTAAAATCTATGTCATCAGTGGTGATAACAGGTATTCATAAAAAAATTTAATTTGTATTTATCAAGTTACATAAAATTGTAACTATTTTTAGATTGTCATGTTTAAGTCTTTATCAATGAGATACAACTTATAAATTGTTCATATTGATCAGGAAGCTTTCAGGCTGGCGATTGTCAAGGAAAACTGGGAAAATCTGGAATTGTCACGGAATTTTGAATTTCTGGAAAATTCTGGGAAGAGTCAGGGAATTCTCGTAACAGTCAGGGAGAAACTTTGGGAGGAATCCTTGTGGTTTTTCTTCCATTACGTTTATCGGTCCCTCTTCCCGCCCTTTATTTCACCAACTAAAACTAAAGTCTGTTGCTGACGTGCATGAGATAAGGCCCATCAAGTCGTGGAATATTCAGTTGTGACTCTTGGTTATTTAATTGATAATCAGACGTACAATGTATCCATTTTGAATATCCGTATTGCGATATCTGCCTAGTAGTGTTTAAATTCATGATCACAATGTAGTACGCTCATCACGAGGAATCCGAGGCTATGTTGTTCGGAAAATTTTACCTCGCATTTTTTTTTTTTTTTAACTTTCAAAACTCAGGTTGAGAGATAGTTGGAGTATACTAGCTTATAGTAAATACATGCTTGCTGTTCTAAAAATACAAGACGATGATTAGAAATTTTAAAGCTTATGTAGAAAATTTAATTTAGCAGAAAAAAATATTCGATTAATTGGTGATGTTTTGGCGATCGGTCAGGGAAATTGGTAAATCCACCAGGGAAAAGTCAGGGAAATAAAAATTGGATATCAGTAGCCACCCTGACTTTTAACTACCCAAAATTAGTCAAAAGGTTAAAATTTAATTTCTTGCTGTCTTTTTAAAATATTTAAAGTAGATAATCTCTATAATTATCTTAAATACTTACAGTGGTGTTGGATGTGTTATAATTATATGTTGCTTTCAAGAAATATGCTATTTCATATTCTCATTCTACAGATCACCAAAAGGACGTTTCACATGCTGCACAGATACTTTTAATTCAGTTATATCTTCGTATGCCCAGTGTGCTAAAGAGAGTTGGAGGGATGTGGTGTGGCACTGGAGACGAGACTATGATGGATGGCAGCAGGGCTAGTGGTCTTATTGATGGAACTAGAATATCAGGTATGCTAAGAGGATGACTGACATGATTGTTATCAAATTTTTATCCTCTTGCCTAAATGAAAAATTAATGCAGAAGTGTGGACTAAATAAAGAAATATGGTGTAATGAAAAATATCATCTTTATTCTATAATAATCTATGCCATTGTTTGTAAGAATCAGGGTTTGCCACTGGATCGGCATTATCATCTCTTAATTCCTCAGTGATTAGGTAATAATTGTGAAAATTACTCTAATTTAATGTCTGAATTACTGATGTATTGGTGTAATCATTCATTAAGTCTTCCTCCTGGTTGGTTTTTGGTTGGTCCCTAACTCACTACTTCTTGGGGTCGTCTTTTACTTTCCTTAGCTAACTTTTCTTAGCAACCTATTTTTTATTTATATTTTCTTTATTAAGTTCCTCTTGTCTTCTACTTTTCTTCTTTATATTGTCTGGAAGAACTTCTATTACCCTTCCTCTCCCATACTTATCAAGTGGTCTCCCTTACATCACCCTCTTCAACATTCCCTACCCCTCTTTATGTTATGTCCACCATCCACTTTTTCTCTCATGATAGACTTCAATTTATCAGATATTCATGGTTATCATTGTAACATTGTAAAGAATAAAAACCTATTATCCATAAATGTACATGAGATTTTTCCCTGGTAAAAATTTGTGATTTTCATTGAAGAATCTGATGTCATTTCCGAGAATGGGATTAACCAATTATCTAGCACTCCTTATCTAGCACCTACTGTCGACGTCAAAATGATGTGCTGCTGTATATACTTTGAAAATTTATATCTGGGTCCATGTGAAGGCAAGTACAATGTTACATACACCAATTTCAAGGTAGCTTTATTGCAATTTGTCATATTTTTTATTATATGATAAAATTAAAATTTTAGACACACCAATGCAATAATCGGCTCTGCAGACAGTTATATTATAATATTAATTTTTCAATCAAAACTGTAGACACACCAATGCAAAAATTGATTCCACACACCCTAAATTTAGCAGTTTCATCAACTTCAAGAACTTTGTAACTCAGCATAGGGAGAACTACATAATCTGCATCATTGTATTATTTTTAGTCCATGTAACTTGTAACACTGTGGTGCATACTGGTATGGTATTTTATTTGAAAATTTTACTAAATTAATAGAAAATAGAAAAATAAATAATAAAGTGTTGCCATAACTTTAATTTTTTGAATCAGGGCAAATTCAAGGACTAGATAATGTTTAACAATTTTCGTTAATGAGCAACAAAATATGCTTTATGAAAATGTGCTTTTGTCATTTTATGTAGGTACCTGTATGAATTCTCAAAACTATTGGTTGAAAATTAATGTTGTAGATTGCATGGTTTTATATAGGCTGAGTTACAAAGTTCATGAAGTTGATAAAAATGCTAACTTTAGGGTGTGTGGAATCAATTATTGCATTGGTGTGTCTACAGTTTTGATTTAATGATTAATATTGTAATATAACATAAGATAATGATTGCTTATGATAAAAATATGACTGAAATTGCAATGTACTTACCTTTAAATAGTATACATAACATTGCCCCAGTATTTATACAGACCCAGATATAAATTTTCAAAGTAAAGCGGCCCTTCACTGTGACGCTGATAGTAAGGATTCATGTACATGAAAACATGGTAGATGACATTGTTATGAAATGCTTATAAAACTTGAAGGATTGTATAAATGATGAGAGTGATATGAATGGGCCCCCCTATGTGAAACGGGACTTGATCATACTTTTAATTATGTCGTGGATTCTTGCCCTAGGGGTGGAGGATCGAATAATCAGAGAGGTTTTGAAAGGAAAATCAAAGTTCATTTAAATCAAGCATTTGATCATTTATTGAAAGATGCCAAAATGTGGATCTTGAATAGTCAAACAAGAACATTACCACGTCTTGAGAAGGAGAGAATTTGAGGGTATAAGCACAGATGGATGGCGCTGCGGTGACTGGTTCAAGGGCCGGATGGCCCGCGCCTTGACTCCTCCTATCAGTCTACCCTGGCTTAGCTGTATTATGACCGAAATGGCCCAACTCTCCCGCTTGGGCCTTACTGACCTGATTGGGACTTACTGACTAACTTGACCTTACTGTCCAATGATCTTCTCTCCGAGCGTTTATATTGTGAAACCGAAGACGGATGTTTTCGGCAAGCGACTGACGTCAAGGAAAGTGAAAGGTTATATTTCCGAGTTTCTCTTTGGCTATTCAGAGATCTACCAAATAACATACAAAAGAGAAATCTAGTGAATGCATGCTTAAGAATAGAGGTAATCCAACTGTTTCCATCTTGAAGAGAGGGAAACTCAACCATCAGTATCCGGGTCACAACAAGAGTACTTGTTAAAGTCTTACCTTATCTAATATTAATTTGGCTTTCAAGTCTGGAAATAAAGTAAAACTCAGCTCTTGTAAAAAAAAATCACATCACAATAGTGTCATATCTCGTTGAGCCATTGAAAGCTGAGCTATGTGGTTTGTAATCATTCAGGAAACAGGCACAGCTCACCATAATGTGGAATTTATAAAAAGATAAAATTTGATGGTGTTTAGCTATTTAAATTTTATCATAACCAAGCCCTCACAAGGCTACAGCAGTCACTCCTCTCCCAGCTTTGGGAGCATGTCATCCTTCTCATTCTTGTTTCATGAGACGTGAGCATCATCCTGTACTTAGTGTGTTAGGCTTACTACCAGAATGTAGGAAGCCTGCAAAACAAGCTTTCGGTAATGTCATCCCTCATCAGTGATATTACCTCCTTGGCTGAAGCTTGGCTGAACAACTTTGTATTAGAGATAGACCTAGAAGTCACCAGTGTTCTCCAAGTATTTTGCTGCAACTATTTCTTTTGGTACAGATTTGTTACCAGCTTTCAGTAATTATTTCCTGGTCTCTAGACCTGCTGATCTCATAACTAACTATGAGATAATCTGGATCCAAAATGAAAGGATCGAAGTGAAAACCAGTTCAGACAGCAGTCATTCAGTTAAAACTATTGTTGGATATTTATATCAACCTCCAAACCCCAACTTGACCTCCCTTGTGGCTTGTTTTGGTTGTCTTCCCCCACTGGTGAACCTGGTTATCCCAGCAACAAGTTCCTGCTTGAGCATTTCATCAATGGTCCAGGGCCCAGTTGGTGTAATTGTTTTCCTACCAGAGATTTAGCATTGCTGGACTTCATCTTTTTCTCAACCAATATGTCCCCCATAACATGATTCCCTCTAGTGTTCCTTGTGTGTTCCCTGCCCACCACAATGGTGATCCCAACTGGAGCCTGGATCCCCACCCAGTTTCCTCAGAAGCTGGAACAAAGCAAATGGGGTTGCCATAAACTATGCCCTCTCCATCCTACTCTAGGACCTCATGGAGTGTCAGTCATCAAAAGATGGTCTTCAACTTTTTGATGACCTGCTCCAAGTGGTTGTGTCTTTTGTTCCTTTATGATGCGTATTGAAGAAGAGGCCACAAGCTTGCATCCTAGAAATTGAGGAAGTGTAACCCCAACCCCTACACTTGTGCCCCCTTTGACACTCTTTGCTACCAAGCTCAACAGTTCCATCACTGCAGCTATTCACACTATTTCAGAGGGATTACTGAGGAAATGAGGGACAATGCAAAAATATTTTGGTCACTAATTAATGCAACAAGGAAAACAACATAATTATCCCTTACTGTATCTATTAAGGATTCCATAAATGGAGGTGATTGCATTCCTTCAGTCTTCAATGAATATTTTTGTTCTGACTTCACTTCTCTATACACTTATGCCTTGTTCCCTCCTGTTCTGCCTGTACTAACTCATTCACTTACCTTTATATCTACTACAACTTCCTAAGCTTTCATGCACACATGCTCTTTTCCAAAATCTGAATCAACCTGTGTGGATGATTATGGCAGTTTTCTTCGACACACAGAAAGTACACTCTGCTCACCAATGTCTGTTATTTTCAATATATATTTCTGATCCAGTACCTTTCTGTGCCAGTGGAAGAGTTCCAATGTAACTCGGATTTTAAAATATGTTCGAAAGATATAGTCTAATACACTGAACCATCTCCATTCTGCCAGTTCCCTCCATTGCCTATGTTTATAATTTAATTCTCCTAATTACCCTCCCTTATACATTCCTGCACAGCATGATTTTTTCACAAGTGTAACTTTCTGTACAAACCTATCGATCATGTAGCACCGTATAAAGAAAAGTCAGGACTTGACGTGTGCTTATGGATTGTTCAAAGGCATGTGACTTTGTTAACCATGGCCTTCTTTCCCTCTCCAAGGTAGAGTTACATAATAGATTAAGGGAAACCTGTTGTTGGTGTCTTCTGGTCTCCTGAGCACCTGTTAGCAGTGTATTTTCATGCATTCCCCTTTAGCTAAGTGTTACCTTTCTCTTCTGGAGTACCTCAGGGGAGTGTCCTGGGTCCTTTGGTTTGTACTGTTCGTAGATGATGTTGCTGAGGATGTCATTGCCTCCCTCTGCAACATTCTTCTCAATGCTGATGACTGTAACCTTCTCAACAGAATTGATTGTACACCTGACTCTGCTGATTTCCAATTCACCCAGCAATCCATAGATGATTGGTCATCTAAATGGCATTTATATGTAAATCCTTCCAAATCTGCAAAAAAGTCTTTCACACTTAACAGATTACATTTATCTTCCACATATTGTCTTGCCAAGTTGCATACGGACCTAGGAGTTACTTTTTATGAGAAATTATTGTTTCAAGAGAATGCTGAATGCATATCAGCTGAGGTTATGTCCATTGTTGATAAACTGTACCACATGTCTGACTTTACAGATCCTCCTGCCTGAAGGGCTGAGTCACTTGGATGCATCCTTCCAATTCTGGAATTCTACTTGCCCTAATGGTCTGCTGCCTCCCCTATAGCACTAAAATTGCTCGATTGATCCCTAAATTTCTTTTAGCCATTATGCCTCTCTGCATTTTCACTCTCACTCCTTGCTCACATGATAATAAGCTGTCATATCTTGGTCTTTTGCACCCCCTCTCTGGAGATAGATTTCAGAACTGAAATTCTCTCACTATATCTTAAATAGTTCCTTCTTATGCCCTGAACTTTACACATGCATCTTATTATGCGTGTTATCCCAATCATTGCATAACAATTCTTAACACATCCTAATTCTGCCTATCTATTTCCAGCTGATCCATTTTCCACCGAATCCAATCACTTCCTAACTTTCTCTCCAACAAACATCCTTCTCTTGATCCATTCTCTTCAAACATCTTAACCTCCTCATTAAAACACTATGACTTACTACTACATCCATCTTATGAGTATCTAACCATATGTTGTTTACTTAGTTGTTTTCTTACCTCCACCTTTTGTAATATTTAACCTGCTTAGTTGAATTTATTAAGTTGAAGATGTCCAAAGTAAAAGGCCTAGTGGCAAATTTTTTGGTAAATTTAAGTAAACAACTTATTTGCATTTTTTATGTGTATTTCATTTGCTACCCCATGGAATAATCCAATGCATTCCATCTTAACCTTTAAATGCTGGATTTAAATGTCCTTAGAAGTCCCTCCTTGCTGAATTTAAATTGGCCCTTATAATGTTTTCCTGTAATGAATGAGCCAAAAATGACACTTTCGGCAGTGAGAAGCACCAAACAGCATGCCAATATTGGCACTTTTGGCATTTAAGGTTAAAATAATGAAAGGATCTCCCTCTCTTCCCCTGTAATCATCAGGAGATATTCCACTTTCTCCTTTCACTTGCTGGTGTTTGGTCGCTGTGTAATTAGGCTTTTTATTTTTTAATTTGTGTTTTTTCAACAGATTGGAGTAGCAGTATTCTTGATGGAATGTCTCACACATTGCTCACTGCTCTTGGGGCTACAAATTCTGCTAAAGACTGGAGTAGGCGAGCTCAAGAATATGAATTGTCAGCCCGAAAAATGGCTTCTGTTCATCCACTTTTAGTGCTAAGGTAATTAAATTCTTCTTTGCATGATTGTTTTGAGTGTCAAGGAAAATGTAGTATATTCATATATTTATTGAAATGAGTTATATTTGAGCATGAATGTGTTCAAGCTAATCAAGTCCCTGCTTTTTTTGTGTGAACAACTCCCTTTGATGTGCAGTTGACATTGGTGAGAATACACAGGTGATTTTTTATGGGTCACCAGTGCTAACCAAGTGTGACTGCATGGATTATTTCAATCTTGAGCAGAAGCTTGGGGAAGATCAATGGAATAGATTATATTTGGGTTTCCCCACTTTCTTAGCTGAACTCTTCTATCAGAGTCCTGTAAGGTCTCTGAGAAATCATTCATGACTCACAGAATACAGAAAGATAAGCATTATTTGTTTAACTAGGCACAAAGAATCACAAAATAGAATGCTGAATAGGTGGCTTTAACATAGTCCCTGTTCTAATTTGAAGCATTTGTTCATGCATCTGCCCTGCCTTATATTTGCATGGATACATGCATAGTGTAAAAACACCTTCAGGATGCTCAGATGAATGAGATCATTTTGTACCTTGCAATGCCAAATTATGTCCGTCTACTTTACTACATATTGCTATAAGGAGAAAATTTAAGATCATCTGATTAGCTACAATTATAAAAAGAGAAGTTTCAGGCTTGATGTGGTGGAAGGATTCCATCATAAAAAATGAAAGTAATGCACTTCCACATGCAAAACTTCCACACACAAATGAAGGAGCATAAAAGTGTTATATTTCAGGAAACGGCGCATCCATATTTGCTAAACACCTGATCGATATGCAGCATACCTCAGACTTCCAGTTTTAAGTGATACACACACTCAAGAAAGGAAAGAAATTAGACGCCCTAGAACAACTCCAAATAATTCAACGCAGGAAGAAGAAGATGGACCTCCTTAACAATGTCCAATTTCTTTCTTCCCCCTTCCCCCTTTTGTCCATCACCTTCCCACAGCACGTGAATTTCCCAGTGAACAGTGTGCCCCCCCCCCCCCCCCCCCCATTCGCCTCCTCCATACAAATTTCCAGCAACCACTCCCGGTATGACCCGTTAAGAACTCCGTTTTGTTTCCCCAACGGTGATAAGCAGTTTCCGTCGTATACCTGGACAACGCCCTAATACCTGCACAGTGCTCCTCTGCTTTGTGAACCCTTCGGACTTCCCAATTCTTCCAAGCAATGCCTCTTAGTGAAAGGTTGTTACCATAATGTATGTTTTCCCCCCATTACCCACCCGTCCCTCCCCCTCACCTGGACTTCCCCGCTAATCCACTCCCTCCTCCCCCCCCTTGTCTTCTCCTTCCCCTCATCCCGCTTCTTCTCCTCCCTATCCCAACTTCCTTCACCTTTTGTGTATATACTCCTCTTTCTCCGTTATTTTTACCTGATGATGATGTAGTACATCGAAACCTAAGTCGAGTAAAATTTTATCTAAGTGGAAATGTGCATTACTTTCATTTTTTATGATAGCTGCAATTACTTTAAAAGCCGAATATATTTTTTAAAAACACAATTACTCCATTAATACTATCAATAGCAGAGTGAATTGTTTGAGACTAGTGGCCACTGGTGGATAGAAAACTGTGAATTTCCTGGTATTTAATATGATCTGGCAGGATATGATGCATGCTTAGAGATGAATTATGACATGATGTTCGAACCTTTAGCTCAGGAAAGATGGAATGTTACAGTGGAATTCCAATGTACTGTCCTGAAATGGATGATGGCCATTTATTCCTTGCCATTGCCTCTGATCATGTAGGGTCATGCCAATGTATTGAGTATGGTACTGTGTATCTTGTTATTTTAATGGTTCCATCATGGGTCTCTCAACTTGTTTAATGCCTTTTGAGAGCAGCTCTTAAATCATCTTCCAATACAAAAGATGAGAATGCTTCAAACTCCTGCATGGCCTCTATTGCTGCTTAGCCTACCCTTTCATTACCAGTTATTCTGACTTGCTCTCATTTCTCTGGTACTGGTGACGAAAGACAAGCCTTAATTTCTCTTTGATTGTTTTTTGTCTGCATAGTACTATGTACAGCTGTAGTATAGGCAGATAATATTTTTTCTCTCCTATAGGCAACTTCCCATGCTTGGAGCTTCTCTTCATGGAAGGGTTCATCTTGACTGGGTGGTTTTTCGTTCTCGAAATCACCTGGCTCTCTTCCAGCAAGTATTAGGACTTCTTGAGCTGTTACAACCTCGGATATTTGCTCCTGAACATTCATCAGGCTTAGAAGATACTTTGGATGCCTTCTTTGCACTTTTTGCTGTGAGTGGATTCATTATTGAATTTTGATAGCCAGGGTGAATAGGAGCCAATGAACCCCCTCACCTACCTCCTATGTCATAAATAAGAGCTAAATTGTCTCCTGTCTCTTTTTTGTGTGCTATGAGTTTACTAAAGTTTAAAGTGATTCAAAATATCATTGCTCTCATGGTGTACATTGATTAATATTCTTGGACTGTAAACAAAGAAAATTTTGTATATTTATGAATTTAATATCTGGATTTATTGCTAACTAAATACTGTGGATCGTTATGTTACTGACATTTTTTGTGCTTTTTATTTTCACTAGCACCATGGCCTCATGAAGGATGTTGTGGGCCTCTTGGTCCGGATTGTGACTGTCATCCAAGGTTTCATTTCATATGATGCTCAGAGGGCTTTAAAATATCTTCAAAAACATGCCAGTGTCTTAAAGTAAGTGAAACTATTGAATTAAAATCATTTTTTAAACTTCATGTTGATTGCTTTGTACTCATTCATTCCTTTTTATTGCTTCCTACTCAACAATAATCCTTCATCTTTGAAGAAAAATTAGTATTGTAGAACTTGCCAGCATTTATGTATCATGATGACTAAATGATAGATTATGTTAATTTTAAGGATGAGTCGAATCCAAATGTCGATTCTCGATTCCACCGAATCGGTATCGAGAATTGATCGCCTAAAGTCGATTCCGATTCCATTGATTCTAGATAGATAAATATTCAAATCAAATTTCATTTATCACATCATATTTGTCTCAGTAATTTTGGGTGTAGGCTATCGATTTGTACTTTTTATCTACCTCAATAAGCTGAGGATATATTTGCTGTTTGTTGATAAATATACTTTTTGAGCGACTTAATTGTCTTTGTTATTTTATTTCAGCCAATACTTGAGTTTAAGTAATATTCATACGCTACTGGTATATCAATATCCCACATGTTATTAGGAATAAGAATCGATGGAATTGAGAATCGGGAATCGATTTGAAAGAATCGGAATCGAAAAAAAGTGGAATCAACTCATCCCTAGTTAATTTAAATATCCTTTCTATTTATATGAAAGACTTTTGGTTACTCAAATATGCCACCACTTTCAAAGGTTGGTCCATGCAGTGAGCATGGGCCACTTTGTGTTTAACTGAATTTGAACTTTGAGTATGGCCTATGCTTTCAGAGACTACTAAGGGCCAATTTGTCTCAGTCTCACTTGCTGTAGAGACCCTTGTATGACCCTCCTATCTTTAACCATTGCCAACTGCCCAGGCAACTGCCGAAACTCCCAGTAGTATGCATTGGGGAAGAATGAGATGGGAAAGGTTCCTAGTTATGTGTTTTTCACTCTTATGGGTAGCAGGCTTCAGTGTATTCCTAAGGTATCAAAGAAATAGATCGGTGTGGGACGCACATTTAAAAGCAGATCAGAGGGGTATTATACCCTAATATGAAAGTGGGAAAACTTTGTGACAAATCGCAGCTCACCTAAATGTTGACTGACAGGCTATTCATCCTTGGCTTTTGAGATATCAGGAGGGTGATATAAGAGTTGCCAGGACCAGGAATTTTCCAGAATCCATGGTCTCCTTGTGGTGCTGCCAAGTTGAGGGAATGTAGTAACCTTGATTCCAACTGTGCCACAGTATGAGGTTCTATAGAGGACAGAATTAATCACCACAGGGCCACCAAGAACCCTCCGTGATGGAAATCTACTGAGATACCTGACTAAATTTTGCCTGGAGGTATATTAAAATGGATCGATCTGATCGGGACCTTTTTGTATTTTTTGATGAAAAAAGGGAAGGTTGAACTTTGGCGTCCAAGAAATACTGTGTAATTTTTTGTGTGAACTTACTAAGCACCAAATTTTATAATGAAGTAACACATTTACTTTTTTATTGACGTAGCCCAGAGTATTTTAACCCTTTTAGTGCGGCGGGCCGAAATATCGGCTCATAGGCAAAATATTGTTTAACTTTTGCACACGAATATAATTACAATTATTTTTTGTATGAAGTATAAGCGTTTTTTATTATTACCTAATTCAATGTGTACGCAATAAGAAAAACTCCATATGGATATTTTAAACAATAACTTTATAATATTTATTTTCCTCGAGTGATACATTTCATTCTAGTTATCCTCCGCATTTCTCACTAGAACCGCTGGCAGGGGTCCGCACTAAGAGGGTTAACATAAAACCTGGTCGTACCAGCCTGGTACCTGGTCGTAATTTCTGTAGCAGGATCTGGTCTGTTACTGAAAACATCAACTATGAATATTAAATTCTATTGAGTGTGTTCAAATCTTAAGAAATTATTTCTTGCCTTACTTTGATGAAATCATTCCCAAGATAAAGGTGATTTTTGTCTTGGACCACTATCTGAAATAATGAACATTTGTATTCAGATGTGTGGGAAAATTGTTCAATCAATATCTGGTAGGAATAAGAAGACTTTCCCTCCCAATTTGGTTCATTCTTACTGATAATTTTGGTGTGAGATATCTCTAGAATGTTTGTGCAGACAATGCTTATACTTGATCAAGTAGAAAATTAAGTTTTTGCTGTTCAAGATCTTGTTTGTGCAAAGAACAAAGAAGACTTAAGAAAATAGCCTTCAAATTAGAGACAAAATGTGGCACTCTGGCTATGACACCTCTACAAATGCTCAAAATACATCCTCATTAATGCTATATAACGTAGGTTTTGGCAGTTTTTGTCCTTGGTGAAAACTACCTGGGTATAGCAGCTTTTGTATTCCTCATATCTCACCTCCTGTGATAAAAGAATCCCATTTGAAGGGAGGAGTATTTCAAGCAGTAGTGTAACTCCAAGAAAAACATGGTTTGGTACTTGCTTACTCTTCAGTTTCAGGTATTCTTTCTGCTATGTAAACAACACTGGAGAAAGAGTGTGGTTTCAATGGATGAAATTTGTATTAGAAAATACAAACAGGAACTCTTTATTGAAATTATTTGAGATAAATTACGCCTAATTATTTGGTAGTTTCATTTGCCTTTTTACCATAGCTAATTTATATATTTGAGAGTAATAGCTCAATGCTTTTATTATAATTTGTTGTGGCCCCTTTCCATTTATCTGCATTTTCCTGTAGCATTTATGCAAATCAGTTACATGTCAAGATCGCATCATTATTCTTCTTTATTTATCTCTAGTATACTCCAGCTGAGTCATCCTAATCTGCCTAGCTTGCGAGCTTTACTTTCGGGCATCTCACTCCCCAAGATGGATGGAGGTGATGGTGGTCGTGGGGGAGAAGTTCTTCTGACTGCTATTGCTCCACTGCAGCCAGCTGTGGAGCCAAGCCTTCCTCATTGGAGTCAAGCCCAGTTAGCACCATTGCTTTCAAAGCTGGAGAAAACAAATGGCGAAGGTTTGTGTTTCTTGAATTTGTTCTTGCTAAGGCATACGTTTTATTTATCTCCATGATACTATTTTTTAATTATTAATCCTATTAAAAATTCATGATCTCTAAGTGTACCATAGTGTGACCACAGCAGCATTGTAATTGTGCCATTGTATGGAAAGCATGGAAGTTACTGTTGAAAAAAAATGAGAAAAGAATTTTTAAGTGTGCTTTTCTAAAAAAAACATTAAAAAATCTAAAAAAGAAATATCTTAACATCATACTGTAAAAGAAAAAGTATTATTTTCTCAATTGAATGAAAATTTAGCCAAGTCCTGGAAATAATTAAATTAAATTCAAAGAAATTGCATATACAATGAAAAGACTACAACGAAAAGCATGGGGCACTCTTTCATATCCGTTATCAACCTAAATTCATTTAATATGAAGATTTTGGTATTCATTGGAATAGGGAGCTTCAATATACAATCACTAAAAAATCTTTAAATGAACTTAGGCTAAGGTGCAAAATATAAATGAGATCGTGCCCCATGCTTTTGATTGTGGTCTTATCATTTTGTGGCTCATTTCCTTGAATTGAATTTAATTATTTCCAGTACTAGAGTACTAGGCTAAATTTTCATTCACTTGAGAAAATATTATTTTTTCTTTTTTAGTACATTGTTAAGATATTTCTTTTTTTAGATTTTTAAATATTTTCTTATAAAAGCATGCTCCAAAAAATTTTTGTGTTTACTTTTCAGTCCTAGTTAATAAAATGTTTAATAAACAACAAATTGTTTTATATACATTTTATTAACTAGGACTAAAAAAAACTAGGACTGTTTACTTGAAAAAATAAAACTCGCCAAGTTATGGACTCAATGCAAATGACTTTGCTTGACCCACAGGAGGAAAGTCGGATGCTATACCACATTCTAGCTCGATTCATATGTTTGAGTGAATGGAGAGGTAACTATGTAGGGTAAAATGAAGTGGTAACCATGGATCCACAGAAAAGCAAGGTAAAGAGAAGCATGTAGAAAGGAAGCAGACTTAACCACCATATTTATGTGTTTGTGGGCAGCACTTTTGTACCCTAAATTTTTTGACAAAATTTAGGTGCAGCAAATCTCAAGATAATAATTAATTTTGAAGCAGTTTATGATCACCTAAAATATCACACACAATCACATGAATTAAGCATTATAAAAAAGCACTATTAACCCTTTGAGTGCCACGCGACGATATATCGTCGTTTGCAGAATTTGCCAGAAGTGCCAACGACGATATATCATTGTCTATGAGGAGACCTGTTTAAACAATGAGTCATTACAAAAAAATTATTTTTTCGTATTTATTAGCAAAAAAGTATTCTTTTTCAAATACAGAAATGATCATGTAAAAATAGTAAAAAAAATAATAATTAATTTGCCGTAATAAACAAATAAAAATTGTATGAATAAAGGCCTACAAATATATCAAAATACCCATGGCACTTCTGGGAGTACCCACCGAAAAATTGGTGGCACTCAAAGGGTTAAAACTTTATAGTTTTGAATCGAGAAGGTGGGCAAAGAAATATGAACCCCTTGTGTCAGATGTCAGGGTGTCCATGGACCCTTGAAAACCGGGAATTTTCCGATCTGGGAAATTTCCATGAATTATTCTGGAGTTTCTGGTAAATCTGGGAATTTTGCAAAGTATTATTTGAAGGCGAAATAATCCTTATTTTATATTTTAATTCAACCGCGAAAGCAATAAAATATATGTTGTTTGATAACTGTATGTGGTGTAATGGACTTAGCGTTGGTATTAATATGTAAATCAAAGACCTGAACTTGTTTAGGCTCATTGTAACGTCAGCGTCACGTGTCCTTTTACCCTCGTTAACTGTGCATTGGACATTAAGATGCTGTAGTATTCGTCAGTGGTGGCATATTTTCTTGCGGAGTGCAACGGTGCTCCACATCGTTGATGTTGATGTGTACGGTGCTAATTGATCCATGACGACTGACTCCATGAAATATGAGGTTCAAAGCAATGATTGAGTATGCATCCTAGTACTGAATAAAATTTGTGAGCTTCACAATCTGAATTTGAGTGCGACAGCGTGGTGGCAGTCACGCCGGCAAGCAGACTCGGTGGCGCAGCAGTGCACAGTCTAAAATCGGGCTAAGGCACGGACACGTTTCATAAACAAGTACCTTAGCGATATTTAAACCTATACATGTACCCATTATTTTATGGCCCATATTGTTTTTTCTCCCATTCCATTAATTACCCAAAACATTTCGCTGTTCAAGATTATTTTCTATTTCTTACGTGGAGTAAAAATGCTCTCAATTTTTGGAACAATCGGAGGTGAACCTTATTTACACATGTGCAATGCGTTCCATTCCAATGTATTCGTGCAAATATTATTATATCTTCTTGTGGTATTTGAATATCACTTCTGTTCAGTTGCCATCAGTAAGCATTTAAATTAAAGATCACAACAGGTGGAGCGGTGTTTACTCGATGTATATCTCCGCGCTTGTTGAAGCTTGAACGTATTCACCATTAACATTTTTTGGGGTCCCGAGGTTGCGGTGTCAACTCCTTCGGGATGATCCTACTGATGCTTGTCTCCCTCTCAACCTGGGTCATCGGTGTCCGACATCAGTAGTACTACCTTGGGAACAATGAATTGCTATGGACGAAGTGAGCAAAAAAATTGAATAATCTTTGAAAAAATGAAATAATATGTTGAATGAATAAATGAGGTGACGATGAGCGAAAAGTCTCCTTTAAATTTTTTTCAACAATAATAAAATCAAAATTTATCATCATGTAAACATGCAAAATTAAGTAAATCATGAAAGGGCCGTGAAAGAGCCTGTGCTCTAATTTGTTGCATTTATTCACAAATCTGTGCAGTCACGTAAATGCGCAAGTACATGCATAATGTAAACAATCCTTCCACTCATTGTGAGGAATACGACCATGCAGATCGCCAACATTTGCCTCACATTTTATCAACATCTAAGACTCACTTCAAGATAGCTGGCGTGTATCAATTATTCAGCAATTATAGATCGCACCTCAGGAGTCCCATTTCATTATGCTAAGCCTGCTCTCAAAGTATCGACCAGGTCACCGGATCAGACCAAGCTTCAAAATACTTTTCATTCGAGAATGTAATTGCGTGAATTTTGGTTCCCAATGCAAATCCGCAGGGTGAACGGCTAACGTGAGATGGGTCGGAAGTGGGAGTCGGTCGACTGTGCCACAGATGTTGCAACACCAAAGAAATCGGGGTGGTCGGTGGTTTGATGGTCTGCAAGGACCGACCTCCCATCCGACGGTTCTGACCAAAGACTATATAAGTTCTGACTGTTTTCGTCGGGAGATAGAGTCCCTCCAACCGTCGGCCCGTGCAAGGACCGACCTCCCATCCAACGGTTCTGACCAAAGACTATATAAGTTCTGTCTGTTTTCGTCGGGAGATAGAGTCCCTCCAACCGTCGGCCCCGACAGTTGGGTGATCTGGTCAGAACGTGTTTAGCGGCTTTAAACAAGATCAAAGACCACCTCAAGTCAGTGGCGTGCTTACTGAGTGCTACGGGTAACTGGTGGTGGTGGTGGCAAGAAGTGCTTGAGTCCATCTCGAGGAGTAACTCATTTGGCTAGCTGCGCCACACAGTCGCTTGTAGCAGCGTGCGGCCGGACACGCCACTCAAGAACTCAAGACTAGGGTTGCACCGATAAGCTTGGCCGATTACCGATTAATCAGCCAAGCATTATTGGCCGATTACCGATTAATCGGCCAAGCGTTATTGGCCGATTATTAGAAACCTACAGTTAAATGCCTGGCAGCCATTTCTTGGCCTCCCTCGCTCCAGCCACACACTGTTTCGTTTCCGGAGCATATATTGCATCCCTAGATGGTGTATTGAGGGAGCCTAACTTCACGAAACAATATTCAGACTGGTTCTTAGTATGGTCCTTAGTGAGAATTGAATGCAAGATGGGGCTTAGAAGACACCCTTGCAGCATGCACACAGGGTGGCCAAGAATTAAGGGGACCCCAAAACAACCTGATGGTCAATCAGAAATATATAATTTTCATTTCTAGTTTATATTTTAGAGCAATATGATGATAAAAATTGGCCAATTATCAAAGCCGATTTTTCGGCCAAATAGCTGCTACCGATTAATCAGCAAAATGGCCCACTAATCGGTATCGAAATTATTGTCCACTTGCCGATTAATCGTTGCAACCCTACTCAAGATGCACTACAGAATGGTAGAGTGTGAGGGAGGATGGGAGGATAGGGTGGCCCAAAAAAATTTATTTGAATGTTGAATGGGCGGAAAAATTTTCTGGTGTAATTTCATTAATTAAAAAACTATAGAAAATTTTAGCTTGATCACACGATTTTTGACACTGCTGGAACAGAAAATTTAATAATGATGAACGTGAGAAACAGAACTTGCTATGTATTTGTTAAACAGACGTAAGCGATTTTTTTATTGGTATGGAAATGTGAAGAATAAGGAGAGTTTAAAGTTAATTTAAATCATTTTAACCCATTAAAAATGAAGACTCAGTGTTTCAACCTGAAGGTTGTTGTGGATAGGTGAGGGTAGAGCTCACCCCAGACTAAGCCATAGGCGTGTGAATTTCACACATTCAGAGTTGTGGGGCCAGTTTCTTTCCCTGGGCCACCTCGCACTTCGAGGATTTTTGTTTGGGGGCGTCCGAAGGCTTCACCCGGATTTGAATCCGAGACCCTCTGATCAGTAGCAAAGCGCTCTACCCACTAGGCCACCACGCTCCCAAAAATTAAAAAACACATAAAATAATAACATTTATCATCAAGGATTATTTTTCTTTTGTTTAACCATTATTTCTGTGGTAGAATCCCGAAAAACAGGAGAATTGCCACTGTAAATTAGGCAATTTGAGCCTGAAATGTTTGAACACGATTCGGCAGGGTCAAATATTGTGCAGTCAGGCCGAAATTTTTTGTGGCTTGTTTATTTATGAAATTGCACCAGAAAATGCATCCGCCCCCTCAATTTACAATGTCTGGAGGGGGAGGATAGACTTTTCTTTTTTAATTATTTATATTTATTTGATATCTATATTTTTATTAGGTTGTGTTTAGCTAGGAAAATCCATATTATTTGTAAGACGTGAAAAATATTACTTTGGCTCTTATATAAACCGCGATAATATAGTCTGGAAATTTTTTAAAATTTAGCCTTGAAAACCTGGAACTATGCTTGAATTTTTTATTGTTACTTTTGTGGACACCCTGGATGTACTTTTTTCATTTTGCACATGCAAAGTGGATGCTCCTGGATTCACATTTTGTGTCAGGAATAGAATGCATCCTATACATCTATCAAGCCTATGCATTTTTAAAACTGGAAAATGTATGCAGTTAGCAACCATACCTACTACAACTGCAATGGCTTATGTCATCCATACTTAATTTTTTTTTGAGGAAAAAGTGAGCTCCTTTGAAGTCACAAAACTATCTAATGCTGTAGCCATAATAGTATAAGGATAGATAAGAATGCATGATAAGCACTAAGAAATATCACTGAAATTTTAATCATTTGTGAAATAAGCACACCTCATCTATTTGAAATGAAGAAATATAACTTTTAATTGGTTACTAGTAGCATACATAATGTACTCATCTCTATTGCTGCCTGTGCAAGTTCATGTCCCCTATTCCTGTTGCTATATTTATCATGGGTAAGTTTTCACAAACTGTACCTTGGTCTTTTTCCTCCACTCCCTCTCCTCCAATACTACCAATCCAGTAGTTTGATTAGCAAGATATGTATACTGTATTCATATTTAAGTACTCTCTTTTATCTCTCTCTAGATGTACTTGCTGCTTTGCAAGAATTGGAACATGCATCTCTCCGTCGTCCTTGCATTCTTGATCCTTTTATGGAATCTGTATGCCAGTTAGTGCTCAATCTTTCTGGTTCCATACGTACTCTCGCCTTGACTCTGCTGCTTCGTCACCTACGCTATTCACCACCAACATCAGCATCACCATCTCCTGTCCTTGCTTCATTTGTGCGCTGTCTTGACCACTCCAACCCTCCTGATGTACTTCTTTCAGCATTGGACAGACTTCCTGAAGTGGTGGTATGTGCCCAAGGTAAGATCGAGAAGTTTTGTGTTGTATTATGAAATACCGTAGATTCTGGTTAATTGGGATAAATTGGGACTGGCACACTTTGCCCCAATTATGTGAAGTATCCTGTAAATATGCATAAATAAATGTAGAAATGAATTAAATAAGACTAAATGAGGCTTGTAATGCAGAATGTTTACTAAACTATCAATTGGTTTAATAAATTAGCAAAAATAATTTGTTTATAAACATTTTTCAGGAATTCTGTAAGTCTTGTTGAAAAAATTTCTCTTGGCCTCAGATGACGATGGATGAATGCCTTTTACGAAGTCCTATTAAACAACAATGCACGGTTTATTAAATAAGAATACGTGATCCGTCTCTACCTGCTCTTAAACCCTCACCGTGGAAGTCCCACTCCCCTCTTGATATCCTGGCTTATCCTTAAACTGGTAATAAGCCAAAACTAAAGGCTGTTTCCTGCACCATTCTATCCTCAAAACACTTATTTCTCTTGACCCATTGCCTACAGCCCAACCACCACCTCCAGAGTCCACTCCTCTAAAAAATGAAAGGACACTGGATGAAGTCTCGTGGTCTGGAAACAGAATCCAGATCCCATACAGGCTGGTCAAGAGCTTTAAAGGCAAGAATAGGTACCCATATGGAAAGTAAGATTAAATGAAAGAAGTAGAATGATAAAAAAAAGTTTTCTGGCGTGAAAAAACTTGCATTTCCTTGCAAGTGTAGAGTTAATGTTGCCAATGCATGGCCCAATTAAGTGGCAGTATGTCCCTGTTAAGCAAAGATAACAGGGATAATCTTCAATTGGGTTCTGTTCTTCAAGACCTGCCCCAATTAAGCGGCTGCCCCAAATAACCAGTGGCCCAATTAACCGGAATCTACTGTATATCCTATGATATTTTATCCTTTGATATTTTCATGTTATGTCTCTGTCCATTATTTAGTAATTTATGTTTATGGCTGTCTTTTATACATAAAAATCTCTTTTAAAAGTGTAGAGAGCCAACTCGTAGAAAAGAGAGCATGGGCCTAGCCAGGGGGAGGAAAGAGGGGCTGCCCCCCTCAGAAAAAGATTTCATTCCAAAACTGCTATATGGAGCCAGGCTGGATAATGTCCTGCCTCCCAACATAAATACAAGGCTACATATGGGTGTCCTGTTTTGGTCCCTGTTGAATATTTCCAATTTATGCTAAGTAGTTCCAGAGATACGGCCTCGAGAGTGAGCGTGTGTCACCCAAGTCACAAGGTGCCCTTCCATCAACAGGGGAGCCCTCTATATTTGCATCAAATTTTAATGGCATAATTGGCTTTTTGATGTATTACATTTACTTGGCATAACTATTGCATCTTTATGTCCTGATCCCTGTCGTTTACTACATTTCTTATGAATTTATGGACCATAAGCACAAGTAGCAGAGATTTAGGGGATCATAGAACTTTTGGCCAGTTCCAAAGACTTCCATTTGTGATACTCTCTTATAATGTAAGCAGTATTTCTCTTAGGTATGGTGAAGCTCATAGATACATATCTTTATTATTATGCATCATGCAGCTCTTTTCTTATATATTTTATTCCATAATAATTGATTAAAGTAATTGATTCTCAGTCAAATGTTACAAACCAGACCTCTCTATGGTGATTAGTTTGTGAGTGAGTGCGGACTGATGCGCTGAGCCCCAAATCTGAGTGTTTTATTTCCCCTCTCATAACTTTGATCTCAACCCACTAGTCTTATGCCATGGCTATCAGTGGCTCATGACTTCACACATTAGCCGTTGTTGATCTTTCTAGCCATATATACCTTTAGCTGTTGCACTTAGCTATAAGTGATTATGAGTTACAAGTTCTTAAGGAGTACCTAAACATTAAGCATGGTTTTTTTTGGTGTGTAAGCCCTGTGAAAACAATTGAAACATCAACCTCAAAATCTAAAATAATCAAGCAAGAACTCTCACAAATTAAGTAAAAAGATGTACTGGTGAAAGGAGGTTCTAGAGTGCATTGAGCCGGGTGGTATCCAGTGAAGGCCTTGAACTGCAAGCAAGCAAACAACACACTCCTCCCACTGACTCATGCAAAGTTTCATGGCTATTTTAGGAATTTGTTGGGGTTACTTCAAAGGAAATAGAGACCAAAGAATGACAAATGTTTACTTGTTCATCAGCTCCGATTGGGAATGTGGGCAACAATACATACATATTCCTTGGCAAGTTTTGTGAGCTAGTTTCTTCATGTAAAATTCTCTCATTGTGGCATGACACAAGGGAAAATCAGTATAATGTTGTAATTTCTCGAAGGTTTTGAATAATTGGACTTTTGTCTTATTTCAGAGTATGCTCTCATGCTTCTCCAGAAGGCATTCAACTTGGGAATGTACTCTTACATCAACACAGCTCCGCACATAAGCAAAGCCATAGCAATGCTAAATGTACAGTCTGGCTACTGATGCAAGTATATTGGAAATGTACAGTTTTGTAAAATAAAGTTTAGTTTAATATAAGGACTTTTATTTCTCAAATAAAATAATAGAGTAATAATGGCAGGCCTTGAAAAGTTTTACTCAGTTCATTTTTCTGTGGCTTCATGAACTTTATTTTTTTCAAATTTATGAACAAACCTTTTCTTCCTGTGTGCACACAAAGTATTTGAAGCAAAAATGTTGAGTACATTTAACAGCAATTGCACATTGATGTCATAAGCCATTTTTGGTCAACATCAGTATTTTTGGCTGGCCGGCCTCATTATCACTAGTAAAATATGTTTAATGACAACAGTGATATATTTGTTATATAAACAAGGAAGTCACTCATGATTACAATTCTGCTGTAAAAAATATTAATAAAATTTTCCATGCTGGAAAAAATATATACAAAATGATTCACATTGACAAAAAAATATCACAATGTTGAGCTTAACAGTAACATGCATAAACATATATTTCAATACAATCCACAAAAATGAAAAAGTATCCATATATGTTCACATCATTATACCTCTTGATAGAAAAGAAAACCATAATGTCAGCCATTTGAGATATATGTTACCAAAATTTTCCTTTTTGCCAATACTTGATTGAATTTGATCATTTCCTGGTATGTGAATAGTGTACTTACGCTTCACCTCTTGCAATCCCAATTATTTACTGTTAATTATTTTAAAAAATTATGCATCACTTATGATGCATTGTCCTCATTCTTTAATGTTGTAACAGCTAACCAGTTCCCCTTAGTCAAAAGCAAAATCCACCCTGATGAATATTCATCTAAGGTCTCCAATCGTAGTGCTATTTGGTTAATTCATTGGAACATTTCACCCATAAAAACTTGGCACATTAGAATAGGAACATTGTTCCAATAATCACAGTGTAAAGAGACCAAAAAGTCATAAGTTCTTGCAGAAAACATCATTTGAGATCTTAGAAAAAACTGCTTTCCAAAGGGACGTATATAATTTCCCTGGGAGATGACTAAGTAATTCTCATAGAGGAGTAATAAACATCACAATTTCTTTCCCATATGAAATAGCAATTTTATAATACACCATTTCATCGATGTTTAGTTAAGTTCATCGCAGAGGCAAGAGAAAGTTGAAATTGCAGTTCACATTAGAAATCCACCAAAGTTTTTAGCTGGAGTAGAAGAGGCCAGGGGAGGAGGGGAGGAGTGCCACACGTCAGTCATACTTTCATCATTATAAAGTGACACAGCAGGAATTTTGTTAAAAGAAAGACTTGTATAACCATCTTCATTAATTTTCATTGGAAAAGATGTTATTTTATCTGGTCCTGAGCCAGAATCCACAGGGATCACAACACAGCTTTTTGGCTTCAATGAGTTAGAGGATACAGAGGATCCAGGAAGTGTAGTCATGCTAACTGTCTGGTATCCCGTGTCTTGCATACGACTAACACCAGTGTCATCTACACCCAAAGAATCAAATCTTTCGTAAGTAACCTGTGACATCTGTTGCTGATATTGAGACACAGACATTGAACCAAATTTTTGGGTTTGAGTAATGTTAACATTCTGCAATGAGTGCACAGAGGAAAATGCTGGGATTCCTGTAATAGATTTACTTCCCCCCATATTGAGTGTATCCTTGCATGAAGAATTAGAGTTAGAACCAGGCACTTGGTTTTCTTTTCCCAGTGATGCCTCTTCACACAACAGAGATTTTTCATTGCGGTCCTCTTCATTAAATTTATCTTCATCCTTTTCAAGTAAAGGAGCAAAGCTGTATGGGAAAAATGGCCTCTGTCTGGTCCTGCTAGATGGAGGAGTGTACTGTGACTGCAGATCATCATATTTGCTTTTTACCCTTGATCCATCTTGTGGGGAACATTGGGGATGAGGAAGCCTTTGCGGAGCGATTGGGGAAATATCTGGGGATGATGTGGCTTTCCAAAAAGTTGTCTGAGAGCTTTCCAGGACACCAGTGTGGACTTCTTCATCATCCTAAATGAATGAAAATGCACACACAATTAGCTTAAAAGCCAGTTTCGATGCTGTCATACTACTTAAAAGGAATTTCCTAAGAGTGAACTCTTAATTTCATTACCTTTAAGCCTCAAGTTTAATGCAGTCATATAAAAACAACACAACGCTTGCCCTAATTGGCACACAGGAGTAATTCCATGTCAGATCAATCACCGTTTTGACCTCACCAGGTCGGATGTTGATGAAATATGGCATGATATACACATATGACCAGATATGTAATTCTGCCATTTTTCAGATTTTATGTTGAAAATTGTCCATGATACAGACGTAATAAAAATCAAAATTTTCATAATAAATGGCAAAATCACATAAATACAAATGGTTGTTACTCTTTCCCCATTTGTAATAGTGACAACCGTTGAAAAGGTACGGAATAGAGCTTTCTATTGATACCCTAAATGACCTTATGACATTTAAGTTTCAAGGTCATTTGCTGTGACCATTGACCTTGAATATCTCAAAACATGCCATCTCTGAAAATTATGAAAAAAAAATATATTTTATTGCCTCAACATTCTTTTACCCATACAACAAATATTAAGCTGGCACCGCAATGGCAAGGGAGGGCAGGATAAATGGTAGTGTAGTGCTGCACACTTCTATGGGTAGGCTCAGACACATACCATGCAGTAGAAACCTGTGACAGTGTCTGATGAATCGGTCATTTCTCAGTGGAAAGAAAAATTTCAAGAAACAGGCTCCATCAGTGTTAAAGTCCCAATGCTAATAATATATTAAAAAACTGTAGCGTTCGTAAAATTCAGAAAGACTTTGGAGTAACATATTACATGGCACGAAAGTCTAAACTTCTTGTGGAAGAGATATTTTAGCAACTCCAAATCCTAGGCCTGGGGAGAATCAAGGGCAGCACAGTTGAAAACGTTATTGCGTATTATAATAGTAATGAAGTGATCCATTGTTTACCAGGGCAAAAAGATTTAGTTACATTGATTGAATCATGATCAAAAGTGCAAAAACAGAAACGTCTGGTTCTAGGACATCTGGAAGAAATATTTCAAGAATTTAAAGACAAGAATCCCAATGTCAAAGCAGGGTTTTCAAAGTTCTGTGATTTGCGTCCAAAGAATTGTGTGCTGGCTGGTGTAAGTGGAAAACACTGTCTGTGAGTGCTGTGTTCATGAAAATGTAAAACTTATGTTAGAAGGGTGCAAATTACAAAACTTAACTCGTAATGATGAGTTACCATTTAGAAACATACAAAGATTGCCTTGTCAGAATAAATTGTAACCCTCCTCTTCCAGAATGCTTCTTTTTCAAGTGTGATCCTTGCCCTGTATAGCACCCTTAGTGGAACAAATAAGTAGCATATTCAACATGAATACGATTGATGAAATCATATATAAACTGTGGACAACTACTGATCACACAACACTTCTGACAATATGTAACTCTGTAGAAGAATTCCTTGAGACCTTCAAAGCAAATGTGAAATAGCTTTTGCCACATTCTTTCATAGCTATTAAGAAGTCATCCTTTCTGTCAAATTTGAAAGAAA
This sequence comes from Ceriagrion tenellum, assembly GCA_963169105.1. Taxonomy (NCBI): domain Eukaryota; kingdom Metazoa; phylum Arthropoda; class Insecta; order Odonata; family Coenagrionidae; genus Ceriagrion; species Ceriagrion tenellum. The sequence goes on from OY720632.1 coordinate 64,729,828, forward strand.
TTCTTGATCTTAATCAGTTTGTAGTGATATGCGATTTTGCCGAGAATTATTCCTATGTACTGCAGGATGCTGTCTAAGGATACCATTGGAACAATTCCCTAGCTATCCACCCTTTCATCGTGTACTACAGAAGTTCACCCACACTTCAGGTTGATCATGTTTCTTTTGTTGTCATCTCAGAATGTCTCAAGCAAAACACTGTTGTGTTCACCTTTTCCAGAGCCAATTGTTGCAGTTCATATCATCACATTTTGACAAGAAAGTAGAACACATGTATTACTTCTCAGATGGCACAGCTTCGCAATATAAGAACAGGAAGGAATTATGTCAATTTAAGCCATCATGATGTAGATTTTGGTGTCACAGCTGAGGGGCATTTCTTTGCCACCTCACATGGAAAGGGACATGTGATGGTGTGGCAGGCACCATTAAGAGATTAGCTGCTAGTGCCAGACTTCAATTTTCATACAATGACTGAATTATGACACCATGACAACTGTATGATAGGGCTTCCAGAAAATTCCTTCTTGCCATTTTAAATACAGCACAGGCAAGGACTATGAGAATCATAGGGAGTTCCTTGAGAAACTTCAGATTACTACTCGTCCAATTCCTGATACTCAAAAGCTTCACTGTGCAATACTAGTAAGCTGTACAGCTGTTAAAACCAAGATGTATTCAAACTTAGCTGAATATAAGGTTGAGTCAGTGTTGCTAAATCCATTAGAAGTGGATATGGAGGATATTCGTGGCTATGTCTGCACCCACATGGACCTTCTCTGTCATTCACATACCCATGGAAGCCAGATATTTTAGAAGTTGATAAAAGAGCAGTCATTACAACGGTTGACCTACGAACAGCAACAGGTCGGACATATTTTATGGAACCAAGTGAAATGGAGATTATTATAACCAAGATGGTATCACTTTCCTAAGTATTGCAGCCATATCATTTAACCAAGCGCTTCACTTGCATGTGCACTGTTACATTTCTTGTAATAGTGAAAGTCAAACATTGTGGCAGTAGTATGTATATTTTGTAATACAATTAACACCACTAGTATAACCTATAACACATATGGTGAAATTATCACATATATGCACCTCGGAAACATATTTGCTACACATACATGTGCATGCCTTACCTGCAGGACATGTGTCCCGATTAATCCTTCACTGCATTGCCATAGCAGTGCCAGCTTAACATTTGGTATATGGGTAGAAGAATGTTGAGGCAATAAAATATATGTTTTTATAATTTTCTGAGATGACATGTTTTCAAATATTCAAGATCAGAGGTCACATTAAATGACCTTGAAACTTACATCTGTCATTAGGTCATGTAGGATATCAATAGAAAGCTCTATTCCTTACCTTTTCAATGGTGTTTAAGTTGTCACTCTATTATAATTAGGGAAAAAGTAACAGTCATTTGTATTTATATTAGTTTGCCATTTTTTGTGAAAATTTTGATTTTTATCATGTCTCTATCTTGGACAATTTTCAAAATAAAAATCTGAAAATTGGCAGAATTACATACATTGTCATATGTGTATTTCATACCAAATTTCATCAATATCCGAACTGGTGAGGTCCAAAAGTTGTCTATTTTGATTGATCTGACGTGGAATCTCTCATAGACAAGATATAATTCACTATTAGATAGTTATACAAAAGATACAAATTGATATTTTAACAGCTCTAAATTAAATAGACAGAGCTTTAAGACAGAACTTAGAAACAACAGGGCATATGAATAAAGTAAGGTGAATTAAATAAATTAGGATAAGAAAGCAAAGTGGCCAAGGGCAACACGGTGAAGGGAGCAATGCAAGGATGTGCAGAAATTCCACAGATGGAGAAATACACTACTTTACAATTAGGGCTGAGCATAATTCAAATTTTGATCCCAAAAAAATACTGCACTTCAGGTGTCTTATGTAGAGGGAAACTGATTTTTGAGAATTCCTTATTGCTCCAAGAACCATTTTATTTATTTTAAAATATAAAACACTGGTATTGTATAACAGTAGACCCCTGCTCTACGATGGGTTCGACTTACGATGGATTCGACTTACGATCTGAGCTTAAAAAAAATAAAAACCTTTTGTAAAAATATCGGATATTCTCTCAAGGATATGTCATTTATACTGTTCTTTTAACGTTTTGGAACGTAATTCATTCCATCATCAGGGCTACAAAAAAACATGTACACGGAAGGTCAACCACAACACATCTCAGAATAACCCGACATATAAAAATTAAAAAAAATTAAATTAAAACGACCTTTCCTCGAGAGAATATCCTATTTCAATGGAGGTTGATGTAGTGAACAATGAGATAAAAAAATATCGCTACTTTTCCGATAGGCATTACAAAGCAATAATATTGTCGGTCTGGTGGCAACAGAGGAAATACGGTTATCAGATAACTTATGTGATTGATTTAATACGTTCGTCACAGTTAATATACCACTTAATAATTAGTTTAAAATTAATTAATGCAAGTGAATAAAACGTAGGTAAATATTTATGCCAGAATATTACTGCTGGAAATTTCATTGTACCGTCTTTTTTAATGAACACTCTCCGGGAATATATGCAAGCCACACAGTACATGCATTTTTTCTTTACATGGTATATTTCAACCTAGTAATACAACGATCGGTCATATTCATAGAATATAGTGATGGGGTTAAATCTTTAGTCATACTTTCTGATGGGGTTGCACTCAAAAGAATGTATTTCTTACTATGCAATATTACATTTGTATTCCAGAAATAATCATAATTGTGCGATTCAATTCCGTGAGGTGGATGAGGGCAAGAAGCGACAAGATTTGACTGAAGGGGAGTGAAACATGGAATGGGAGGGGGGGAAACACAAAACGGGAGGCCGTACCATGACAAATTTGTTTCCCCCTTCCGCTCTCCTCCACCTTTGCAATAGTCGTAGGAGGTGGAGGGCGTGAGGGCTTTCTTCTTATGCACATGGGCACTTTTGTAATCTACTCCCTAGATCACTCTAGTCAGACTTCCAAGGGGCCAATCAAGTATTATGTAAGAGCTTTTTGGGGGATGGGGTTGGGATCATCTTACATTCGCTTAAGAAGAGGGGGGCCCAGATGAAACATACTAGAATTGAATTGAGAAAGAAGGGTGACTCAACATTGCTTAAGAGGCAGTGGAAGGAGTTCCTCAGGGGGAAACAATTTCGTCACGGCACGCTTCGCCTCCATAGTGTCGGAAAATAGTTAGATTTTTAGCAGGCTAGGGTCCACCATTTAAACGATTGTGACCTCAAAAACGAGCAATGATGGATGTTCTTTACGTATCATATAGAAGAAAGATGTCGCCCGAGGTTGACCGTCTTCTGTTTTCAAATTGCTGGCGAAGAAGTGAGTTTTTGTTAGCCAAAGTTCAGGTAAGTTTCCTCACAAACCCAGAGGAATAGAAATTTTTCTTTTGCATCGTCTTTTGGGATGATATCTTTCAAACCAAATAAAGAAAATCCGAATATCTTTAATAGTTAACCTGTAGTTGAGTGATACGTAAACATGGGTAGAGTGAAAAAGAGGCCTGAAATGCTCCCTTTGGCCGTCACTACCATAACGCCTTAACACAGCATCCTCAATATCCGCATATTTAGAGCAGTAGATTTTTTGGCGATGAATTCTAAAAGTCACATGCTCACTAGATTTTTCAATTTTCTCCCGATTTTTTTTATATTGTTGACATAGTACTAAGTGAAATATCATACTTTTTTGCGACATAGGTCTTAATAATTTTGTCGTCTATGTCCTTAAAAATTGCTAATTTAGTATTTAAACTTAATACTTTTCTTCTTATTTTATCACTCTCCATAGTGATCAATGTCACAAGACCGTCTATATGATTGCACAAATAAGTGTAACACGGCATTAGACGCAGCAGCGAAACGCCAGTCACTAACCGACGAGCAAGGGAGGAAGGAGCCGATGGCAGAGAAGTGGGAGGGGTGACTAGCAAGAGGGGGTGGGAGTTGCCCGGTGCACAACAGGGGTGGGAGTTGCCGTGTTCTTCTAGGAGTCTGAGAGGAAAAGTTCAGGTGCTTAGGGTAGATTTCTGGATGAGCATTCGTGCATGTAAATAATCGGATATTGATAGAGCTCTCGAGGTTTTAACATGAAGGTGATATTGCCATAATGTTTTGCAACAGCCGAGAAGAGGTTTAAAATATAAAAGACATCTTGCCATGTGACTAACTTCGTTATAAGCGGGACTCATTTCAGTATGCCTTCATTAAATGCGAGATTTCTTACATGGCGATGGGGAATGGCTTTCACCTCGTTTAAAGCGGGACTTCGTCATATGCGGGTTTGTTACAAGTAGGCTCCACTGTATACCATAATCAAAATACAAGTTATATATGGTCTTGATTACGTCTGCCGTTTTTTTAGACAAGCACAAGTCTTCCGTTTGGCAGATATGAGTAACATATCCGCCAAGTGACGTAGACTTGTAACTTATAGCTCTGAGAAACAGACCCCAGGTAGTCTTAAAGAATAATTGAGTGAGCAAAGGTGAATTACCAGCCTGCTTAACATGGATGAAATTGCAATTAACAGGCCTTAAGTGAAAAAGGTATTAGTTTTAGAATTTCCATGGGTTACTTTGAAATAATCGAGCAACAATGCTCTGGCATAGAGTCAGAGTTATTTTCCTCTTATCACAGAAAGAACTAAAAAAAATAGTAATTTCGTCACTTTGGCTTTTTTGTAGGAAAGAAAATTGTCATCTGTCACATGAGCCTGTTTGGGATTTCAAAAATGAGCTATATAGGACGAGCAGTGATGGAAATTTAGGGCAGATTGAGGGGCCCTTGTAGGTCTGTCTACAATTACTATGTCTACATCACAGTCCTACAAAGAATTGTATGACATCCTCTTTGACTATCATGGAAATTCTACGAAACCAATATTCTTAAAAGATAACTGAATTCGAAGGTGAAGGATAATTGCATGACACACATACTGGTTTTCTTACGCATCATTCCCTATTCCTGAGTACTGCCATGTTTTCAGTAACATTAGCAATTTTTTCTCAACAATATGATTAGAATCAACCTCATCATCATGGGAGACTGGAGCACAGTGGTAGGAGAGGGAAGAGAAGGAAGTAATGTAGGATATTTCTGGCAGGTCAAAAGAAATGCCAAGGGAGAAAGACTGGTAGAGTTCTTTAATCAGAAGAAAATGGTAGCAGCTAACACTCTCTTCGAGCAACATCTGCATAGGAGGTACACGCTGACCTGAAAAGACTATAAGTGTTCAAAACCTTGTGCTGGAGGAGTTTTGCTGAAGATATTAAAGATGGACTAAATAAAAAATGACGAAGTGTGTAGAAAAGTAGAAGAGGAAAGGATTACAGTAGAACCGCGATATAATGAAATTTAAGGGACCCAAAAATTATCAATTTCGTAATTGCGCAATTTGCTATAGTGAAGCTAATTTTTTTCTCATCAAAATACATACTCTATAGCTTTGTAGCTTGAAAATAAAGTATCAATCATTGGTATTCATGTATTCATTGTAATAACTACCTTGTGGTATTCATTGTAATAACTACCTCAAAAGCTATTATTTTTATTATAGCGATACCGAAATAGGTATATCAATGATGTGGGAAGCTTGTGTATTATTACTAACACATGAAAAAGACGAAAGATCGGCACAATGGTTACTCACGCGATATCTAGGGCAAATAATAAATAATCAATAAAAACAGAGGAGAATGAGCGAAGGATATTTGTTGATATTATTTGATAGTAATGCGAGATGAAATCTTATTCCTACTGTTTGACGCAGTAAATCACCATGTTAAAGCAGCAATAAAAATATGTCAAAGTCCTTAATATACCTGAAAAATGTTAAAAGCTATACATTTTTGACGAAACCTTGTTTCAACAAGAAAGTCTTGAAAAGCAAACAACGTGGACACAATGTAAGCTGACATAAACAAAAGCTTCCATCTTCATTTCTTTGTCTGCTTGCTTTCCCCCAGAATCAAAGGATTCACTGGATATCTTTGGCCATGCAAGCACTACGCTCGCGAACTGCGCCACGAATGTGCCCAGGCGAATTGAGGCGACATGGCCTTGGGGCGAATGAATGGTCAGCGGTCGACGCAAGAACTAATCAGACAGTAAGGAATCCTGCTTCTAGCTGCAGACGCCAAGGGCTGTTCTTGCGCAAGGCCCCCAAGAACACTGTGTAAGGAAGCGATTCTCGATGTGCTTTTGATCGTCTTTTCTAAAATTTCCGTTGCAGGTTAATAGCGTTCCATCACTTGCCAACAGGTGGCACTAATGCAGTATAAAATGGAAATTGGAGACTAGTAGTAGTCGACGCAAAATTAAATAAGGAAAATAATGATGCAATTGGATATTCAGTACACCGTTTGGTTACTTTGTTATTCGTAATCAAACTCGAGTGCACATAATTTCTGCGCCGACAGTTCGTGGTGAGTTGGAGGGAAAGGCAGTTCCCGGCAGTGATGTAGCTAGTGTGTGTGCTGCCCAGGGCAGCCCTGAGTTTAGCAGCCCAGGCCCCAAAGTGCAGCCAGCCCTGGACGGGCCGCCCCACTTTGCCTTCCCACCTAACTAAGCCACTGCCTCAAACTTTTGTCAAAGATACATGCAAGAGAAAAAGAGGAAGTGTCACAAAACTGCCAAGTCAATGACAATGGAGCCAATTATTCTCGCCGGATATTATCCTGCAAATGTTAGCAGTCTTGATGACAACCCTGCACTCGACTTCCTTCTCCAACTCTTCACTTCCTCCAGGTTCAGTGGACCTCAAAGCCACTGACGAATGAAACGTCATTGATAATTGTGATGGAGTGACAAATTTTAGTCCAATAATTGTCAACAGTACACGTCTGCAGTGCTTTCTAAGCCATGGAATTGTGAAAGTCGGCTGAATTTTCAAAGGAAAATAAAGAAAATTACAACACAAGATATATTTGGCGATTAATATGGAAACTGAATTATTTTGACCTCCTTTGTAAATGTGAAATGTCGTAATAACGAAGCTGTCCTATACTTTTACATGTAACTTTTGTCGGTACCGCAAAAAGTCTTTCATAATACCAAAATTTCGCTATATCCGTGTTCGTTATATCGAGGTTCTACTGTATATGAAACACCATACAGAAAAGAAGAACCAGATGGACTGGACACAACCTGAGACACAATGGTTTTGTAAATATTGGGAACATAATTGACTGCAAAATAGAGGGTAAAGTCCTGGAGGAAGACCAAGGAATAAATTTATGGACCAAATAAAGAGGAAAGTACATAGGAAGAGATACCAGGAGGTAAGGGAACAAACATTAGCTCCATCATTTAGGGACGTAGGGGTGAAACTAGGATATTTTTATCTACTAACCTTCAATTGAGGTGATAAAAACCTCTGAAGGCTGAAAATACATTTCTTGGAATACTAACTCATTACATTATGCATTATGTACTATAGACAAGCTGAGAGATTAGGACAAAGGATCCCAGCAAGGACAATACTGTTGCATTTCAACAGAGAGAAGGCACAATATGCCTATTCTGAGAGCATTGGAAGTAAGTAACACAGAATACAAAGAGAATGCTTATGTTCTGAGGGTGCTGAATAGACATCTTGGCAAGGTAGTTAAGGAAACTGATCAGACCAGAGTGATGAATGTGGAATCTGTTCAAGTATGCCATAGGCCAAACCAACAAGGTGTAAAGTTAATCAGCATGGGCACAAATGGACAGGAGACTGAGCAATGTCACTATTCTCAGGAACATTATTTAACTAGTGTTCTTAAGGAGAACTCTAACGTTAGCAGGTTTAATAGCAAGGGCATTGAAAACTAAATGCCAAACCACCTCTTGATAATAACACAAAATATTGTTTGAACTCATTTTCCTTAAACTATAGATTGAAATCAAATAAGCATTGGATGAATAACAAATCAGAAGAAGAAAAAGATTCTTCCCACATAGACTTTACTCACTATTACAGAAGAATGACCCTAGGTTCTAAAAGATTAATAAAATTTTCACCGAAAAAAATTATTGAAACTATTGGAAACTGCTAGATATTTGACATTAATCTATCCATGCATCAACTCACCATGCTGTCACCACAATGGAAGTCAGCCATAATGGTCCCACCTTTGACAGGAGAAGAAGAAACTGCTGTGTGGAACAGTGAGGATCTACGCACAGGTGATCTCAGGGAACCAACAGTTGATGTATCAGCATGGGAAAGGCTCATGTCCTCCATGTCAAATAATTTCCGACGTGTGGACGTACTAAAACTCTCAGATTCAACACCTGTCATTGATGAAGAGGCCGAACCTGAATCCCAGTCAGGATTCAAATTATACTTTTGAAGAGCACTCATTAGTTCTGGGGGAAGATGAAATGGAAGTGAAAGCTGAGTTTGTGTACATGCATCTCGCACTGTTGATGGGCTGTAATTATGTTCTTGCAGCACATTATCTTGTCTCTGAGTTCTCAGGCTCAAATCACACGTTTTTTTCGCTGTAAACTCAGATAATCCCCTTTCCAAACCACTGAAAATGTTCACAAAATTAAATTAGTTTCCTCCACTTAACACATCTGTGGACTCTCAATCACATATCATAAACACTAGTGCTATTTCAGACACGAGTTGAGAAGAGGCATTATTCACTTTGTGTTATTGAAAAGCCAAATGACTGTGGAACGAATAATGGAAATTTATATTCACCAAATTTGATTTACAGAATGTTTATGACACAGCACCACTCTATTAGCCTAAAAATTTGATATAAGCCCATTTTCCTCAAGGGAACCAAAGTAACTTTATGTCTAACTGTATGAGTATCATTACTATGGCTAGGCAGGAGCTTTCAGGAGTAAGATATGGAACACATTCATTTGGCAATGATTACCTAAATAACAAGGCTATGTCATTGTCAGGAAAACATTTTGATTTTCAAGTAAGTACATCAGAAAATCGAAAGCAAAATACTTGCCACTTTTTAGCTTCAATCCAAGGACTAGGGGCAATGATCCTGCCTTCGTAAAATTTGTCAATGGCTTCTTGAAGCTTTGATTCCAGTTCTGCATCATAATGGTCATGCATATGATGCTGTACATGCAACTCTTCCTCTATAGGAACAGGAAAGAGAGTTGCTTGTTGCTCTATGTCCCACGTAAACTCTTTCTCCTGTTAAAGACAACCAGAATTAGACAGACAGACATTGTCTCCCTTCACTCTCCAGATTTCCATTGTTGGAAAACAAGGAAATGCTTTCGAAAGGAACCCAATAACAGGTGCCCAAATAATTCATTGCATTGAATTTCTATATCGCCATTATGTTTAAATGTTATGAATTCGTCACACTTTTAAGGGGGAAATGCTAATAATCAAAAGTCTGGTACAATTAACTATTTCCTTCGCATCAACAGGTTATATTTAAGATCAAAACTAGCAGTTAAACTTCACAAAGAGGTTAATGCGGTTCAACGCCCATCATTCCTTCCTCTCTTTAGAATACCAAAGAACAACATAATTATTCAGCAAATCTCCAGAGTTTACATCGCTATTCTCTCCCAACTTTAATGCTTTTCCTTATTTATTCATAATAAGCACTATAATGTTATCGCAGATTATGTCTGTGAATAAAAGTACATCAGGAGATTGAAACTGTCGCCAATAATAGGTATTTTATTGTTAATATCTACATTAAAATGGAACTGCTCTTACCTTGTACTCCGGAATTTTGGAGAAAATGGACGGACTGCAAATAGGTAAATGAAGTCTATCCATTAAAACAGCATCGAAAGGATTAATTGGCACTCTTACGGGCGTCTTCTTTCCGTTGGTGACAGGGGTTTTCACAGTCCCATGAGAATTGGAGTCGATTGAATGCAATGATTGTCTTTTCAAGCGAAACATTCTTAAAGGAGTGCAATATATGTTGTCCTCTTCGTTTCTAGGAGAACTGCCTCTATTGGATGATTCCTTGCCTTCTTTAGGCGTTACGACCGTACTTTCCATGGACTTCGGCGAAACGCAACGATAGGAGCACATGTTTCCCTCGTTTAATCCGAACCGATGCTTGTCATCTAAGAGAGCAGTATTCAGTCTAATTCCCCTGGTTGACTGTGGCGTATCCATTGCAATTGTACGCCCGAAAATATTTCCATAAAGTGCTTAAATAAAGTAATAACCTTCAACTTCATACAACAGATACCACACAAGTACTTTCAAAAAGATATTATGGAGTTGGTAACACCCTACTCCCACGAAATCGCAGTCGTGCGATCCATAATCTTAAGGGCTATGAGTTCAAAGGCTTTTAAAACTACAAATGCACAACCCAAAAACTTGACTTTTAAACCTTTTAAATATCCGCGACGGTTAAAACGTGAAGAAGCAGGGCAGCACCGTCGGAGTAACGGATTGACGACAAAAAAGAAGCGAATATCGCAAAACCGCGAAATCGCAAAATGGATCAGGAGAGCAGCGAAGTATTTGAGTGGAAACAATCTGAGGAGCCACCGATTGAGAATCTGGAAACTTTTGATAGAGAAATAGAAAATGATGTCAATGAAACCGAGGGAGACAAGAACGATGGAGAAAGCGACAAAAACGAAAGAATCTCCAAACTTCCAATATCAAGAGTAAAGCATATTGTGAAGATGGACCCAGACGTGAACAACGTTACATCAGAAGCAGTATTTCTGATTTCTAAAGCAGCTGTATGTATTTTTTCTATTTTTCTTATCATGTCAGTTATAATTGCTACTTAGGTGGTTAACTTATTGCAGGAGTTGTTCATCGAGTCTCTAGCGCGGGAGGCGTGTTCTTTTACTGTGCAGTCGAAGAAGAAGACCATTCAGAGGAGAGACATTGATGCTTCGATAGGAGCTGTAGACGCGTTATATTTTCTGGATGGAACTTTAGATTAGTGCTTGATATTAGCTTCTGAGATGTCACTGACCCATAAACTCCGTAAGTGGCCCCATGAACTACGTAAAATTTCACCCTCATCCTTGTTTGGTTAGCCCTTGAGGATGGATGATATTCACGCAAGTTGCCACAGTGTTGTGATTTCAAGACTATGTGGAGAGTAACATACGGCTTCTTTTATAGAATGAGTGATAAAAGTGCCATGCGTTTTATTTATGTCGGTCCAACCAACGACTGCCCTTGGATAGTGCGTGTATGTCAGTGCATGTGACTAATTTTTCGTTTTGATTTCGTTATTGTTTTATTCGTGTATATTACTTGAATAAATTTGTTTTTGCCAAAATGTGCAATTGATTATCTTGAAATCAGTCTGTGGTATCTGGAAACGCAGGTGGCTATCACAACACTCACTAACATTTGCAAGCCTTACATCAGCTGAAATTTCTCGTTGAAAACCTGTCGGAGTGGCACTGTTTGTATGTTCACTGATAGCACATGCCATACACCTGTTGAGTAGGAAATTCCTTCCGGGTTTGCCAGTGCATGGTCTACAGGCTCAACAGATACGCTCCAAGGAAATATCTTATTGATCACCATTGAATAAAATATTGCAGAGGGAAAATAGTCCCTGGATTAGATAACCTAGCGGGAAGTGCCCAAGAGAGCACACTGATCAAAAGTGAAGGTTAATGGTGAAGTAAAACATGAAAGAATTCCTCACACCAGCCGAGGATTGAAAATTCTAAAAATATGTATAACATTCTCCAGGTAAAGTTCACAGCACACCTAAAATTAAATTCTCTGTTAGTCCGAACGTTCTATTAACCCTATATTACGGTCAATGTTATTCCTGCATTATTATTAGTATTATTTACTGGGGATTATCACCTGCCTCCTTTTAACTTTTCAGACTGCAAAAGAAAATTGCATGCTTAATGGTCTTTGCTCCATATATAATTCCCTATCATGAATAATTTTCAAAAGTTTCAATACTCTCCCACAGCTGTGTGTATATTTTTTCCATTCTTCTATATGTTAAGTTGAGTTATTTTTGCAGTTACAGTTTTATTGAGATTGTTGACTTATACAGTAACCAAGCATAAAAACAAAACAAGTAGCCAAGGCACCGCTGCTTCAACTATTCTCAACACCGTCCCTCAGTTGAAGCTCCTCGGGTATTTTTTATGTCCAAACCATTACGGCACCTCTGGAAAGAAGTTTTCTTTAATGGCTTGGTCAGAATGTCTGCAGTCTGGTTTTCTGACTCAATGTACTTCACCTCTACGATTCCATCTTCTCTCTTATGAAATGATATCTTATTTCAACATGTTTCATCCTCCTGTGGCTAGCTGGATTTTTTGCTACTAATATTGCCGATTGGTTGTCCTCCATGAGGGCAATTGGTTCTCTGCATGGCACATGTAGGTCCTCTAGCAACTGCTTTAGCCAGCATGCTTCACTTGTTGCAAGACTAAGACCAATATATTCGACCTCAGTAGATGATAGGGCAGTGTTATTATGCTTTTTAGAGGCCCATATGACGGTTGATTAAAGTACCTTGAAGACATCCCACAGTCGTCTTTCTGTCTATGGTATCACCCGCCCACTCTGCATCAACATATCCAATTACTTTCTCTTTGCTTCTTTGAACTCAAGACCTAAGTCCAATGTTCCCTTTATGTATCTAAGGACTCTCTTTAGGGCCGCCCACAGGTTTTCACCTCCCTGGGATTGGAAACAGCTCAAGTAACTGACAGCAAATCCTAAATCTGGTCTTGATCCAATAACTGCATACATTAGGCTTCCTATTAATTCTTTACATTGCTTTTTCAGTTGCTCATTGTCTGATTTCTCGTCAATCTGAAATGAATCCATTGAAGTAGCTACTGGTTTGCACTCCTCCATGTTCAATCTTTTCAAAACTCCCCTTAGATACTCTGATTGGTCTAACATAAGCAACCCTTTCCTTTCATCTTGCCTAATCTTTAAACCCAAATATGTACCAGCCCTTCCCATATCCTTCATCTTGAAGTTTCTTGCTATGTCTTCTTTAAGGCTTGTAATTTCTTCTTCACAGGTTCCTAATATTAGCAGATCATCTACATTTAGTAGAATAAATAGTTTCTTGCTCCCCTTGATTTTTGTGTACAGGCAGTAGTCGTTTTTATAACATGTAAATCCTTGGTTCTCCATGTATGCATTGAATGTTTCATTCTAATACCTTGGGGACTTTTTCAACCCATAAATTGATTTGTTAAGCTTCCCTACTTTCCCATTTCCATCTGGTATTTCAATATATACACGATCTCGAATCTCAGCATATGAGAAGGCGTTGCAAACATCCATTTGATATGCTGTCATCCCATACTGATTTCCCACAGCCAGAAGAATTCTCAGTGTAGCTAGTTTGGCAACTGGTGCATAAATCTGAGTAGTCCAGCCCCGAAGTCTCTCGCCACCATATGTGCTTTGTATTTCACTTTTCCTTCTTCATCTATCTTCTTACGAAAAACCTATTTACAATCAGTCACGTTTGCATCATCTGGCCTGTTTACTTCAGTCCATGTTTTGTTCTCCTTAAATGCTTTTAATTCCTCATCAACTGCAGTCTTCCACTCCATTGTGATCGCTTCTTCATAAGTCATTTCTTCACTTTCGACAAACATCGCTGCAAAACCTGTTTCGTAGTCATCTAGCCACTCTGGTTTCTTGATTTTCCTTTTATTTCTTCTTTTATCTGCATTATTTTCCATATTTTTGTTGAATGTGGTAATATTTGTTGTAGTAGTCGATTTCTCTGCATTGTCATTTTCTTCAGTTTCATCTTCTTCAGAAAACTCCTGTTGAGTAGATATTTCTCTTTCTGGCTCGACAAGGTCATCATGGATAGTATGAATAGTGCCTTCTAGTCTATTATTTGCTTCTTCTGACTTCTTCCTGATCTCCTTTTTCATCTATCTTGTCTTCTTCCCTTTGTCCCAATGTTCTACATGGGCTGAAGGTTACATCTTGGATGGTGTCAACCTCGTTTTCTTTCTGATACAAGACTATCCTTTTGAGACAACACTGTAACCCACAAATTTGCCCTTTCTGCTCTTGTAGTCCCATTTCTTTAGTTTTTCTTTAGGTATATGGGTGTACACTATGGAACCAAAGGAGGTTTCTTTCCAAAGATAACTTCATGTGGTGATTTTTCCCCCTTTCCAGATGAACCACTTCTGTTAAGCAGATAAACTGCAGTGTTGACTGCCTCTGCCCATAGTCTTTTATGAAGGCATTTTGCCGCAAGCATTGTTCTAGCTGCCTCCGCTAGTTCTATTTTCACACTCAATTTTTCTGTTCTGTTGTGGGGTGTATTTTACTGTGAGCTGATGCTTAATCCTCCTCCCCTCAAACAATGCTTTCATATTACCATTAACAAACTCAGTCCCATTGTCGGTGTGGAAAGCTTTAATTTTCTTTCCAGTTTCATTTTCAAATCTGTTGATGAATACTGTTATCAATTTATGCACTTCAAACTTATTCTTTATAAAATAAATAGTTTTGTATCTTGAGGAATGATCTTTCAGCAGAAGGAAGTATCGTGATCCTCCAACCGATACCTCCTCCATAGGCCCACAAACATCTGCATGTATGAGTTCACCAATTTCCTCTATCTTAGTTGTGCTGTTTCCAAAACTATCATTGTGCATCTTTCCTTTAATGCACGCCTCACAGAGGAACTTATGGTCTTCCTAATCAATCTTCTCCTTTCTAAGTAATATTTTTACCTGTGCTATATTCAGGTGTCCCAGCCTTTCATGTCACTCCATCAAACTAACTTTCTTATCTCTGGCTATCAGAACAGTTCCATGCTTAAACTTCATCTTCATCCTGTACACATTTCCATTTCTCTCTGCAATGGCACAGATATCATTCCTTTTATTCAATACAGAACAGCCAGCTTCATTCACTTGAATATTGTATCCCAATTTTGTAACAGCACCCATTGAAAACTAATTGGCCTCTAACTCTGAGATGTAAAGAACGTCATTCATTTTGGAGAGATGCCAACTTTTCCCATCAAACATATAACATTCGATTTTTCCTATTCCTTCAGCTGTCATTATTTGTCCATTGGCTGCTTTGACTTGATTATGAGCTTCCCTCAGTTCTGTAAACCATACTCTATTTCAGCACATATGTTGACTTGCTGAACTGTCCAAATACCATTCTGATTCAGTTCTTCGAAAGAGACGCATGTTTTATATTCCAGTTACTTTCATCCTTTTTATTTGAATCTTTTCTACCCGACCCATTTCTGAACCAACAATCCTTCATTACATGCCCCCTTTTCTTGCAATGGTAGCAAACTTTGTTCTTGCAATCCTTTTTTAAATGCCCCGCTTTGCCACACTCAAAACATTTAAGTTTCTTTCCTCGCAGTACAGAGCCTTTCCAAGTACATCGCGGAATTTTGTTCACTTGGGTTCTCTGCTGATTTCATTCGCCTTTCTGAGTACAACGCGGAACTCGGTTCACTTGGGTTCTTCGCTGATTTAATTCTTTCTTCCTCCATAATTAGGGCTTATCAGGTTATTTAATTTCTGTTCTTCAGCAGGAAAGCTTTGCCATGCCGAAATAAAATGTTTAAATTACTCTGGAAGTGCCGTAATAATTTTTGTTTGAATCATCAGTTCTGATATATTTTCTCCTGCCTGCTTTAATTTATTTAAGATTCCTTCAATTATTGTGATGAATGATGCCATATTATCTTGAACCTCAAATTTCGAGTTAAAAAACGTTGCCGAGTCAGATGCATGCTGACTTCTGACGTCCTTTCATATACTGTTTTTAGTTTCGCCCACATTTCTCCCGCTGTGTTGCAGCTCAATAGATGCGTCATTGGACCTTCTTCAAGATGCGTGACCAATATTTCTTGAGCCTTAACGTCGAATCCTTCCCACTTTCCTTTATCCTTTTCGTCTGCTGGGCAAGCAGCATTTTCATTCCCATGCTTAAAAAGTCCCTTAGACTTAAGTAAAATTGTCACCTGGAATTTCCATAGCTCCCAATTTTCTCCACCTTTTAGTTTTAATGCAAACTCGGCCATTCTCAAAGTTTTTTTTTTTCAGTTCTACTTCAAAATATTTATCTTCCCGCTCCAACGATCAATTCTTGATTCCTATTAATTATTATCTGGGATCACACGATAACTTTCCTCAACAGTTATCGTGTGTTCTCCAAAAATTGTGGTGTCCATGACTATTAGACACGTGGTCATGATGCCAATCACTATGACTGTCAGGACCAAACCTGCCTTTCAAGGACCTCAAACCCTAGGCTTATGCCTGTTCAACAAATTGCCAGCCAGTCTGAAAAACTGTATTAGTGCTGGTTCTTTTATCACAAATATGAAAAGGTTTCTAATAGACGTTTAGAGGAATTTTTCCTGGACAACTGTGTGTGAAATTTTGTCTATGATTTCTGTGTTTTTTTTGGCAAATCCTATACCATGGAATATTGGTCTTTGGATAATAAACATTATTATTATTACAACTATGTGTGTGCTCAAAATTAGATGGGACATCTAAAGCATGGTGCTAGGTCCCATTTGTTGGCCCTCAGTCATATCAAGTATCAGGTGCTTTCCTAAAGGAGAAGTTAAATATTGACCTTTATAACCACACAGCAGCTGGCAATCTGCTCTTCAACTACAAGCACACACAGTAACAAGCACTGGAGGGGTGTGCATAAATTATGTTGAGCACACCTACTTGCAAGGCATTGTACATTTATGGGCCAAAGTGGGCATAAAATTAAAATGGGTAAGCGAACACTCTAAATGCTAGCATAAAGGTGACCTTAAATTTTTCGTAACACCTAACTGATAATGACCATTACAGTGACTTTAAAGTCACAGTTCTGTACATACATGGTAAGGAGATAAAACTAGACTTTTTGGAGGAATATGAAATTTCTTTATTAAAAAATAAAGATGACAACTTTTACTAAAACCACTAGATTTATTTAAAAAATGACCCAGGTTTCGATGTTTCTTTGTCCTCCTATCCCTCCCCCCGCGATCACCCTCCCCCTGTATTGTCTTCTCTTCCCCCCCTCTCCTCACCTGGTAATGTTTACTATATAAGGCCTGCACATTGGCCTTCATTTACCTGAAGATGATGTGAATGCACATTGAATCCTGGGTCTTTTTTTTAAATAAATCTAGTGGTTTTAATAAAAGTTGTCATCTTTATTATTTTAATGATGGAATACCACCAAGTAGGACTGACTAAAGTGAGTGAAATCATCCATTACGTGATAAACTTCATCCAAACAATTCTTTCCCCTTCACTCCCCCCTCTTGTTCAGTCATTTTACCTTCCTCAGTCTATCCCTAGACTCCACATTCCTGGGTTCAAACATTAAGTCTTGCAAAATTTGTACTTATCTTTTGAGAATGACATGAGTTGTGTTGCATTCTAGGTCTGAGTGTTGACATAAAATTGTGTGGAAATTTAACATAGGATCTGTTATTCAGGGACCATACAATTACAGGAGTTGGAGTTATGGAAGTATGTATGGAAGTATTGGAGTTATGTTAATGTTATGGAAGAGCACCAGAATACATGGAGGGAGCTTCCTACACTCTAGATAGAAAAATGATAGCCATTGTTAAGATAGTAACTAAGCTCACAGACACATTAGTTGAGCAAGTCTATGCCAATGAAGGATAAGAAATAGAGGTAGTCCATGAAAGGTCTACACAGGAATTTTAAAAAAGTTATAAGAAAAAGAAAACTTAATAATGCTTGGACACTGGAACTCCTTTGTCAGACAAGTCATATACAGAAGATCTAGGGGTAAAATGGATTAGGATTATGAAATGAATGAGGAGAACCACTGTTGAAGCTTCAATTTGTGGCTAGAAATCTATATAAAAAGTCACCTCAGAATATTTATATTTCTTACTTGATAACTCTTATTATAATGTGAAGGACTTGACAGAAAAAATTTTTTGATGTGGCATCAGCCATCTTATATCTTGCGTTGTTTTCTTTTTTGTGCAGTCCTATATTTTGCTGTAACAAAATCTTTGAAATTGAAGACCACAGAGGACAGAAGAAAATATCAGTAGATCACATTATTTTTAAGTGGAGGTGCGAGAACAAGAAAGACTACAATACATACAGGAATATACAGTGAGTATACAAAATACAATCTTTAGTTCTAGAAACTGAAGAAAACTTAAGAGGATAAATGAGGAACAGAGAAACTCCACCAAGAATGACCTTCAACAGAAAATAGATAGCAATATATTGATCATAAGGTGGGAAAAGGGCCATAAAATTAGCTGTTGGAGGAAGGAAGCCCATAAAGGGGAACCTGTGTGTCAGAGAGATCTAACTGGATGACAGATAAATAGTAATATAACAGGTTGGAAAAGGAAGGGTTAGAGTACTAGGACTGAAGATAAGTGCACTGCAGTAATTAAATCAGCCAGCAAATAAGTGGAACAATCAAAATGTGATGGAAAATTATAAGCAAAAAAGCCAAGAGCTATTTGATGCCAGGAACAATGGAAGCTCCCAACATGAGGGTGAAATACTTCCAGTAACACAGGGCCAGATGCAATACCATTTGGTATGAGGAAGGAGATTTACTAACAGAAACAAAAGCAATTACATAGATTTCCAGAGCAACTCAATGCTGAAAGTTTTCACCAACGAAATTTTTTTCTGGAGAAATGATGCCAAAGAGAATAGATTATAGTTTTAGATCAAACTTCAATGCATCAGTGAAGTATCTACGTTGGATGAGGCTCCAAGGGTCTGTAACCTTTGCTGGCTATTGACAACCACCAATTGTCTCTTATGTGGCCTTAATGCATATTATAAGGATATATGAAACTCACTTCGACAACATGTGGCCACCTATTTGCTCACCTCACATTTTATAACTTTTTTGCATGAATATTGATATTTTATATTTTCTCGCTGTGAAAATTTGCACCTGTGTGAGAGACTGATAATTCCTGGACCTTGAGTAAAAACAACTGCTGTTGGACCAGGAAGTCTGAGGGCGAGTTCAGGGAGAAAATTTTATGGGAAAATTTACTTAAAATACTTTCCCTGAGACAGACATTACACTCCCATAATACATGTCACCATTTCACCTCCCAAAACACTAGCAGCCCTTGCCACACGCCTATGCGGCGGCTCGCAGGGCAGTACGTAGATGTAAACATTAGTTGCTTCGCACTAAGCCTAGGCTAAGGCATCAAAATAGTCAGATATACACCTATTCATTGTGGTAAATTTTTTCTGAATCATTTCATACTCAATTTTTTGGACCTTAGGTATAAGGAAAACTCTTAGGTATGTTGCCTCAATTTTAAAACATTGTCTATTCATTCCATTCCTGTAATCAATTTTTTCCTGCAGGGTGAGGTAGAGGGATTTTACTACGATGCATATGAATGTATGTAACAAATAGCTGCTCATGGCTGTTCTTCCAATATTTTTCCATATTGAACAGTCCTGGGCAAAAGTTCTTACCTCCGCAGAGCAAAAATTTTCTAAGTACCCAGTTAATGCCGATATGACAACCGTGCAAGAAATAAATGCACGGACTGGAACGAGGACCATTTCAACCTGCCACTGGTGAGGGGAGGGACCCATTGGAGAATGATTTGACTTACAAAGGGATTTTTTGAACAGGGGATGGGGTGCAGGCTGGGTTTCAGACTCCTTTCGTAAGGGGTGGATGAGAGAGGAGTGTGTTTTGAGTCAGTTCTTCGAACGTTGGATGAGCCTAGAATCGTAGTATACTACGACTGCTAGAAAGGCGCAAAAACAAAATACAATCTTCAGTTTCTAATATGTTACTGTACTGGCTTCACTATTAAATCTTCTATTAGCTATCAATTGCAGAAAATGTAAAATAACAGGAAAATTATGGTAATCATCAAAAATTACCCTAATTTACCAAAAATGAAAATTACGGCAAGTTAACCATCTTTAATTACATGGTCACTACATTTTGGTTACTCTCTGGCATTATTATTTATGCCATGAAGCAAATTAATATTTGGCCTACGGAAGCTACAATAGACTTCAATGGCAAATAATGGACATTAGAATGCAGTAATTTGCATTCTTTCTCCACTTTAATCCAGTTGCCAAGTCTCTTTGTTTGAATCTTAAACATTGAACACAATGATTTCTCTAATTGTAAGAGCTTAATCTGGGAGGTACATGTGACAATAGTGATTTTCATTAAAATACCATAGAATTTTGAACTTGCTTTTTACTGCTTTCCTAAAGAAAATAGATGCATTTTTGATATTACTGATTAAAATAGGATTTTTTATGTCAAATTTTAAGCAAACAAAGACCATCAGTTATTAACAGAGTAGAGTAACACAATAATACACAATATCAAACAATATATCCATTATTGCTATTGATTTGAATGTTATTAATTTAATTACATTACACCTTTAGCTGAGAACCAGTAGCACAGTTCATCAACTTATGTATCCTAATATGACTCACAGCTCTTAGTAGCACATTATTGAACCATTCCAAAATACATGCATTCTTAAAATTTGTTCTAATTTCACCAACTTAAAAATTTTTGGGAAGAATTATGTATGTACTCAGTAAGTCTGCAAGACTGAATTCAAAACTACTGAAACATCAGTTCCAAAGGCAAACAAGAGATTAAGCTAGAAATGCAACTGTTAGATGCTTAAAATAAATTTAATAGATCTCAAAGGAAAACTTGCACATTTTTCCAAAGTTAAGAGTCTAATAGATAACAGCCCCATGAATATGTATGTAGGTATATCATTCAACACTTTTGTCCCAAGAGCACAGCCAATAGCAAATAATAAGCACAAAAAAGACAGCTTGAATATGATCCCAGCACATGGTGGATTGATTGCACTTTCCCCAACCCACAGATCTTCAGTAACATCACAATGCATCTTATCACATGTCAAACAAAAAGCATCACAACACTCAGCCATGATTTTTCCCTTGATAAAATGCCATATCAGCTAATTCATCCATCTGGATACCAATTGCTTCGTTCCCCACTATCCCAGATCATTTACTTTGCCAACATCAACTTGATCAGAAACTCAAGCACGCTTCACTTCTTTTTTTTCCCTTTGCGCTTGCGGGTTTGTTCTTGTCTTTGTGAATTGTCTCCACTTCCACCACCACCACTGGCTCCACTATATAAATTATTCAAAAAATGGTCAAGGTCTGGATCACTGCAAAGGGAGAATTGCCACATTAAAACAATTTTTCAATAGCATACAGAAATTTGATAGATATGAGAGTCACTTGAGCACGTTCACAGGCTTTACCAATGCAACATAATGAACACAAAACTAAACATGGAAACCACTGGAAAAACCAGAATGTTTCCTTTTACATCTTCTACTATAACCCAATGGTTATACACATTACTGTGACGTTACTCATCTAGGTGTGCACTATGTGCACAGGCATTAACTTAGAGCAAGAAGCTTAACATTTACAACATAATTACGATTCAACTTAGCACGCCATATTGTTGATATGTCTCCCAAGTTTTACAGTCACTACTAGTAATCTGTCTCCTGGATATAAAACTATTTTTCAGAAGACATTAAGAAACTTGTTGGAAAATCATTCAGAAGTCTCAAATCCTCTTCATCATGCAAACACATCCATGTTTTGATACTACCTTAAATTACCAAGTATTATGCGCACTCATGCATAACGCGCAGGTTAACCTTTGGCTGTTATCCGCATGTTTACAAATTTCAAGTATAATGCGCACTCATATATTATGCGCAGGACACCCGCAGAACCTTGACTACTGAAATTCATGTTCTCGGAACCATTGAAATTCGCATTTTTTCAATAAGGCAGAAGAAAATCCAAAGCAATTACGCAAGGGATGAAAAATTAACATATTGTAGTAGCTATTGTATTAATTTCACTTCCAGCAAAGAAAAAAAATCAAATCCGAGAAATAATAACATTATCACCATGTGTTGAACTTATACAACATTTTAAAAGATCCAATTTCCCACCTGCCTCGCGTAGAAATCCTACACAAAACAGTGTATCAAAAAATGAATTGAGGTCAAAATGTTCTCGTTTTGAGTGTCCCAGCAGCATAAGGTTACATGAATACATTGTATGTAATGCTGTGAGTCTCAGAAGCACAGTTTTGGATTTAGGAGCACTTTTTGAAAATCGTTCCTATTCACCCACTGGTCTGATTCACACCCCTCTAACCTATAGCAGGGGGCAAGAGAAAGCGAGCGTGAACAGTCTGAGAATCAGAATTTAGGGAATGAATGAGGAGAGGACACATGCTCACAGATGACTCTCAGACAAGAGGGACAACTCATAATTTGCATCTGTCATTCATTTTGTGAGGAGTTGCAGTCTGGCTGTAACGTTGTGGACAACTGGGAAAGGTGCTGAAATTTCAGCGTTGTTCCTCTGAGACATAAAGCAGGTGAGGTATTTTTAAAGATATGTTGACCTAAATATAATTATTTTCAATAAACCATTGACATCATATTTAATACAATACTCGCGAGAAAAATATTAACAATTTTAAAGGCAGCAATTGCTGGTGCTATCGTTTTATGAAGTGAAAGAGGTTGACAGTGCGAGCAATTACTTGTACCGGACAAAAGTTACCAGAAAATTGGCAAGTGAAAGTGGAAGAGTTCAATTTATTTGTTGGGCAGGCAAAGAATGGCGTTGAACCAAGACAGATTGGAAACATGGATGAGGTACCTATGAGTTTTGACAGGCCGACAAAGTTTACAGTGGATGTTAAAGGCACTCAATGACATAAAGATATGCACCACTGGATCTGAAAAATGTTGCTTTACTGTTGTGCTAGCAGTGATGGCTGATGGAGAAAGGCATCCCCCAATGGTGATATTTAAGCAAAAAACAGATCCCAAAGGGGAATTTCCGAAAGGAATTATTGTGTGTGTAAATCCAAAAGGCTGGATGAACTGCAATATGCTGAGAACATGGTTAACTGAGGTGTGGGGAAAAAGAAAGGGCTCATTTTTTAATCCAAAATCGCTGCTTGTATTGGATTCAGCAAGACCACAAATAGCAAACGATTCCAAAGTATTACTGAAAAAACATTCCAAGGTTGCAGTCATTCCTGGAGGTTTAACAAAAAAGCTACAGCCATTGAACATCTCTGTAAACAGATCTTTTAAATCGAAAATATGGAGGAAGTGGTAAAGTTTTTCCCATTTCCTCCATAGATTTCGTATTGGTGTGGTTTCCACACCTACACGAAATCTGGAAGGATGAAATGAGCTTCTTAAGCTGAAATCTGTAAGAGGATTGTAGAAAGTTAGGCCGATGTAACCCGTGAATGCATATTCAATGGTTTCAGAGTATCAGGAATTTATTCCCGTGATATTGATGGGATGGATGGAGGGTTATATGACTCATCATTTGATGAAAGCGATGTTTTGCTTCAAGAAAATTTACCAGATTCATTGTTCAAAAACTTGGATGATTAAGATATTAAATGTGATGGTGAATCAGAAAATTTTGATGGATTTGTAAGTTCATAATCGAGCAGGAATAAAATTTTGAAGACTTTGTGATACTTTATTTCTTATGTGAATGTTTTGAAATTCGTTATCGCATTTAAAAATAAAGCAGGTCGGTAATTGATTGCGTATACATTTGTAAACTATTAACTTTGAATATGGCCTTCGATATGAATTAGTTTTAACTTGAATAATGGTGACGTAAAATTAGATTTACATTTAATTTTTGACTAGCATTGTATATACCTAGTTTATATGAAAAAATATGAACAAAGTTAGGCTTGGAACAAAAAGAAGGAAATTTTAATGTTTCAGCAATATCATCATTTCACTGATTTAATATTTGAATGCTTTAAGATATTTTTTATAAAGTACCTACCGAGTAATTCTTATGCATAACGCGCACTCGTTCACCTTATGTATTACGTGCATCATATAACTTCGAAAATTTTGCAAAAAAACCATGTATAACGTAAGCGTTATACTTGAGAATTCAGGGTACATAAGTTCTCTAATTTTAAGAAGGAAATTCATTTCGTGGAGAGTTAAGGGCTCTCATGAGAAAGGTAAATTTGCATATGAAAGTTGTATAATTAAGAATAGAATTGTTCTCAGGCTTCACACAGGGTAGATTTACCATAAATAGCACAAAGAAAACTTGGGCATCACCTTCATGGCATAAACCAAATTCATTTGAGCATTTTATTTCATGATGTTCCAGGGCTATTATGACTTTCACCGATTTATGGGGGTTTCACATGACCCATTCCTCCACTTGGCTTGGAATACATTTCTCTCTTCTGAAATTTGCATTTTTTTTTCTTTGTACAACATCCTACTCTGTGAGCCATTAATTTTTAAGAAACATGATTTATGAACTAAAATTTGAAGGGAGTACAAGGTGGCTACTGATATCCAATTTTGAATTCCCTGATTTTTCCCCGACTTTTCCCTGATGGATTTACTAATTTCCCTGATCAATCGCCAAAAGGTCACCTATTATTGGAATATTTTTTTCTGCTGAATTAAATCTTCTACAGCAGCTTTAAATTTTCTAATCAACGTCTCGTATTTTTTGAACTACAAGCATGTATGTACTATAAGATATTGTGCTCCAGCTACCTCTCAACCTGAGATTCGGAAGTTAAAATAAAACGCGAGGAAAAATTTTCTGAACAACTTAGCCTCAGATTCCTTGTGTTGAGCTCAATACATTGTGAACATGAATTTTGACACTACTAGTAAAACATCGCAATAAGGGAATACAAAAGGGATACATTGTACGTCTGATTCACAACTAATAAAATACACAATGAATATTTCACGAATTGATGGGGCTTATTCCATGCACATCAGCGACGGACTTTAGCTTCAGTTGGTGAAATAAAGGGCGGAAAGGACTGGCCTATAAACATTATGGTAGAAAAAAAATGATGATTCATATCCCAGTTTCTCCCTGGCTGTTACGAGAATTACCTGACTTTTCCAGAAATTTAAAATTCCCTTATAATTCCATATTTTCCCGGTTTTCCCTGACGATTGCCACCCTGGAGTATATTATTATCAAAGAACTAAAGGAATATTTTCTGAATTCCACTTGTTATTTCCACAACAACTATAATTGTAATATTAAGTCGGTTTTTCTATCACTTTTCATTTTGTTAATGAATGGGATATGAGTCCACAGTGCTTAGTTAATGTACGTTTATGCAGTTTTTCCTTTACTGTCATTAATAATGTGGCGAAGTTTGTTCCGATTCATTTCAACTGGATAATTTCAGTGTTTACACAGATGGGTATGTTTCCCCACATTTCATCAAGGTTCCAAGAAGAGAAATGATGTTCATTGCCCATTTTCTAGGTTTTAATAGCTAAGAAGTAAAACTGTAAGTAGCATTATAAACAATATTTAGTTCAAATATAATAATGAGGCTGCATACTTTAGTTGCACAATTACCTGGGATTCTCAGGGGAGCGAGAAGTCTTGGGGTTGCTACCAGCAGAATGGCTGGTAGATGTTGATGGAGATCCAGCAGACCCTCCACCATTTCCTCCTCTTTTTCCAAGTAAAATTCTATACTGAACATTATGTGAGTTCGGACGCAAATGGCGTAAGTTGTCTCCCTGGCAAGCAGCCCATTCAGTGATATCGTATATGGCTCCTTCCATGCAAGCATAATAATGCCACAAGAAGCCTAGCATACTGCTTTCAGCCCAAATATCACCCTGTTAAATAACAATTAAACATGATCAAGAATAAATACAAAAGAGAAAATACAAGAATAAACCAAAAAAATATGAAGCTCAGGCACTCCGGGACTTATGACCAGGATATGTCCCGAAGACCTGATCTTAAATCGAGTGGTTTGTGAGTTGGAAATGATAGGCAAAGTAAAGGTGTGCATGGCCTATAAACCAAGATTCAAACCCCTAATGTACAGAGAGCCTCTGCTTTGCTTTTAAAGGTCATGACAATTTTATGTGCAATGATTTAAACTACACATTAAGTTAGCAATATCAGTCCTAAATTAAAACATTATAGTCTACAACACCGCATACAGTTTTCAAAAGCTGCTACCTGAGCTATGCCAGAAAAATAAAGGCACAAAACAACCTCGGATATTGAAGCACCAATACCAGAAGTTTCTAACTTACATTTTTTAAGTGCCATATTTTAACCCTTCCACTGCACTCAAATTCCTGAGACGTTCCAGCCCCTGAGTGGCAAAAATTTGAATGGTGACCCTAAGTCAGTACAGAAAGTGTCTCTCTCGTTTTACCTGCAACTCAATAGTCACACACCCTCCCAGGATGAGATTAGTAAAATGTATAACAATGAACTCAGCGAATCGGATTCGCGGAAAAAAAGGAAGTCGGGAGGCGTGGGTAGGAGCGACCACTTGGCAAAGGAACATAGGAGCTACATTCACAACAGTCAGCCGGGCGAATGTAGCTGCTACGTTCACAGCAGCGAAAGGGTTAAACCAAATTTCACTAAAAGCTGGACGTGTAGTACTCCTCAGGAAGTTAAATTTAACTGTCCAAAATTTCAATGACCCTTTTCTTTGCATGCGACAACAAACCTTCCATTTGCCACCTGGTAGCATGTGCATCAAATTGCTGATCGCTGACCAATACAATAGACTACTAGCACTATGAGAATAGCCTTGCATGAGACATATGCACTAAAACACATCTAGTGAAGAACAAATGGATTCCCAAAAGTCTTCTTTCACACATTAAACAACAGGTAGAATAACTTGCATCCATTGACTTTAATTGAAATGAATATCCTAGTCAAAGTGATTTCAATTCACTTTTACCAGTGCAGATCAGCTGAAAGTACATTACACCATGTAGTTAGGTGAATATTGCACAGTGATTTCTTAACTGTATAGGTTCACAGTGTGTGTCATCAACATTTATCCGTAGCATCCATCAAATACTCAAGATATTTGGAACCATACTACAGTAGACTCTCCTTATTACAAACAACATTTATATGAAGTTTTTGTTCTTACGACCCAAATCATTGGTCCCGACGATAGGGGTATCTAAATGTATGGTAAAGAAACAATATTACCAAATAGCGAACCTTAGTCCCGGTCCCCACAGGAACAAAAAATACTTTATTATGAAGGCTGTCACATAAATAACGGCATTCATTGCTATGCATGCTGCTGCATTATAAATCACGAAGCTTGGCCACACGTACTGTGCCCAAGGGCTTGAGAACTAAAATGTATACAATGCATACTTCACATATGCTATTTAACCGGGTTGAGGGTTCAGAACTCCCACTGGGTTACTGCACTTCGAAAGGAGTCTGAGAGAGCCCAAGAGGTCGAGGAGGGGTGAAAGGGAAGAAACAAAAGATAGGGACTTTTCTTCTTCCCTTTTACCCCTCCCAAATATCTCATGCCTCTATTGTCCCTCTGAAGGTCACTCACCCAATGGTTCTGGCACAATTCCCGGCTAATCCTCCCTCCCCAACCAGCTTCCCGGTCTGGTCTTCGCTCCACCAAATCTCCACTCTCCCCCTTTTCCCATCCCTAGCTCCCAATTCCCTTTCCAATTTGACTGTGCTGTGGGCGAAATGTGTCCCTCTTCCCCTCAGGTAGCGGCAACTTAGCATTACCGCTAGCAATCGGCAGGGCAATCACATGAGTCTGAATCGACTAAGTGTTATCAGTGCTTTGTAATGACAGCAAATTTGTCTTGGTTTTCCCGACTACTTCCTTCCGCTTCGACTCTTAGTCCATCAATCTGTTCTTCACAAAGCTCAGCATCAGATCCTTCATCCTAAGTGTATCAATAGTGGTGACCACCACATCGTATTCCAAGGGCATCGTCAAAAGTAAGTGGCACACAATGTCGGATTCCTCGACTGTGGCTCCAGTGGAACGTAAATCTCTAATCAGTTTATCAAACTTTAGGAAGTGATCAACTAACAATTCCTTTTCTTTCAAACGTGTTACAAAGAGATGTCCATAAATCAAAAGAGGTTAACTTATCTTTTGCATATACCAAATGACTGTCAGCAATACGTTGAATAAGATGAGACATACATTTCCGATCTTGTTTCGCTGAGTCAATTGTGCTTCCTTAGCGGTTTGTTCTGAATCCTTCTCACCGTCAACAAATTGTACTCTACAGAAATAAGATTCTCCCACAAAAGATAATAATTCCAGCTCTTCCAACAGCGTTTCCATCCTGAATTTCCAATTACTGACATTCGTTCCATCTAACAACTGGATACAATATTTTTCTGCTTCTATCGTCATCTTTTACTTTCCAAAGTTCCGTTTCCATTTTAAAACAAACCTGGGCCCATAACCTATAGGTTGTTATGGCCTTGAAGTTCTAAAAGAACTTCCTCACCAACTATAAATGTTTTAACTTCAGTTTATTTCAGTCAGATATTACTCATGGCAAAAAGGCAACAATCGTTGTGTTTTATTTTACATAAAAGAATATTAAACATATTGCCGTGATGTTTAAAATGACATTTGAAGTACTGGAAGCAACAAGTTCAAAATATAAAATGTTAAATTGCAATCTCAGCAGTGCCAGAATCCCTAGCTCTATTAAATGCATGTATTGTCAGTAACTTGGACAGGATTACATCCCAAAATGGAAACAGCTTCATTGTCTTGTCTTAATTAAAACAAAAGAAATTAAAGATATGAAATGCAATTTCATTCCAGTTACCTCTCGAGCAGCATGGTGGATTTTGCATTCTGAGCAAAGCCGTGCAGCATAGCAAGGTCGCTGTACACTTATGCGACGATGACGCTTACCACAGTTAGTACACCTGAAAAAATATTAATAAATCAAATGTATTGTAAAAGGAAAGAAGCCTTATTAAAATAAATAAAGAGGTATGCTAGATAAAAAATAATTATTACAGTAGAGTGCGGATTATCCAATGACCAATTAACTATTTGTTGGATTGTCTAATGATCATCCCACAACAAACCTCTTCCCCACATACTAAGACTTGTGACCTCAATCACAACTAGAAACAGTATTTAGGTATACAAAATTGCTACAGTTAGCCCACACACAAGGTTTCCCTAAAGCAATCTTTACGATTGTGCAGGTGACATTATGCATTATAGTGAAGTCTCCTGAATAACTGTTAAGTGTTGGCACAACCTGGGCATGCGAGCTTTCAATAATCCCACAGCCTTTTAGTACAAATGAAGGTTCGTTCAGATAAATAACCATTATAAAATGTCGATTTCTTTGAGAAAGAGGAAGCACTTCATGCAAGACATTTCAGAGCAGTTAAAGGTAATTGAATGGGCATCCAAGGGAGACCTTTACTTGCATTGGCACGAAGTAAGCATGCCACTGAATAGGGGTAGTCGCTGACCTTGACTTGTTCAATAAAAGAGTAGGCTGAGTACGTTTGATGATACGGGACTCCAAACTCTGAAAAGGCGACTGCTATTTGCCATAGAAGAGAGGGGTGCTTGGGTTAGCTAGAGCTTGGGGTGGATGAATCGGACTCGAAGGAGCTGTGGTTGTGCACTTGTACATCAGCTACCTTGAAGTGAGTCTCAGAAGTTGAGAAATGTGAAGCAAATTTTGCCGATTGGTACACTCAGATTTCTCACGATGAGTGTAAAGGCATGATTACATGATACATGTACCTGCGCAAGTATGTGGCTGGACAGATAATTGAATAAATGATCCAAATTAGTATTGGGGCTATTTTATGGACATGCATTTGTGCAATTTGGGGGCTTACAAAATGCAATTTTAATGGTGTGTTCTACCACCTATCTGTACGGTTACATGCATCATGTAAACATGTCTTATTTTTTTATGATCATGAATTTAATTCCTTACTTTAAGTCAAACATCACAGGTATGTACAAGTGGAAGAAAATGCACATAAAAAAAAAAATTACCACATATTTCACAAATTACTAGAGCGTTCTTCTTACACAAACCAACATACACCAATTCTAGTCAACAAAATGTTATGGTGAAGTAAATGGAATGAATGATTGCCTAATAAAACACATTATATAATTAGAACATGAGTATTTCATCACAATATTTGCTAAAGACTTTGAGAAGGCTTGGTGCTTAAAGCAAAGCCACAACTACCACATTATTGAATGAGAATGGATTATCCATCACTTTTGATAATCTGATTGGGCTTCTCCTCTCCATTAGCACAAAAAATTAGCGTTTTATTTTACTATGCAGTTTTTCAGCAGAGCATAAATACCTAATTGTATTGGCGGCTTCTGCCATCTTTTCCTGCAGTTGGGATAACAAGTCACTGAATTCACTCCATGCATTCTCAGCTTGCCTTGTTTCAATCACACGTAGGTCATATGCTTGCCTTTTTTCCTGAAAACAAATTATGCATATCAACATGTAGAAGCCATCATTTTCAAAGCCTTGACAAAATACATGATCAGCACTACGTGGGGAAGCATAAATGAAGTTTGCTTCATCACTAAAAATTACAAAAATTAGCAAAAATAATTAGTCTCACAGATGGTAACATATGCTCAGACTTAAATGTGATCATTACAAAATCTTCCCATAAAAGAGGCCATATTCTTGTGGCCTATATACTATTTACTACTGACTATTACTGGTCAGAATCAATAACTTAACAGTAATAATAGACTGAACTCTTTGCAATAAAATCATACTACATATAAATCTCATGTCTTTTAACCTTCTGGTAGCTCATAAGAATACTGATTAGTGGTCGGTTTTTGGCCAGTGAAAATTTTTTATCCATACACGAACCAACTTCAGACCTTTTGCCATTCCTCCATTTCATGACTAGCCTTTGTACCTCATAGAAATTCTTTTATCAGAAGCAGTTTTTCAGGAAGAAAAAAGAGAAACATAAGGAGACTTCTATGCATTGCAAGCTTTTGAGGCCTGCTGAATTCATGATGACTTTGTGTCTCTTGGACTCTGAAGTCTGTATGCATATAGTGTGTTATTCTATCAGATATTGACTTGTTTGACTGGGAGAAATAAGTGGCCATTGCACGTTTGCAAGTTACTATAATTTACTGCGGTCATTTTTGCCTGCAGCAAAACATTGTGAGTGTTATGGAGACTAGCTGTGATCATGGAAACTTCATCTACATTAGTCCATTTACCCATTTTTTTCGGCTCTTACTTTTGTTGAAAAAATGAGTCTACATTCTATTAAAATGAAATTGTTTGACATAAGTGAAAACAATTATGAAACATTAGACATTCCGTAAAGAAGCCGAGAAACAATAAGTTTTCCTGGAACACTGATGAAAGGAATAGCAAGATGACGCTGTTGAAGAGGTTGGTTCAGAATATGAAGTAGAATTAGATTGGTACAATATGGAAAGAATTTCAGAAGATATCTGGTCACTGAAGATGACGAAGATCCTACTACCACACAGAGAGTTGAAGATTCATCAGTCAGCAAAGGGGAGAAGCTCTCTTCCGAAAGGCCACCATGAGGCTAAAACTGCTACAGTAGACTCTCCTTATTACAAACGTTTATACGAAGTTTTAGTTCTTAAGAACCAAATCGTTGATCCCGATGATAGGGGTATCTAAATGTATGGTAAAGAAACGATATTAAGAAATTATGAAATAAAAACCATATGTGAATTTCCACAGAGAAAAAATCATCCGCCTTGCCCGGGATCCCAATCAAGGTAGATGATTATCTCTCTGTGAAAATTCACACGTGCGCATTGCGGGTGACTCCGTAAAAATAGAACTCCATGGCTAATCCCGGATAGCTTGAAATTTGTTAAAAAACCTTAGTCCCGGTCCCCACAGGAACAAAAAATACTTTATTATGAAGTCTGTTACATAAATAACGGCATTCATTCAGCTATGCATGCTGCTGCATTATAAATCACGAAGCTTTACCACACTTACTGAGCCCAAGAGCTTGAGAACTAAAATGTATACAATGGATACTTCGCATAATAAATTTAACTGGGTTGAGGGTACAGAATTCCCACTGGGTTACTGCACTTCGAAAGGAGTCTGAGAGAGCCCGAGAGGTCGAGGAGGGGTGAAAGGGAAGAAACGAAAGATAAGGACTTTTCGTCTTCTCTTTCACCCATCCCCAACATCTAATGCCACTATGGTCCCTCTGAAGGTCACTCACCCAATGGTTCTGGCACAATTCCCGGCTAATCCTCCCTCCCCAACCAGCTTCCTGGCCTGGCCTTGGCTCCACCCATTCTCCACCCACTCCATTTTCCCGTCCCTACCTCCCAATTCCCTTTCCAATTTGACTGTGCTGTGGGCGAAATGTGTCCCTCTTCCCCTCAGGTAGCGGCAACTTAGCATTACCACTAGCAATCGGCAGGGCAATCACATGAGTCTGAATCGACAAGTGTTATCAGTTCTTTGTAATGACCTGGCGAAACTCTCTGCCCAGGCTTGTGGGAATGACTATGCCGCATGTGAAGTTTCAGCATCATGTTTCCATCATTGAAAAAGTATCTTCGTGCATACTGAAATTCTGGCCTCAAAATCCCTACGCATTGTAGGTATGCATTGAAATGTTATGAAATTGTGACACTCTTTCGCTCGACTCGAGAGAAAGACATTAGTTCTTCCGTTTAGATGAGTAAAATTTGTTATTCATGTCTTAAATTTGGTCAGTGAGAAGGCATAGCAAGTAAACTCCAGCAACATTATGAATGGTAAAATTTGGCATTTTTCCCTTTCACTACGAACGCAACCGTGCTTACACACCAGATTTTTCAATGGAGGCAGACGAAAGTCGTTTGTAAACGATGAACATTTTGCCACACATGAACAGCAAGCCAACACGTCTTTGCGGCTGAAAGGAATACAAGCAAGCAAAAGAAAGTCCCAGAGTTAACTAGGCACCCCATCTCCTGGTACGCCGCACTGTGTCCATGGCACATTTTTTTTTTACGCTGTGGATTTACTAAGTCAATATGTTGAATGCTTGAAAAATATAAGCTCAGAAATTGGGAAAGAGTGGCGATGGTACTGAGATGAGAGTCATGATTGCCTCTGCCACACGTTCGAGGAATGTGTCTGGCATCCCGCTGACTTGTGCTCCAAGACAACGAGAAGCAATGGTGCCTGTGCGATTCCTTGTCGCGAAAGAGTTCTATGCGGAGGAATTTGTTAACAGCGCTCATGGCAAGGGTAGAATTTTTAATTGCATAGACCGAGCGCGAAAGAGTAAAAAAACACAGATAGCATACAATAACAACAACTGTAATTATAGTTTATTAAAAATCATCATTCTTGTTTTGAACTACATTATGTTTGCTGTTATTATGACCTGGCTTGGTTCTTCAATTCAATTTATTTAATGGTAAAGCCAAACTGTGAATCAACTTCCACTCAACAACGCGCGCCGGTGAGATGACATGCTTGCTTTTGGAGTACCCAAAAGCGAGCGTTATCTCTTCACTCGGAACAGCTGAGGGGGTTTATCTTTCAAGGTCAAGGTTCCAGCGCAACTGTCCGAGCGTAAATAAGTAAACACCTTGTACCCATAACTTTTTGTGCTGAAAGACAGGAGAGTAAAATAATAGATTACACCATTTAAATGTCTCATATTACCTAGGTACAGTTGAATTTCATGGTCATACGGAATTATCATGAAGATTTTTGTTAAAGATGGGCAGGAATATGGCTGATTTTGCTGAAATTTAAGTTCTGTTATTTCATTTCATAAAATCAATTCGTTACCCCCACCTGGTACCAAAAC
Source organism: Ceriagrion tenellum (assembly GCA_963169105.1). Lineage (NCBI taxonomy): Eukaryota > Metazoa > Arthropoda > Insecta > Odonata > Coenagrionidae > Ceriagrion > Ceriagrion tenellum. The sequence goes on from OY720632.1 coordinate 64,763,634, forward strand.
ATCCAGGAGTAAAATTGTAACATCGCATTTACGTAAAGTCAAATAATGATTTCATAATGAGGTCAAATAATAAATCCATATTGCTTAAGGAATCGGGTTGGACCACTCACTAACTTGTGCAAAATCAAATTTTCCATGAAAACAATACACTTAAATTCAGATTTCTACTGTATTAATTTTGCCACATAGTAATTGCACAGGCAGCCGAGCAGTTTTTCCGTGGAATTAATCTTCCTGCTGAATTAATTTCCCGGCTTGAGACGATTACTATAAAAAATAGCGTGATGTATGATTTTGAACAATAAATTAGACTGTTTGATTTCACATCTTTGTGCATAATTTGATTTTTATTTACATGTCTGATATCATTTCACATCATGGCTGTAAAACACAAAAGGTTAAACAGGTCAAAAAAAGAGCAAATGGATATTTTTTGCGATGTTTATATAAAAAACTATGTAGCTACGAACAACGTTATTAGGAACCGCTAATTTTTTGGTCCCATGAACTTCGTAATAACGAGAGTACTGTATTTCAGAAATTGATGTAACTTTTTACAGAACACTCCCGGCAAGCCAGTGAAGTATGGGCTAATAGTATTAGCCTATTGCAAAGGAAAATCACTCTATACAGACAAAAACAGAAGGTAGACAGCAAATTCATGGAGAATACAAAATATCAAATTATCAGTTTCAAACTGTCTAGTGCACCCATTCAATGACAAGAACAGAAATGTTACCACTTACATTTGGGGCACTGACAATGTATACATCAGCTCAATATCTTCTCTTAAATAAATACAAGAATATTATCTACAATGCAGCTACCAATAAACCTGAAGTTATAGTGGATTACATAGTAACTAAGGATGCTGTACATACAGATGATAAAATGTGTGCAGCCAATTATGTATCACATATAAAGAGAAGGGGGCTGCATGTACAATTCTTTGTTTTCCTGAATATAGCAGGCATGGACTCTCAGATTGTTTCGCAGGAAGCAAAATGATAAAGCATATTAACAAAGGATATTCATAAAAAATATAGCCATGGGTCTCCAAAATAGATGGTTGGTGTCAAGATCGACGATCTAGACTCAGCAATGAGTCCATCTCTTCCCACCCCCTTCCTCCACCGTCTTTCACCCCAGACCCGATCACCATGACTACGGCATAATTCCTTCACGGAAGGCCAACACAAGAACAATTTTCATGTGAATCAAGCTCCGACCATGTCGCAGCGCAGCAGAGCCATCCACATTTACTTTTGCAGCTAGCTGTACATATACTATATTGTACATATACTGTACTTTACTTATTATTTAAACAATCAAATGAAAACTACTTACTGGCTCTCCTATAAGATCGAAGGCATGTACTAGAATCTTAAATGCCTCTTCTGCACCTGGTTGCCCATTTTTATCAGGATGAACTAAAAATGCTTGCCTTTTGTAATACTTCTTCACATCATCATCAGAGCAATTTGGTGTCACTCCCAAAATGCTACAAAAAGATAAATTACAAAATAAGTATACAGCACAACACCTAAATCTGTAACAGGAATTTTTTATGGCATCAGAAACTATTAAAACACATTGAGAGATATTTCTCACCCTTCCTTATACATCTATTAATGGAGGTACATAACAATTAATGTAAAGAAATTTAGACAGCCATAAGAGATAAACTGCTTATTAGAAAGATAAACAGCTTAAATTGTCCATTTAATAAGACCGTAGTTATTGAGAAAATATTAAAATTTAGGCAAGGTCTCTTGTAACATAAATCAAACCCAATTAGAGTGATTTTCTGAAGGCACAAACTTTCTGGGAAACCACAGTCGGCATAAGAAAAGGTAGGGGCCAAAAACCCTGACATGACTACACCTGCCTTTCGTATTTATGAAGCTCTTCTCTTATTTATGAAAGTGTCATTAGGGTTTCAAACTCAAATCAAACATGTTCAGTTAATTAGTTCGATTGAATATAATACAAATACAATAATTATGTGAGAAGTTTATATGCTTGAAATGTTTGGTATTATCATGATTGATTTCATTGAGCACAATGAGTGACTGAGAGTGATAGACAGGGCTAGAGGAATACCAAAGAGGAAGTAGAGATAAGCAAGTATGAGATCACTTTAACAGTGAAAATAGAGAAAAATGAGAAGGCTGCAAGAGTACAACACATGTAATCGATTCACGCTATCCTCAAGGAATCCATAAGAACCTGTGCATTTAACTCAATGATAATGTTGACCCCAATCATAAATGGCCTCAATGCAAGTGAGCGAGTGACTGAGGCCCGTGTTGCTTGTTTGAGATAATACAGGGTGTAATACATAGATGCATAATGCCACCATGGGTGTTCATTGTTTTTAAAGAAAAATGTGAGAGAGATGCATGTTGTAATATGCAATGATAAACTGCCGATAAGTTGAATATTCTTTTTTTGCTCTCAGAATCCCCAGAAAATTGCAGAGGCTCCTGGATAACTTTGGTGAAACAAAAAAAAGTGGAACAGAGGATAAATGCGATAAAGATCAAACTACAACAGACACTCAATAATATGAAGTCAGCAGGACAAAAAAATCGGCACTTGGCATTTTCGAATCTTTTTGGTGAAGAGCAAAAAAAATAATTCATCTGATAGGATATCATAAAATAACTATCACCTCATAGTTCTCAATAGAAATAATTTCAAGTCTGCTATCATGGTGATGATTAAATTTCTAATGTTTGGATAACATACATAAAGCTTTAAGTGTGAGCTGAAATGTAAACTCATATTAAATAAAATAGTGTAAGAATTTAATTTTTTTAATCCTAGGACAGCAGAGAATAACTAGCTCCACTGCACTTCAATAATCCTCTTCATCACTTAATGTATCGTATCGTATTAATATCGTATACTTCATGGTAAAGACATGAAAAATTTCCCTCTCTCTCCTAATAAACTCATCATCACAGGATGTAGACCATTTCCTGGATTTTTCTGGATCGGATTTCCTAGGCTGGGGAGTTGGCACGTCAAATGGTTGGAGGAGGAGGGGAGAGTAAGAGGCCAAGGGTCTCGCCTGAAGCTGACAGTGAGTTGGGGGGGACCTTGTTTACTATAACTCATGTGGGTGCCGTCATCAGAGGAGGGATGATGGGCATTGCCTGAAGGGTAGATGCATGAACTGTAAGTGCAAATAGACAAGGAACGGTGGTGGTAGGAGATAGTAAACAGTGGTATTGGAAGAAGAGATCTCGCAGGATGGGATACTGGATTAGGCAATAAAAGGTAGGAGGAAAGTTCCTGGTTAAAGTCGATGGTTCATGCATCATCGTTAAACCAGGCTTTAGAGGCACAACTATTTTTTAAGGATAGTGGCTACTGAAGGTATCCCTGTCCAATTTTCCATTATTTTATAAAATTTTTCTGTTCCAGAGCACATAAAAGAATTTGAAATGCTGCCAATCCAAGTGCATGACAGTGAGTATGGTATGTGATGCTATGGATGGGTTTTTACTAGAGATGAGCAGAAACTCAAATACTGTAAATTAATCATGATCTTAATTCTCAAATAATTAAACCTAGGGGAGAAATTTGAATACCTCTAATATCGCACTGTAACGCCCTCGTGTTTTCTTCGGTTGCGCTTTATTTACTGTTCTTTAATACACCTCTATCTCTTCTCTCTCCACTCCAACAATCCCCCCTCTCCAAACATAAACAACTCCCTCACAACCAACAATGACCATACAAAATAAACGATAAACTTATGAAACATTTAAAACACACAAAACAAACAATAACTCGAGGAAAGGAGTGTGGCGTTACAGCACCATCCTCCGGCCGTGGTGCTTCATTCGGCAAGTTGATGAACTAAGTACATCCAATTTTCGACTGCACAGCAAGGACCAAGGAGGATGTTTGTTTCATTTGGTTATCACTTGTTTTTAGTGCAGTTTTTGTTCATGAATGAATCAAAGCTAGCACTATGAGCTAAATCCTTATTGAAATGTGAAATCTACTTTAGGGGTTTATGACAATAATGGGAGGAATGATTGCACATTGAGGATAAATGGAGAAAGAGCCAAATAAGTGGATTACTTCATGTACCTTACACAATGTTTGAAAAATATAGAGGGGTAGATACAGGAACCGAGAGAAGTGTGAATGTTGGAAAGTCAGTTAATTATCAAGGAATCAGTGCTATAGTCAGGAAGTACCGTATTTTCTCATGTACCACACGCATCTTTTTACCCTTTTAGTGACGTCGAAATGCACGTCATACACGAGGATGCATGTCATGCAGCAATTACTTTGTTGATTTTACTTTACTCGGCTCACTGCGGCGCGCCGTAATGAAAGTCAAGAGGAAACGAGACGTTATTTCCTTCAGCTTGGCCGGTGGCCCCCGATTTAAACAGCGAGTTCGTTGTTTCTTGGGAAACTTGGTTGTGGAAATCATCAAAATGAACGGTGGCAAAAGGCTACATTCATTCAGTGTTCGTGAAAAACTGAAGATTGTACGAAGTGGAAGAAATCAGTAACCGTGTAGCTGAACAGAAATATGATGTGCCAGAATCTTATGTACGTGACTGGAGGAAGAAGAAAGATAAACTCCTTTCCAGTAACAGTGAGAAATGAGCATTTAGAGGAAAGTCAGCAAAATACCCTGAAATAGAAAAGCGACTTTCGGCGTACATTAGAGATAGACGACAATTTGGGTTTGCATTGTCCACGGAAATGTGCCAGATGAAAGGCCTGCAGATAGCGAGAGAGCTTGGTGTGACTTTCAATGAGTTTAAAGCAAGTAGAGGTTGGATGGTGAGGTTTGTTGATAGGAATGGCCTGTCAATAAGAAGAAAAACCTCTTATTTTGCAGCATTTGCCAGAGGCATATGAAGTAAAGCTGGTGAGATTTCAGGGGTATGTGATCAGTTTAAGAAATAGGTATAAGCATTTGTTAGGGCAAATTGGCAACGCAGATCCCCTGACCCCCATTTATGTTGAAATACCGTATGATATAACAGTGAATGATGCTGGGGCAAAAACAGTTCAAGTGCGCACTGCTGGTGCCGAGAAACAATGTTGTACCGTGTTGTTAGCAGTGTTGGCGGGAGGAAAGAAGCTTCCGCCATACGTAATATTTAAATGCAAAACACTCCAAAAAAATGTGAAGTTCCCTGCAGAAATGGTGGTCAGAGCACAAGAAAAGGGCTGGATGAATTATGAACTTGTCTTGGACTGGGTTAAGTGTATCTGGGAGCGTTGTCCTGATATCCTTCACCAACTACGCAGTATGTTAGTACAAGACAGTTTTTACGGCCACCTCACCGACAATGTGATGAAACGCCAGAAAGAGGGAAAGAACGACCAAGTGATCATTCCAGCAGGAATGACTTCCATTCTTCAACCACCCGATGTTTGCGTAAATTATCCCTTCAAGTCGCATCGGAAAAAATTGTACTGAGAATGGATGGTGAGTGCAGTTCACGAGACAATGCCAACGGGATGAATTAAGAAGCCTAGCATAGGTCAAATGTGTCAGTTGATAACAACCTCTTGGAATTTAATTCAAGAAGATTTGATTTTTCGAAGTTTTAAGAAATGCTGCTTTTCCAACGAATTGGACGGTAGTGGGGATAACATGATTTGGTACAATGGCAGTGAAGATGAGAGTTCTGCCGGTTCTGCTAGCGAGGACAGTGATAATGATGAAAATTGAAAGGTAATATCTAATTTTCTGAATTTTTTGTGTTTTTGACATTATTTGGATTATAAATCGATTTTTTAAACATACTATGAAGGAGAATTTTCAAGACAAGCATGAAAGCTGCTTACCTGTAAAGAACAGCACAAAATAATAAATTTAGTTTACAGTGGTTATTTGTCCACTGTTTTTTGATGATAAAGCATATTGTTCCATTGTAATAAGTAAACGCTGTTATATTTCCATTTAATAATACACATTCCAATTTTTCGAAATTATTTTTTTTACCGAAATTCATTGCTCAAAAACGAGGTGCGCGTCTTATGCAGGGATGCATAGTACATGAGAATATACGGTAATTATCTGTACTCCCCAATTTTCCTCAACTTTTTTGACCATGAAATTAACTTTAACAGCCAACCCTGAAGTTTTTAATAAGATCTTCACTGATGAAGAGACAAATAGCACCTTAAGATTTAGAATCAATAAGAAAATAAGAATGATAGTTAGATTGAATAGAAATATCACATGCAGGCTACAATGAAGGTCCAACAATAAAATCCTTTCTTATAAAAGTAGAGAACATGCTGAGAATAAAATATTCAATTAATATAAAGACAACCTGTATGGATCTTTTCCTTTACATGCCAGTAGCCTCTTCATGGCTTCTTCTCCAGTACTGGGAAGTGATATATTGGACTCGAGACTTCCAGGATGATGGAATCCGAATTCCCCCCGACCTAACTTACGTCCAGAACCCTTCTCTCTTCCACTAAATGGACCCCCATCTTTGTCATCATCAGCATCACTTTCCCATTCCTGGTCCCAAGCATTTCCACTGGCTGCACCCCACCAAAGCCCCCGCCTACCAAACCAACTTTTCACTCTCCAACCAGTCTTCCTGCAGCATCTGGAGGTGCTTCTCCATATCTTCTCAATCCAAGACAATAACCTCCACTTTGAGCTAAGACTCCCTAGCCCATTAGACTTCCTTTTACTACCTGAGCCTTTGGAACCTCGACCAAACCAAGGAGATATCCGATCATGGAAGGCACTAGCAATTTTTTTGCATGAGACATTGAGCCACTCCCACAGTCTGTCTCCCCTGGAAAATAAGGAGAATATGAGCAGGAATGAACCGACATAAATTCAACTGAAATGCAATTGGGCCAATGAGTAGCCTTCATATAGCTATGTTCCTAAAGAGTATATACTGGCAAACTCATTGAAATCATTAAATATATGATATCTTACAGGTAATTTTTTTTCTACCATGCCAATAAATTTTCACTATACATTCACTCACCATATGAGCACTCAGAAATAGTATTTAAACACTTTATTACTAACAAATTTTAAACTCTCATTTTACATTACTCATTTTACATTTACATTTACATTTTACATTACATTTTACATTACATTACTCTAACAAATTTTAAAATTTCAAAATCAAAATTTTAACAAACAGAAGAAATACATAAAATAAGGAATGGTCACATCGTAAATTATGTATTCCTTCTTATAAATAAAATCCTTAGCCAATTTAATGAAAATACGAATTTTGCTGAATATAGACAATTAAACCTTGAGTAGATATTTGACAAAAATAAACATATGATCCATACTCTGCTTCATTTCATGAGTACAGGATGTATTTTTCTAATTATGAACTATTCATAATATAGTCATTAACCCGGTAACACCAAAAAAATCTAAGAACTTAGTGACACACTAATATCCTTATGTATCATTTTCTGAGTAATTACATCCAAATGTTTTACTAGAATCTTCAGTGGTTATGGAGACATGGCCTGGTACCAAATGGTGCTGCTAGGCACTAGGGGGTATGAAATTGAAATTTTAAATAATGTTCAAAAAATTTCATTTTGCTGAACAAAATATTTGGTGTTTTGTTTTTTACCTTGAAGTAACATTAAAATCTAAGAAATGTGTAAATAAATTACTTCCCTAGAACAAAAAAAATAAAACATTTTCCAAATCTAACAAAAGAGACTGCTTTCTTGGCTTCCTTTAATCACTGCCATGCATGATCAGGCAAGAAACATTCAACACATGACCCTACATTACATTTTACACGCTCCTTTCATTTCCCAGAGGTATAGTCTTTAGCATACCTTCATCTACATATAACCCTGCAAGCCTCCTAAAGGGTGCTTTGATGCAAGGTAGTGGGTTTCACAAGTAGGTTGTATCCATTGAACCTTAATTCAATTGAGACACTGAACATACGCTGATAGCCATCAAATGCAATCTGAGGAATATCAACTTAATTTATTATGATGAGTTTACTTCGGTCATTATGGTTTTCATGTCTGTAGATGCAGGTGCATATCCTACAGATTTCTGGATATCCTTGAATCTCTCCAAGTAAGTCAACACTAACTGTCTGTTGGAACTCCAGCTGGGTTATATCTCTTCCAGACTTCCTCATTGATGTATTTTGCATTATGGTATCACCAAGCATTCACATTAAAATGGACCACGATTATTTTTGCTTTTAACACCTAAATAATAGATGGATTTCAATCCATTTAATCTGTGCCCCCTATAACTGCATAGTATCAACCTAAAAACATCGAGTTGAGGCAATAGCATTCTCTTTTTCTCACTTCAAGAGAGCATGCCAGAGCCGGATATGGGATGACTTCTGTGACTTGACTGAAATATAGATATGACAGCACTACCCACTTCATCACACACGTGTGGTCTTTCACCGATCTTTTAACTATTAAAGATTCTCGCTTCCACTTGGGTAATTCCTTGGAGGATTTCAGTGGGCAGTCTTTAGGTAATCAATTCTCCCTCCCTGTACCAGTTACCTTATCAATTCCTTCTCCAAAAATATTTCACCTACGTGTAATTTGTAAAATACTGTATTCACTCGTGTAAGCCATGCATCTTTTTTCCAGAAATGTCGGTGAAAAAATGGGGCTGCGCGGCTTACACGAATCCTCCAGATTTTCATGTAAGCTGCACACCATTTTACCTCAAATTCCTGTCATTAGTTTCTCCAAAGTGAATATATCGATGTGATTGGTAAGTATGGTGTGGTAGTAATCCCATAACGTATTTTGAAGTAATTAGAAATAGAAATCATCGTTTATCAAAGTCTGAGCGTACAACGATACTTGAAGAAAGGCTACATCAGAAACACCACGTGACAACGCACTTACCGTGTAGAGATCGTACGTAAGATAACATATTTTAGGACTGATATGTATTCAAATCTGTATCTACATTGTATCCTGTAAGCTGCTGCTAGGGGGTATGGAGCCTTATAGTCTTTACAAATCATACTCGGAGTTTGTTTTGGTACCACATATCTGTAGCAACATTTCTCACGTAATTGATAGCCACTTTTGCGTACATATTAAAGCTACATTGTAAAAACACGACCAAGTATTTGTTACATAGTGGCAAGACTCGTATGCTCAGAGATTGTACCTTCTTACTATAAGTGCTTTTCTATCTATGCTATCCACTTAATGCATGAGAGGAGTAAACGAGTTTGAGTCATTTAAAAATAATTTGCAGTTACCACCCTAAAAATGAATTCCGAAGTGAAATTGCGATCGTATCCTGTGAGTACAAAACTACATATTATAAGCGATGCTGAAAAAATACGAAATTGAGCTGCAGGAAGGAAATATGGTGTATCTGAATCGTGAAGAAAGCAGACGAGACCACTGCTATCAGGAATCTATCCAGGTATGGACGGGATTCTGCTTTTACTTGTTTATTCACCGATGGATTTCCGCAATCGAATGATCACGGGTTGAAATTGTACATAGTTCTGCAATTATTTTAGTTGGATATTTCATTTCAAACAGATGCCATTTTTATAGCTGGATGATGTGATTGTATACAACTATGATTACTTTGTGATGTTAGAAGAAAAAGATACACATTAAACGGGCTGTGCATCGTGATGATTTTAAAACGTAATGCAATAAATTCACGAGAAAGATGTACATCAAAACTTAACTTAGGCTCAGAATTTCTATTAAAGAGCGTGCATTCACGTTATGAAAAAATGATGCAGGCTCAAGGGCAAAAAGATGGATTTTTTGATAAAAATAATTTTTTTCCTCATGAGCCTGCCTGAAAATGGGGGTGAGCGGGATACACGAGGGTGTGGCTTACACAAGTAAATACAGTAGTTATCATCAAAAAACAAAATACCAGTTCCTTCTTTTGCAGCTCATCTAACATTCCCTGTAAACATACTGCTTCCATTCCAAATTTTTTTCCTAACTTTCTCCTATCCTCAGATTATTTCCTTGATAGACATCAAAATTTGCAGGGTAGCCATCTGGGCTATTGAGGTACCTAACTTTATACCTATATCATATGGGCTTCCCCAAAGGGGGGTGCGTACACCTAATCCTCATATGGCATTGACTCACCAATGCACGCTAAGTTCTTTGAATATTTTGAGAAATACTTTCTTTGCCATGGCCAGTAAAAGTTACATTTTTCACATTTTATCCGATGTATCAAAGACAGTATGGTCTCATCGGCATATATATATCTAGTTATTTTCAAAAACCTACCTCGCCTCATTGATTAATATCAAGGTCGTTTTTCATGCCATTTGTTGTAATCCTAACTTTAATTAGGAAAGGCATTGAACCTACTAAGGAAGAGAGTTGTAACTAACACTTTGCTTCCTGAGGTGTTGTGTTTTTACAAACACCTTTACAGAACTGGTCACTGTTTCGGTTTCAGCTCTAGATGAAAGATGACTTCATCGCCAAAAAATTCAACAACTATGGTAGGGAACACTTCACTAAAGGAGGAGCAATCAAGATTAGGAAAAGTTGACTCATGTACAAGAGTGTATTCATCATCTCAAATGGTCACTTTTTTGTGTATTTGAGGTCTCTTATGTGATATGTGACGAGGACCAGGCTCACTACATGTCAGGATATTCTCAGGTTTTTCTACAGGCACACCACTTGCTGCATGTTCACGGTTTCGAAAAAAAATGTGGCTCAGCGGAGTGCGATTAAGAGCCTGGAGTCCTACAAGATATAAAAGATGGCTGTCTTTTCGAAGTGTCCCAAGTTGCGAGTGCATTGCTACTCGTCTGCCACCTCGGGAGTTTCCAGGTTTTTAACCCCCCCACTCTTTCAGTAGCTATTTGTCATGCTCTTCAGGGGAAAGACTCACTCTTACATCCATACCCCCATGTCTTGTTGAGGGTCTGCATTGGGAGTCGGAAAAGGTTACATACCTCTGAAGGAATGGGGAAAACCAGGAGCATAAGTCATTGGGTTACAGCGAACACAACTGAACTAGAGATACTTTTGGGGTGCACAGGAATAAAATGTATTCTGTAATCAATAGATACATACAATAAAATGTTTACTCATTATGTATGCACACATGTGCAAGAAATGTCATAGAAATACCAAAGCCCAAGAAATTACAGCACAAATGCTCCTCGCATAAAAATAGCACAAGAAGCGCCTTGCGGTACAATATGGTACCACAGAGTTGTTACTCATAGTAACTTCCTAATGCACGAACCTGTAACTGAAAAATTTTCTCTATCCATAGATACACATTTGTAAATAAATTTGTAATCCCTTGATAAAATCTTGCGGATAATGATATTACTGGATAAATTAAAGAAAATTGGAAGGTTTGCAGGCAAAAAAGGGTTTTCAGGTGATTCTTGAAAATTCACCTATTTTAAGTATCTGAAATGGCATAAAATAAGGGCCTACAAAAGCTAAACCTTCGATATCCTCAGCTTACATTTATGTGAAGTTAAAAAAATGGTGAAATTTCAGGAAAGTAACAAGATTAGAGTTTTGTAAAACACTACCAACTGGTACCAAACAGTACCACTAGGCATAAACGGGTGAAAGAACTGAAATAACAACCTACAGCTTCAAATTGCCTTTCTTCACAGCTACATTGAGAAACTTCACCCTCATTCCAAGTTCATGTGAAGTTATGTTTCTGTTTCAGATAGTTTTCTTACGAGCTTTAATTCCATTACAGACATGACTATGGTTCCAGAGATGCAGTCAAAAACGAGCTGCTAGAAGCAATTTCATGGTAGACAAAGGGGAAGCAACTATTAATGAAAATTATGGTAGCTAGCAGTAAGTTTGGTGTTTTGAATCAAACTACCCAAGTTTAAGTAAAATAATTATTAATTTAGTCAGAATTTGACCCTGTTCAGAAGATGAGAAATGAGCAATCTTGTAAACATAGCAGCTTAGAGTTAATTTAAAAATTGTAAAATGGAGGCGCCAAGCATCAGATTTATATTGTTGGCAATTTACAATAGAGCTGACAAAAAAGGCATTCTTACATGTTCCATAAAAGGTGTGAACTCAGCGAGAGAATATCAGATAGAAGATGAAGAAACCAAAGAAGAGCCTGCAGGATGATGGCGCCCCACTGGATTACATGCTGCCTAGCAGTACGGCATAAAGTCACTAGAGTACCATGGAAGCAAAAAAATCAAGAAAATAATTATGAAATAATTCGTAGATTATATGTACTTCTTTTCATGTACACTTGACTAGAAAATCCATGAAAATATTCCTACCACATTTAACAAAACACTAACTACACATATTTATAAGAGAAAATTTAACATATACAGGAAAGTATTTGAATCCAATGACTTTAATATTTAACACAGTATAAAAAATGGAATCAACACTGTGCCTGCAGTGAACACATAATTACACGTTGAATGAATTGAAAATGTGTAATATTAAAATCTACCACAAGCCAGATCATCTTCTAGTCAAATAAACATAAAATTTCATAAAATAATTGGCACATTTCTAGGGACCCTAGAAAAGTGTAAATTGTGGGAAAATGCAAATAGCAGGTAAATACCTAAAATGGAAATGTGTAAACACAGGGTTCTACATAAGTAGTATAGTTATGAAGTTCTCTGGAATTTGATCAAATTATGTATAAATGTAGGAAATCTTAAAAACACAACTACAAGGTATTAATGAACAAACATTGGTGAGGCAGCACACAGAATTGGATGCCATTCTGCAAAACTTGGCCTCAGATTTTAGTTATCATGACATGAAGTCACAGACAAAAATAAGCTTAAAAAATGTCAATGAAGCTATTTAAGTTTCATAAATTCTAATGAGATTACAGACCACATCAGTAAGCATGCTGGTGTTATAACAAGAGTTATGAGAAAAGTGTATATTTGCATGAACAGGGTAATCAAGTTAAAATCTATTCTACAGATGTAATTAAGTTTCCATTGCATATGGAACTGAAAGAAGTTACTTTAAAATCATCCCAACAAAGGTAATGTTATCCTGAGATAAGGAAACAAAATTCTTATTGAAAGTGAGGACAAAGCAAAGAGAGTACCTACAGGGACTTCAGAGCGACAGAGCACTGAATCGCAGGATGATGCAACTGTAGATTAATATGAAAAAGGCTACTCCACATTGATATCAGAATTTGCTGCAGCCACAAAGGTTTTGAAAGAGAAAAGGATACTAGGAGTACATGAAACTCCCTAGGCGTTCCTACAGATGTAAAACTCAGAATAAGATATGCAGATTAATTACAATATTCATTCCACTAGGCACATGTCAAAGCATTAAAAAGAATGTAATCATCCCTACCCTGAAGAAGAAAAAAGCCAGGATAAAAGACAGTTTCAGAACAATTAGGCTTTCAGAACATAAATTGAAAACTGGCCAAAAATATCTAGATGGTGGAACATAAGATGAGAATGTAAGAATTCCTGGATGAAGACCAATTTGGTTTAAGGAAAAGTAAGCGATCGTGGAAAGCTACTTTAACAAAGATTTATCATACAAGAGAGAATATAGAAAGACATCCTAAAGAACCAGCCACCAACCACAGATAACCGAGACTTATCATAGAGAACCAGCCCACAGATAACTGAGACTTATCATACACTATGTTTACCAATCAAACCCAGATCGATTTGGCTGGTTCAGCTTGGTATGGTAAACGCAACGGGCTATTGGGATCGATATGAGAAGCGGGTTAACTTGGCTTGCTTTCTTTGCCAGTCTGAGATTTCAGATCGATATGACCCAATTCAAATAGATATTTCAATCAATTTCGCAAAGGTAGACCAGGCAATCCGAGTCAGCTAGCTTAGAATGTTCAGATCGGTCCGAGCTTATATCAATCTGAGTTTCATTGGTAAATATAGTGATGAAGAATCAGCCCACGAAAATTTGCTTCTTTGACCAAGAGAAATATTATGACAGTGTGGATTGGAATAGAATGCTGACTGCATTCAAGGGCATAGGAGTGACATTTGATGACTGAAGAGAAATATGACAGCTGTTTGAAATACAGTTTGACACAACACATGACCATTGCCTCTACCCAACTGAATAAAAGTGGCAGACATGCTAAAGAAGCAGAAGAGAGGAATGAAGTATAACAAGTCTTATTATTATTAAGTCTAATTATATTAACTCTTAAAAACTTAAACTGATATATATCTTCATTAAAATTGTACTTTCAACTATTTTATTTTTATTGTCATTTGAATTTTTACTGTTTTAATATTTATTCATATAACAACAGTATGTTTTGTAATGGCACCTCCAGACAAGCCTCTGGCTTTGGGGGACCTAGGTGGTCTGTTTTTAAATTAAAAAAAAAAAAAAAACTCCAATAATCTTCATTGTACACATTGAAAAAACCATGAATGATATTAATTACTTCCTGTTAACAATTTTCTGCCGCATATCCCAACAGTTGTGACATAAAGTAATATACTGGCAGAATTCTGATAATTTTGCACAAACGGTAATGTGGGAAATTGCCAAGCAGAATTAAATAGACTTAACAGTACATATCGTTACTACATTATCGTTAACTTAATCAATGGCATGAGTACATAGTATACCAGAGTAAAAGTAACCCTTATGAGGGAACCATTTTCACATGTGAACTATCTTGTACCGCATACTATATTATTAATTTTAACATAGGTTATTCAAGGTAGAGTCATCAACTAAAATCGAATGCCAACCTCTTCTGATGTAGTCAACCATTTCTTCTGTACTGGACTTGCAACTTAGTTCATCTGGATCATATTAGTATTGTCAGTTTTAAGAAAGAGATTATTCAGAATTTGTCTGATCATACTAGTGATTGACAATATGAGTACTGAGTAATTCTGTAAGTAGTAAACCACCTCATGTTCAAATATCAATCTTCATTATTGGACACATTATTCACATTGATGCATGTATCCACACGTATATCAATCTCCTTCATGACAGAGCTGATCTAAATTGATTTTTTTTCTATTGTAGTGGATGCACATATTTCAATTTCAATATGTAAAATAGCAGATCAAAGTTGTTATTAAAAATCCAGACAAAGGAAACATTTTCTCCTTCACCCTCATTTATCTGTACACATTTACAGCACATATTATAAAACTAACACAGCAGCAACACCTAGTACGAATAAGTTTTCACCAATATTTAAGAGTGCCTTAAACTGTTTCTGTTAAACGTCTGAAGTTTTGAACTTACATAGTAATTTCAACAATGAATAATAACTGAACTGCATGAACACCTTATTTTGAAAACATTTTAAACATATATTCTATTTATGGTTAGGAAAGTCTCATGATTCCCATAGTAAAATTAGTGATATAAATTTCTAAATAGGGCAACTTCACATTGTCCATGAACAAGCCATCAGTTTTCTCTTAACAACAGTCTATATTTACAGTAGTGAAGTGCCATGTTTGGAGGTCCTGAGTTCAAGACCCAACTATGTTTTATTTACTCAGCAGTTTGTAAAACCTTTCATTGTTTTTGATGGGCTGAAGACCAGTTTGTCCCGCCATGTTTAATTTTAGTTTTCTTCAAGGATCGATTTAGTGTTAAGGATCTAAATAAGTGCTTTTCAGGCATAACAAACAGTATGATTGAAATTTGCTTACATTTTCATTCCATTCAGTTAACTCCAGTCCTTTTTTAACACAAATTTTCCTTGGGTTTCATATTGCAAGTGCATGGAGCATTTCAGCACTTATTAAGTCAAATGTACTTAATATTCACTGTTCAAGAGAGAAAATAAAACCCACAGAGAAAACAAATAAACCTAGCAGTGAATGCAGAGTATGGGGGATTGCATTTTAGCAGTGGAAGGTTGGGCACAGTCCATTGGAGCACAAGGCTCAAATTTTAATCACTTAAAATTTAAAAAAGTTGGAGAGGTAAAATTGCAAAATTCTGGATTTAGGGTTCCTAAGGACAAAAGTTAAATCAGATATTGTTTCCAACATTTGTTCAAATACTTACTTTGTACACAGTTTCCTGGCATACAATATTACAATGATTTCAGTGGCACATCAAGCTAGATCACAGATACAATTGGGGAGTATATGCCAAGTCTTAGCTTACAAAAATAGCAAGCATACTCAAGCAAACAAAGGCCACCATGATAAAGAATAACTGATTATAATTATTGTCTCCAGGTGTCAAAAGTCACCAAACTACTGAATGGTCAGAGAAATGAGTCAGAGCTTAACTTGAAATCACTTCTCAGGGGGTTCTTTTGATCACACAACCCATGATGGAGATTGACTGAAGTAGGAAGATAAGAATATTTAAATAAAGTTCATGACCACCCAACCATTTTCATTTGGTTGATTACTAATAAAAATTTTCCCTTCCCCATACTCTAGAAGCTGTGAGACTAATAAGTAGATAACTAGGACAACGAAACCTGGAAGATTGCCACTTACTTAGGGGGGCTTGGCCTTCTCTTCTGCGGTTCCTCTGCCCTCTCTTCCCAATTTGGGGCTCTCGAGAGGAGCGTTCAGGGGGTGGTGGGGGCTGAGGTGCTCCCTGACCACCCCCACCACTTGAGCAACAACCACCTCCTCGTCCTCGAGATGATGTTCCGCCACCTTCAACTTTCCTGCTGCCATCACCCCCAGTGCCTTTAGTTGAACCAGAGCCAGATGAGGAAGCAGATGTAGCTACACCAATATACAGGGAATGAAATTTAACTCTACTTTAGATAAAAAAAATTTGGTAATACATGGCTTACTTAACAAGGAACTGATACAAATAATAGCAAATTTTTTATTAGCCCAAAAACATACATTAACTAACTTTTTAAGCACCAAGTTGTTATTTTACAACTAGCCTTCAAAATCACTCAAAACCCTTAAAATTTTTTCAATGCGAAAGGTTTAATACACACAAAATGTCTACTTTGTGCCACAACAATGCTTTAAAATTGATTTGATGTCTACTTTTGATGGAAAATATATTCATTAAGTAGTATTTTATACTTCCGAAAACAATTACTAATATGTATAACACAATGTTTGACATTAACCTTTACCTTACTGAGTTTTTCCGTAGTCGTAAGCCTTGCTGGCCGAGGTTTTTTAAATGACAAAGGTTTTTTAAAAGTCCATCAATGTGCCAAACGAACACACTCGGCAGTCTAGGGACACAATTTTTGTGCCGGAGAGACACACTCGGTAGATAAAGGTTAATAAAATGTGTGGAAATCGGCTTCTTTATTCATAATACATTTATTAACAGAGGGTTTACTTAATTAAAATATGACGATCTACTGAACGGATCTAGAATTAAGCAGGCTAGGTGGAACAATTGGCATTACGGAGCTAAACAAATGCATTGAAACCAAATTGAACTCTTGTTACATATGTATTTGGTTCATATGCAAATTTAGATGATTAAATTCAATTGTCTTTGAAAAATTTATCATATATTTCTATTAGAATTGGATATTTTTGGTAAGACTAAATTAGTAGAGAAAATATCGGATTCAGACAATTTTCTGGCAAACATACCATGCTGAATGGTCTGGTTTCTAGTCATAGGCCATTCAGAAGTTTTTTCAATAGCAAATTACAGCAAATTAGAGCAATATCCTACACCTGTGCATATGACTGCATACAGTGCTCACTTGTGCAAGTTCCAAATAAATTATTGCCTCATTTTAGATGCTCAAAAGTGATGACAAGTAGATTACAAAACCACACCCAATGAGTTAGTGTAGATGGTAGACTTTGACATCTAGTTCGCATGAACCCCTGCAAATACTTGTCTTGAATTAAGACAGATTAGTGATGTAACTGGCTAAAACCATTGGCCAGCAATGTGGACATCAGGGTTTGAATCCTGGTTTAGTTGGGGTGACTATTTTATGGCATATTTAATTATGAAGATGTTATTACCTAGCACTGAATTTATTTAAATATTTATTTAATAATAATATTCATTTATTTTAATACATTTTACAGACGATTTAAAACAAATTTGTGATGCAGATCATTTACACCCTTCCCTCATAAGACACATTTTGTACCCACATTACTTCCTGATGAACAACGAAAAGTTGTCCTTTGAGGTATGTTTCTCCACAGGCTTTAACCCGGTAGAAATTTCCTGAGAGTTAATCATAAGTACACACCAGAAAAGAACCAGATAATTATTTCAACGAAACTCCTTTTTGCAACATTACAGTATAGTGCTAAGAGACAAAACCTCCATTCAGTCAACTCAATAAAAAATGAAGGAAAAACACGAAAGGGCTCAAAGAAAAGAGCTGATATACTCCTAAAAGACTTCATGGTGCTTAAAATGATCTCCATGTATGTTACCTACTAATAGCAGTAAAGAGTCCTCCTGGGGAATATTCTATTCCATTTTGCTGAGTACTAAATTTTAGCCCCCTCTTTTATAACCTATTAGGTCACCCATAGGAAAAACAATGAAAGAATATATTTCAAGCCAATACTAGTCCTTTAATAGTCTCTTCACCAGATGACTGGCTCCCTGGGAGAACTATTCCACTTATCCCATTTATGAACTTGGTATATGACGTAAGGCTTCCTTTGAATTAGATTATGCACACATGCAGTGTATTCCTTCACAACTGTCTTCACAGCTTTTACTGTATTTACTATTAACAAGAATTGAGAGCAAATTGAGAGGGACTCAACTCCTGGCTGCTTAAGTTATGGCCAAATTAAGTTATGCTCAAGTGGCAGAGACATTATAATTAGGGTATTCTAGGCTATAATATAGTTATCAGAGTCACTATCCTGGGAAACTCAGATAGATAAAATTTGTACTAAAGTTGCCTCTGGTTGCTACCTCCTCAGAAAAATTGTGACCATGGTTGATACCGCTACTGCCCGCACGGTTTACTATGCATTTATTCATAGCCGGCTCAAATACGGAATTACTGTCTGGGGGCACTCACATAATCTTCTTCGGCTATTTAGACTTCAAAAATGGGCAATAAGAATCATGGTTAAGATTCCAAAGACAAGCAGTTGTCAACCTCATTTCAAAAATTTAAAAATTCTGACTCTTCCATGTTTGTATATTTTCCAGACGGTAATTTTTGTGCATCAAAATAAAGCCCTGTTTAACCTGAACACCAATGCTGATGTGCATCAGTATAGTACTAGAGGCTGTAATGAAATTAGAATAACAGCTCACAATTCAGCAATGTTCGCAAAGAGTCCTGGTTATGCTGGAGTCAAATTCATGAATGCTTTACCAAAAAACCTGAAGGAAATATGTAGTTTCCATTCCTTCAAAACTCAACTCTTTAATTTTCTTTGTAATCATCAGTGCTACACCATTGATGAATTTATGTCACTTTCACAACAAAAATGAATTTTTCTTTTTTATTATTTCAATGCAGTGTTCATTACGTTGTAACACTTGGCTTATCTCTTCATGTTCTTGTGTACATGCATATTCTTTGTACAATTTTTATGTAATTGATTTGCAATTATTTCTATTGTGCTGTCTGTAAAAAGGCAAAATGACATGTTCCATACTTGTGAAAAACTCGTCTATTAGGAACCAATAAAGTATTATTATTATTATTGCACTATGTTTAGGCAAGTTAGACTGAGTATTTCAAAGAGGCTTGAAATAAAAAAAAAAATGAATACATAAGGTACCATCTTTTCAGACATGCTTTAAAACATTTTCAATGTTCTTGTCATTTCTTGTGGCAGATGGTCAGCAAGGTTGAGATTAGTCTTCAAGTGACATTTCCCCACTTTGAAATGTGAAAATCACTAGTAGACATTTTTCCTGAGGTATCTTATTTGAATGCCTCTGTAAGCATTGCTACAGTTTCCCTAGATGGAAAACACACGTTGCTCAGACTCTGTTCTTTATGACTTGCCACAGCGAAGCTCAGTTTCACAATCAACAATGGAAAAATGTCATGCTAACTTGCATAAAATAATGAAGACTAACGACAATTATCAGTGGAACATGCAAGTTTGCTGAGATTTCCAGATACAAATTCAGGTCTACTTTGGGCACCTTCTCAAACGTATAGATAACTCTAACATCAATATAAACAACAACAAATAAAACCAAAAGCCCAAAATAGATACTGCTATCTTTCTCCACAACTTCCCTGCCACACCAGGAAACAACTAGCTCATATGGTGGTCCCTTCAAGGAGAACTGTAGAACCACTGTCACCTTAAGCATACCAATGAGACCAAAATCCACCATTGTGCCAGTGAGGACAGAATTCAGCTCCTGGCACTTTGATTTCAAGCTATCACAATGCAGAGGCAATCATTTACTCACACCCCAATCCTTTCACCCCAAAGGCTTAGCAATCACCAATATCTAAACATTACCCACTGCACCTCCACCATTTTTGCTAACCCTCTCATTGGCTATTATATAAGTGGATGATTCTGTACCAAGACTTTCAGCTACACACACCATGCCAACCCCTTGTCACTTCTCTGATTACAAGCCAGACTTCTCATAATTTTAAAGCTTTGCAACTACCCGAAACATTTTTTCACTCGGAATCACATTGCACTCTGTTGAATCCCAGTTGTCCGTTGAACTCCAGCTGTATTAGTTAAAAAAAAACATTTTTTGACACAATAAAAATACAATCGTAAGGTGGTGAAGGAATAGCCATGATGGCAAACTAACATTGTCTGTCAGATAAACTTATCTATGTGCTGGTGAGGGCTGGTTCACATATGTGCCACAGAGGCTGACCCTGATGGCTGAAGATGCAGGAACTGAAAATACATGCCGACCAAAGTGTGCCTGAGCACATAGGAAGTCACCACAAAAATATGCTATCCACAGTGGATTAAATCATTGGGTAGACTGAAACACGTGCATGATTCAAGGGTTATTTCATATGTTTCGGTTGGTTGTACACGAACAGGTATTGACATTATACCATGGCAGCATTTCACCAGTATCTCTGATTTACATTTGCATATGGCAGTAGTTTGCCATTGTAGGACTTACCAAGGAATTATACTACCACAATACCATACTATTCACTGCCCTAATGCCTTCCTGCATTGTAATCTAAAGCTTTGAATCCGTAAGTAGAGAGGACATTCTAAATAACATGAATATGTAAGGTAAAACTATGAGACTTGGAGGCTTACATCATGTACACATAACTTGAGAAAAAGAAACAATTCACACATTTCTATTCATAACTTAACCATGATACTCTTAGTTTAAGACATTCAGGAGAGCTAGATATCGCTTCACCCCATCAATAACCACCTTTTTTATGCTGGAAACAAAGGCTTTCACATGCATGACCAATGCTATACTGTAGTAAAGAGATACTAGTGTATATTGTAAGTCATCACACTGCCTTGCCTGCTGTGTACATTGTACAATATGCAGAGCATGTGTTATGATACAGTCCAGTGGATCTGCCACAGTGTCATCTCGATATTTGTTATTCCTGTAAAATTAGCCAGACTGTTGCTGGAAGGCAAAGTTGTACCAAGTTGAAAGTTGACCATAAATATTCGTTTTGAGAAATATAAAAATGAAGGGTTTTACATATTCCACATGGAGAAAGGTCTGGTTATGAGCATGTTTTGTTGAGTGTATGATTGGTGAATCTTATGCCTTCTATATCAATGTAATACTACTCTAAACTACTGTGGGATCTTGCTCAATTTAGTTTTTTTTTATCCCGACAAGACCAGATGATTAACTCAGCTATTGAATGTTTACTCCCCAATGATAGTCACCACCCTCAAATATCTACAAAACTGAGCCTTATGACAGATTCTATTAATTACCCGGGTCATTTTAGTAAGTAGCCCTGTCAGTCTTAATGATGGCATGTCCTGTTATTATACTATTGTAAATGATTTAATGTGTTGTCATAAATCAATTATACAGGTGAAGAGTACTTAGTACTTATCCCAAATGGTTTTTGGCTAATTTGAGAAAATCCATTAGATTAAAAAAACTTGCTCATAGGTCATTCAAATCTATAGGAGACCTAGAGCATTATTTCAAATTTAATGACCTATGGCGACACTGCAATCAGCTTCTTAAAAATTGTTACTTGAATTACATTAATACCACACAGGGAAAGATATCAGCTAATACTTTGTATTTTTCAGATATACAGTTCTGTAAATGATATTTAAAAGCCTTCTGTTGACCAAGATTAGTGCCTATGGTATTGTTCGGAGCATGTTTAGTTTAGAAGCATTTAGTTTGAGTATGTTTAGCGATAGAAAGTTATCTTTCCCACAGAAAACTAATAAGGAAAATATTTGGTTTTAACTCTTTCTCCTTTTGCATCCTGAGTGGAGTTCCTCAGGACTCTCATCTGGAGCTTTAGCTTATTTTACTTTTTATTTATGACCTTGGTAGTTCTATGTTTTCGGTGAAATACTTACTACATGCTGACAACTTAAAAATTTATCATCAAATCAGTAAATGTAAGGATGCTTCTGCCCTCACAAATTCCCTCAAAAATCTTGTCTAATGGTGCAACAAAAATTATGTGGAATTGAACTTGAAAAAGTGTTTTAAAATGACCATAAGTAAAAGTAAATCTAGAATCCAAGTCTATAATAAATCTAACTACACCTTAACAAGAGTTGATCATTTTCAAGATCTGGGTGTAATTTTTTATAACAGATTATCATTTGCTCTACATATGGAAAATATAACACTGACAGCATATAGGATGTAGGGTTTTACTGGTTGAGTGCGCGGATTTGAACAAAATTTTACTATTTTAGATTGTTGTATGTAGCCCTAGTGAGACCTATTTTAGAGTACTGCTCCATAAGCTGAAGTCCCTGTTATGACAAATATGTACTAGCCATTGAGAAAACACAATTTAAATTCCAGAGAATTATTGCCAATAAATGTATATTTCTAGGTCTTATAGTGATAATAATATAATGGCATGCCTTAATGTATCCTACCTCCAACTGCAGAGAAAGCAATTTACCATAATTAAAAAAAAATGTATTTTAAATAATTATATTAAATGTCCAATTCTCCTATCAATTGTATCTATCATAGTTCCTACAGTTTCATCCTGATGCAATTCATTGTTTTTAACTCCATTATTACAAAATATCTATTTTTTTCTTGCAAATTTTTCGTGCAATGAGAGACAGCAACACACATTATGATTTAGACTTTTTTATCTCATCACAAAACATTTTTAAAAATTGTGCTAAATGAGCAGGGATAAATGTATAATAATGTAAGATTTATTGCTGTTTTCTGTAATTCTTTCAGTGAGGCTGGGCAAATATTTATTTTATTTTGATTCTGTTTTATTTTATTTTCTAAAAGCAAGTCCTATAGATTTATAATTAATACATTACTTTCTAGTAACGGTTTAAATCTTATCAATGTATCATCTTATTGTAATGGTCTAAATCTTGTTAATGAATTCTTGAAATTGTTTTTCTGCCAGTTAATAAACATAATTATTATTTAAGGCACAAGGTATATGTGAGTCCAGTGAAATGCTGGGAGAGTGTAAATGACTTCGAATGTGCTTGCAGACCATTAATGTCTTGGAATCTCTTTAGGCACAGTGACAAAAGTCAGTGCATCAAGAAAAGGCCCTTAAGAGAAAAGGTGATGGGAAATTGTTAAATACTAAAAAGAGCACAATTGCTACCCAAAATAAAATTCATGCAAAGAGCGTGTGTAGCGATTGTCTTTGCCCTTCGAGGCAATGCACTGAAGAAACAACAATGGTCCCGCTACCCACAACAGCGCTCCAACTTTCACCACCCCTCTCGCGAAGACAGCTGCTTCACCGCTGGCTGGGGCCCGATAAGATACTCTGTTGTTTATTAACTCATTAAAAATCGATATCACAATGTGGGTTTATGATAGTAATTGTTAATATATACTGCTGTAAAGAGCTTCAAAACAAGACCAAAATCTTACTTCTACTACTTTTTATAACCTAGAGAAAGTCGTTTCATAAACTTGATAATAACTTTTTGATGGCAAATTAGAAAGAACTGAACGTTTAAAGATACATTTAAATATGTTTTTCCTACACAATGCTTAAGGTTCATTACGATTAAACTTCAAGATATTAAATGTTAGTGTAACTTACATTCATATAGGTAGCACGGTTCATTTTTAATCAGTGCCCAAACTTGAGTCTACATAATTTTCGCACCGACAGTAATAATAATAATAATAATGTTTATTTGCCCAAGGATCTTATACCGAAAAAAATAGACAAGATATAAGGCACGTCAAATCATGTACATACACAAACATATCTATAGAAAAGCACTAACAAACACAGTTAGAATTATTCACATACAGAGCTGTCTCTGGCATCTTTGAGATATTCTTCAATGGAATAATACATTTTGTTTAGCAAATGTCATTTCAATTTCAACGTGAAGGAGTTAATATCGCTTACATTTTTATACACCTAGGCAGATCATTATACATCTTGAGCTCCATTTGATTAGGCCCCATCTTAGCAATTTTTGTGCGCACAAAGTAGTGATGAATGTCACCTCTTGTTCTTATATGGTAATTATGAAAAACACTGTTCACATAAAAATTTGAGAAATTCTTTTTAACATACAAAATGGTTTGGAAAATATAAATACATGGTATTGGGAGAATGTTCAATTCCTTACATATGGGTTTGCAGGGAGATCTAATACCTTTCTGAACTATGATTCTCATTGCACGTTTCTGGAGACGAAATATTTTCATTGCCAGATGGGTAGATCCCCAAAAAATTATGCTGTATAATACATGGGAATAGAAATCACTATAGTACAGGCTTATCAGTTGCTTTTTTCACAGTTGAATTGAGCTGTCTCAAAATGCAGCAGCTTGAACTAAGTTTGCTGCTAAGGTAATAAATAATCCTCAGTCCAGGACATTTTATAGTTAAGAAATACTCCTAGAAATTTTTAAGTATCAACTTGTACAATTGATTTACGCTCCATTTTAATAAGCCTGCTTTCAGTTGGTTGTCCACTTGATACAAAGTGTATTAAATGACTTTAATGGGGTTAAGTGTCAAGAAATTGTCCCGAGTGCATTTACTAATTTTATCAGTAACTGACTGAGCTTGGTCAATTAAGGATTGGTGGGATTTAGCTGAAACTATTACTATCGTATCGTCAGCATATAAAACTGGCATAATATTATCATTTCCAGATAAATTAACAGGTACGTCATTTATATATAACAAAATAGAAGTGGACCTAAAGTAGATCCTTGGGGAACACCCACTTTAGAATTAAGAGTGGTAGAGGAATGCTTTACTCCATTAATAGTAAAAGTTACAATTTGAGAAGGTATGATGTGATCGATTGAAGTGGAATGCCCCTAATTCCCAGTCTATGAAGTTTAAATAAAAGATTGTCGTGATTTACCAGGTCAAAAGTCTTAGTGAAGTCATAAAATAATGCCATAGTTTCATTTTTCTCGTCCATGGAGGATAATATTTTGCCTATGCCTTGTGATATAGCAGAAATTGTAGACTTCCCCTGAATGAACCCATGTTGATTACTAGGAAGAAGACTGTACTTTTCCAAATATGATACTATACGAGTATGGGATGAGAGTAAACTGTGGGAGAGAACTCTCTCTCCCATCTGAGGCACTCGAAGTAACAGACTTGAGCCCTGGTCGCCATATCCAATTTCCAAAGTGGGGCTGGATTGGCTACTTCTTGAGTCATGACTTTCCCAGTGGCATATTATCAAGAAAGAGAGGGTGGCGATACGTTCATGTAAATTAATACAACCACGCACATTTATTTCCATTAAATGTGTACACTGATTAATGCAGAATATATTTAGGTTGAAAGTAGCTTCCTATGCAATCAATCTGCAAAATTTTAGAAGAAAATTGAGACCTAGAGGAAAATATAAACTCTCCTTACATGTTACCGTATCTTGGGTTTGTTATCAACACTCAACATACCAGCACAAAAAGTCAGCCAGTTATGTCAGCTGTTCAATGAGCACTGAAAATATGAATATTAACTCACCTTTCCGCTCTTCTGAGCATGCTTTACAATTCTTCGACACACCAGCTCCAACATTGGCCACTCCACTAGTATTACTGCTCCCCTTCACGATGTTCTTCTCTCCACTCAAGTGGCCTGATGACCCCCATGCACCAGCAGTACCCAAGTTGTTATTTATATGGAGTGGTCTCTTGGTTCCTGTTGGAACTTGGCTCTTCCCAGCACTACCACCTCCAGAAGCTTTGTAATTGTTCAAAGTGGTTGAACCAGATGCAACTGTATTAGAGGCTGATAGTGGGTCTAGTGCCTCATCATTACCTTTGAAAGAGAGAAACGAACAATGCCCACCACAGTAAGGATAACATATGATCTAGAATAATCCGGCATGAGTTTTAAATAGTTTTTAGAGGTACCTTCCCTATACTGATTTAGACACCAAAGCCTTAATTGCTTTCCTGCGAATGGTGATGTCTTTAATAAACAAAACTAAGCAAAATTTAATAACATTTACAGTCCCACCCCATTTTATCATTCCGGTACAAACAATGCTCATTTCCAAATTGGAAATATATTTCCAAAACAAACTTCTCACCATCAGGTATTATGAGATCATATTTTATTTTAGCAGGAGACATTCAAGAAATTATACACTTCACACTCAAGAGTGTGACTTCTGATGTTGTGGAACATTTATTAGATTGGACACTAGATTAACTTCAAACGCGTTCCAAATGATAGTGAAATTGGTGAGGACAAGTTTCATAACTATTGTTATTAATTTTTACCTTGATTACTTCCCCCAGATTTGGAGCGGCCTAATCCTCTGCTTCCTTTCTTCACACGCTCGCATTCCGAGGGAGAAGTAAGTTTAATCTGAGACTCAGTTACCGGCTCCCCCTTAAAGTTCCTATGTCCTTTGGCAGTACTTTCATTCCGGCCACAGTCTTCAACTTCCCCATCCGTACAATCCAAATCGTCCAAGGAGACCCACCTCCGAGGTAGGGTCTCTCCAGAAGGCTTGCCCGCTTCTCCTTGACCACCAAATTTACTGATAAAACCCGCAACGTTATCTTGGATTTGAATGAGTTTCACATTAGCAATAGAAACTACCTGCTCGTCACTGCCTGATGAGTACTGTCTCTTGAGACACCCTTTGCGACCACCCCCACTTTTGTTTCTTGTTATCCCTCCGTTGGCACTCTTCACTTTCCCTTCCGACGGATTTCCACTGGGATTAGCCATAGATTTATTTGCCAAAGTTGGGCTGGAGTGGGTCTTCGTCGGTGGAGTTTTGGATAAGACATCTGAGTACGACGGTCGAACTATTTTCTCCTCAATATTACTACGGCGTTTTGCCTTTTCCCCTGGTAAAACGCCATTAATTTCTACCTTATCCGTCTTTAAGACAACAGACACATCTTCCGTCAGGTTAACTTCTTTATTCCTCTGACAACTTCCGTGGTTGCCGAAAGGGTTGTAAGTTCCACTGGGAGTTGGAACCCACTGCCCGACTAAATTATCAATTAATTCAGTCTTCGTGGGAGAAGGGTCAAGTATGGCATGATCTTCTACACGAACGTTAGAATCCTTTGCCAATAATTCGGAAGGCAAGTTCGCAGATGGTGACCAATTGCTTGTATTCGAACTTTCATCAGTAACTTCAATTAATCTCACTTGACCTTCACCGAACAAGTTATAATTTCTAGGTGTTTCCCCAGAATGGTCAGGAACGCTTTGATATGGCACAAACCCACCTAATGTCCTAGGTGGCTGTCCAGGAGTGACATAAGGGATTCCACCACCATGATTTTCACATGTCATACTCTCGGAATTTGCCGGCGGAGAGCAATGGAAATTAAAAATGCTAGGTGTGACTTCCACATTGGGAGGAATCGACGGCGGAATACTTGAAAGTTGGGTCTTAAATTGCATTGGCCCGTCATGCAGAAAAACTGGGTGAACATTATCAGGCTGATATCCGTGAATATGCGAAGCACTATTGTAGTTTGGCACGTAGGACTCACACCAAGAGTGGGAAGAAACGGAGTTCGGAGGGGCCGAGAAACCTAATTGAATATAATGTCCGTCACCACTTTGAAAATCCACAGTCATATGTTCGATCATTTCGTCGATCGACCTTTTGTTGTGTCCTTCTCCCATAGTTAAAACGTCAACTATACATGCTTTGGCGGATGTTAGATCAGCTAATAAAATATTCAAATCCTGAGACTACTGATTACAACTGCCCTAAAGCTGCATTATACCTGGGTGAATCAAATTTAACTAACAACAAATTCACCTGATGATTGGTGAACACCATATCCGTGATAAACACGTATAGCTAAATGTGAGTTCTTTCGACTATTAACTACAGCGCCCGACACACCACCAAATTATTGCCTGATAAAAACTGAACGATACATGTCACAGGAACGCATAAAATCTGACATGCGGCAGAGATATTAATGCACACAAAAGCAATACTTGTCCCTCTCACATCCGGCGGGTACACTACGCTAGTCAACTTGGCAATGACAAAAAACATGTCCGACGAACACCCATTCCACGCGCCCAACTCCGGCGAAAGAGACAAACCAGTATCGCCTTGGGTTAATCATCACCAAAAAATGAAAAAACACAAATAAATATCGAATAATGTATTTATTGCAGCAATATATACAGAATTCAACTAATGAAATATGAACGTGTAATAGACATACATTTTTGGCTAAAATCGCCACCTTTACCATAACATCATACAGCAATCATAAATCAGATTTCGGAGGAAAATGTTATTAAAAATTAAAGAATTCAATTTGTTATGCAATAATCACATACTATTAAATTGTTACTGCGGCGTTTGAGGTTTGGACCACTCTACACTTAAAATCAGATGGTCGTAGCCGTGGCCACAAAGCTGGGCAATTGCTTTAGCAGCGTCTTCTTTGTTTTTGTAATGTACGTAAGCATAACCTTTGCATAAGCCCGTAGCTCTGTCTTTGCCGAGATGCATTTTGCTAATTTGGCCAAAGGGTTTCACCAGTTCTTCAAGATCGGCGTCCTGGGTATTTTCCGATAAGTTGGACACCCGTATGGCTGCATTGGAGTACTCTTCGGGTTTTGTGGGCCCACCATCACGCCTCTTGGCACCATCACGCATGTTGGGGGGTAAATATTTACCAGTCGAGCTACCTTTGGCGGATTTATCTTCCGTGCCAAGAGAACTGCCTGGTCCTTTGTCATCCGTGAGCATTCCAGCAGCAGTGTCTCTGTACGGGCATTTCGTCGTCCAATGGTCTCCTTTGCAATAACGACATTTCACCACTCCCTGATCCAGATTTTTCAATTTATCTAAGGGGTCGTCATCTTGTTTATCCTGCTCTTCTTTATTGGTGACAAACTGCATGAATACATCTTCAGCCACAATGGTAGTGGCGGGATTAGGGCCTGGCTTATCGTGTTTAGACGCACCATACTTTGCCCAGGTCTTACGTTGGGCAATGGTCTTCGAAACAATTCTTTTTTCAATTTTAAAGGTTCTAACGTACTTCCTGGTTTTCTTCTCTTCCTCATCATACTTATATTCCGTCACAGTTTTGATGCCCTTAGATATAACTTCCGTCGGGGCAGGCAATACACCCGTGTCGTCATCTACATAATCTGCCCAGGACTTGTTTTCAGTTTCTGAAGGCATTCTGTCAATAGATAAATATTTCATAGAAGCATATGCCACTTTCATACAACCACCAAACAATTAGGAGATTGCCATGCAACATCTAGAGTGGCAACCCGAAAATTAACTTACTTGAGTAGCGGTGTAAAATGTCTTAGGATTTGCAGTACTTTTCTTTCAACTAGAGTTCCTCAATGCTGTCACCTTACTCACGTTGACTATCATTGACTATTTCACGGCACAGAAAATAACGATTGCTAATCGTAGGTGGCAGTGTTATCGATTAAGGAACAAGCGAAATGCGAGAAATGTTTCGGATGTACTTCGCGCGAAGTTTAAATGGTTTAAGCTTCCTCGAGAACAAATAGGACCAAAAATAAGGGCGTTTTCTCAATCTGTAAAGTGGACTTACAGAAATCATTTTTAGACACGTTTTTTATACTTATGACCAATTTTATTATTTTAATAAATATCGTTCACATTCATCGTAAGTTATATCTTAGGGAAATACATTTTTCTTTAACATCCAAGATGAGTTCCTTATGGTTTTTTCGCCCATCTGGGATTCCAATGAAATCATCATAGTTCATTTCGCGTGACAATTGCCTCTCTTCTATATTCAACAGTCTGACGTAGAAATTTGCGCAAACAATGTTATCATAACTCAGGCATTTAGTGGTTCGATATTCAAACCAGCTGAATTTTTTCGCCAAGGAAGCAGCCATTATTGTGTTCTAAATATCCCCTACCTTTCTCCAACCTTAACAAATACTTGTATACTTTCCCCATTTCTTCTTCTAGGACCCTTCAGCAATGTCATAGTTTTGCTGAAATGTCTCATTATCTGCACCCTTGACCAGAGGACACCCCCAGGATAGGAGGAGAAACATTGTCAGAAATACAATGACACAGCCAAAGGATCCCACAAAAAGAATTGGAGTGAGCTACCATTCACTGTGGAAACCTTTGAGAGAAATATTTATATACTTATACCTTTGAATGGTCCGTGTTTATAAATGAATATGTATGGCATGAACATATAGCCATGGGTGTCCAGGGTAGGGGGCAGCTGCCTCCCCTCACCCCCTGGATGAGACATTTCATGCCAAATCTACTATATAGATCCAGATAGGATGATATCCTGCCCCCCTCTGGCACATATCTACAGCTACAGATGGGTGTCCTGCTTCCCCCTCTGACATAAATCCTGGCTATGCCCATGATGTATGGCCTACTTGGCCAATATTGTCCATTTGCTATTGCCAATTTTCCATGTGGCTATTGGAATTTTCACAGGGAACGTAAGTTTCTGGAACTGAAAGCCTGCATACACATATGAATTAAACAACATTATCCACGTTGTAGTGTAGTCATAATCATAGATTTGGTTACCAAAGAGTAAATTCTGAAGGTGGCCTTACTTTGGATAATGTTATATTGCCCAGATACAAAAACAAGTTCATCACATAGTCACTTACCTTATTTCAATCACTCCATTGTTCAATGCTTGGCCATTTCTTCCATTCCTCTAATTTCTATATTTTTTGAGCCAAACATTTAACATCCAAGATTTTGTGTACTATTTAGACCACAACTGTCAAATGCCTGTCCATTCCAATACAAGAAAATGCCTCAAAGCATCCTTTGGCATTGACTGAGGCTTTGAGGCAGTTTCTCAGATTTGAGTCTCATTTTCAAATGTGTCCAATACAAAGACATAGGAATAAGTTCATGAACCAAATTAAGAGGAAAGTACACAGGAAGAGATACCAGGAGGTAAGGGAACTAGCATTAGATAGAGAAGGGTGGAGGGCTGCAGTCAACCAATCATAGGATTGAACGACCAATGATGATGATGTCCAATACAAATCCACAAGCCAATAAATCTGCACATTTTACCTGAATAGACTGAATTAATTTTTTTTCTTCATTATGCCTGCTTGTATACCTATTTTACAAGAGTATAGAGCGCTTGTTTATCACGAATTCAATTGATATGTCATAAATTCAATAGATACATCATAAATTCAACAAGTTTGCACATTAAATATTTTCACAAGTTTACACCAGAGTCAGATTGGTGGTTGGAACTCAAGTTAATTGTAAAGCAACAGATACAGTAAATGCTACATTGTTAATTATGTATGTTTCATTAGATTTTTCATTATGCATACATTTTTACAACAGAAATGGAAGTTTGAATTTTTGTTTACATTTTCTTGCAATCAGGGAAAAATTTCTGACAAAAATTTATGATAGACAGACAATAATTTATATAAAACTATTATGAAGTCAAACATGATATCCTTCAACAATGCAGCCTGCAGAACTCCTTGAGGGCAAAACTCAATTTTAGAGTTATATGTATAAGGCAAATCACTGGCACTTAACCCAGGTGAAATTGGCAATTGAATTAGCATCCTACATGGCCATTAAGCCTTGAATGACCACAATGGCTTAGGCCATTTCACTAGCGACGAATTGCCACTGATGGTATGCGGCCAAGACCATTTGTTTCTGCCAAATCTCCGTTTGTGACAACTCTTAACAATCAGTTGTTTATACCTGGGTAGCCAACATGAATTATACTCTCAGAGCTAGTTCTTGTACTTAGGCTGTGGTTGGAATATTGACAATCTTAATTCTAAAACCATGCTTTTACTTAGAGACAAGGGCCTGAAAATAAATGAATTAAAAGAATACTCCAGGATGATGGTTGGTTTGAGGGTTTATCACAGTGTGTAGTATAAGACACCTCACAAGAGATATGATTGAGTCGTAAAAGAGTGATGGAAGGATTGGAGAAATAATCAATATGTTCTCTGATGAGAAGGCAAAACAGTGTGATATCATCATTGAACTATTTAAGTGTGCTAAAAATGAAGACGCTCCATTGACTAATTGGGGATACTTAAAACCCTACTTGAGGAAGGGACCAATTATAGGAATTCACATTGATAAAATTTAATGCAAGTGCATTGTAATTGAACAAGGTAAATCAATTTTTTTTAGCAACTTTGTCCAATTTGTTTGAGGTTGAATGATGGATTAAAATTTTAATTCTGTTGGAATATTATGTACATTTATATAGGTTTCTATTATTTCCACAGAGGTTTTTTTTTAGGTTGTTGACTTTTTTGTTGTATGGTCCACTATAAGATCACCAAGATGTAAAATCTTATTTAAAAGATAAAAAGGAGTAAAATTCTTAATAAATTCAATACCATAATTTGTTATCATTTAACGGCTCTTAATTCATATTTTTATTCTAGATCTTCGGTGTTAGGAATTTATGTTGGTTGAAATATGAATTCCTTGTTTCACAACTTAAATCATGTTGCATTTTAGTGGAATTAAACTTAAGACACAGATAGGTGGTTCTACAATTAGCCTTAGCATATTACTCCATTTAACTGAGCATAAATGTGAATAGGATTTCTGATGGTTTTTCAAATCTAGATTGAGATGTAATTGAAAATTTTCAGCCTTTACAAAAATGTAGTGCATTCAGAGAATATAGTAAGGACCTAGTGCTACATTTCTCATTTTATAATGAAAATCCTTAGAAAATTATTTCTTATCAAACAGAAAAACAATGTTTGTTGTAATGTCCACCCCTTCCATGATTCAAATTGTCAAAATGACTATTTTTCCAGGGATCACAGGTGCAATAGCTCAATTCTACATCTTGTAAAGAAAATAGTAGAGTTTTGGTAAGCTACCGAACAGTGTGAAGTAGAAACCGATAGGATTACAGTAGAGTTCAGTAGGGTATGGTAGAGTTCAGCTGATTTCTTCTACTGAACCCGGTAGAAATTTTCAGCTGGGCTGTTGCAACTAAATGCCATATCAATGTCATTAAAGGTCAGGCTACAATTGACATTTTCTGATGACTGGTGAAGGTTGCACACTAGCCCCCAAGAGTTTTCGATTGTGTAGTATGCTTTGGTGGCAACAGTTTCAACACTTGTTTGGAGGGCATCATTAAGCCATAAATGGACATAAGACTAACCTGTGGACAACTGCAAGACAGTGGGAAGCTAATCTCATCTGCGAGAATTCCCAAATCAAGCCATTTCAACCAGAAGATAAACTGAGAAAAGCTGGAGGAAAATGAAAGAATTCCTTAAACTATCACCAAACTATTTATTAAAAGACAAAACAGAACTGGATGTCACATCTTCACTTTTCTAAACTATCTGCTGTCAATGGATATTTAAGATAAAAATCAACTATTGGTTATAAGATGCAACATGAAATCCAAGGGGATATGAGTAGACAAGTAGCAAGCAGAAGTGTAAACAGAGAATGCAGCAGAAATGAAAGGAAAGGTCACCTCTTGTCCCCGAATGACTCTACAGGCATGCATCAGAAGCAAGAGATGTGATGGACAGAGCAGATCTAAGTATGTCAACAAGGGAATATTAGATAAAAATAGCTAGCTTTTGTTTAGAGTTGGCAACCGCCAATGCTAGAATCTGTGCTACCTCAACCTAGCTGTGGTATTATCTTTATGAAGTCACCCACAACTGAACAACAGTAATAGGTAAATATCTAGCTCCTTCAACACATCGGAGGCTGTGCCTGAGTAATGGGAGTGTCTAACTCTCAATGGCAATCTAACTAGGACCAAGTCTGTGCTAGACTTAGTTGCGCCATATTATACATATCATTAACCGTCCAAGCTAGATGAATCAACGAGTAGCTTAATGAACCCATTACTGACATCATTAAATGCTTATTCTAAGAGGTAATAATAACATTGGAGGTTTTTTAATTAATTTTTTGGACTTCTCAAGAGTAGCCAAAACCCTAAAATTTGTCTGTCTGTACATCTTAAAACTTCTGAAACTGCCCATTCTCCAATACCCACAAAATTTCACAGGGAAGAGCGACACCTTGGTAGATGAACTGCCAAAAGCACTAGGATACAGAGGGATAAGTGACAGAGTCCCAGTCAGTGAGTATGATATTTCATTATGGAATTTTTTCAACCCAGCTATCCTCAATATCACAAATGGCGTTACCTGTTGGCCACCTCCTTATGTAGTAAACCAAATCCAGACATTAAATGGAGAACAGTGGAAAAAGATGAGCAACAAGATATAATTTCATGCTAAGATGAAACCACAATTTAAGAGTTGAGAGATTCATGATGAGGTAAAACAAAGGAGCTTAATGCATAACAACTACTTTTATGACCAAAAATTATTTTGTCTCACTAAGTACAAGAATTAATAAAGACTGGTGTATCGCACAACAAATGGGGCATGGGGGAAAATGGAAAGAAGTAATACAATAAAACTATAATGTACAATCATCTAAAATAATTTAAAAAAGAAAGTAATCCTTGACTAGCTCAGGCACAGATTAGAACAAGAAAGAAGGGAATAAAGAGTATAACTGTTTAAATAGATAACAGCCATGCTTTAGTACTACTTAAGTGTAGAACAATATTAGACTTTGTGATTTCCTACATCAATATTTATTTCCTACATTATCACCGTGATTGAGCCACCACCTTCAGTACCTCACGGGACTTAACTAGAGTCCAGCCACCTTGAAATTGTCCTGCGTAAGAATTTATGTGCACCCCCTCTCTGTCCTCAGCTACCCTCACTCCAGGCTCCTTCCTTCCCCTACCAGTGTCACTTCATTATAGTTGCCAGCTCTCGTCATTTCGGTTCTCCCTCGGTGTTGAGCGCTTGAATTTGAGTTTGATAACAGTGTGAGGAAAACTGGCAACACTCTTTGCCTCTCCTCCAGTGTGAGTGAAAGACTAAAGAAAGGGAGATATGGCCGGGAGTTGGGGTAGGTCATCGTAGCTTCACCCCCAGTTCACAGAGAAGGCTAATTTCAATGTGGCTGGACTATAGTGGTCAAACGCTTCATTCTTCTCTAAACCCTATTAACCTGATTTTATGAGGAAGAGTCCAAGATAGTGAGCAAAATACATCAGAGGAAGTAAAATGATTGAGTGGTAATTGAGATGAAAATGGATGGTGCACGAACTACACAAGATGTATTTTATATTGGAAGCTTCACGACAAAGATTTGTTTTGACGAGTTTGACTTGAATAATTCTATGTAACTAAATACTTTGAGAAGAAAGGACTGGATTCGTTGGAAACTTCATAGATTAGGAATTGATATTCATGGAAAGTTTAAAAAGACTGAAAGAGGGAGAAAAGTACTAAACATGGTAATGGTACAAACTAAAGTGTATTTTGCAGGAGGGCACATGAAATATAGAGGTTATGAGACACTCAAGTCCATGGAAATTAGAAGGGGGAAAATTAGATAAATAAACAACAGAGTCGAAAATAACCAGGCAGAAGTCACAAAAAAATACCTAGACATCAGAATTTCTCAAGGCTAATAATTGGATGCTCCATCATTTTTAAGCTAAGACAGGGTGAAACATTAACCTCACTGGGGGAAAAAAAAAACAAAAATTGTACGACGTAACTTATGCCAAAACTGAATGCACATTCAAGTACCTCAAACACCATTAAAGTGGTTAAACATACTGCCTCACACCAAAACATTTTTCGAGTACTTATTGATTATTTACAGATGGAGGTATACTGTCCAGGTCATTGTAAGGCACCTAGACCTGATGAGCCACCTACCAGAGTTTTTACTCCAAACCAAAACACTTATCAGAGACCAGGATGTGTCTAATGAACATATATATCCCTCCAGTCCCTGGATCCTACAGAGGCACCAGATTCAGGCACTCCGCTATTGAGGTGAATCTCCACAATTCGCCCTAGTAAACGCGTCAGTAATGGTGGACACTTGAAAAGTTCATTGGGTCACCATCCTTACCTTTTGAGGAATTCATGTGATGGCATGCTGCATTACATGATACGGTTGCAGCATCCCGAGATTAAGTATCGGTATTTAACCATCTCAATAGTACTTTAAGTATAAATAAAACACAATGTTAAAAGAAAGCACATCAAAATATACGGAGCCTTTCAGGTGATTACATAACATACTAGATGAAAGTGGGCGGCAGAAAGAGGATGTTAATGCAAGAATTGCAGCTGGAAGACACTGCATGTGCCGGTGACGACAAAGATGTATATGTCACAGAATTACATGAGGAAACTGAGAACAATATGCATTTAGTCACACAAGAGTAAATGGAGGGCAATATAAGCATGTTTGAAAGGTCTGTCCCAACGGAAACCACACCGCCCATAAGCCAGTCTTATTGCATTCGTCAAGAGGACTCGGAAATCGCTTGACTGTTACACCATAACAAATCAAACAACCGACAGGACAACATTTTTATAGATTGTTATGTCCTTACGGACTAAAAGAACTTCCTCACTGACTTTAAAAGTTTTAACTTGAGTTTATTTCAGTCAGATATCCTCAAAGCAAAAAGGCAACAATTGACATGTTTTCATAAAGCAGATTAAACAACTTGTAGTTACGTAGTTATGTTTAAAAACACTTGAGATGCAAAAAGCAACAAGTTCAAAATATAAAATTGCAATCTCAACATCAGAAATCGCTTGACTGTTACGCCATAAAACATCAAACAACCGACAGGACATTTAAGAAGACGATCACGAAGGGAAAGTCGACAGTAATTGGATATAAACACAGACTTGTCCAGAAATTTCACTGATTCCATTATACTCAATTTCTTCTTTCCATGTATGCTTAAAACCGGTTCTAAATGCCAAAATTACCGTCTCATAACCCAAACTTACGAAATAATTCTCTTAGCTAGGTAACAAATGGTCACGAAGTCGCGTATTCAATTGTCCGGAAAAGCTTCTTCTTTCGAGCGGCAGGGTGAACATCGAACGTCTTTTTGAAGATGTGAAGTACGCTTACGCTTCATGGCGATCGGCGTAACGGGTGAAAGAATGTGTGCCCGCCGATATAGGGTATATGTGAGTGAAAAAGAGATTATTTGAGGTTTTGCGACAGTGTAGTGCAGTTACTGGTTAATAAGGTTTTATACTTTAGACATGGAACTCCCTCAGCCTCCCCAAGGTACTTGTTTTGGGTTGTAGTACAAATTCTGTTCTGCAGAGGTAGAAGTGTTAATTTTCCAATGTTTTGAAAGGAAAGTTGTAATGATTCAGGCTAGCATTATCAAAGTAGAAAGTAAATTCAACGATTTTGTTTTGTTAAGTGACCTCTAGTTTTTGAGTTTCTTCATGTGTGCATTTATGTTTCTAAGCCACTAAGCCGTACTTCCCGCGTTGCCGGTCCTTACGTTGTACATGTTATTATGTGGAAGACGCATCGAAAACGTCAAATAATTTGGATATATTGCATTCAAAAGTTGTTATATTTTACCTGTTGTTAGCTACACCTCTCGATTAACATTTCCTTTCTCTCTGAGGCTGAAATTTGATTTACTTGTAGGAGAATTATAAACGAAATCTTGAGCCAAATATCATACTGTTATTTTTTTTCAGACCAAGAACTCCGCAATATTATTGACAAACTTGCACAGTTTGTCGCCCGAAATGGACCAGAGTTCGAGCAGATGACCAAAAACAAACAGAAGGACAATCCGAAGTTTGGCTTCCTATTTGGCGGAGAACATTTTAATTACTACCAATACAAAGTTACAACAGAGCAAGCGAGTGAGTCTTTGGGGTTATTTGAATACATTATTAGGGTACTGCTACCATTGAGTGCAACCATACTCGTGCTGCTGAGTGTGCATGCAGTGTGATAATATTCCTGTAAGGAGCGACAGTGAATTGTGATGAGCAGGAAGTGTTATAGTACTTCTTTTGGAGACTCCTAAAGGGAACAACTGCTCTAAATAATTCCCCAATCGTACGATTCCTTGCTTATATACCGAATCTGTCAGGCCTTCTCCGTGTGTACTAATGCCACTTTGCAATTGACTTAGCTGAAATGTGGTCGAAAACAGCTTTATTTTCTGCTTGGATTCCTATTATTTACAGAATATTTACAAATATATTTATTAATGATTCAGAATTCAATCCTGGAACTTCAAAAAATGAGGTTAGAGTGTTTGACTTGGATCGTAACAGTAGTGAAAACCAAACATGTTGACATAATTGACATAACATTTGCAGTCATTTTAGTATTGCCTGCTGCAAATGAAAATTATAAAGCTCTCGTTATTTGAATATTTCCTCTCAGTATTCTTCAGATAAGTGGAGGAACATTCCATTAATTTTTACTATCTTCTAGGGAAAAGCTAAGTGAAGTAGTATGTTTTTTTATCTAACTGATCATTAGTAGGATGTAAATATAGTTTGCTAGTGGCCTGGTAATCGTTATTTCTTTAGGTCATAAATGTAGAATTTCTAGAAAGTCTTTCTTAGACCTTAGCCTGTTATTTATTTTAGGATATACAGTGAACATGAAAGGGCTACCTTGTATATCTTTCATTAGAGAGTATCTTACCGGTGAAGCATTGCTTGCCAGTAGAGAAGTCTGTATGCTTGAAGTTGTGTCCTGGTAAATCGGATATTAACTAACGTTACTCTCACCCATTTTTGAAATGTTTTATACCTTGTTTGCATTCTACTGTTGACACACATGATTAGTGTGCTGCACTTAAGTATCAAATTTATCATTCCGAATAAATTAGGACCGTGTTATGTGTACAAAATAATTTTAGTCAGATTACAATGTAAATGTGTAGGGGTTTTATGTGTTTATTATTTTTGATGCTGTAAGTTATTTGAGTGCTGTCAATTAGAGGGTCAATTGGATCATTTGGTCTGGTTTAACGTAATTCTTGGATATGTTTCTATAGTAATTATAAGTAGAAATCTATGGCTTATAAATTTCAATAAGCTGCTGACTTACCACCTTGCATTTACTTTGGATGGTATTGCCTCACATAGTCTCTTATAATTTGGCAACTGGGTGACTTTAGCTAACTATGAGCATTTATATTATTCATCACACACATGGATTTTGCAATTAGAAATAAAATCTTTAATTATTGATATATTCCACGATGTACTATTGTTGCTATTCATCTTATTCCATTACTGAGGTCATTCAGTGTATAGATTTTAGTTTTCAGTAAGGCTTACTAAAGGAAGCAATAACAAATATACCAAGTTTAACCAGTGACAGAGATAGAAGAGTACCTATATGTTAGGCAATATTTCTGTTAAGCCATCAGGCATGCAGACTTGTGCAACTGTTGTGTCTATAAGCTTGGTTGCATTATTAACAATGGCTATTTTTTTATTGATTGAAGGCTTGTCTCATGCATCCTGGCACTCTCTCTAAGCATTGTTCCTACCCCTGTAAGTGTATAATGCTGTTGCTTCCTCACCTTAAATCTTCTTATTCAGGGCATTTGAACACTCTGGTTTATGAATGTCAAGACCCAACTCTTCATTTATATTTTCAGAGTTTTCAGTCATTTACTGGTGTGAAGTGGTTTTACGTTCTATGTTCAGCTCTGATATGGACTATTTCATGTGATTTATGTGCTCTCTTGGTTATATACCTTTATAAAAATGAAGGAGCTGATGGATGGTACTCAGAGAAGGGGAATTACTCTGATGACACACAAGACTGGAAAGGTTATCTTCAAACCGAAAGAGATTCAGAAGTGATGGCTCTGGTTAGGGTAGCTGATGGAATTAGAATGGCCCTACTAGGACTGGAAATGTGGTAGGGATGCCCACTAACACCAATGTATTTTAATGGGTATTCAGAAAAAATGATAAGTAAGGAGGTGGAGGTAGGGATTAAGGTAAGAGTAGATCTGAATAAATCTGCCACCCTTCTTCTATCTCCCTTGAAGAAGGGAGGCACCATTTTTGAATTTTCTGCAAACCCACCTATACAGACCATGTCATACCTGCTGATTCCAGACACCCTTACTCGCAAAAACTTTCCGCTTTTCACACCCTTATTAACCGCCTTTTCAACATTCCCCTGAACGACTCAGAGTTTGAAAAAGAAGCCAGATTGCAGTGAATAACGGCTATCCTCTCTCACTAATAGACAAATTAATTTGCAAGAATAGGAGGAAAAGAGCCATGGCCAGTTTGTACAACAAAACTGAACCCCCTGTTCAACAATGGCGTTTAATTACCTACTTTGGGGAGATTTCCTCTCGAGTGGCGCAATTGTTTCCGAAGGACCATTATAAAGTGGCATTTAAAACACCATTTAGTGTGAAAAAACTGCTAGTGAACTGCAAGGACCCCATTGAACCTCAGAAATTAAGTGGTGTATACTTAATGAAGTGTAACGAATGTGGTGGACAGTATGTTGGACAGACCTGTCGAAATTTTGAAATTAGACAAATGGAGCATAAAAGGGATTTTAGAAATTTTAATTTTAACGGAAGTAACTTCGCCAGACATTTTAACCCACGGACATAAAAGTGATTTTACCATGACACCTCTCCATTTTACAAATGACAGACGCAAGCTGAATGCTTTAGAACAGCTAGAGATTTTTAAAAACCAAGTTGAATGTGATAAATTCCTTGTTAATGAATGTATGCTCCCTGCCTATTCCCCCATCCTCAAAGCTTTTATCCCCTCCACTTCATCCTCCTAGCCCCCCCCCACTCTCCTGCGACCACCCTCCTCCTGTATTGTCTTCTCTTTCATCGGCCTCCATTTACCTGAAGATGATGTGAGTGCATATCAAAACCTGGGTTGTTTGTTAATAAATCTAGTGGTTTTAGTAAAAGTTGTCATCTTATATTTTTAATGAATGCAGATACTCAGAAAAGTGAGAACAGATTGGTGGGATGTGAGACTCTTCTGGAACTTCTTTGCTCCGCAGGCACATGCTGACTGAGAATCAGGGTGGGCAGTTGTAGGTCTATGATTAAGGCAGGGATGCCTGTTGTTGCCTTTGCTTTGTAAAATTCATGGTGAGGAAATGACAAGAGAGGTATGGAATGAGTTAGATGTGGGAATCAATGTCTTGGGGCCAGCTGGTAAAGTCAGATTTACGGATATCAAAATGTTGGTTTGTTATTCAGCTTAGGAACTGCAAGTTTAAAAAGATGCATTAGAAAGCCATTGGGTCTTTAGTGAAGATAAAGAATAATCAACTCTGATTCTCTGGAACAAAGATATCAAGGCTGGTTGTAAAAACTGGAGGGTCCAGGCTGGAGCATAAATTAATTATCTGTAGAGTAATTAAATTACTTAAGGCCTTATGGTAGTGACGGCCGAGGGGAGCGTTTCAGGCCTCATTTTCACTCTACCTGTGATTACGTATCACTCAATTATGGGTTAACTATTAAAGATATTGACTTCAGGTTTTCTATATTTAGTTTGAAAGATATCATTCCAAAAGACGATGCGAAAGAAAAATTTTTATCCCTCTGGGTTAGTGAGGAAACTTACCTGAACTATGGCTAACACAAACTCACTTCTCAGCCAGAAATTTGAAAATCGGAAACAGTCAACCTCTGGCAACATCTTTCTTCTATACAATATGTAAATAGCATCTATCATTACTCGTTTCTGAGGTCACAATCTTTAAAATGGTGGACCCTTGCTTGCCATTCGCTCGATTTTGAGAATTATCATAGTAAGCCATTGGCTGTGTTCATAAAAGTACAAAATGCCTGCAGTCATTTTTAAAACTTAGAATCACTGACGAAAATCATAATAATAAAAATACATCTGCATAGAAATTTGTTTTTAAAACTACAATCAATATTTACATAATTTCAGAATTTTACGTTCCTGTGACAATTTATGAAGCAAAGGGAAACTCATAATTTCTGGTTTCCCTCACAAGCCGTCCAATTTGTGGGATTGTCCGTCCTAATCCCTCGCTTGGAACTCTTGGCATTTTCAATTTTGTGTTGTTTATTTCATATTGATGTGGTAATGTCACCAAATTTTCAGTGTTCTACATTCGACAAATGTATTCCAATGTATCTACAGAAAAATTGTCTTCAAGGAATTAAATCGTCAGATCAATGGATATATTGGTTAAGGGGTGGTTGGCAAAGTATTTGTAGGTAGAAAGGAAAAGTGGATGGAAGGAAAGGTTGGCAAAGTATTTGTAGGTAGAAAGGAAAAGTGGATGGAAGGAGACGGTAGGGGGAGAGAGAAGTTGGGTTTGAAGGGCTTGAGGATGCCGGCGGTTGTGTGAGACACCCCATGGGGCAAGGAATAGGGGAAGGGCTGAGAGCATTGACCACGCACTGGTCACAGAGAGAGTTGGCCGATGGTGGGGATGTATGGTGGGTCTCCGTAAAGACGGGAGCGAGAGGAGGGATTAGCTCAGGAGAGGCCTTCGAGCAGGTTTTGTAATGACTGAATCACTAGGGTTAGCCTGAAGGAAGGCTGGGTGTGGATAAACGGCAGGCATTGGCCAACAGCTAGCACGGAGACCGAGGGTGGGGATCCCTTGGTGAGGGGTAAGCGAGGGTAACAAGGAGGAAAGTGCATGACAGAACAATGTCACGGTCGGGGTTAAAAGGCATCCAGCTTGGAAGACAGCTGAGACAACAGAGTGGTTAACGGTTTTGAACAAAATAATCATGGCATAGATTCATTCATTCTTAGATTTGCATTCGGACTGATTCATGAACTGTCCTTATCAGCTGTTGAAGAGTGTCAACAGTACTATTGAGGAGAGAAATATCGAACACAGAAATGCGTTCATGAGTATAAAAGGGAAGTGGAAGTTTCCCATCGTTGTGTTTGATTTTTTGATAAACAAATGTCAATGAACACTATGGAACTATCTGAGGGATGACACATTTTTCAAGTTACCTACAATGGCAGTTCTACAATAATATGAAAATTAAAAAAAA
The DNA here is from genome assembly GCA_963169105.1 of Ceriagrion tenellum. Taxonomy (NCBI): domain Eukaryota; kingdom Metazoa; phylum Arthropoda; class Insecta; order Odonata; family Coenagrionidae; genus Ceriagrion; species Ceriagrion tenellum. The sequence goes on from OY720632.1 coordinate 64,807,149, forward strand.
TACAACCGAATAAATGGAGTTAACTATATTCACTTTCACAGGGAAGGGTTTGCCCTGTATTTGATATATGGGTAACTTAGAATGAAAGGATTATATTACCTTGTGCATTAGTTTTTTTTGTTTCACAAAGACTTTTTCACTCCACCATTACGGTTATTTCTTTTGCGGTTAAATTTTAATATACAACAGCTAAAAGATTTAAGTGTCTCCTGGTGGATAGTATTAATAAACTCTTCTCGGGCTCTGCACCATTGGCCATGCTGACACCTTGAGACTGTTGGAGAGTACATTCGATGCTAAAATGGTCAAGCTTTTCCATCACGTGCTGACTTCATCCTACTTTTCTTTTGAGGAGATTTTCTATGAGCAATGTGATGGGGTCGCTATGGGATCGCCTTTATCACTGGCAATTGCTAACTTCTACATGGAAGACTTTGAGAAAAAAGCCCTCAATTCAGCTCCTCTACGTCCAAAATGTTTTTTCCAATACGTAGATGATTCCTTTTTAGTTTGGCCGCATGGTACCGTTGCATTAGAGGAATTTCTAAGTCACATGAATACCCAATACCCGAACATCAAATTTACCATGGAGAAAGAAGAAAATAGCCAACTTCCCTTTCTGGACATCCTAATCCGCAGGAAAGAAGATGGAAGCCTAGGGCATAGCGTTTATCGGAAGCCAACCCACACTGACCTGTACCTCATTGGACACAGCCACCACCATCCATCGCAAAAAGCCGCCGTATAATCTACTTTGATTCGTAGAGCCGAGGTAATATCGGATAAAGTGAGCATCCCATCCGAGTTGGACCATCTTAAAAGAACATTTTTACAAAACGGCTATGGCAAACAAGAGATATTTAATGCCCTAAGAAAATCCAATGCAAAACAGGAGGGTTTCCCGGGAGAGCCACCTGAAAAACCATTGGCCAAGGCTTTAATCCCTCATGTTTCAACCGTATCTGGAAAGATCCACCGCATTCTATGGAAGTATAACATCAGAACTATCCACCTACCACCACCTAAATTAAGGAACAAGATGGTAATGGTGAAGGATCCCATCGGCCTGAAGACACCAGGGGTTTACCAGATTCCATGCGAGTGCAGAAAAATATATGTGGGGGAGACAGGTCGAACGATTGAGACGAGGCTGAAAGAACATCGAAGGCACTTTAGATTAGCGCAACCACAGAAGTTGGCAGTGGTGGAACACAGCATCAATGAAGATCATGCCATTCAATGGGGAGATGCAAAAATTCTTTGCCGCTCAGCACACTACTGGGACCGCATAATTAAGGAAGCCATTGAAATACGCCCTAATCCAATAAATTTCAATCGTGACTCTGGCTTTCATCTGAGCAATACATGGACACCTGTAATAAATTGCATTAAAAACAAGGAAAAATCATAAAATAATTCAAGGGCAAAATCCAAACATCAGCCAATCAGATGGCACTTGAGCTCAATTGTTGGGCCCGACCAACGGTCAATTCAATTTAGTTTACAATCTGACATGGACAGAGTAACACGCCTTGAAAATGGAAAACAAGTCGTTTTCCGAAACGATGGCAAACATGAAGCCAATCACCTGGTGCAGAGCCCGAGAAGAGTTTATTAATACAACAGCTAATTTAGCATGTGCAGCATTTATAGGGGTTGTGAAATTGGAGGTGCACCACTAAGAAGTTTATTAAATCGATGGATCAATATGTTAGAAGACTAAGGCCAATATTTTATTAATCTGAATCCCATATTTGTTGAATCGATATTGTTAAATCAAATCAGATGAACAAAAACGAAGGGAAAATGATAAAGACAACAAAGATACACTTCTTATCTAACAATTAAAACCATAAAAATTGAAAAAGTTGAAAAATTTGCCATGATGTAATTAAACTAAAACTAACACACACTGTAGAAATGGTTGAAGCCTAAGCTATGACGCCAGCAAAATTGCAATTGCCGTACGAGTGACTTGAGTCCATTGGCCGGCCGTAAAGAATGGCTTCCAATGGCCGTAAAGAATGGCCGTTCCAGAACGTCCTTGCATGTTGAATGTGTTAATGTACTGTCCTATTATCTACCATTTATGTATGAAGTTCTTGGAAGGCTAACTCTTAGTTTCATTGAAGAAGGCTAAAGCACTACATGCTTCAAAATAAAACTTGGAGCTGATATCCATAAAATTAAGAAAAGAGTAAAAAGAGTGATTGGAGAAGAGACAATAGCAAAGCGGCAGATTGATTGGATTAATTCTTTAAATGGCAGGTGCACCTACAAAATTCTTCATAATGCTGTGGACATGAAAAACATTAAAATTGACACTCGAGTACATTAGCATGCAATGCAAATTCTGTTGCTAATTGTAAGACAAGTTCTTGATGTTTCTCTGAATCCATCACAGCTTCCAGTTTATATCTCAATGGCTTTATTTATTTATTTATCTTCACTACCCCGAATACAGCACAATTGGCCAATTTACGTCGGGTGAATAACAGTAACAACGTACTAGACACAGACACCCATGTCCTGGGCAGAAAATATTTTACCCAGGCGGGACTCGAACCCGCGACCCTAGGGTTGGCAGGCGAGGACTTTACCCCGCCGCCACCGGGGCCGACCTTTAATGCTATATACAATCCAATTTAGGTAAATTTTAACCATAATTGCATAATCATTACTGTATGGAAGTATATAATCTGTGGTAAAGTAAGACATGGTCGCAACATTGCTCTGAATCCAACATGCTGACATTGTTGCAGTTTTTACTGCATTTTGAGAATCTGATTTACCTAAATTATGGCCATGGGGCCACTGTCTTGGCTACATTTCCACTGTGTGCTCGCCGCCTCAACAAATATGTAGCAACAGTGGGCAAACAGTGAAACGTATGAAATAGTGTCTGGTCAGTCGAGCCTCGGTCGTTCGATTCAATATTTTTGCTGGTATGGTCAGTATCAAAGGAGGATTACATTCAGTGTTGAATGACTTAGGGTCAATCATTGAGGCATGAGTCTAGCTGGTGACTAGACAAAAAGTAATATGCTGCATATTGCATATTTTTTGGGTCACGACAGCTACAGATTGACACCCTCATTGTTTCAAGAAGCACTTGCCACTGCCTGTGTGTGCTACAAGAATATCATAACTTATCGCACTCATTGTACTGACTAGACTAATTGTTCAGAACACACAGTTTGACTTCACCTTCTCTGCATCTGGTAATGAGTCTCAGATCCCCTCCCGGGATAGTTTTTGCTATGACAGAAATGTGGAGGAATTGACAGGAAGGTCCTATAAATGCATTTAACTAGCCAATGTAGTTAAATTGTAACCATAGGGATTTGACCAATGCAGAATTGATCCATGTAATTGGAGGTAAACTCAAACGGATGTTAAGCAAAACTGGAACCAAGCGGATAGTTTCGTTCCAGAACGAAACTATAGGCTTCCTTTTTGACTATAGTTTCGGTTCACAATGAAACTTTATGTATGGCTTCACTTTAGTTTTATTTATGGAAAGAAAGTAGAATTTTGAATGAAATATGTTCCGGAAACGTTCCTTCTTTTGAATAGTTTCAGTTCAAATGAAGTGGTGGATGGACTTTCGGCTCGCACTAATGGTTCCGGGCCCAATTGGGAATTATCTCAGGGAATCATTGTCGTTACTTGCACAGCAACAGCATAAACAATGGGAATCCTTATTGGATACCTACAAATAGGACTTTAAAACAGTGCAGAAATGGAACTATAGTAATAATAAAAGCGAGCATCTTACTCATCTCAACAACAGATGGCTCACTAACCTCAGCATCAGGAACGCGTAACAACTAGAAACTATGTAAAATGTAATAATTTCAGAGATGACAACGAGTTTAATATTGGCAATTAGAACTCTTTGGAATCTTTGCAATCGGAGTAATATGGGATATTTTAAAATAATTTATTTTAACTGAAAATTATTAATTCCATTTATAATATCACGATTTCTAGATATCCATCAATCATATATCTAGCCTACTTCATAATTTGTTTATCATCTACTTCAAATGTAAAAAAATGTGTGCTCTTTGCCCACTTGCATCAGATAGACTTAGAAAACTTTAGAATTAACCTCTCATTCACTAGTGAATACTGTTCAAAAATTATTTTAGCTTAGGGACTCCTACTTATTATGAGTGAAAAGAGATTGATACTCCGATAATATTTTGTTGTACCGTCTTAAGTTTGTTAACTAAGGAGTGTCGACTCCTCTATACCCCTAACCCTCCCTACTTTCTCTTCTTCCCCTGGTTAGTGGGATGGGGGGAAGAGAGGGATCCCCATCTCACCCCTGCACCCTCACCCGCTGGGATTCCCGGGCATGGGTTTGGTGGTCAGTCTTGTTGGGTTGTAAACTGAAAGCGTGAGGGATTTTCCCAGGCGGATGAGCTGAGTTCTAAGGTACAGGACACTGACCTTTTTAAAATGGTTAAGAAGGGTGTATTCCGGAAGGGTTACAAAACAAAATGGGAGAAAAATGGTCATGACGCAGATACAAAGAGTTTGAGGACACAATGGTGACTACTGGTGCCCAGGGATGGAGGTCTCTTCTGAAGAAGGGAGGGAGACGGAAAGAACCCTGACCGTTTGTAAATTGTTAATCCGATATGCAGCAGCCAAGGAGGAGGGCAAGGGCGACCAATAGATTTCAGGCCAGGCTCTCTAATATGAATGGGATAACTAGACTTCCCATCCCCTCTTGTTCTCTCTTTGACTCTCTCTTTGCTTTTACAAATATTCTGTCCAATGGTACTTAGAGGCCTCTGTATTTCCCCTTGCCCTTAGAGATAACCTCTGTATTTCCCCTAGTGATTCTTTTGCCCGATCTTGGCAGATGGGAACGGGGAGGTGGAGAGGGGGGTACACAGTGGCTATAGGTAGGCGCCGTATTTCTACCGGACTCATGCTGTTTCACAAAGCATGTTAGCTGTTCAGATATCCGAGAGTTGAATTTTGGAGCTGTTGCTGTGTATGTGAATGGATATTTGTCTATGATACCTTGAGATCAAATCCGAGCGGGCTGTCACACATTCCCTCCATACCATTTTAGTGATTGTATTGTCCTGCACAGGATACAATATAACCCACAATTCCTCCTTAGGCTAAAATTTTTCGCCATTAATTGCATTAAAATCCTGGCTTCTTTCCATTGTCTTCCAATGTTACATGTAAACATGATGAATCACCTTGACTAGCGCCACAAACTATACCCAAAGTGGCATATGTGAAGGCAATTCATTTTGAAAAATCAGTTTACCCTTATAAAATTACTCAGAATGAAAGTAAGAATCATAGGGGGGAAGGTGGGAACAAAACTTTTCTTAGCCCGAACCGAAATTGGAACGGTTCCTCTTTCGTTCCGGGTTTTTGTTTAAAGGCTTTTCGTTCAAGGGTTTTTGTTCAAAATATTTTCATTCCACTTTCGTTCCGAGATTTTTGTTCCTACTTTCGATTCGGTTACCTGAACCGAAACTTTGATAATTTTGATGAAACCTTGACTCAAACAGAATTAGACTATGGACATACCTATACTGGGTAGCGTAAATATTTAGATTATGCAAACTGATTGAAGTCGAGGATATTACTTTCGATTTTAAGACAAAACCACTTTTCTTCAGAAGTCTGGAAGGGAAAATACATCATCCTTAATTCCTGCCAATAGAGTGTACCATTTTCCAAGGACTTGAAAATCTTTGAATCCATATTGAAAATAAGTTTTGTATTGTTCCACAGTTATGGATTCAAATATAAAATACTTCAACGAAGTAATGCCTGAAGTTATAAATTTTAAGCTTTAAAATCTTATCAATGCGACTGGAACTGTATAAAAAGCTCAAGTGGAGTCAAGGTTTTTTTAAATCTCAACTTGACTCGAATTTCAAGTAGCTCTCATATTCCTAGGAAAAAAATGTGTTAAGAATTAACTTGAAAGATTTTAAATAATTTATTTTATTTCAATCTTAGAAGTAATTTGTCACAATTTGATATGTTTGGAGGGGTTAAAGTTTCAGTCTAACTATATAGTCTGGAATAGTGAGGGTTTGCTGTACCTCAGTTAAGTTTGTAGATGTGGAATATATTTGCTTGTAAGTGAATTATTATGAACCTTATCACCCAAAGAAAAGTTGATTTAGAACTACAAGAGTGATACACTGAGACAAACATAACTTATGTTACTCGGAATGATGTTGGCTGTTCAGTCCCAGATGCAGAATTGAAAAAAAGCTCATCCTTGCCCGGCTTGAAGTGCAGACCAATATTTTGAGAGTTATTCGTGACCACCTACAGATGTGGTGATTAATGCACTTTTTCATTGACATCCTACTCCATTCTCTTCATAATTAAGGACCTCTTTACCTTAAATTTGGAATATATTTGTATTTTTTTGGAATAATTTGTATCTAGAACTCCCAGTTAATGTGATCCATGCACTTTGAATGTGTTCATTGCAGTACTGAAGCATAAAGGAAGGACTCGCACTAACTCAGCTGATCTCAATGCTGGTACAACACAGCTCATGTTGCCTGGAGGAGCAGGCGTTTCAGGCAGCTCTTCGGTGGGGGTTGTTCTGCCAGGCAGTGCTGTCACTCAAGGACCAAATGCCTCATCCTCTTCACCAATCCCATCAAGTTTACAGCAGGCACAATCAGGGGCTGCTGGTGGCTCCCACCATCATGTTGGCTCTTGGATGGTGTCTCCACGCCAAGTGGCCCTTGCGCCTCCACCACCTCCTCCACCACCGCCGCCTCCTCCTCCTATTACTGAAGCCCTAACCCTTCAGCAACAAGCACTTCATGACCAGATTCGGCAGAGTGAACAAAATCTTGCTGCTCAGCATCAAGTAAGTAACTTTTGTCATTTAATTTTCATCAGGTAATACTCATTGATAGTGTGTACTAGTTTTTAAATAGGCCAGTATCTATTACATTAACCTTTGAGCCTTAGGGTGGGGTTGAAGTACTTAGACAAGGGAAGCTGCCTTACCGAGAAGGATACAGAGCACAAGCATTGCTACATTTATGGTCCATTTCAGTCAGTATACCCAGGAATTGTCTATACAATTTGTGGATACTGTTGTCTAGAATTCTCTCAGAATTGGGAGTCAAAAGAGAAGATTTCCTGAAGTAATCGACCTTCATTGCCAGCCATTCTGCAAGGTGAAACCTTGTCTCCTAAGCATGAGTCCTTGAACCCTATCTTCATCCACCATCCTTGCTGCATTGTGTGTCATTGTGACAGCAACAGTTTATTTTTATTTTTCTCTGTTTCCTCCCAAATGTATGAGTAGTGATGGTGGTGCTGGATAAGTGATGAGGAGGTTATTCTTCATTTATACTTTCACAGTTGATGCAGGTGATATCTTCATCAGTTCAGACATAGCTCTTTTTCTCATGTGCTCTTGGCAATAAGACAGTCAGTATAACAAAAGTGGAGTTTGGTGAAAATACCTTTAAGCTGACAGTTGTTTGTATGTTGAGTACCTTCTTTAGGTGGAGAAATAGTGAAATGAACAGAAGTCTAGGATAGCAATGGAATCGCCTATCTACAGTGTTAGCCAATATCTGTTGGACCAACTTTGAGAAGACAACACTTCAAAATGTGATGAAAAAACTCAAGATGTGGCTGATGTATACTGACACCTTATTTATGACTTGTTCCCACTGAGAAAAGATGGAAAAATTTAATGTTAAATTGAATTGCTTGAATAACAACATCAGCTTCACCATGGGAATGGAAAAGGATGGACAAATTCTACTTCTGGACGTATTGATGCTGATGAGAGATGATGGAACCATGGGACTTGCACTATCTAGGAAACCTACTTCAACCATTTGTTATCTCCATGCCAATTCACATCACCATCCTGCTCAAATGAATGCTGTGTCATATGTTCTAATCCAACTACCCTTTTGAATCATTGACTTGACCAACTTATTGGCCAAACAAAAAGAGTGAAAGTCATTTGAGACTGTGTGAGTGAGAGCAGACATGAAAGATGATCAATTTCCAAAACTTTGAGAAAAATAATAACAAAAGGTGGGATGATGTAGGAGAAGAAAGAAACACTTCAGATGCAGATAAAAGAAAGCATTCGTTCCAAATATAGTGGACACATTGGAAAAAATAATAAACATCTGCTGGTATGAAATCAAAGCAATATTCTAGCCACATATTCATGAAGAATGGGACACCACTCCAAAATGAAAGAGTTTATAATATATCCTGCAAAACATGCTGATAGAAATACAACTTGGAGACGGGATGCTTAGTTGATGAACATCAATGGGCTATTCAACTTGGGTAACTATGGTAGTCAGAGATGAGTAGTATCTCAAAACAGTCTTGGAAAGATAATTCTGCATTGGAAGGATTAAGTTTCATGTTGATACTCATTTTATATTTCTATGGATATAAAACTAATACTTGTGAATACCACAGATCTGACTGTTGGAAACCTGTCCAAAGATGTATATACACATTGTATTCTTGCTTCTTCATTGTTTTTGAAAAATTCCCCAGCCCTACATAGAAAATATGTAAGACTCTCAGCTTTGTATGTATCTTAAATTGGGCATTAGTGGCGTAATATCCTCCAGGATGTGTACTATAGGTTTTGCTGACAGCTTATGTTTATTTTGAATGCTCTTACTATGTAATTATTTTTCAAGGAGACAGCAGAATATCTCTGAAAAAGTCGTTCATGCACTCTGCACCTTAAGTTATCATGAATGAATTTGAAATGTTTTTGCAGTAAATACTTGTCACAGGTGCTTGCTAACTTATGATTTGAGGTTACGAGGTAAAAGGTTCTTTGACTTAGGTATAAAAATTATTTTAAACTATGCTTTTTATTGTTTACCTTTTGTGAAGGTTCTGATGCAACAGCAGCAAAGTCAAATAGAAGAGACTCTTCGCAAGGCTCAGGAGGATCAGCTAGCAAGGCTAGCTGAAGAAGGAGGGGTTCGTTTTGCTGAATTGGACACAATATTGCAGCCTATTATTGATTCTTGCACAAAGGATTCAATTTCTGCTGGAAAGGGATGGATATTTGCACGCTCTTCTTCTCCAACATGCAATAGAGTGGTAGCTCTCTATTTGCTGAAAAAGTGAGTAAAACTTGAGACTTGTTTGTTGGTTAATGGCCATAGTGTGGACATACATCTCTGTGTGATTATAATGGAAAAACCTAAGAGCATTAATGAACATTATTTTCAAAAGTATCTAATGATAAAGCTGTCTCCCTAATATTTCTGGCAATGGTGTTTTTAGTTTTGACCATATTTATAGCATTATTATATCCAGTGATATACCATAGGGGTTTCTACCTGGAGAAGTATGGTGTCTAGGGGGTCTAATGCTTAAGTTTTACATGCTTCAGTGGTACTCTTTTGTATCAGATATTTTTTTCTTGGGCCTCATTAAGCTACACCAGTCAAACCAACTGTTGGGTTGTGGTTTTTGATGCATTTTAATTTTATGCTTTTTGCTCCTATTTGAAGTTAAATTATTTTCAAAGCATCATCAGTAGCAACAGTAATGTTGCTGGGGTCTTGGGAGTAATGAGTATACTAATGGCCGTATTACAGAATGTAACTCAATCCGAGTGGGAACTTACTCTTGGTGGAGTAAGCTCTCACACTCATATTGGGAGTGAATGTTGATTCGTATCATAGAAACGCTCTCACACTAGGCTCATTTGAGTGATAGTAACGAGTCTAGTTACTAGTATTTATGTACGTTACTACAGTTCCATTGGGTATTTACGAGAAACAAATGACGATTGATTTCATTTAGCTGCGCAAGTAAACACTTTTTTTAGTGAAAACGAGATTACGAAGTGAATTCATTAGGAAAAATTTCCAGATTATCTAATTTATTCATTGAAAAATATAGTTATACTTAAAACCGTGCATTAAACACTAAATTTTCCTAAACAGAAACTAGAATTGTAAGTGAAGAGATATAATTAGCAGCAAATTGCAATGCTTTTTTGATGCGGGCACCGTGAAAACTTCTAATTGACAATCATTTACCATTACTCAGCAGTATATACTATGAGTAAGTACCATCTAGCAGTTGTCGTCAACGAGAGGTCATGGTCTCTTAGAGTGACCGAAACGAGCTAAACGAGCCCCTTCATTCTCGCTCACATATTTAGCAAACAGAAGCCTGGGCCATCCTCCCACCATTGAGAATTTCCTTTCACAGGTTTTTTTGTTTCGCAAAATTTTCACTATGAGCATATTCTCCCTCATCCTCCCTCTCCAACTGTGGGGAGGAAGGTTTTCCCCTTCCATTTGTTTATTGCCTTCCCACGCAGGGGGTGTGGTTTGACAGTGTTGTCACTTCGACGTCAACTCGGGACTTTGAAATATTTATATTGGTAAGTTTTTTTGGACAGGAGTATACATTAATGATGCTGTAGCAACATAGTAGCCATGTTTGTAATAAAATTAATTAATGTAGTAATGCAGTAAAAGCAGAATTTAGAATCTACTTTCATCACAGGTAGATATAATATCTTAAATATATACTGAAGTATTTAAGCACAAATTATTCTAGGAATAGTAGAGGATGACTGTCTCTTGAAGTATTTTTTCACAAATATCTCTGGTGTTTGAAGTAATTTAAATGAATGTCTGTTGGAATTAGAATGAGGTCATAAAGCATAAGAAATTAGAATATCAAGAGATATTTTTTAGGCACATCTTCTTTTGTACATGTACATTGTCTTTAAAGGGGAGGGTGGAAGATAAGAGAAAGGAGTAAAAACATCAGTATGAAATGGAAACTTGAAAGGACATCTTGTAAACAAACCTCCAATTGAATACAAACTAAAGATGGGAGAGGGTATACTGAAGGAGAAAAGTTTTCATTTAAATTTCATTGAGTTTATCGACCTCTTTCCTAGAATATGATTTCATTTATTACAAAAAGTAAATATTTATCATGGTATGAATGATATGTCAGTCAAATAAGACTCCGGGGAGAGTCTTAAGTTTTAATGCAATAGCATTCAAGAAGAGCTCCATAAATGGGATACATTCTATATATTGGCAGTGTACTCCACTAGTTACTATAGTCCCACTGAATTATTATGTAATCATAAATCAGAGACAGGTCTGTGTGGTAAGTTGAAGTGGTCTAGGCAAATTAATTAACAGTTGAGGACAAACATTTTAATAAAAACATACCCAACTGTGGTATTTTAGCTTTTATGTTGATGTTATGATTTTTAATTCTCATTAGCTTTGAAGTATGGTAAAAAATGTCTTAATATTGATGATATTGAGTGATATCATCAAAGTGAAAGGCATATTTGAAACTTAATTCATTCTAATATGGAACTTAACATTCATCTATGGCCTTGCTAGAGGTGTGACTTTAAAAGTTTAAAGTTTACTGGAGCATATCATGCAATAATTTTATCCCATATAATTAGAAAGTGAAATGGACCCAATGAAATTATCAATATAAGCATTTGCTATGTACAATTTTTCACTAATTTAGGTCATAAATGAAGTTTGATCACTATTCCTACAAATAAAATTCACCACTAGTAATCATATAACAATAAACTTAAGTTGTCAACTTAATTCTAGTCTCACTCCTTAAATACATACTGTATTTTATAATGAAAAATAATGAGGCAAGATCTGCAGTAGTCATACAACACTTTTCACAACAGCAGTTTCAATTGTACCTCATTCAAGACCATATATTGTGAGAGGTAGACAATATTCGAATTAAAACTCACTGATAGGTCCACTATTTCCAGTCATGCTTAATATCAATGAATTAACCGAAGTAATCAACAACATTAATTTTACACAAGGATACTGTAAAAGTAGTAGAACCATAGGAAATTGACTCCAAATAAATGGAATGTATAATTTAAATTGGCATGTACATTGATAATAGTTCATCATCATCATCATCTCGTCATTAATGAGTTCATATGAACAAATCATCATTCTTAAAGAGAAACCCTGTGATTGCAGAATTAAACTATTGCAATGTATCACTAAAGTCTCAGCACTGACTAATGCACTAATATAACATAATATTTTGCAATACATACATTACCTGTTGGGGCTAGTTCGACAGTAACAGACATTAAAATGTCCTGCTCTTTGCATCCTCTGAGTAACATCTTTACCAAACTACTCTAAAGGATGGGTCTTTGAAAACTGTAATCATAGAACGTTAGTAAATACAATGCGAAGAAGCTTGTATAACATCATCACGTAGGAATTGGGAAGAACAAGTTTGCTTACATGTAGTGGTGGAGAGGTAAACTCATATAAGTGTAGAGAATACACAGTGATATAGAACAGACAAGATTTCTAAAAAGAATACTTCCTGCATTCAAAGCGCTGTTCATTTAACGTTATTGCACACATCAGCGAGATAAATTTTTCACAACTGAAGACAACTTTCATAACATCCAGAGACTAAATATTTTGTCAACTTATTACATTGATATTAATGTGTAATCCGAGATCTTATTAACTCAGCTAGAACATCGATGAAGGATAGTAACAAATGTTATATACACGGATTATACACCTTTCGAATTGGGAATGATACGTAGGCTTACAACCTGGTCTCCAGAAACTTAAATATTCCCATAGAATTTGGGTCACACGAGACAGCTGCAACCTTGTGTATACTTGTCCATATTGTTCTTGGCAGCCTCGCAGTCTGCAATGGTCTGAATATCGAATAATTTGTAGCACAATCTTCATGCGTTGTCCTGTATGTTGACAGAAATGACTGCTGAGCATTTATGAGCGAAATACACAGTTGTTGAGCGATTGTTTCATTTGAATCATGATGTGGAAAAGTTTTATCCCATCACGCAATGATTTCAATGCACTACACGGATTAATTTAAGTTCTTTGGTACAAAACAAGGAAAAATAAAGCTCTAGAAGACAACAGCGTAAATGTATTCATACCATAAGTTTGTGACAATCAAATAATTGCATGAAACACCGTGACCATTACAGGTTCCCAAATGTTATCAGAGGCTTCGTGAGCATTTTGGCCAATTAGATCATCTTAAATCTGCTTAAAATTGTACTTTGATGCACCAAGTTTATTTGAACACAAAGCACCATGAGAACTTCAGTCATTAAATATTCTAATACCTATGAATTTGTAGGGTAGTAATCCAGAATGCATAAGGAATTTGCAAGGCCATGTAATTTCAAGAATTATGGTGATTGATGCCACAAATTTCGTGCAAAGCAGTCACATCAACAATAACTAGGATTAATGAAAAATAATTATATGAGTAAAATTAGTTCATTCACCAAAATTTCATTTTAAATATGCCAGGTGATAGCAGCAGACATTTGCAAAATTGCTCACTCGAAATGAGTGGGCAATCAAGTAACCAACAGGGATATTTTGTTTCTGAGGGGAGTCTGAGAGAGCACTGTCACTCGAATGACATCTTATAATAGCAAAGTAGCAACCGAGAGGAGTTTGAGTGAGGCTTCGAAAAAATCCACCCTCGAGTGTCATTCTATAATATGGCCCTAACCATGGAAAATAACTCTATTGCTTAAAACATAGGTTGCAACTTCCGGTAGCAGTAGCAACTTAAATTTGAGTATTTAATTCAGCCTATAGCAGCTGGTTTACAAGTATTGGGGCAATTTCATTTTTTCATGGGCAAAACTGCCCATCAGCTGAAATTACAGCATGCTAAAGATGTTTTTGTCAAAAACAACTGATACAAGTAATGTGTGTTGCTTTTCTCTTACTTTTATTGAAGCAGTTAACCTATTTTTGAGAAAATGATAATTTACTCATTTTTAACAGTTGAGCCATAAGTTGGTTAAATTACTTTTGGCACAGTATTGGAAATGGTTGCAGGTGTAGTCAGACCATGACCCCTTGGAGCATAAGCTTGGGTACAATGGAATATTAGACTGTAGAGTGATCTTTAACTCTGTTACCAGGTCCATTGTCAATTATAAACTAAATGCCTTGTATTATCTTATAATGTCCTATCCATTAATGCTAGAAATTCTTATGAAGGCATGGTCAACAAAGCATATCTATTCTGTAGAGCTGCTCAAAATTTAGCTCTATTGCCCAGTTAACCTTACCAGAATTAGGCTATTTTTGGTATCATCTACCATGAATCCAAGAGTGTTGCATTAGGTGAAAAGTTGTGACGTGACGGAGGATGTGACGTAATGAATGGCTGGTCAAACTGTGTTCATCGATTGACACATTAGAAATTGGTTTTTATTACTGTGAACAAATCTGTAAAATATGCCTTTTGATTTATTTCCCAGGGTCATAGGTCCAGGTGCCCCTTTCACTCAAAAGCTGCATATCATATACCTAGTCAATGATGTTCTTCATCACTGGTGAGTCAGAATAAAATAAAACCAAAATAAATAATTATATTTTTTGTTAAATTTTCTTTGTGTCTGTGAATGTGATGTTCTATTGTTCTTTATAGGATATTTTAATATTTATTGATGAAGTTTAAGAAATAATGCATTCTTCAATTTTCAGTAGAATGTGCCATCATTAGAATTGTGTTCTTCTTTTGAAAAATTAAAATGCTACATGCGAACTAGAAATATATCTCATTTTGTTCTGGTGTTAACTGTGTGGTGTGTTTCTCATCTACCCCTTTCTTGCAGTGTCAGGAAGAATGCTGAGGACCTGAAGAAGGCCCTTGAAGGAGTTGTTGTTCCAATGTTTTGTAATGCCACTCTAGGTGTTGGAGAAGAGCAGCAGTCAAAATTGAATAAGGTGTGCATGTATTAGTTTTGCAGTGGGTGATGTTGAAATTCTCCCTTGTTAAAGTCTCTTCTAAGCAGATGAAGCCTTATTCTCTGGGGAAATGAATTTGTTTCTTCATTAGATTTTTAAGATAGATAGTTATTTGAAGAGAAATGTATCTAATCTCAGTGCTTTTAACATCCACTCATTATGATCTTCCAAACACATTATTTTTGATCTGACGGGTTTTTTGGTATTGTTGAGCTAAAAAAAAAAAATTCTTTAATTTTTAGAAGCCAGTCATTTTAAGGCCGTCAAATTTATCACTCTTACTTAGTTAAAGTAAACTATATGTTTAAATACCATATATGTACAACTTGTTTGTATTATTTTTTCTAAATTCTAGCTGCTCACATTATGGGAGTCAAAAAGCAACTATTTTGAGCCATCGGTGATTGAGAGGCTGAAACATCCGTCTCAGTCATGGTCTGAGTATCAGGCTAGCCTCATTACAGAGCATGCTGCAGCTCTTACTCCTGTTACAACTGCTGTGCAGCGCACCTATGAGGGATATCAAGCCCAACATCAAGCTTTTGTTCGCCATGCGACTCAACAGATCCAGGTAATCATTTTACTTTTGGGATTCGCAATCAATAAGGGAATGTACAACTTTTAGAGAAATTTTGCCTAATGATTGGCTATCACTTTGGTATCATCAATAAATTTTAGTTAAAGGTATTTTTTATCGTGATACACTTGGTAGATCTTCATGCACAAATTTTTTTGGGGCAAAATATGGACTAAAGTCCATCATTCTAGTATAAGTCGAGGGGAAAATAGTGTAATTGTCTCATATTTGGGATTTAAAAAGCAAACCATAAATGGTGTGTGAATGAATATGGAAGCAATGAGTGACAAAAATTAAAGAAAAAGAGACAAACCTATAAATTTATTGATAATATCTCAAGCTACTACAAATTGGCGATGTTAATGTCTACAGTATCCTTTGATGTGATTGTCAGCATTATGACTTTATGAGACAGTTATGCCATCATCTTCCATTGGTGAAATGTTATCTAGGAAGCAACAAAATGCCCTGTTATTTTCTTCTTCCAACCATGGTCCTGGGGTTGGAGATCTTGAAATCTAGACCATTTAATAATAATAAATTTATTTCACCATTTGTAAGAATACAATTGCATGACTGTCAGTAGATCAAAATGCCGCATGAAAATACAATACTAATACATCTGATAAAAATGGAATCACAATTAACAAAATTCCAGAAAAAATACAATAATAAAATTACAGTAGGAATGTACTGCATAGAAAGTTCCATACCAGCAAGCAGCAACAAGTAAAAGTGAACCCAAAGGGAAAGTGTTAAGGTAACCTGTTTTACAATACATCTTCCAAATATTCAGAGACAGTAAGTTTACAACAAGTACGTTAAGTGACAGTAAGTTTACAGTAAAATGTCCTCCACTCATGTCACTCCTTCACATGTGTTGGTATTACGTAATCATTGTATATGTAATACTGAGTACCGAATAGGATGAAGCTAAGCAACAAGTGGTGATAAATCTATATAACTCGTTGATTATTGCAGAATTAGGTAACAAACATGCACTTATTTGATGAATTAAAATAGTATTAAGGTACCCTATGCAAGTCAAACTAGCATTAAATTAATAAACACCTGGTATTTTTGCTGAATGAAAGGAGTCTACAATTTTCTTCCATCTAATGTCTTAGCCCTAAGAATGAAGAGTCATAACACCTAATCTGTAAACATGTGTACTGCTCAGAATTCTTGTTCTCTACGGGAAACCTATTTGCTGCATGGCACATAAAAGATACTATCCTAAACCACCCATAAGTAGCAAAGTGGATAATATCAGTTTACTTTTATCTAGCCACTGAATAAGAATCTCTTACTATCATTATGGAAGGATCAATGTCTTGATGCTTTAAAGAAATATTTCATTATCAGTTGAATGGCACTGGCATTGTCCCCTGAGATGACTTAACTGATGTGGATAGGAATAATATCTTGGATGATCCCAGTGAGTAATTTGACTGTCATCAGGAAATTGAAGAAGATATTTGAAATTGTAATTTTTGGGGCTAGAAGTAGGAGTAGAATGTGTCATATTTTTGGTTTTATATCGTCTGGTGTCATTTATTCTGTGTGACCATTGGAGAAGAATTTTATACATTAACAGAGAAGAATTTTATACATTAACAGGTGATCATCAGAGAAAACTGGGAAAACCTGGAATTGTCTGGGAGTTTTGAATTTCTGGAAAAGTCCGGGAATTCTTGAAACAGTCGGGGATAAACTGGAATAGGAATCCTCGTTATTTTTCTACCATCACGTTTTTCGGCCAGTCTTTTCCACCCTTTATTTCACCAACTAAAACCAGCGTCCCTCGCTGACGTGCATGGAATAAGCACCATCAATTCGTGGAGTATTCAGTTGTGAATCTTATTAGTTGTGAATCAGACGTACAATGTATCCCTTTTGCATATCCTTATTGCGATATTTGCCTAGTAGTGTTAAAAATCATGATCACAATGTAATACACTCATCACAAGGAATCCGAGGCTATGTTGCTCGGAAAATTTTACCTCACGTCTTTTTTTTTTAACTTCCGAAAGTCAGGTCGAGAAGTAGCTGGAGCAAACTAGCTTATAGTAAATACATGCTTGCAGTTCTAAAAATACGAGACGATGATTAGAAAGTTTGGAAAATTCAAAGCTGCCGTAGAAAACTTAATTCAGTAGAAAAAATATTCTAATAATACATGACCTTTTGGCGACCGGTCAGGGAAATTGGTAAATCCATCTTGGAAAAGTCAGGGAAAGGTCAGGGAATTTAAAAATTGGATATCAGTGGCCACCCTGATTAATTGACTCAGTGTCAAAATGTGATGGCCAAGCATTATTGCCATGCACCATGAATTGTAAGCAGTATTTTAAATGTGTTGAATTAAGAATTAAATCATCTACATTGTTGAATGTTACAACTTCCTAAAAGTGTTTTAACCATTTTCCTCTAATCACCCCTGTGTATTGTTTTGTCCTCCATCTTTGAATTTTATTATCAGTTTGATTTCATTTGCATTGTATGTGTTTGGTTATTTTAGCATCTTTTTTTTTCATGACAATCGCTAGCAATTGGAGCAACAGAAACAGCAGATGGAGCAACAGGCAGTAGTGGCTGCTGCTGCAGCTGTTGCAGCCGCAGCCGTGGTCTCGGGTGTCGGTGTGGGGGTTGACGGCTCGGCTACACACATCCCAGGTGGGCACTTGCCAAGTGACATGCAGGGCCAGCAACAGGGGCCTCCGTCAAACCAGCAGCAGGGTCAGGGTGGTGGGGATTTAAGTTTCAACCTTCCCCCTCCCGGTTATGCCCCCTCAGGATTTCCGCCAGGTAATTCATGTCCAGGACTGTGCATGAAGAAAAAAACACCAGTAATCCCATTAACTTTGGGGCAAGTTGCATCACTCAGTTTGTTGGCTGCGGTACAGTAATAATTTGAGTTGGTGATTTGTAGCATTTATTAATTCATCATTGAGCAATTAAAAGATCAAATAGCTTCATGCTTCGTGCATACAGATGGCAAGGGAAAAACTGGTGCTAATAATTCTCAATGCTAAGTGTAGATCTTAAATTAACAACATTCATTACAGTTAGATGGGACATTTGAATCCTCGAATATGGGAAAAGATTCAAGGTTTGATAATGTAAATCTTCATCCCTTTTCCGTGATTTGAATCGTTTGAGTCCTGACCTAAATAATGTGTAACATATCCGCAAAACTTTCAAAATATGTACAGTAAAGTGCAGATTATTCTATGCAGGGTTAACTGACTGATTATCTGACTGTCCCTCGACAGCCCCCTCCCCAATTCTTTCTTTCTGTATCTCAATCCCTATGTATGAGATTTTTCTGAATGCCATGGTAGGCTATTCAATAGCCTTTACATGAATTGTGTTTGAATAGCCTTTACTAGGAAGGCTATTCAATTAGGCACATGACAGTGCTGCATTATGGTGAATCACCTGAATCACTGCTCAATGTGCTCATGACCAGAGCGAGTGACCTTGGATTAATTCTGCGGCCATTTTATCTGAACTAAATTTCCTGTGGGAAAATTATTGAATCAAAATGTCTAGTGTTTCTGCAAAGAGGAAGCGAATCCTGTAAGATATTTACCAGAATTGGAGGATAATGGAGCGGGCATCCAAGATGGAGACTGTATTTAACAGACTCTGAATGACTTAGGTATGATGATGAATTTTCAGGATATCATATTCTTCATGATGATGCAGTTAACTCTACCACTAAAAATACAAACACCAGCTCTGTGCGAGTGAATTACCTCAGTAGTGACGAGGAAGAAACAATCGGTTCATAGTGAGTTACGGTTCAAATTGTGCTGCAATCAGCAAAAGCATTGATATAGTTCTTGGAACAGGAATATGACATCTCTGTACCTGATATTTTGCATGTTAGAAAAATTTGATTGGCCATGTAATAGGAAATATACGTTTAAAAACATGCAAAAGAAAGAGACATATTTTTGAAGTGTCTAGTATCCCATTTCAGTACTAGAGGTAACAGTTACAAAAAGTTTTTGGATAAATAATCAAATGGGAATATCATACCTTTGCTATGGAAGAGGAAGTTAGTGGCTTTAGTAGTATCAGTGCCATCATGCATGTGAGAATACGGCTGGTTGGTAACTTTCACTTGTTAACTTCACGAGTGGGATGAGGAAGCATGTAGGTTTATGGTACTTGGAACTCCGATGAGCACCTTCTAAATTAGATATAGACCTGTATGTTCTACCAGAATTAGAACTTCTAATCCCCATGGGACGTAAATTGTAGTTCTGCAAGTGTGTGTCAGCTACCTAGAGTGGAGTATGAGATGTTAAATATGTACAAGGCAAATTTTACTGACTGGCATTGCATCAGATTATATGCAATTATCATATCACGCTGTTTTCTTAGATGAAAACGTAAGGTGAATACCACGTGTAGAGATATAAAATCAGGATGCCTAACGCATCTGTGACTAACTGATATTAATTTTAGTTATTGAAATGTTTCAGAGAATTAATAGAATTAATGATCACCTGATAGCAGAAATGTTTGGAAAAAATGAGTATTTCAATTGTGTACCAAGCAGAGGTTTAATGATCACTCACTGGAGATTTGAATAATTTATATTCCACGTTCTAGTATTTTGGTTTTAATAAGAGACTTCCAGTTTTCCGTCGAAGCACATAACCGACTTATTTGTATTGCTTTACTCTACGCACTTGCCTACAATGAAGGTCGGCATGCAGCTTCTGTGCTAGGAAATTTGCCATGTAGTAAGTCAAATGATTTATTTTTATTGGGGAATTTCCCTACTTTGTTGTCATATCTAAGAACTAAGGATGAGTCAAATCCAAATGTCGATTCTCGATTCCAGCGATTCTCAGGATTAGAATCGGTATCGAGAATCGATCGCCTAAAGTCCATTCTGATTCCATTGATTCCAGATAGATAAATATTCAAATCAAACTTCATTTATCACATCACATTTGTCTCTGTAATTTTTGGTGTAGGCTATTAATTTGTACTTTTCATGTACTACCTCAATAAGCTGAGGATATATTTGCTATTTGTTAATAAATATAATTTTTGAGCGACTTAATTGTCTTTGTTAATTTATTTCAGCCAATACATGAATTTAAATAATAGTTGTACGCTTCTGGTATATCAATAGCCGCCTGTTATTAGGAATAAGAATCAATGGAATCAGGATCGGAATCGAAAAAATGTGGGATCGACTCATCCCTACTAAGAACCTATACACAAGATGTATCACTCATTCTTACATTTTCCACAATGACAATGGTTTTTCATTAAATATTTATGAAAATCTGGTGTGCTGGGTTATGTTATAACCTGGAGAGCTGATCCCTTTAACCTTTACATGAGTGTTACCCCTAGGTATCTGTCAACACATGGCCCAGTTTTATGAATGCTAACCTTTGGAATTATCATCAACTTTTTAAAAACATGGATACTGAAAGAAAACTCCTGGTGGCCAACACCACTGAAATAGATTTACATTCTGTACTCCTATTTAAAATATAGGTGTGACTGCTACCAATGATTCTTCTTGAGTCTTTAACCATGCAGATTGTAATGGCATTGTCTCTGGGTTAAAATAGACAATTTTTTTGCGTTCACATTTATTTTCCCAATACCAATGATTTTCAGTTGTCACTGATGCTAAAAATCACCACTTCTTGTAATAATGTATGGAGCCAACTTTTAATCATAAGTATTAACTCCCAAATAATGACTTTTACTATTTTTCCAACTCTGTGACCTCTGTAAATAATCATTAATGATTAAATTGATACACACTATATATGCAGTTGGGTGGTTTTCTATCTAACTTACTGATGATGATCTCATTTTTGCAAAGTCTTGGTTATATAGAAGACTCTGAAAGGGTTGTTTGCCATTGTAAATCTTCTTAAACATGGTGGCATTCGTCAGGGAAAACTGGGAAAATCTGGAATTGTCAGGGAATTTTGAATTTCTGGAAAAATCAGGGAATTCTCGTAACAGTCAGGGAGAAACTGGGATATGAAACCTGAATATTTTTCTACCATTACATTTATCGGCCTGTCTTTCCTGCCCTCTATTTCATTAACTGAAAATAAAGTCCGTCGCTGATGTACATGGAATAAGCCCCATTAATGCGTGAAATATTCAGTTGTAACTCTTATCAGCTGTGAATCTTAGTCATTTAGCTGTGAATCAGATGTACAATGTATCCCTTTTGCATATCCTTATTGCGATATTTGCCTTGTAGTGTTAAAAATCATGATCACAATGTATTACGCTCATCACAAGGAATCTGAGGCAATGTTGTTCGGAAAATTTTACCTTGCGTTTTCTTTTAACTTCCGAAACTCAGGTCGACTGGTTGCTGGTACACACTAGCTTACAGTAAATACATGCTTACAGTTCTAAAAATACGAGACAATGATTAGAAATTTTAGAAAAAAATTGAAGCTTCTTTAGAAGATTTAATTCAGCAGAAAAAATATTCCAATAATAGGTGACCTATTGACGATTGGTCAGTGAAATTGATAAATCCATCAGGGAAAAGTCAGGGAATTTAAAAATTGGATGTCAGTAGCCACCCTGTTAAAGTATATTTGTAATTCTGAGGTGTACATTTGACATTACTTTTATTTTTGAACTGTAAAATCATGTGTAAGTCCCCTTTAAAGCTATGACGTAGTGTAACTTTTGCTTGAAGATTCAGAAATCCTTAATGGTAAAAATTTGGCCTATGTAGCCTTAGTATGCTTGCATGACCCATAAGCTTACTGCACCTCTACTTTGCAAGACTCCTTTATCACTTCCAATATGAAATTAGCTTGTGTAATTGGTTGCACAGATCTTCTTTTCCCTTTGTCCTTGCATTCTCACATTTCTTTCTATTATTATTTGATAAATTTAAGAGTGAAAACTGTTTAACATGATGCTTATTTCAGCACTGAAACTGAAACTGGACTTAGCCTGCTTAAAATCAAGTTGGTGTGATCGTATCCGATTACAAAATCAAATTGGATTATCAGTATTGAAAAGAGAAATAAGTATGATACTTATTTACAACTATTTCTAGGATCTAACTAGGTGGCACTGAAATATACCTAGATAATGAATGTAAAGTAACCCATTTCCTTGTCCAAATATTTCTTTGCCTGCATATTCTTTTTTTAAGATGGCCCATCATCCTATCAGCAATTATCCCAGCCACTTCATCACAATTATCCTACTAAGCCATGATATCATTTTAATATGCCAAATCAGTATGGCTGGATTTATTTAGTTTGCGTAGTCAGCAAATGCCTGGGTAATAACACCCCAAAGGTGGATGTTTTTTAGAGGAAACCTGATCCCTACTTGAGTGTCTTGGGGAGGGCACTTCAAGTAGAGTACTCCGTCTGTCGGATGGGATGTTAAGCCATGGTCTCCTTGGCGCCTTTCATTAAGAGCAGGCTAATGATGACGCTGGGTTTCTATCCACCCTTCCTCCCTTACCTATCCCCTATGGTGCAAATGACCTTAGCCGTTGGTCGTCTCCCCAAATATCCAATAACACCCCACAGTGCAATCTCCATCATATAAACCCAGGCTCCAAGACGTCGAATTCGAGCCCTGGATTAGGTTCTGAGCTGATTCCAGTACTTAATTCAGTGTTGATTGAAGAATTTTGCAAAATGGCCTTAACTCGTTTTAATTCATTGTGAAATATATTATTAACCCTCATTATAGTGATCAAACCTTTCATTACTTATGATAGATGAAGCTTTAGCTCATAAAAGCTGAATGAAACATATGTAATTCATATGCTGGAGGGTACCTTTGTAAGTTTTTGTGTTTTCTGATGTGCCTCTGGAATTAAATGGGGATATCCTCTATGCACCCTTTTAAGCCTCCTTAACACTTATAGCAATGGGCATTATTATGATTTCTGTCCTACAAATGGATGCATATACAATAGATATGCTCTCGGGGTATATTAACTTCATATTTTTCTGCATCCTTCAGGGAAGGAGGATGTCCTCTGAAAGCCCTCCTCAGCTTCATAACACTTAAGATTTTGATCATTACATATATAGACTTCAGTCATGAAATATTGATAATTTTTTGCCAGTCTTGAAATGTTTTTATTGATTTATTTAAGAGTCCGTATTTATGATCAAAATTATTCTATGCTTATAATTATTATTTTGAAGTTTACAATGGAGTCCATCATGTAGCTCTTTCAGTTTACAATGTATTAATGCTAATATTTACTCTATGAAAATTTCTTAATCTTATTTATGTCTATTTGATTTAATCTCTGCATTGGTTTGGGTTCCCAACCTGTTTGTTGTGTATTCATGACGGCATACATATGGCTGAATGCCCATTTGATTTCTTCAATAAACCAGTATGTCATCCCTTGTTTTTTTGAAAGAGAACAGATTTCTAACATAAGTTCCACTCCACTCAAACAAATGGTCCTAAGTATAAAGAGCTGAATGCTGTTTATTGTGCTACTTTCTATTTTTCTTGGTAAGTGGGAATTTCAGTTTTCTTATTCATATAAATCATTAGAATGTTTCCATCATAATTATACTGCTCATAATGTTTTTAACTTAATTAGACATTTTATAGTTGATCTGTTGGTTTCTGGGCCATTTTGGCTTGATTTATAGCCTTTGGGCATTCTTCCACGTAGTGTCCATTGCTGATGAAAATTTCTACTGCCATGTTGCTGGGTCTTGGTTCTAATGCTATGCATCACCAATTCAGACCTGAAAATATCAGCAGGATGGCTGTAGAAACTGTCATCAGTAATGGACTCTATGTGGTGGAATGCCTGAAAGCTGTTACTCATTAAGGACCTTACAGCTCAATGTCTCAATATTTTCAGTGTCCAATCTTAGACACCAATGTAGAGTTATCCTCCATTGTGACACCTTTTACAATAAAATGCACACATTAATACAATATTTCCGAAATACAGACACTTCATTAAGAGCTGCGACTTGATGATGTAACAAATCATAATTATATGAGTATGGAATAAGTATATAGAGCGGAAATTAGATAGGGAAGTCAGGAAATGAGTTATGAGTAATTTTTTAACCATGAGATGGAACAAGCTGTATCAAATTGGCATATTTTTCCATAATGTTGCGATTGGCTATTACTGCAGATAATGGAGACAATTTGGTGTTGCTTCATTTACATTACATTCTTCATATAATGCCACAACAGAGATATTTACAAATGGACCCATAGCAATGTGTTTTATGTGTTTGCCCCCTTATAATCATTGAACAGGAAATTGAGAGGATATTTTTGTATTCTCTACATCATGTTCAACATTTTATCCCTCTCCCTTGCGTAATTTCAATGGGTACCCTCTGCTTCTCTAACATAGAATGAATACACGTGACCATCCCATGGATGGTGAAAAGGCCGCGCTGGCTGAAATTGTCGCAGTGTTTCACGGAAAGTTTTTCTCTCCTTTAGTATAATCGTTCCAAGAACTCCTTAGGAAAATTGTGACTATGCGTCATTGAATTTTAAGTTGATGTTATTTTCCCATGAATAGCTTTACAACTCCTCCTTGGAGGCAGTTTTACTTCAAATGTGGCTTGGAATAACTCTACACCCTATTATTCTACTGTTAGAATGCTTTAAATCCACCTTCCATCTTCTCAACCTTTGAATTCAATCTTCATTCAATTTTTGTTTCCTGGTAGAAATTGACAGGGATTAAATAGACTACTTTCCGGACAGAGACATCTTTATTCCACACCATGTTAATACTTGGCCCTACTTTGTCTCTTAGTTATTAAAAATAACTATCCACGTTGCTTGAAGGCACTCACGTGTTTTGGCCATTTTCCGAAGAAAATGCCACCTCCAATTTTTGTCTGTATAATATGCATATGTTACGGCTAAGTCTTAATTTACAAATATTAACAAATACATAGGGTTGTTATTTTTTCTGCTGGATCAGAGGTCGAAGAATAATTATTTCGTTCCTTGTTCATCAGCCAACGAGAACTGAATAATAACTTAAGGGTTAAAGAATGAAAGGTATTGCCCGAGAGAACTTATGAGGCTTGATCATTCCCATTGCTCTTTCAGTCAATATCCTGGCCTCAAGGCAACATTGTATTCAATTGTTTCCAAAGAAAGCACCTCATGCTTTGGCTATTTGAGCAAAGGTCTTTCATTATCACTGATTGGATGAGTTGTCTCCCAACATCGACTTCATCTCCCAAAAAAACTACCTCCAAATGATGAGTGATTTCAGGCTTTCCCGGTGAATGCTATTGAGGTAGATTTCTCGGGTTTCCATCCGGGTCAAAGGAGTTATCTCCGACATGTTTCGGCAGCTTTCTCCGCTACCGTCCTCAGGGATGAAGTGGCGATGACAGGGAATTGGCCACTATATATATGCGAGTCGGGTGTCGTCTGGTTTTCCCACAGAATCACATGATTGGCTCTCCTGTGTCGCTCCTCCTCTATCGACTTCAGGATTGGTCTCCACGCGTTACTCAGGTGGAAACCTCTGTCACAGTTCATTTTTCTTTTTTCCAGTTTAATTTCAATGGCTTCCTTAACAATCCAGTCCCAATAGCTTCTTTCGCGGCAAAAGACCTTCGTTGAATGCAAGTCCACCCTGTGGCCTTGGACGAGGCTATGCTCAGCATCAGCAGACTTTTCAGGTTGCCTCAGCCAGATACAGCGCTCGTACTCTTTTAATCTCGTCTCCAATGTCCTTCCGGTTTCACCCACATATGCCTCTCCGCACTCGCACTGTATCCTGTAGACTCCCGGAGTCTTCATTCCCAGTTCGTCCTTCACCTTCACTACATTGTCAATCAATTCACTCTGCGGCCGGTGAATGGTCTCTATTTTGTGCCTCCTGATTATCCTTGATATTTTTCCTGAGAAAGACGGTGGACCTCACGAAGAGGGCTGGAATTCCTACGGACGTAAGAAGAAACCTGGTACCACAAGCACCACTCCCACCCAGACTATACGGGCTCCCTAAAATCCACAAGCTAGGAGCCCCCCTCAGACCAATTGTGAGTGTGGATGGAGCACCTACTTACTTCTTGGCGAAATATCTCGCCAAAGAACTTGAACCGGTGGTACGACAATGTACACACCATGTAAAGAACTCGGCTGAGATCATAACTACGCTTAACAACATATGCCTGGATCCCCCGGACATAATGGTGAGCCTGGATGTGGTCTCCTTATTCACACACGTTCTGGTGGGAGACATACTGAAATCCCTACAGTCACGTTTCGACCAGTCTATGATGGACCTTTTCTGCCATGTCTTAACGTCCACATACTTCCTATACCAGGGAAAATTTTACGAGTAAACTGAGGGGGTACCGATGGGATCCCCTTTGTCTCTAGCCGTGGCTAACCTTTTTATGGAGGAGTTTGAGGAGAAAACCTTGGAAACGGCCCCACTGGAACCCAATTGCTTCTACAGGTACGTGGACGATACATTCGTAGTATGGCCACATGGAGTCGACACCCTTGACAGCTTCGTAGACCACATGAACTCGCAGCATCCCACCATCAAATTCCCCATAGAAAAAGAAAAGGAAGGCCGCCTGCCGATCCTCGACATCCTGGTATATCGCACGAGGGATGGCTCACTGGGTCATGCAATTCACCGAAAACCTATGCACACTGACTTGTACTTAAATGCAAACAGTCACCACCACCCTTCCCAGAAGAGAGCCGTCTTAACACTTAAGCTGAGCAAGAACAATATCGGACAAGGAAAGCCTTCCTGGGGAGCTTCAGCACCTGAGAAAAACATTCCTGAATAATGGTTTTTCACCCAGAGGCGAGGAACGTGCTTTCAGAGAAGTTCCAGTGGATTCGGCCCTGAAAAGGTCTTTGGATCGTGAGAGTATGTTGGCTAGAGCATGCATTCCATATGTCTCAACCATCTCAGGAAAAATATCAAAGATAATCACGAGGCACAAAATATAGACCATTCACCAGCCGCACAGCAAATTGATCGACCATGTAGTGAAGGTGAAGGACGAACTGGGAATGAAGACTCCGGGGCTCTTCAGGCCGATTCCCTGTCATCGCCACTTCATCCCTGAAGATGGTAGCGGAGTAAGCTGCCGAAACATGTCGGAGATAACTCCTTTGACCCGGATGGAAACCTGAGAAATCTACCTCCATTCCTCCAAATGCCTCGTCTCTGCGGAATTAGATTGAAGTCTGTGCCTGCCTGCTTACCCATCATTGCTTCGTTTTCTACTTCCACTTACACTGAATTTTGGACTAAGCCAAAGTAATTGCTAAAATAACTTCTCTAAAAGCCCTTCCTGCAATATGTTTTGTCAATTTTCTATAACATTCTTCTGGAAACAGCAAATTTATGGAGCCTAAAGCAAAATATTAGTTTAACTCTTAAATATTTTTAACATATCAGAACATGATGAAAAATTAATCATAAAAAGAGATACGAAGATGGGGACCAGAGATGGGCATCGTGGTGTTAGAGAAAGTAGTATTCTAACACCTTGGATGGACATGTCCTCTCTGCACCATCTAGTTGTTGCGAATGAGGCATCTTGAGATTGTCTAACTTTGCAGATTTACCGTAATTTTCTGGTTATAATACGCACCCACTATAAGATGCACCTACGAGGGTGGTCTGAAAAGTTTCCGACCCAACAAAGATAAAAGACATTTTTTCTTCAAATTAATTTTTATTTTTCTACATAGTCTGCTTGTAAGTCTACACACTTCTCCCAGCAATGCTCCCATCTCTTTTACCCGTCCAAGTAGTACTCAGCTTCTTTCTCTGCAAAATAAGTGTTTACGAAGTAGATGGCCTCCTCATTTGATGAAAATCTCAGTCCTTCGAGCGCAACTTTTTGCTTAGGGAACAGAAAAAAATCACTGGGGGCTAGATCTGATGAGTAAGGAGGATGGTCAAGTAGCTCCAACTGTAATTCGTGGAATTTCGCCAATGCTGCAACCGCTGAGGTGTGAGACGGCGCATTATCCTGGTGGAACAAAATTTTTTTCTGCAAATGTGGCCGTTTGTCCGCAATTTCTGCCTTCAGCTTGTCAAGTAATGATGCATAGTATGCTCCTGTAATGGTTTTTCCATTTTGAAGATAATCGATTAAGATAACTCCATGACTATCCCTAAAAACAGTCGCCATCACTTTCCGAGCCAAAAAAACAGTTTTTGCTTTTTTGGAGCCGATTCCCCCTTCGCAATCCACTGTTTTGACTGTATTTTTGTTTCTGGGGTATAATGGTGTATCCAAGTTTCACCTACAGTAATTAATCGGTGCCAAAACTCTGATTTATTGCGACCGAACTGCGACAACAGAGCATTGGAAATGTTCACCCGAACACGTTTTTGGTCCAACGTGAGCAAACGCGGCACCCAATGCGCGGACAGCTTTCTCATGCCTAATTCTTCATGTAATATGTGACAAACACGCTCATTGGACATATTCATAGCCTCTGCTATCTCTCTCACTTTAATTCGACGGTCATCTAGCACCATTTGGTGAACTTGAGCGATGTTATCTTCAGTAGTAGCAATTTTTGGACGTCCCGAACGTTCATCGTCTCCCAAGTTGGTACGGCCACGTTTAAATTCAGCTGCCCAAAATTTCACTGTGGTAAATCATGGTGCAGAGTCCCCGTACACAGCGTCCAATTCATCTTTGATTTGCGTAGGCGTATTGCCTTTCAAAAACAAATATTTAATGACAGCTCGATACTTGATTTTTTCTATTTTCACAAAAACACTCACATAGACTCATTGAAACGATAGTGAAACAACAACTGCACGTCCAAAATGGCTGCAATTTTGTTGATTACCTTTTAAAAGATGCGTGAACACATTTTCTAGGTATTGTTGACGAATGCTGCTATCTTCATGTTGAGGTCGGAAACTTTTCAGATTACCCTCGTACTTTATGATGAGTGCAATGTAAGAATACTTATCACCATGTATAACGCGCAGTCGTCTTTTAGAGTACCTACAACATTCTACACCATTGTCTGCCACGCCGTTCAGCACCAGAAAGATCACTGCGCAAGCAGTAATACTGCCTATGGATGGCTTTTCTCCTTGCTCTAACATACCCCTTTGGTTTCTCAAAATGACGATCTATTTGTAGTAGGTTCTTCCCTTCCAAAACTTCCATGGGTGTCTATGGAAATATTTGTCAATAAATGATAGAATTGCTATACTGTTGCTAAAAAGTACCCATGTCTGTATTCAATTCGCCTCACTTTAAGCCCGTTTGTGCCAGATTCCGTCTGATCTACTAGTGGAAGACACGTTACTCTGTAATTTGAAGATGTTACATTTCTGTGTAACATTTAAAAGAAAAACTCTCCCTAAGAACGTTATATGGCCGCAGAATATGCTTGTACACGTAAATAAAAAGGCTGGATGGATGGAAATCCAACCAAAGATTGGCTGCGAAATGTGTGGTGCAAATATGCAGATTTTAGGCGTCATATGTTGGTTCTAGATGCATTCAGATGCCATCGAATGCCATGCATCAAGAATATATTGCACGAAAATGGCACAGATCTCATCATTATTCCTGGAGGGATGACAAGCCAGTTGCAGGTGATGGATGTCAGTTGCAACGGCCTGTTTAAGACACAGATGCATAAAAAGTGGAATGATTGGCTTTATTCCGGACCACATTTTTTGACAAATTCTGGAAAGTCATAGAAACCGGAGTTATCGCTAATTAGTTGGCGGATTAAAGAGTCCTGGGATGCCATCGATTCATCTGTGATTAAGCGAGGTTTTAAAAAAATTCTGCCTCATGAATGCAATAGATGGGTCCGATGACGATTTGCTTAGGGATGAAGAATGCGTAGTGGATGATGAGGAGGTCAAATACGTTGTCCTTGGCGACGCAATATATGCTGCCAGTGAGAGTGATGTCAGTGCTTCGCACGAACTGTTTGAATCAAGCAAGGATAGTGATTTTGAATTCGAAGGATTCGGGGCTAACAGTGTTAAAGACAAGAGGGATTGCGTGTAAATTTTCATTTTAATAAATAAATTTAATTGATTCATTGCATTTTTTAAATTGAAAATTATAAAATCAAATGCCTATAAGTACGTTGAGATTACTTCAAATGTTAACTACAGCTCGAATAAAAAATGCAATAAGTTTGTAACCATGTATAATACGCACCCTACTTTTTTAACAAATTTTCGTGGAAAAAAATTCGTACTATATACAGAAAATTATGGTACTCCTCTTCCTGCTTCACTAATAAACAAACGGAAGCCCAAAAGCACCCGACTGAATGAAAAAAGCTAAAAAAAAACACCCCTCCTATATGCCCACTCCCAGCTGAGAAAGAAACCGCAGACCATTTAGGTCACATCCTGAAGATTGAAGCCTTTCCTCATACCAGGAAGGAGAGGAGGGCTTTCTTTTGTGTGGAATGTTTATTGCTCGTCCAGAAATGTATTTATGGGGTCAACAGGGTGTTCCTCAACACATTAATTTTGGATAATAGAGTGGAGGCTGAATTCATTAATTGAGTGATCTGAAGATAATATTTGAGTCACTCAAAAAGTTAAATAAATGGCACAGTTATTTTTAACTGGATTTAGTATGTAGGTTATTTGTTCAGTTAATTTCAATGATTTTTGTGAGAAAAAAATCGAGACATCGTAGCACCATTAAAATGAAGTTACCAACCAGAAAGTTTCAATTTTCTCAATGTTATCTAGATGATAGCAGTGTAATTGAACTTAAGGAGGATGGCCATTGAATAATGGAAGTTATTTCATATACCGCAGTAGAATTCTGAGAGTTAAAGTAAATAAAAGAATTGGTGAATATAGGAGCAGGATAAATTTACGAATGAATTTGCCCTTCCTTAATCCTTGCATCTTTTCCCTTACCAACCGTGGGAAGGAAGGCCTTTTTTCCATTCTGTATGTTTATTGCTTTCCTGAGCAGGGGGCATGGTTCGACCATGTTGTCTCATTGATGTCAACTTGGGACTTAAAAAATTTTTCGGCTCCGAGGTGGTAAGTTTTTTTTGACAGGAGTATACTTCTGCCATCCCAAGTGATGGTACTTCCGTGATAGGTTAAGGATTCCACTTGCTCTAATTTCTCTCCTCTCAAGGTGACTTCTACATTCAGCTTATCTCTTCTGCATACTAGAATTTTATTCTTCATCATACTTATTTTTATGTTATATTCTTGGAGAACTTGGTCCATTACGTTAAGTGACATTTGAAGATAATCACGATTTCCAGCTAATGCTGCGATATCATCTACGAAGCAGAGCATGTTTATTTCCTCTCCATTTATCTTTATTTCACTCAGCCCAATTTCTTGTGCTTGTACTCTGGCCTCCTTCAAGTACATATTGCACAGTGTGGGTGAGAGACATCCTTGTTTTACTCATGTTAATTTTTTGCTTTTATCTGACTTCTGTCTCCCATTTGCAATTCTAATTATCTGAATTCCTTTAAAGCCAATAATCAGATTATCAAAATAAAATTTATACTTTTGAGTTCATTGAAATGGTGTATAAATAAGCTGTCATGTTAATGCTTGCACTATTGGAATGCTCAGGACTTAGCAAATGACTTCCTTTATGCAAAATTAGAGCTCACTTTATATTTAGTCATCACAGGAGCGAAAGCACACATTTTGGTTACGGAGAAAAAGTAGGTATTAGTAGTCACTATAATTTGTTGTCTGTTTCGTTGCGTATTTTAATTATTGAGGAATGATTGCTTCCTATGTTTTTAAACCACTTGTTCCTTCGTGTCCATCTATTCAGGTACCCTTTATCACAGTAGATGCGAGAAAAATCCAAGTGAGTCTTACAATGGCCAGAAGTTATTGACTATTTGTGTGATGACTCTTTGCTATGAGAAAACAGTTCACATCAACAGAAAAGCACACTACAACCATGGTGAATGCACTTCTGCCTCTTGATGAAGCATCATGGAGTGCCTCCAAGTAGTCTCCTCCACCTGCCAAAATTCTTCCCCCTCAAAGGTGGAGCCACCTGAGAAATTCTTCCTAAAGCTCTCAAAAAGTTGCATCCAGTTTTCAGCATTGATTTGCCATTCTGTATAATTACTCTATGGTATCGGGTAAGATGAGTTATTCTTTCAAAATCTTTGGAAATTTTGGAGAACACGCAGAATCATAATGGCTGTGATGGTCTTTACCGAGTGTGACGTCGAAAATTCAATATTTTTCCTATATAATGATCAGTTTAGCCCAATTCTTTATTTGTTACCTACCAACATGGAATTGTGCACCTCGCTACATGTTTCTCAGTGGTGTACTGATTAGATTTCTCCTTGGGTGCATAGTTAATGGTAATCATTAAATTTTATTTAGGGCTGGAGTTGCCTGACCTTAGCAAACCACCTCCTGGATTTCCTGGTGGACCGGGGGCAGCCCAACCATCAGCCCCTCTCACACCTGAACCAAGTCTTGATGACCTGCTTCCAAGTGTACCATATTATGAACTTCCAGCTGGGCTTATGGTTCCCCTCATCAAGGTGAGAAAATTTTCCTTAGTTAATTTTTAAAGCTCATTGTGGTGTCTTTCATGTATGTATCAGCCTTTCTACTCAGTAAACGCTAAATCACGGTGAACAGATTTAGTAAAGCCTTATTTCTACGACATCGGCCTTCAAAAGTAGTTTTCTGACCAAATTTAGCCCTTTTAAAATTCAATTCATTGTTTACACTTAGAGGGTTAACGACATTAAATTAAGTCCACGTGAATTTTCACAAAGGCAGTGGGAGACTTAATATTACGCCCTGTGATTTATGGCCATGGCATTAGAAGCTCCTATTCAATTATACTTCCTTTCCACTCTTGTATCTTATTTAGAGTTTTATTTCATTATTATTCTGACAGCTTTTACTTATTTACGTGCTGGATAACACAGCCTCCTTTTCTGCTGTATAGGTTGCTAAATCTATGTGAGACTACTCTGGCATGAATATCAACATTTTATGGCTATTGAAAATGTTTTCACAATTTATGCTTAGGAGGAATAGAATAGGGTTGTGTTTCTCTTTTACTTGTGTGGTAAATGTCAGATATCTTAGTAAGCGGCGACAATATATGTTTTGAGAAGCTGAGTCGGAAAGAGAGATAATGCCAAGAGTAGATGTGGGTATCCTCGATGCCCAAATCTTGTAACCCGAATGTAGCCCCCCTCTTTCTTTCTTTATTTTTTTTAAACTTCCCACGCGTCATGGTGCGAATGTTAACCAACTTAGCTCCTTCTATAAGGAACACATTAATATTACGACAAACACATACAGAAATAACACATTCGGCATATAATCAACTCAAAGCGAAACACATTTATTGTCAAGAGACTCATTTTAAAACACCAAAGCAATAAATCGTTAATCAGAGTAGTATTGGGCCCAATTTACAATACAATTGTAAAAGTATTTGAGTTTAACATGTAAATTTTCACCTTTTGACTATTAAAATGATCAGTCAATCACCATTGACTTTTCTTTAACAGACAAATTGTACTCAGTGCAGGATTTTATAGGATTGAAACATTAGTCTTTTCTTATAGATTTGTACTACTACTTGGGCATGAGAGTTCTTTTCTTATAGATTTGTACTACTACTTGGGCATGAGAGTTCTTTTCTAATTCGTATTATTATTTACGATTTCACTTATCAATATCCTGGCCTCTGGCATCTGCGTGCGTGAACAGGCTTCGCTCCCTCCATCGTCGGTCAGCTAGAATCTTTAGCTGTCCTCACACACAGTTCTGGTGTAAGAAAATCACTGCTGCTATTTCCGTGGCCTTTTTACATTCCTTTCTTCCCTTGTATATTACTGAACACTGCTTCTCTTTGGTTTCGGTCTCTTTCACCCCCTTGAACGTCTGTTCCCTTTGACTGACTCTCTCATTCTACCCCCATCCTTAGTTTCTCTTTCTTGTTATCAGTTTTTTTTCTGGCATCCCTAGTTTTTGCATTGTTGAATGTTGATTTTCTTTAGGCGTTTATAAAGCATTTTTCATGCTTGAGAATATGCATATTTATTTGTATTGATTCCTATGTCTCTGTTAATTTTCAGCTGGAAGATGGAGAGTATAAGCCTTTAAATCCAATGGACATTCGACTTCCTCCTCCTGCCCCTCCTAGCGAACGTCTTCTGGCTGCTGTGGAAGCATTCTATGGACCACCGTCTCATGACAGACCTAGGGATAGGTAATTCATGGGTTCATGATGCTATTCATGTCTACCAGAATTTTATGCTTTTGAAATCCCTCTTATCCGAATGAAAGTTGCCTTTGGTCATCCCTATTCATGGAAATGTATTACAGTGAAACCTGTATTAAGCGACCACCGACGGTTCCACTGAACAATGGTCGTTAAGAGGGGTGGTCGTTCGACAGGGGTTCAGTTTCTAGGAGTATTATGCAAATGAACGTACGGTGGATTTGAAAAAAAATATGGACAAACTTTTGAAGCGTCGATTTTGTTAAAACCTATAAACATGTTGCTAATTTCCTCACAATTTAGTAGCTCCTGGGAAATTGCAATGCATTTTAATTCGATGTAAACAGTGAAACCTGAATTCAGGGACTACCAGCGGTTCCGCTGAGAAATGGTCGTTGAGAGGGGTGGTCGCTTGATAGGGGTGGTCGTTATGAGGGGTTTCACTGTATTTAGAGCATGGCTTGTTCATAATCTTGGAGGTCTCTCTTATTTTTTTACATGCCCAGGATATTGTTAATATGACTGTACTGTATAGCTCTAAGCCTGAATTGGTTCATTGTTCTTTACTCATTTATTTCACCACCAAAAACTGCATATCACATTGGCTGATATAATAATCAATGAATAAATAAAATTTTCAAACAAAAACATAATAAACATTAAATAAGACAATAATGACGCAAACGTAAGAAAGGAACTTAGGGATTGGAGAGGGATGAATCATCGAAAAGGTGTTTCAGGGAGGATTTGAAAATTGTGGAAGAGGAGAAAAGGTTCAAGTATATGTCCAACTTATGTGAAATATCTCAATCTGCAGCATGTGATAGCAAAGACTGATATTTTGTACAAAATTTCAATTGGAATCATCCAGTCTCTAGGGAATTAAAAATGCCCTATGTTTGCTTCCAGCCTCATATTCGAATATACCATTTAACAGTTTTTCTGTTAACCAATTCAGCGCCAAATGCAAAGAAGGAATTAGTTGGTAGAATACTATGAGCTGTAACTAAAAAAACCTCCTTCAGTGGTTTGTGGTTGTGTCTTAAATTTCAATGAGCAAAATTCTTCATAAAACAGTACATATACATATGTAGAACGACGTACTTCAAAGTGGCTTCACAAGAATATTTTGGTAGAATGGGTAACTTGATTGTGCAAAGTGATGGCTTAAACTTTTGGCATCGTATTCATCATGTCAATTCCAACTTTATTTCTTCTACTCCTTAAAATTGCTGAATTAAAAATCATATTTGCTGAATGTACCATATTTTTCTGCTGTTCTTGGAGAGATTGAAACTTTTTTGTTTTACTTTGCTAATTACAGGCCCATTTACCTCATTCCCATGTTTTAATAGGTCCCTGAAGAACTTAAGTGAAACTTGGCATACATTTAGTTTTAATTCTTGCACAATTGTTAAATGCATTTCTTTTTAGTCCTGGCTTCTGTATTGAGTCTTTTTAAGTATTTGCATATGTTGTTTATTGAAAGATATGCTTAAGTGATGGGAGGTCATTATTTTCATTATGAAAATGATAAAGATATTATCTCCAAAAAGAGAATTGCCATGAGTGACTTGGTGGAATTTCGTAGAGACATAATGAAGATAGATTACAATTTCTGTCTTCATTAATATATTCCAATGGATATGGTGTATCTAATTTAATTTTTCATTACATTTTAGTGAAGTATATTTTGTGTGTGATTACAGTGAAGGATGGGAGAAGTTAGGCCTGTATGAGTACTACCGAGCAAAGAATGCTGCTAGGCGGAAAAAAGAGGATGATATTCGTGATGGCTTAAGACCCTTAAGTAGATCTCCATCACCTATAGTCCGAGCAAGGTCCAGGAGTAAAACACCGCCTCCGAGAAAGAGATACAGAAGGTGAGTGCAAAAAGTTAATTGCTTGTTCATTTGAATGCTGTTGGACCTTATCTCTTTCTAGTAAATTTCGAAAATCTTGTGTTTTTGACAATAGGAATTAGTTGAGTATTCAGTGCCAATGGATATTTTGTATCTGCCCAATAAGCTGTATTTACTAGCATATGCCCTAATATTTATAGAGGGATGGTATTAACCCGTTCAAGCCTAGTGATGGCTATAGCTGACATGAATTTTCCTACGTAAACGAATGAATGTCGGCTACAGCCAACAGAGAAAAACCAATGCAAAAGATCCAATGTCGGCTATAGCTGACGCGAGGGAAGGGAAGTGACGGACACGGGAGCAATAATCCCAGGTATGCAGTAAGCCCTTGTGACCCAGCTTATCAACAGCCCAAGCCCTTTCCTTGGCAAGTGAGCTCGACCCTCCACCTCATTAGTAGCCTTTCTTGCTGCATGAATCCAAAGTTAATTTTTTGTATTTGCAATGGTTTTTTGAGGCAATTTTTTTGCACACTACAAAATTTTTAACTTAGAAATGAATCATTTGTTTTATGCTGAGTCTTAGCAAGTTTCAAACGACATTCTTGCGTTGATACTAACAGAGTTCTTTTGCGGAACTAATTAAATTGAATTGGTTAATATTAATGCTAGAACTTTGTTTAAAATTGTAAAATGCTCAGAATAACATTCGGAATTCATTTAAAAGTATAAATTTTTGGAGTACATATACAACTAAGGATTATTTTAAAAAACCATGGCTAATGTAACAAATTTAGTGGCCTCCTGCTGAGAGAGGGGCTGCTAAGGGTTTGGGGGTTGAGCTGAGTGCCCGGGGGAAGGGCTCGGTGTCCCGCTGAGTGGGGTTCCAAAACGGGCGAAAGACATACCTGAGCGATTTCTCCACAAGAGAGCTCCGCAGAGAGGAGTACAGAAAATTCTCATGCTACTCATAGCAGGGGAAGCATTTCCCTACGTGAGGCTTTGGTGCAAAAGGGTTAATACATGACCTCACTTGCTAGAATTTAGCCACTGCTGAATTTGATGACTATGTGTAATGATATGTGTTGTTCCAAGATTATCAATAAAAGATGCAACAGTGCATGAGGTTTAACAAAGGACTGTTTGTATATTTTGGTGGAAGGGGAATTCTTTACATGAAGAGGAGAATGATACCAAATATGCAAATTCTTTTAGAATGCAAGGCAATAATGGCTAGATTTTTCCAGGGGTCAAAGATTATGCTATTTTCCTCTGCAAATCTGTGAAATAATTGCATACTGTTCATGTTATGATTTTCACGGTACAACTCGCTGATAAATCTGGAGTGGTCATTGGAAATCAGAAACAAAGATCAAATGTGAAAGGGAAAAAATGTGTGTTAAAAAAATATGTGCCGTTTAACCTCAACTTTGAGCACCTTTATTTCACCTAATTTGTGATTGGGTTATGTGACAGTTAAGTATGGCCAAGAACTATAGAGAATTTCAATGGTAAATTCTTGATTTGATCTAGTCTCTCAATTTTTCTCATAGAATTGCCAGCATTTCAATACATATTAGTCACAAAAATTCGGAAAGGGGAGCAAACTCCGTCAAGGCAAACATATTGAACCGCTGATTTTCCCTGTCACATGGAAGCCAAATATAGCTTTACTGTATGATTTCAATGGGAGGCCCATTCAAGGGAGAAAGAGCACAGTCTGTATCACCCATGGATGTAAATTAACAAGTGGATTGAGTGCTACCACACAATTAATAGCTATCCAATTTCAGTTATATTCTTCATTCTTAATTTTTCCAATGGAATGACAATAATTTAAGTATTAACCCAAAATAAATTAGAGTTTCGAAAAATAAGGACCCCTTAGTATGTACGACACAGTGAGACTGTTCTATTTTGGAAAGTTCTCCCAGACTGAAAAATGTTAAAAAATATAGTAGTCACATGGTTGAGAGGGTAGCATTGAAAACCTGGATAATTAAGTGGCAAGCGTTCTTAAAAATTCTGAGAATAGGTGGTAGAAAATTAATCACAGGACACCAAGGGATGAAATTCACTCTGAAAAAATACCTGAGGATGGTGCCTTTGTATCGAAACTAGTTGTACCATTGGAATGAACTGTAGAAAAATAGTGTTCTTTGAATTTTGAAAACAATCAATTGACTTGGCTGTTATTCGAACCCAGGTCTCCCAATTGCTAGTCAGGTGAGTTAGCCAGTTACTCCACCAAGCCATCTTCCTTCAAGGTGAATTTTGACAGGGGTTTATGCAAAATAGTTGGATGAGCCCAACATTGTCTTAAGGAGGATGGCTTGGTGGTGTAACTGGCGAACACACCTGACCGGTGATTGTGAGATCCAGGTTCGAATCCCAGTCAAATCACAAGATTTTTTCAGTGAATTTCATCCCTTGGTGTGAATGACTTGGTACCATATCATGTGTCCTTGATTGTACATTTGTCATGTTTTGGAGTTAGTCTTCTTGTTTTGTGGTTGTCGTACTTGCAGTATTCTTTCATGAATCTTTCCTTTGCAGTAAATCAAGAAGCAAGAGTCCAGTCCCAGAGAATGAGGTGCATGGCGAGTTAGCACGTGCTACCTCATCTCCCTCTGCCCTATTACCAAACTCAAATGCCCTCAATTCTTCGGGAATGCCCATGCCCCTCCTTCCACGACCAGGCAAAGGATCCCAGGGCCCACTTCTAACTGCTGCGGAAGCAGCTGCAGTGGCAGCCAAGAACAACAGTCCAAGCAAAAGGAATTCAGGGTCATTACCTTCCCCTGAGCTGTCATCCAACAGTCGTCATCGGAAAAAGGGTTCTGATATTGGCCCTGGGAGGTCACGCTCAAGGTCACGCTCAATATCACCTCCATCAGGAGGTTTATCTGGAAAGAAGAGCCCTGAGAGAAGTCCCACACCACCATCTTTCATGTAAGTGGATTC
The DNA here is from genome assembly GCA_963169105.1 of Ceriagrion tenellum. NCBI lineage: Eukaryota > Metazoa > Arthropoda > Insecta > Odonata > Coenagrionidae > Ceriagrion > Ceriagrion tenellum. Next base: position 64,846,668 of record OY720632.1, read on the forward strand.
CCTTGAAGTTACTCAATGTCTTAAATGATTAAGATATATAATATTTCTGAAAACACTATACAAATTCTTACTTATGGTAGAATTTCAAATATTTATGAAATTTCTAGTACAGAGTGGAATCTTGCTGTTTTGATCCCACACTGCACCTTTTCCCATGATTTCCATCAGTTTCTTGATCTCCCAACAATTTTTGTATCCTTGCAATGCAGCTATATCCCACATTTTACTCAATCCAATATTGAAATATCCTGCGATTTACAACATCTGGCCAGGAGCAAGATGGCACTCGTACCAATGTACACTGAACTCGTACCAATTAATGACCGACCCTGAATTTGAAGCCAAATATGTAGAGAATGCCTCGGCTGATTGTAATGAAACAAGCATCTACATGTACCCTGTTTTATTTGCTGATGAATGGTTGCAATTAAAATGCCTCCATTGCTGTCAAAATTCTGTCGCTGGCATGAAAATGAAAAAGCCCATTTTTCGAGCCTCTAGCAAAAATTCCCAAATTTGCCGAATCACTGATTAGTAGAGATCCGTGAAATTCGCGAGACGCGATATCGCGAAATAACGCGAAATACCGCGAAATCGGTAAATAAAACGAAATTTCGCTTTTTTCGCAAATTTTACGTGAATTAGCGAAAAAATCACATTTAATGAGTCATAATCGATTAAAGCCTAAGCCTTCATTATTTAACGCTGCTCACGTTCATTCGCTCTATCTCATTACGATTCAAAGGTCAATTGGCTTGCTCTGTCTCGCGCATATCGCATTCGCGTAAATTCGCGCACTGTAGTGATGTCTCTGCCGGAGTTTGCCGTTAAATTAATCACCGCCTTCTCTTCGATTCCCATTATTAATCCTGAAATTCTCGGAAATATCTAGAATGACGCACTTTGAAGAATTAGATATTCTGAATCAATAATGTGTTGAAAGAAATTTAACACGGCAGCGGAAGAGTGGAAATATAAGCTCACGCGCCCGGCACGCGTCAATGCCGAGCAGTAATTCCGGTGACTCACCGCGACGCAGTAGACAGCGTAATTGGATAACTTGTTGCAAGAAAACCTTAAGGGTGGGCCTAATGTAACAATTTTGTATACTTAAATACGGCCGCTGGCTGGGAACGGAAGCGCTAGCAGTTGGGGGAAGGAACAGAAAGGATAGGAGGAGAGGGGGTGCTACTTATTAGCGGACGGATATTCGGTGCTCCACTGAGCTTCAATGAAAGAAAAATCATTTGGACACACCCCCAGTTTGAGTTTCTTTGTTTCCGATTGTGTTTAGTTATGCGTGCTTCTTTCACTGCCTTTCTTGACCGATTGGCAACAGCTGAAATCAAAACTAAGCGATTTTGTTGCATCTACCTGCTACCTACCTTCCCTCGGCACCTTGGTGAGGGGTATCAAAAGGGAGCCCACGACAAGAAACATTTTGGCCAAAATGTAAGTTACACATCACTCATGGTTATACCGTAGCTTCCCAGCACTCTGTTTGAAAACACCATCGTGAGTGGTCGTGTTTCGAGTTTGGACTGTTTTCTGTTCTCGCGGTACATCTTTAAATATCAAACGAAGGAAAGGAATTTTAAAATGCCGAAACCTAGTGTTACCGTTCATACCAGGGCGAGTGAATTCAGCTTAGAAGGATTTTATGTGAACGACAAAGTATTACTGTGCAAATTTTGCGATAAAAGACTTGAATTTGAAAGACGTGACACGTTGTTAAAGCACATCGGTAGCGATACACATAAACGTGGGAAAGAAAGGGGCACCGCAAAACGGCAGCTATCATTTGAACAGACAGTTACTCAGTCAAAGAAAGCGAAGGAGGAGAAAGAGGAGTTTGTTGTCGCTACTACTGAAGCATTTTTAAATGCTGGAATTAGTGTAGAGAAACTCGATAATCCAAAAATTCGGGAATGGCTCTCGAAGTACATGAAAGGTAGCGGGGATTTGCCGTCTGCCGATCGTATTCGCCAACACTACATCCCGATTATAGGGAAAAAGAAGCAGGAAGAGCTTAAATGTTGTGTTAAGGACAAAAAGCTGTTCGTTTTTTGTGACGAAACAACGGACAAATCAGGAAATTGTGTGTTTAATGTGTTATTTCGTTTACTGGAAAATAGTTACTGCCAGAGCATTTATTTAGTTGCAAGTGTAGTTTTAGATGTTGCAAATGGTGCTTCCTGCTCACAAGCTATTGTAGATACTTTAAATCGATATGAGGTCCATTACTACAATGTTGTTGGTGTTGTTACAGATTCTGCACGTTACATGAGTGCATGTGTTAATACTTTGAGGGGGCTTATTGGGGACAATCTTGCGCATGTGCAATGTTGGGCACATAAAGTTAACTTAGTGGGACAAATTTGGCAGTGCAATTTGGATGAAGTGAACTCAATAGTTGCAAAAACAAAAGCAGCATTTCTGAATGCAAGAAGAAGGAAACATCTTTACTTGGAATTTTTACGTGGGAAGTATGAAGAAAGTAAAGTAAAATTTTTTCCCATGCCAGTGCAAACTAGATGGAATACGTGGTTTCTGGCTGTGCTTTATATTCATGAGCACCTAGATGACATAATGGAATTTATGGAAAAAATGAAAGATGAAAACAGTGGTGTTCATTTCCTTAAAAACTTAAATTCAAGTGCTTTAGATGTCATAAGAATCCAAGCGCAGTTTGTTGCTGACAACTGTGACCGCTTTGTAAACTTAATCACTTTCCTGGAAGGCAATAGCTACCCCACAGCTCATGTCCTGCATTCTAAACTGAAAGTTCTGAGGAATATGCTGGGTCTAGTCACGAAGGAGGTCTTTTCTCCAGAGCTCAATGCCAAATTAAAAACATTGAAAACCATTAACAGAGCTGAAGTTGTAAATGTCTTGAAGATGACTGCTCAGAAGAGTCTACTGAAACTCAACCAACTGCTGGCTGAAGACCCTTCAAGGTTGATTTTTGAAGCACTTAATAATTTGTTTGATCCGAGAAGTCTGTATTCCCCAGTCCAAACGATTGATAGCATTTTAAGCAAGTTGAAGAAGTTGTCATATGCTGCCCCTATTAGTCCTCAAAAGTTTATTGAAGGCTACACCATGCTGCAGAAAATGGCCAAGGAACAGTTGTTGCAGCCTGATAGTGCTCCCCTGGATGTTTGCAGCCTTTTGTGTTCCATAAAAGAAGACTACATGGAATTCACAACGACTGTTCTGCAAGCTGTTTGGTACCCTACGTCCAATGTAGATGCAGAACGATCGATACCTCAGTATTGCGTGGTGGTATCTGATTGAAGGAGAAGACTGAAGCCAGAGAATGCTGAAATCCTCACCATGGTTGCATTTTCCTGGTATTTTATTTCTATTCTGCAGTAGTCTGGATCCATAGAATTTGTTTCTGTGTTTTTTTCACTTGAATAAGTCTAACTTCGGTTTTTTACTTGTTTTGCAGATCTGCCCCTGGAAAGTTTTTGTTTGAAATGACAGACTTCACTGAAAAGCGTTTTTCTCTTCACATTGGTCTAAATTAATACAATGAAATTGAAAACAAATTTCAGTACCATTTGGTTATTTTTGCTCTAGTTTTCCTCACAAAGACAATTATTAAAGTGAAGTGTTCACGGTGCACCTTTTCTTGCTCACTCTCTGATATTAACACAACTTAAACCATTTCCTTCATTTGGTTTTATCAGAAATTTTGTACAATCGAAATTGTATTAAATGTTATGTAAAATGCTTAATAAAAGTATAAGCATTCACAAAACGTGTACCAAAAAATAATAAAACGCCTAGAAATGTGCAAAATTGGTAACATTATAATAACACCGCCAAGATTTTCTATAACACCGAAATCAAATAGTTTTAAAACGAATTTTAGCAAAAAATAAAACCACTTTCACGGACCTCTACTGATTAGTTAGTTTTGATTCAATTGCCATCAGATCAATAAAACATTCTTTCAATTTTTAAGTACTTTATGAAAGTTTCAATATTTTAACTTTATTTATTATAAAGTTGTTGTTAATTGTAGAGAACAACTTCATTCCTGTTTGTACCGGTTATGGAGACCTGGGGGCTGTTTCTCAGAGCTACAAGTCATGTGACTATTTTCACAAGGCAGTTGGGTTACTCAGATATACCTAACCGAGTACTTGTACTAGTCCAAAAAAATGGTGGGCCAAATGAAGACCGTACAAAACTCGTACTTAGATGATTGCGGTACATTTTGGGCGTGCACCTTGCAATATTTCCAATTCAAAAGTTAGTGCAATGTTTTTGGGTAAATACAAATGATTAAACATATGCTGAAAAGTAATTTAATATTCCAGCATACCTTAAAAGATCCTAAGCGAATGCGAGTTTTCGGGTAAACCTAGCATCATAAGATATAATTGTTTATTTTGTCATGTTTCTTGAAGGATGACCTCTAAATAGTAGCCATTAATAATCCTACATTTCAAGATATTTTGTTTATCTGGTTTTATCTTTATTGAACCACTGTAAATGAAGTTACAACTTATTATTATAATGAAACTTCATGGTTACATACTGTATGTTGACATTAATAATATTTATCATTACAGTCCATATTTTCAGTTATTAATAGTTATATTACTCAACAGAAACGAATTGATAAGTACTCGTTCATTACTAATAAGTTATAAGAGTGTGAAACATCAGGATATTTACAGTAGAGCCTCGATTTTACACACCTTGATTATACGTAGTTCGCAATTTTACGCAGTGACAGCCTGGTCCGGCCGGAAACTATAGGGAGTTTCAATGTTAGACCCTTGCTTTTACATAGTTTCTCGATTTTACGCAGTTTTTTGATTTTATGCAGTAATACCTCAGGCCCTAGGAGCAAAATGCCCTCGATTTTACGTAGACTGCACAGTATTTCAATGCATAGGACTCGCAGAACTTAGGAATATAAGAATGAATTCCATTACATGAACAAACATTCCAATAAACTGCATAGCCCTGCCATCTATTGACCAATTATGTCACCAGATGTCCAGTATCGACAGATGTTTCTTGATTAAAAGCCGTTAACCTGAATAAAATTTAATTGTGAGTTCGAATCATGTAAGGCATGACTATAACCTTCCACACTGAATAAAAATTTTAAATATTTAAGGAATGACTGTGCATGCGCTGTAACTTCAATTTCCCTTTTACTTTCCAGGAAAGTTTGTTTATATCTCATCCTTTCACATTGCAACACAGTAAATGGGCGATAATTCTCGAATATTTTCATCGAGATCTCACTTTTACTCCGAAAGCCGCCTTAGTTGTACATGTAAATACTTAAGATGCTTAAGAACGCAACGGTAAGCTTTATGGCATCTCAGTTATAAAATAATGATTACTATCCCAATTCTTAAACGAGAAACGAAGTAGTAACACACAATTAATGTAATTCTCACCAATGCATAAATTCTGCGAATCACTGTGGGACTCAGTAGCATACAAAGTCAATCCCAACTTCAAGCTATTTTTTAAATTACTGTTTTCTTGTTAATTCCCGGCATCCATTTCTTTGATAAAAACCAGACGGGACGTGTAAGCTGGACGATGAACAGCAAGTAGCGATACGATTTGAGATATCGGTACTCTCGCCACTTCCCTGGCGTCAACTTCAATGGCGTCAACTTCAATGCATCAAGTTGTCCAAATGCACCAGCTCCAGGGGTGAGGTATTCGAAGCTATCAACACAGTAGTCTCATAGACCCCCATCCAAATGAAGTTCAGTGAGCTCGGCAATCTAAAAGATAATTGACCTCCCAAGATGAATGTCCATGTGAAGACGTACAGGCAACTGAGATTCCCACTGAGATCAGTTATCTTAAAGACCACAGGCAATAACTTCTAAATGGAAGGGTTCTCGCTGGGCATGGTCGCGAGAGGGGGTAGACGAGAAGGGGCGAGGGAGAGCGAGGCAGTCTTTGGATGGCGAGTGCATGAAGATCGGAATTGGATTGTACGGTTTTAAGAATAATTGCCTTTTTCTGAAGTGTTGTTCCCTTAGTTGTCCCTCGACGTACCTCGAGCTGAGGGTCACCCGCTAACAACTGATATGGCCGGAGGGGTATGCTTGTTTACGCGTCCCATTCATAGCGTATAATGCCCCGTTTACATTACTAGGGTTAGAATGTTAGTTAATATGGCGGCTATCTAACTTGCATTTACGCGGCATTCTTTAACCCTTGTTAACATGCTGGTTGCCCCTGGTAGAGAGTCAAGAAGGTGATGTAGGTCACAGCCCAACAAACATTGCAAGTCACGTTTCATTTGTTTCCTGGGCTATGTTCAGCTCTATTCACGGAACTTGTATGGGCGAGAAAAAGGATTGAATATGCAAATGTTTCGCATGGTTAGACTTCTCATTCATTAGTATTTAACAGTATACTTATCATTTCATGTCGAAACATAACTTTATGCATCGAAAGTTGAAAATTGAGAGAGTAAATTTCCTTAATGGAACGATGTCTCACTATGCTATACTTTACCATGAAGATACCCCAAGAATATTATGTTATTATGTCGTTTGCACTCAATTGTGACGGATAAAAACAATTCAAGATGTTATCTTGATATTCAATATTTGTAAATAACTTCCATTTCGAGTCCTTGCCTCAATATATGCAGCAGAATCAACGACTTTTTCTTCCAAGTTCTGCCTGTGACCCGACCTCAATTGCGCTTTTAAGGTAAATTTTGAACTTAATATATGGTTCATCATTTGCTAATGCATTAAAATACATCAAGAAACGTGACACGGATGGATGGAGACAGAGTAGGACATTAGGAACTCTCTTAATACATTTTACGCTTCAAGTAAAAGCTGCAAGTGGGCTGGACTTACTACTCACTTAACTACTATTCTAAAGGCCGTTTTACACGGAACATTTGTTTGCACAATCTATTGCGCGAACACTTGCATGAGGAAAATTGTACCCTGTAAAGTGGCAAATTGTGTGAACGCTTGTGCGAATGTCTGAATGGGAAATAGAACCTGCTCTAATTCCATTTAGACAAGTATACAATTTGGGATTCATTCGTTTGTACAAAAACTTGCATTGTGTAAAATGGCCTTAACTAACCTGTGTTTATACGAGTTAAAAATGATGGAAACCAGCACCAACCCTAGTAACTCCAGCGTGGTTAAGATGTTGACTATGGTCAGCGCCAACCTGTGTTCACATGGCGAACTTTTACTAGGGTTTCTAAATGACGTTGATATTTTTCATTTGTGTGAATATTAGTACACGACGGAAAGTTATTTTTATTTTTTCTTAATGCTATTTTACATTGCATTACTGCATGGAATGCTCATCAATAATTTAGTGAGTTACAGAACGTATTCTCGTAAGTGCCCGGATTTATAGCCATATTGCATTACGTAGATTAAACACCTTTCTTAGTGGTAAGTGTTGTCCTTTTTAGTTGAGCTTCAAATGAAATATGGCAGATTTTCCAACAAAAAGAACTCGTAAACCTCTGACAATCAAGCAGAAAATTAAAATAGTAAATGAAGTGGAGCACAATAAGTCCCTTACCAAGACAGAAATTGCAAGGTCGAATGGGATTTCATTGTCAACATTAAACACAGTTTTGGCATCGAAAATGAAGATTATTGCCTCTTCAGGTCACATAAAGTCATCCTATGTATCAACTGGAAAGTATGAAGAGCTTGAAGAAGCTCTGTGTGCCTTTTTTTGTGAATGCCGCAAAAATAAACTCCCGATTGATTCTTCCCGGCCCTACTTTGCAGGAAATAAACTCCCGGCCCTATTTTGCAGGAAAAGGCACGAAATTTAGCTGTAAAACTGGGGCATCCTAATTTCAAGTGTTCGTCTGGTTGGTTGGATAACTTCAAAAAGAGGTATAATATCACATATCAACGAGAATGTGGAGAAGAGGGAAAATTAGACGAAGTGGCATGAAATTCATGACCCAATCATTGAACAGTACAAGCCAAAGGATCGGTATAACATGGACGAGACTGGTCTTTTTTGGAAAGCTCTATCTGACAGAACAATGCATAAGAAAGGGGAGTAGTGTCATGGTGCTCAACGGAGCAAAGAGCACCTGACAGTGCTTCTTACTACAAATCAAGATGGAAGTGACAAACTGAAACCTGTGGTCATTGGAAAAGCACAGTCGCTCAGATGTTTCAAAAATATGGGAAGTGCCTTTTTACCAGTGAAGTACTATGCTAATAAGCATGCATGGATGTCCGTTGAACTTTTTCGCCAACAATTTCTGGTTACAGTAGGGTATTATCATTTCGCCAGTTTGTGTCTGATGGTCACCAACTTTAGAATTTATCACTTATTTTACATTCCAAACAATACTAGATACGGGTGAAAGCGCTGTGACGACAATTAAAATATAATATATATGGTACTTTTCTTGATTAGGGATGGGTTCTTCGTCTGCTTCGGCATCCATAACAGACGAATATAGACGATCGAATCAACAAGCCGCTAGGTGATCATTTAGTTATATCAGTTAGTTTGGAGTGATGACAGAAATGTGCGGGTGAAAATAAAAAGGTTTTGCGAATGATCGACAATGCACCTGTGCATAAGTTGCAAGGCCTTGATCTGAACAATGTTAAAATAATATTTTTGGAACCAAACACTACCAGCAAAACACAGCCACTAGATAAGGGAATCATACAAAACTTCAAGATTTTGTATTGCCGGTCCTTTCTACAACATTATATGCGCAATATAGGTAAGTTAAAATGCAATGACACATAATTTCTCTTTATGAGTCAAAGAGCACTAGAGTTTTTATTTCCTTTTTGTTAGATCATGGCAAAAGTCTCTCTGAAGCTGCTCCTTGGACTCTCCTCCATGCTGTCAGAAGCATTGCTCAAGCATGGAACAGTGTATCTGAAGAAATTATAAAAAACTGCTGGAAATCAGCTGGTTATGCATTGACTGAAGTTAATGTAGCTGAAGAGGCCACATCTTGGGCCCTTAGACTGCAGGATTTGCTTGAAGATGAACTTGAGAAATTCAAAATGGTGTGCCCAATAATGTCAGACATTTCACCAATTGCCTACAATCAGAGTGATGAAGAATTGGTGACTAATGAAGAAATGGAAAGTGCAGAAAATGCCAACCTATCTGTATCTGATTTATTAGAGGGAGGCAGTGAGGTAGCAGATGACAGTGAAGCAGTGCCTGTTCATCCTACTCGCAGAGAAATGCAAGCAGCCTTCAGAAATCTATGTAATTTCTGTTATGCTCACCCAGAGGTTGCCGAGAATTACATGGAAAACCTGAATTCCTCAGAAACAGTTGTGAATCAAATTTTTGACTCCTGATTGTGACACTTTGACCTTCATGTCGAATTCAGTATTACGATCCCAGTACTTCTGGAAACATAAAGCCAATTGAATAATTGATGAAAAGTTTTATTTATATCACAAGTGCCTTAACAAAATGTCTTAACAAAAAAATAAGGAATATGAATGATCAGCGGTTAAATATTTCATGAACATGAATACACAGTCTACGGTACATTCATGCTCGTGAATTTAACCACTTTTAGTTTAATTCACCGACAATTCATACCATACAGTCATATGTATGGCATGACTTGTTTGGGAAGTAAACCTAATAACCCAAATTTTCACGATAACTTACAACAGCCATTAATATATCAATGGAGACTATCTTCGGTGGATGTAGTTTCACAGACCAGCAAGTAGCGAATTCCAATTCCGGCAATTTCAGCCAACGCACTTTGTTTACCAATAAGATATCTCATTCCAATTATTATAAAACATATATATATTAAAATTCTAAGAAGTAAACACAATTTAATCGTTTACTCACCTCACAGATGAGAATAATTGGAAGGCTGCCATTTATCGCATCTACAATTCTGCACCCATTTTGCCCTTCTAGTTAGCTCCTTGGGGAAGATGAAGAATGTCACTATTCTTGACTGTTCTTGAACAATTAGCAGCCGAACAAGTTGGGATCTCAAGCGATAATATCTCTGCTATTCCACAAAAAAACACTGACAGCAATGCTTTTCTTACGGAGATCACAGAAAAATAAGCACAGAAATGGCGGATATCGTGTCGATGAGAAGACCCATATCGATGGTGCAATATATCGAATAAATCGACCCTGTTATCATCGTAGTGTGAAGGCAGACGCGATTTGTACGAATGTACGGATGATAGTAGTGGATAGTAATGTGAACGGGGCAATACTCCTTTGAACGCACGATTGGTTGGTGTGATGATCCGTACGTTGGTAGTTGGAACGGGGCATTAGGAGTCATTCAAGTACTACGCAAGACGTGAATGGGGAGGGGGTTAGGCACTCTTACATTTTCTTATGTAGGGTGTTGTAGGAGTCTTACATAATTGTAGATACGATTTTGTTTACACATGACATCATGCTTGAATCACTAATAATCATCGTTCCGTAGCTTTTGTACTGAACACAGCCTGTATTTTCTCCTGGGGAAAGGTTCATGAAGAACTAAGGATGTATTTAGTTAATGTACTGAAAAGCAAAACAAACAGCGTGTTTCTGGGTGAGGGTTCAATTAAGGGGCTTAATACTAGCGAGAGACAAATCTACTTTGAAATGGAACATGAATGGATTATCCGATTAAATTTCACTTTCAATTGCAGGGAGTAATCGTAAATGGAATACTGCATTAGAGTTATGATTATTATGTTCGTCGAAACTGGATTGCGAAATTAATGTGAGTCGCGTCCTAAAGCTACACGAACTCTTGGCTGCTCCTGCAACAACGCAACCCTCACATAAACTCCGTACTACGAAGTCATCATTTTTCCGGTCCCGGCGAATTCGTTATATGGAGGTTTTACTGTAGTACATAACTTGATATTATAAAACTGAACTCTAACTTAAAAAAACGATTCCTTTCACATATTCTACCATTAATACAATATGATACGCCATGTATAAACGTTAATAATGTAGTGGCATGTTACTGTATGGCAATGTTTGGTGCAACGGATGTGTTCGATGGGGGTCCGGTTTTGAAACAGTGAAAGGAAATTCTATCATGTATAATCCTGAATACCAGTACCCAGGAATAACTGTATTTAAGCGATAGTGTTCATGGGTAAATTCTCGCTTGATGTAAAAGACTTTATTAAAAGCGTGTTATATTTTCGCAGCATGGGAAAAGTCATGGCTTGAAATTGGTAACTTTTTTGTATAAGACTGATTTTTGAAGGAAAATAGCCGTACAAGACAACAGCGCAAAATCTAATTACATCCTGCGATCGGCAAAGGATGGTAAAAATTTGGATACTATGTAAATTTGTTCTGTGTTGTGGACAGCCGGGTAGGGCAACCCGTAGACTGCAGTTAACGAGGGAAACCCCCGCGGTTGTGAAGGCTGGTCATCAAAAAACAAACCACGGATACTCAAGGGCCGCAGTTGACAAAACCGTGATTGACGAGGGATGTCTGTATTGTCCTATGAAGTATAGGTCATCGCATGAGTACACCAGAAAACTGAAATCTTTATAATAAAATCACTTCAGATACCTTCTCTTTAACTTAATTCCAAGATGTTCTTGGGGTAACTCCATGAAACTTTACTAGAACCAACTTTCATCCATGAATTACTACAGTGAATATGTTGGAGTAACCAGGCCTTGATACATTATATTTGATCTATCATCACTGCTATCCCTCACTTCCATGAGATAAATTGACCAATTGAATCAGATTTCATCGTGATAACATGAGTAACTTTTGAGTCCTAGGCATTTCAATATGTGGATATGATACAACATGAGCATGAATTGGACCCTGATGCGCCCTATTTCAAAATCATCTAAATCTACATTCTACCCTGTGAGCCACCACATGGGCATGTGACAGGGGGTGGTAGGTCACCAGCCGTGTAAATATATAAAATTTTTGGACGTGAAATGGTGACATGTACTATGGGAGTGTATACAGAGGAGCTCAGTTTTTATTGTGGTCGCTTATTGTGAGTGGAAAGAACAAGTTCTTGTACCCATCTGTTCGGCAGAGTATCTCTCTTATGTTTTCACTTCTGTCAGACCTCGAAATGTAGTGAGGCGTCATGATAATATTCTCTGTGTCGCTCTGAAACACACTAGTTCTGAATATCTCAAGCAGCCTAAGCCTAGTGTGCATCCTCTAAGTCTCTAGGGCCTCCCACCTTAATCCCCCTAACAGTTGTGTAACACTACAGTAGCAACTCGATAATACGAAGTTTCGATTTTACGAAGCAAAACAGTTGGTCCCGACGAAAAGCCTATGCTAAATACATGGCACTATTCGAAAATACGAAGTTTCGAAAATATGAAATTTTCGAAAATACGAACCTCGGACCCAGTCCCCTCAGAGAAACTGAGTTCGTTTTTACGAACCTTGAGTGGAAATCGCATCAGAAAAGCTCTCTATTTGTCGACGTAGACACCTAACAAATCAGCGTTGCCAAATATAATCTATTAATGTTGTATAATGCGTGAATTTGAGTGTGTTTATCTCTCACACGTGCTTGAGTCACACATTTATTTATCAAGTGTTAGTCGTGGATAATTTATCGAGGATAGGGAAAATGGTAGCTTGAGGCAGATTTTCCCGTATTTTAGTTTTGTTTTAAATGTTAGCTGTATTTTCATGATGTAAAGAATTCTATTTTGGTTATAACTTATGTGTGTCGCCGCATACCAACTCACTGCCATGCGCTATTAGCGGAAATTTAAATTTATTGAGCGCTTGAATGGAAAATGATGTAATTAAATGATGGGAAACAGGACTAGGAAACCTGTCGCAGTCACTATACCTAAATCAATAGCTTCACTATGAATAAACCCACGTTTACTCCAGCCATTGTCCATATTTCCTGTGACAATAGAAAAAAAAGTTTCCAAGAATTGACGAGGGTATAGCCGTCCCCGCGATTGATATAATTTTGCATTTAAAACAGTTTATTTCTAATTTTGAAACAGATGTCCAATAGGGGGAGTGGCTCAACAATATAGCATTTTAATGTACTAGCTGTGCCCAACATGCATAGTAATGCCTTTTTCTGGGTTCAATCTGTCCTTAAAAGAATTTGAGACCTACTAGATGCGTATATCCGTTGCAAAATTCCATCACCCGAGTTTTAAGACTGATATCTCAAAGATGGCTCAATCGATGCTAAAATGAAGTACACCAAATCAAAGCTTGTTTATTTCCGCTTAAGTGATTGCATACTATTAAGAATTATACTCCTTTTTTTTGTAATAAGATATTACTTCTTAGTTATCTTATAGTGGACCATACAACAAATAAGTCAACAACGTAATAACCTCTATGGAAACAATAGAAACCAATATAAATGTACATAATATTCCAACATATACTAAACGTTTTACCATTTATATTGATTTCAGTGTGTGCTTAACAACAGAATTTTAGCACATTTTCCAGGTACCGGATGGATGCATCACATTTTCAGCTTCTTAATAACAACGCGGATCAAGATATCGGGATTTTCTTCACGAATATTGTAGCAAAGATCTTTTTTAACAATCATACAAAGTTTCATATTATTTAGTCATTAGTATTTTAGTTATTGATGACATTGCAAGACTGCGTTATTTTCCGCTCCGCGATTCCCTAAAACCGCCGTTTGGATCTTCTTCAAGCTATCGAGTTCATCATCATGAATCCACTTATAAAATCTTAAACAGATTCGTGGGTTAATCAATATCGATTAACATTTATTTTGGAAAAAGAGCACGCTGAACTGCCAGGAGCATGCCCGTAAGAGAAAGGGAGAGGCGCGCGCTGTTGCCCAGTCAGATAAGCTAGGAAATGCCTGCTGCAAGCATTTACCGGTGGGGGAAAACTACTTCGCTCATAGTAACATAGTGTAGTAAACGATAAAAATTGCTGCTTTCACCAAAGTATAACCAGAGGCATTTTTTTAACCACTTTCCGTCAACTTTGTCAGCACATTTTCGACTTCTCGACGAAAGATACAAGTAGCTCTTAAAACCATCTTTTACTCCGTCTCCGAAAATTTGGCACGAAGAGGCATAGCGATGGTATGTTTCCAAAAAGATCTAAAATGACACTGATGACCATTCTTAGAAATGACCCTCTCTGCTGCAATTTACCGAGTCCTAATGACTCCTGCACAGTGATAGGACAACTGGTCTTCCCCTGGTAACTGGTGTAGGAAATAGCGATGCGTATACGAAAATCGAGCGCAAGTATCAATTCAAAATACAAACAAAGAGACAACTGCACCAAATCTTATTCTCCGTACAAATAAATGACGTACTTTTTAACACACATTATGTCTTACTGATATGATTCTGATTGATGTGATTGAGCAACTCGTAAACGATCTGCTTCGTTACTTGCTTGTTTGAGAAGCTCACGTGCCAAAACTCATTTGTTGAAGCGACTCATGCGTTAGTGTACAATGGTTTTAATAATTCAGAAACCTTGGCGGGCCCGCGCACAACAACTCACCCAAGTTTCATCACAATCTGATGAATGGTATTGGAATGCGTAGAAGTTGAAAAAACAAAAATTTTTATTTATTAGATAAGATCTGTAATGAACCGCTAAGACACTTCAACTTGACGAAGCCGTCTTCCACGAAATATCATTTTGTGAAGTATAGTTATTTGCATAAGTAAACTAGAAAACTGAAATCTTAAAATAAAATCCCCACGGAAGCCTTGTCTTTAATTTAATTCCAAGATGTTGTTGGTATAACTTCATGAAATTTTACTGGAACCATCTTTCACCCATTAATTACTACTGTGAACTTGTTGTGTAACCAGGCCCTGATACATTAAATTTGATATATCATCACTGCTATCCCTGATTTCTATGAGATAAATAACCAATTGAATCAGATTTCATTGTTATGGCATGGGTAACTGTGAGTCCTTGGGATTTTAATACGTGGTTGTGACACAACATGGGTATGAATTTGATCCTGATGCGCTCTATTTAAAATCACTTGGCGTTTAGAAGAATCTAACTACGCAAATACTACTCTGCGAAAACTTATTGTCGTTATCAGGATTTTACCACAGAAAGGAGTTAGGTTTCAGCCCCAGCTGCCGTGACCCCTACCTCTTCCTATGCTCCCCTTGAGTTCATTTTACAAAGTTGCACTTCAAACAGTTAATCTTATTTTGTTTTTATGCTCCTCAGCGCAGTCAAGTATGGAAGGCATGAGTTGCCGAGGGGAAAGAGAATAACTAAATAATGGAGTGGAAAATGCTGGATCTGGAATATCTCTGAAATGCCCATTTAGGATGAAGTTTCTCTTTCACACTATTGTGAATAAAAAGTTCCGAAATTCGAAGAGTGATTCAGATATCCCTTATTAAATACGAAGTATTTTATTAGCTTCTATGTTTTAGCTTACGGAAGTTGGTATATAAGGACGCCATTGGATAAAATGGCGTTCAGCATAACACCTACGACGCTAAGAGATTATGCGTGGAAGGGTAAAAAAATAATCGCTTACTTTATTTCCTGGATTCATGTTTTGCCGAATAGAATTATAAGTGCAAATCATCGAAGTGAAAAGGAACTTGGTCATGAGTTAATGTTTCTTACTCGAACTTCAATGAGCGGTGAAACCGTTTGGCTTGGAACGAAATAATATTTCTCCTCAATTTCGTACATCCAGTAGGCGATGAGGAAGAAAGCATAAATAGTGACCTGAGAAGGATTTTTTAATTGGACTGAGTCCTTTGCTCTTTTTACCTATAATTGAGCGGTAATGAAATGGCGATTGGAAGCATGGTCGGGCCAGCTACCATCTTAACTGCGTAGATGTTTTTCTATTTATCTAACTATTTTCGAGCTCATATTTGTAATTTTTACTTTAATTGTGGAACATATTCATGAAAATACTCATGACTTTTTCAAAAATATTAGTCTTTTTAGGTGACTTTTAAAACAATATTTAATGACTATTTTCCATGCTTAAATCATTAATGATTTCCATCTTTCTGGGATTTATACTGGGAAAAGTATAACAATTTTAAGAATGAATTGCAAACAGAGAGATATGAATGCTAGATAGCTCTTGGTGAGAGGTTGTGAGTGAGTATCCATTCAACTCAAGTGTCTTTGGCATCCTGATGAGAATGTGGTTGTGCCTGCTAAGTCTTGGCACCTTGTGGCAATTCCCAGAAGTAATGGATGACGGTTGAGTGCTGTCAAGCAGTGCATTACCATTACAGTTTAAAATATAAAGACAGTGTGCTTATGGTGTAGGCCATAAAATGGAACAATTATAATATTTTAGTCCTAGGTTGTGGATTATTCCAAGAATTGATTTCATTTTTTTTTACTACTCGAACAAGTATATCATGTATCAGGTTGGAAGTATTGTTTGCTGGAATCTTCCATGCAAGCAAATGTCCATATTCATTTGTACCAGTAACAATTTTTTATAAGGTAGTCAACAAATACATTAATTTGTGTGAAACCTGTGTTGATACAGTACATTCCTTCTTTAATTTCTTACATTGCCAACTGAATTATCCTAGTCGTCATCCCCTGTATTCCATTCATAATTTTAGAGTAAATTGTCGGTTCCTTGCTAAGCAAGACTTTATTTTTCAGGGGCTCAACATATGGTGGTAAAGGCCCTGAAAGGGTTCTGGATGAGAGTAACAAAGGCCATCAAATGTTACGTAAAATGGGTTGGGGTGGTGCTGGTCTTGGAGCTAAGGAGCAAGGCATAGAAACACCAATTTCAGGTGGAGAGGTAAGTGTAGAAAATTGTGAGCACTGGAAAATTCAGGTTGTTTGGTAATCTGGGGAGGTGCCAGAAAACTTTGAGGTGAATTTTCACCACTTAGGATACGTGGGGAGTACAGAATTTAACAGGATTATTTTGGGAGTCTAGGGAGGGAGGGTTAAGTTAGATGGCATCTTGATGTGCTAAAGTGATGCCTGTTTTGCTTCAGAAATGGCAACTACTTACATGTTTCTTGATGCATTCTTCGTCTTGAAGTCTGTATTTGTCCTAAAACCCACATATTGTCTTTTATCACATGGTAGATTTTTAAGTGATAATGCATTAGGTGGTACTATATGTAGACGCGGACATGTGTGATAGACAAATGATTTTATCCCTAGCGATGTATCAAGAGTTAGAGAAAGCAAACCAAAATTGGCAGCGGTGGGCTTGGGATGTATAGGATTTAGACACTACACTTTATTGTTCATGCTGTTTTAACTTTGGCTCTAAATATACATGAGGAACTATTTTGTATTTATTTTTTTATGTAAATGAATTAAAATGTCTTTTTACAGGTTAGAGATCGAACAGATCAGTACAAAGGATTGGGTGTTAACCTGAATGACCCGTATGAAAATTTCCGTAAAAGCAAAGGACAAGCATTCATCAACAGAATGAAAGCACGTGCTGAGGAGTGGTCGTAGTGTTGAACAGTGTTGTGTGCATGTGTGAGAGTGAATGATTGGTGCCTGTGCGTCCCCATAAACAATTTGTTCCAATTCGCAGTGAACCAGGCAGAAGGGTTTCTGTTTCAAAGTGCTATAGGATATGAGGAATTTTGTTTCAAAAATACCCTTAAACATCTGGGGAAATAAATTTTAAGTGGCTTCAATTTTGAAAATAATGAAATTTCCCTGCTGTTTTCGAGACCAGGCCATTGCTGTAGCTTGGCAAAGTGTAATTGAAACATCATCATAAGTTTTTTGATCTGTTGGTGATAGTAGAGTGAGATGTGAAAACAGTTTGGTAAGGTATGTACAGATGCGTAAAAAGTGTGATTCTTCATTGAACATGGAGCATTTATTTTCTACAGATAATAAATACTGTGCAGCAGAAGTTTCACATTCGACAATCTTTTACATATAAATGTGAAGATGGGAAAGGAAGGATACAGTTTTGTGCCTGATTTTTACGCACCTTAATAATGTGTACATCAAACTCTTTAAATGTTATCCATTCTTTCCGGTGTGATGGTGCTTGTTAAGATCCAGTTGTGGAAAAGGTGGTACTGAAGTCAGCTGTTGTTGGTCATCAATTCCCTTCTAGATGAATAATCAAGTAATAATTAGAAGGGTCCTGTCAATTCTTTTCCAAAACTTTATGTGAACTGAAATAGTAGCAGTGTTTGTGATTTCTGTTGTTTTTGTTTTATTAGATGTTATGTGATGAATGGTAAACAAAACTGATGGACCTCAGTTGTGGAGGACGGAATGCCTGTTTGTTATATATGTTTTTAAAAAGTCTTCTATCCTTTCCTTAAAGAAAATATCTTACTTATTTTGTGGATCCCGCCGTAGTCTCATATTGCCTAGAGCTCTTATGACTACAGGTTTTATACTTGCTGCCAAGAGTGACATGTTGTTCACTCATTCAATGCGAATGGAAAAAATAGATAACTATGCATATATCAAATGAACTAATAAAACAAAGTCTTTTAGAAATTTGGCTTTTCATTTAGTATTTGATAACTGCTGAGATGTAGTAAATAACTCCTTAGAAGCACTAAGGTATTAACTTTGTGACAAGCCAATTATTTTCTCACCATTTTATTGTTTTACTATGAAATGGATCTCCTTATTCCTCAGAAGGAAAGAGCTGTTAAGGTTTTGAACAATTATCCTAACTCTACATACGTGGTGCATATTGGTGAGAATTATCTGTTGCTTGCTGGAACTAAGATGCAAGAATTCCCGAGTGGAGACCCATTCATCTTCAGGAGAAGGTGAGGAAATAGAGCATCTACATCAGCATACTACCCCGCAAGCTGCTGCATGGGCGTGTGATAGGAGGTGCTAGGTCACCAGCCGTGTAAAGGTGCAAGTTTTCTGGAGATGAAATTGTGACATGTATTATAGAAGTGTATTTACTTACTTACTTACTCCTCGGCGCTACAGCCCTTGTAGGGCCTTGGCCTCTCTGACGATGTTAGCCCAGACATCACGATTCCCGGCATGCGTTCTCCATCTTTTAATTCCCATCTTTCTCAGATCAACCTCTACATCATCCAACCATCTTTTCCGGGGTCTCCCTCTCAATCTTCTACCACCAGGATGACCACGAAATATCTTTTTCACCATCCTATCCTCAGGCATTCTCTCGACATGTCCTAACCACCTTAATCTATTGCTCTTAATTTCTGTCACTATGTTAGGATGTTTGTGGAGTTCCTCGAGTTCTCTGTTTCTCCGTATTTTCCACTGTCCACCTTCCTTTGTAGCACCATAAATCTTTCTTAGTACTTTCCTTTCCCATCTTTTAAGTAGCTCTTCTTCTGCCGTGGTCATGGTCCACGTTTCTGAACCATATATGACCACAGGTCTAATCACTGTTCGGTAAATCTTTGTTTTCAAGTTCCGACTGAGGTTGCGTGACTTGAGCACTTTCAATGAAGCTCGATAAGCCCTATTGCCTGCTGCCTGGCTTTTATTTCTTCATGTATTTCATTATCTTTTGTCACCAGCACTCCCAAACACTTGAAGTTGTTACATCTCTCATACTTATTCCCATTTAATATTATAGATCTATCTCGAACAGTAGTACTTTTCCTGGAAGAGAACAAGTACTGTGTTTTGGCAGAGGCATAGAAGTGTATTTAGTGGAGCTCAATTTTTATTGTGGTCGCTTATTGTTTGCGGAAAGAACGAGTTTTTGTACCTATGTGTTTGGCAGTATATCTCTCTTATTTTATCGCATCTGTCAGACATAGAGATGTTGTGAGGAGTCATGATTAAATTCTCTATGTCGCTCTGAAAAATGTTTTGAATTTATCAAGCAACCTAAGCCTAGCGTGTAGCCTCCGTGTCTCTAGGGCTCCCACCTTAATCCCTCTAAAAGTTGTGAGACACTCTATGTACGCTTGTAGCAGTTTTTAACAAAGCACGCTGCTTCTCTTTGTATTTTATTAATTTTTTTGGTTAAATCTATTTGACCAGGGTCCCAAATGCTCGTTGATGCCCAAATGAGCATTGGTTTTAGCCTCTGGGTTTCTCTTAAAGTGGAGGATGCAGAAAGATTTGTTGGCACACATTGCATTCAATGACCTGGAGAAGGCACATGTGAATTGAAGCGGAATTCTGACTGCACAAAATAGCAAAAGGGTGTCATATAATAATGAGTGGGCTATATAAAGAACTGTTGGTGGTGACTTACTGTGGTTGCAATACAGCAGTTCAGGGAATGAGTACATCAAAGGTGTTCTTGGTTGCCCATGGCGTTTAATATTTACTTTGAAAATGCAGTAAATGAAATGATTTATAAAGTAAGGACAGGAATAGTTGTGCTCTCAGAAAAAAACCTCCATGCTGATCTTTGTTGATGATGTAGAAATTTAGGGTGAAAAGTAGAAATATTAGTGAGAATACAGAACTCCATGGACAAAATAGTGGATGAATTTTGAAGGAAGAAGTATATTTAAAGAAAACTAAAGTAATGATTTGTGTAAGAAATTGATAAAGGCTAAGTTACTGTTAGGCTTGGTCAGTAATTAATGGGAGTTGTGGAAGACTGCTGAATGGGAAGTAAGATCACCTGAAGTGGGACTGCAAGACAAAATTATGAGAAAAAGAGCCCAACTATTGAAGAGCAGGGAAGAAAATTTGCATAGTGATGACTGCAAAGAGAATTATTGCTCATTTTGAAACAGCCTCATGAAAACAACAAGAGGAGAGGTATAGGAAGAACTAATGGCCAAAGGTGGAATAAAGAAGACAAACCATATAGAATCTTAAAATGAGGAATTGCAGTAGTATTAAGGGAAGTAGCAGAGGGCTGCCTCAAAACAATCCTTAGACTGATGGAAGTTAATGATGAAATGGGTGTATGAATAGAAGATATTTGCTTGAGGTAGGTGGCAGCAAATGAGAACAACTCATTATTTAGAGGAAGAATACTGGCTTAGCAATCTTGGCTCAAAAGTACTTTATTCCCAGTCAATAACTTAGACCATCTCTAACTTCCTTGATCTTTTGTCACAGGTTGGCTGTGGGAAAGGGCTGATGTGGGTTCTTTAATCAGCTTTCGAGCTACAGATGTTATTTCTTTGGAACAACTCTTCAGGAAGTGGGTGTGAAACTGTTGGCTGTGGAAGAGGCCCAATTCTTACCTCATATAGGATTATATTATTATGCAGTTAGATATTTTCGGAAGATTTCATATTGAGACACCTTAGGGAATTCCATGGATTTGAGACAAACATAATTTATTTCACCAGCTATAAGATACACTTTCTTTACCGGAAATGATACATGGCCTAAATCATGTTTTTACTTATACCTCCACCTCTATTTATTGTATAGCAACAATATATACTTCATTTTAATGCTTATTCTTTTTGATGATAGTGATACTATTTAAATTTGACTTAATTTATTTTCCTATTTTTGCTGTTATTTTAAAGTTTAAAAAATTGTTAATTAATGTTTCTAAAATACTCCATCTCTGAATCAGCCAAAACTCTTTTTTCATAATTTGTGCCTTCCTACCTAAATTTAAAAAAAATCCCATGGCAATTTGTAAACTTGCTTAGAAACAAATTTGTAAACATTTACATTTTGCTCACACCTGCCTCTGTGGGCTAAGCCCTGAAGCGGGTGAAATACCAGTATAGGCTAACAAAAATATCTCCAGCTCATTCCATTAAGTTTTAAAATCCATGTAATGAACAAATAATTTTTTGTATTTTTTATTTTTATTGCCAAATAACTGCTGTTTGTGTATTTAATGCTAGATCCCTATGTACGGTTTTGGATGATTTTTAGCTTTTATGCGTTTATAAAATTGTAAATCATGCGATAGTGGCTTTACCAATGGTAAAAGATGAAAAAAAATGAAAAACAGTGAAATATTTCTAAATTAAAATATTTCAGTAAGATATTTATGGAAAGAAAGAGAATACTCTTTTAGTTCTTAATGATATTCACATTAGTATAATACTATATTTTTTCAACTCGAGGAATCTTGCTCAAATCTTTATTTCAGACATTTTGCTTCATTAATTGTGTTGCCATTTAATTATCGTAGACCTGTGTTTCTGAAGAAGGTATTTCTGTCTGACTCATAGATTTTATCTGTCTGGCTCACAAACAGATTTTGTCATTTCCAAGACTGGTTTGAACCCCTGTAGGCTTGGGTGCTGGAAATTTTAGAAAACTTTGTAGAGATTTACCATTATGTTAAAGAAACTTATTTTGAGTAGAGAATTACATTTTTATAATTTTCAGAAATAAGGCGAAAAGAATGCATTATTGATGAATTTTCATAAACTCACTTGTTATGTGTTCATCAAAATGTTAAGTTAGTGCTCATAGGAACAAAGTTGTCAATACTGAATCTAGGGTAAGACACAGTCACTAGTGGCATATGAAGGCTATTTAATAGCAAAACAGGGTTATCCTCTGAAAGAAGTCCACCATTTAACAGTAGGTAGTGAATACCCTGTACCTAGCACAATTTGACTGGTCATACGGGAATATTTTAGTGTAAATTCAATTGTCTGCTTTACATACTGTGAATAGGAACCAGTTGACCCATTCCACCATTGAAATTATAATTAGCCTTTAACATCCCTGAAACTTGAGTGGAAAAGGTGCAAAGACTTCAGTTAAATAACTACACTGCTTAGAAACAATTTTTATTCCTAAAAAAAATATTTAACATAAAATTTAATTTGGGCAGGTTCATGGAATTGCAGATTTTTCTGAAAATTATGCTTTTGTGTTACAGGACGGCATTCAAGGTTTGCCTTGGAACTACAACCAAGTAACGGTTCACTCTTTTGGTTACCATGCATTACTTCTCAAGTGTCAAGGATGATAAAATCTCTTCAGACTATGTAATTATATTAGATAGTATGAAATATGCCACCTCAACAGACCATTTCTTTTAAATACAGCTCATACACATCTTGAAATCTAAGATTCTGGTGCTTAAAATTGTCAAATACTACTGGGATGGATCTGTTATTAATTATGAATGAAAATATCACTAATTTTTCTCTTCCTATAAGAGATTTAAATATTCCATCAAAATCGAACTTTTTTGCCAAGTTGCCAGGAGAAGATCTGTGATGGATTAACTGAAAAGGTTGGCTATGTAAGCTTGCCTTCTGCAGCCATATAACAATCAAATCAAAACAACTGTATTACTCTTTAACACAGTCATGGAGTGCATTTCAGGAATAGTTTTTCTCAATTAGTCTTCAGTTTAATATGGAAAATAGCATTTCTTTAACATTATAAGTAGGGCATGTCCATTGAATACACAAATATACCATGGCAATATGCATAACAAATATAAACAGTCATCATATGGTTAGTAATACAAAATAAAATGACCTGTTACCCCATACATGTATTTCATGTCTGCTACAACCTAGCTCAAGGGCTAAGCCTGCAGAGGGAAGCATGAGAAAAGTATATACAAATGTTCACAAATTTTTTATGAGCATGTTCATAAATTGCCATGGAATTTTTTTCAGGAAAAGGCAGGGGTGGACAAATTGTGAAAAAAAAAGTTTTGACTGATTCTGAGAAAGAGTATTTGAGAGACATTTAATAACAATCTTTTAAACTAAAAATTGAACAAAAATAAGAAATTCAACCAAGTCGATTTTAAATAGTATCACTATCTTCAAATAAGAATACGATTTAAAATGAAGCATATACTGTTGCTTAATGATGAATAAAAGCCAATATAAAGGTAAAAACATAAATGAAGGCATGCATTTTTAACAAAAAAGTGAAAAAATTGAAGTATGGATAAATCATGCAAAACAAAAATGTTTCGGATTTCATTGATTGAGGGGTCATGCTACCCATACACTAATCTTGACCACAATCTGAGACCCTGAGGGATAATCATTTGTTGAATTAGGGTGGAATGACCCATTTATATGTATCTATAAGGCCTGTGGTTCAATTACCAGTCCAGTTGAGTTTTTCCAGTTGGAATCCACCTTCATTCCATCTTCTCACCACCATTGTCATGATTGTATCTGTCGCCTCTCCATTTTAGTGGCAAGCAATTGCTTCCACCTTCTGTTTACCAGTCTGTATACAACTTACATTTATCTCTTTTAAATATCGTAAAGTTCTGTTTTTTTTCCTTGTAAAAATTCATTTTTTATGCCTTTAGCTTAGACTTGGAAGCATGTGACTTTGAGTTTTTTTGTTTTACATTTGATTAAAATGCATTAAAAGTCTCTCTATGGGCAGCCAGTGTTTCTACAATTTTGAGAAATCCGTTATAAGCAAAAGTGATAGTTACATTCTTTTTTTGAGAAAATTTATAACTTCAGGCCGAATGAGCAGACAAGAAATATTATTTTAAAGGCTGAATATTTCATTTCATTCTTCCCACATTGGTAAGGCAACTTTTGAGACATACCTGGTTTTGATAAATTAGTTTTTTTTTCCCCTTCAACTGTATATCCTACAGGTATGTATACATATTTTAAATGGAGAAGGTAAATGTAACACAAATAAACTTTACTAGAGAATTATTTACAAAAGGTAGTGAATTGATGTACAAACAAAAGTGACATGGATAATATGAAGCTACTCTATCCACCAAAAACAAATTAATGGAATCTTTTCCAAAGAGAAAATACTATAAAACCATGAAAACTCACACTTGCAAGGAACAATTATGATGCTTTACAAATTTCATTCCAGGACAAAACACAAAAAAGATAAGACATGAAAAACTATTTGGTTCCATCTGATGATACTCTTTAAAATTGATTCATAAAAAATAAAATAATTCTGAGGTAAGCTTTCATGAACAATCAAAGAGTGTTGGCTCCTCCCATTACGTTACACGGCCGATTCTTATACTTTTTAGAGATATCCAATTCAATCTGAAAAAAAATATAATTCAGCTAGGTTTGGCAGAAATAACATTTTCAGCAAAATTATCCACTGGGGTGAATCATACACAACTTACCTCCTTTTGCAGTTCCTTCGTTTTATTTATAATCAGTCTGATTTTTGGTTGAATATCTATTGCACCCTTTGCAGCTTCTTCTTTCTTTGACAGCAGAGCTTTTTTAGATAACTGCATTTTCTCCATGATGGATAGTTTCTGCTTCAGTGAATATGTTAGTTGATCAACATACCTGAGACAAAATATACAGTCAAAATAATGGCCCGCCAATAGGTCATGATATATGCTGATTATTCCATTTTAACCTAACAGTACTGTATGGTGCAAGTCGGAAGCTAATTACAAAACCTTATTCATCTTTCACAGGTACGATGTTTACATTTATTGGCTGACATCATAAGTTTCAGCCACAAGCTCACTTAACATGCTGCAGCATAGATGAATCAAGCACTTTTTAACTTAACTCAAACATCTGAAGAGGGAATGTTTTTACGGCCAAAACAATGGAATCGTGACATGATAGGTAGGGTCCTACGGTTGTCCTCCTGCATATTTTAGTATCTTTTTCTTTATTTCTCATGGTGAGTGAGAGCAAAATATGTAAAATTTTGGTTGAACTAGAATTGGGTGTAGAAAGACCTTGAAACAAAAACCTGAACCTAAAGTAGATTTCTGCAGATTCAGAGACCTGACATTGCTCAGATTTTCCAAAAGTTCATGGCTTCTCCCATTCTTTTTTCTTATTGATCAGACTAGAAAATATGCAATTGCCCTATATGTACCTGTTTATATTGTGATGCATTATTGACACGATACAATGTTTAAACTGCCCATATCAACGAAGCAGACAAAAACAAATGAAGCAACTTCGGAATAAATGTGTCCAACACTACAGTGAACACTAATCATATCCTAAACTCCCAGAGGTGCCATACAGTACTACTCCATATTTCAAAAACTTTGCTCCAACTTTGAAAACTTGCTTTATTTTCCTGCATTTTCAACTGACGTTCATTACAACACAAAAATGTAGTCTGAGGACCACAATTTACTCTGTACTTAATGGGTTACTAGGATTTTAGTCAGCAGAGGCAATGATGAGAGTGTAAATCCAGGCAAAGTCAAACTAAAAGTTAATGGTTGAAGGCGTAACTTTGTGGAATGACACTACTGACATGACTAAAAAGAGAGAACTCCTAGTATTTTCCACACTTATAACTTTAATTCCCGACGCAGATTTCGACTGCCTTGAAATCAGTTTCGAAGGTCTAAGGACCTTTGAAAATGATTGCACGGCAGTCGAAACCTGGGTCGGAAATTAAAGTTTTAAGTGTGGAAAATACTAAGAGTTCTCCCTTTTTACTCATGTTAAAGTAAAGTTCATCAAACACACATTGTGTATGCATAAAACAGCACTGGTCCTGAGTCTATATTTATCTTGCATAAAAATTGTGCTTTCAACCAGCCTTTCATAAGTAGAAAAGAAAGATACCCAGCTTCACAGCAAATCCTGATATTGCAATTAGATGATGCCAGTATATCATCTCATCATTCATCATGAGTGGAAGAGGTAATAGACCATGTAACTGTTATGTAAACCATGTAACTCATGATGAACTGCAACTGAACTCAATAGCTAAGCCAGAAGACTATTACAAATCAATTAGATTTTATCATCTGAGAACAACATAATGAGAAAATTCTTAAACTGTGTCAAATGTTCTGATCTATTTTTCTGTCTTCCATTCAACTTAGCATTTTCTAAAGAACTGCTTAAAAAATGCCTTGATGGTTAGACTATAGACTTTTAATATGAATGTTCTCACCTTGGGGAATGTTTGATACTATGCAACTGACAGGCACGCTTATCCATTACAGCTGCGATGACATCCTGGGTTTGTTTCAACATGGCAGAAGTAGATCCAGTAGTTTGCATTTGCAACAACACAGGAGCCTCAGACATCTGGCTCAATCCAATCAGATGATCTGTATCACTTGCTGTCATTTCTGACAAACGGATCAGCAAAAATGACTCCAGCTGAATAAACAAAAAAATAATTATTTTATAAAAAAAGCAATTATGGATCAAAATGGCCAAACATACGGAAGTATAAATGACTCAAGCTGGCATCTCTTTCAAGGAAAACTAAAATTATACACTTTGATATTACATACCTCAAGTAGCTCATCCATGAGTTTATATCTTGTTTCTGGATTATCCAAAAGAGAATAAGCCTGTTTTTGTCGAGCTACTCCACCAGCCATTCCGGTTTCTTCTACCACGATACCAGATTCACTCAATGCAACATCACTGAGGTCAATTTGCTAAAAATAAACCAATTAAAGAGCTAAATGAAATTAAAGGAATCAACTTAGCCTGATATTATCTGTGGCTAAAAAATTTAATCAGTCTTGACCAGAACATAATCACTCCATGAAAGATGAGAATACTTTTTGGGAAATGAACTTAGCATTTGTTTTCAGTTGATGAAATAAAAAAACTTCCTTTAAACACATGAAACCAGAAACGTGTAAACATTTTCCACTCTATGCCCAAGCAGTGCTCAGGAATGCATATATTCCCGAGTGCAGCTTGCTCTTGCTATTGCATGGCCAGTGCTATTTATGTTGAGACAAAGTTTCCAGTAGACATTCATTTCCTGTGTTGGAAATGAATGTCCAGTAGACACCATTGAAGTATTACACCTTCTATTGACATAATTTATAACAATAAAATTTCAGAGGAAATTGGGACCTCTTGAACAAAGTAGCGCTTTGTTGAAGAGATCCCAAAACAGTGACAGCACCTGTCATGTTTACTTCCTAGCAAGTTTTTTTTTCCTTGGTACCTCTTAGTTGTTGCCCGATATTCACTATACTAAAACGGTCCAGTAGTCTAGACACATATGGGAGACTCACAATGAAAATTATTTATTGACTCATTGTACATGAAGAAACTGGTGCTGATTCTATATATGCTTAAGTGAGGATGTCAAAGGTAATTAAATAAAAATCAGCCGTGTATCCACAAAATGGTGTTCAAAATTTCATGAATACAACCACCATTAACAAAATCAATATCAAAAGAGCAAACTGACATCTGATAGAGTAAGCAGAGGTCACCTCCTAATACAAATGATGTTGTCTCTAATTTGTCAATAAAAGTTGACTTGAATGTATAATTTTTTTTAAAGATTACTCTTCCTGACACTCGTGAGCATGCTGAACCACAAATAAGGGTCTCCCTCCCCTTGCCTCAGAACATAAATGAAATAATATCTTTCTTTAAGAGAATGATTACAAAAATATTCCCAGTCAATTATTACAACTTTCTTTATTTCTTACCTTACTAACATCATCCACAGAGGTCCAATCAATTGCTTCATCCACAGAACCCCAATCAATTCCACCTGAAATTAAAAAAAGGTACATGATAATACCCTTGCTTCAGATGATATCATTATAAAAGCTTTAGATTTTCCCATTGCCATAATTATTTTTATTAAACCACACTGATTTTATTTTAATACTATCTCTGAGTTCCTAGCCACCAGTGCCTACTGTTACAGTCAATTAGCACTAAATTTTACGGATTTGAAAGCATTATGGTGATAAATATGGCAGGGAAAGTTTTCTAACAGGGCACATAAATGTGGCTATGTAGCTTAATAGAAGTGCTAGGAAAACAACAGAAATATCATAACAATTACTTACCACATTAGTTCCACAACAAAGGGACTCAAGTGCCATTTTACCTGATTTATATGTAGTCTAACTTAAGTACTGAAAATTGTAAATGTAAATTACTGAGAAAAATGGTATAAATGAAATGTTAACAGATTGTTTTATGTTTTTAATGTACAAGTGTTAAGTACCTAAATTTGCAGATAAAATGAAAATTAAAATATTTATCACTTCTATAAATATTTATAATTGCCATTGTTCATAGTTGCTGCAAATTTGCTATCTGTAAATAGAATAACACCAATGAAAATGTTTTTTTTGTAACTTTTTCTCTCTTTTTCATCATGAAATTGTTATTTCAGCTTTCTAATTTCTTTACAAAAATAATTACCTCTAGGGCTATAAGCCTATGATTATAAATGTTACATTATGGAAAAACCAAAACTATGACAAATTGATAAGCTAGTAAATTCAGAATTTTTAAGAGGAAGCCTCATTGAGTCCATGCAACAACATTAACAGCATGGGCAATCTGAAGTGAAAGGGTAAGACTGAAGAAGAAGACATCCATATGGATGGCCAGGGTTCAAATCCCTGTAAAGGAGGATGTTTTTCAGAGGAAACCCAATCCCTACTTGTGTGTACTACCTACGCGTGTCTGGCAGAGGGTACTTCAAGTACAGTACTCAGTCTGTTGGATGAGACATAAAACCGTAGTCCCCTTGTCGCCTTTCGTTAAGAACAGGCTAATGCCGATGCCTGACTTCTATCTGTCCTTCCTCCCTTACCTATCCCCTATGATGCAAATGACCTTAGCAGTCAGTTGCCTCCCCAAATATCCAATCCGATACTCTGTGGCAGTATGAATGTTCATGTACCTCCTCGTGTCTCCTGGCCATCCAGAGTACAATCCTAAAGTACATCTTTCAGATTTGCACTGGAGCAGTAAAGGCATGCGTGCAAGTCTCCAAATAACATGAGTTGTAACAAGTGTAGCCATCTATCTTGGAGGCTGGTGAGCCAAATTATCACTATAAGGTGTCTCTGAATAGTCCAGCCACCTACACCATTATGCTACTACAGCTTGTTTGACAGTTCCTTGCCCCTAAATGCAGGAAAAGGGGGGGAGAGGAGGGGAGGGTATGCTCAGAGGAGGAAACTTACAGGAAAAAACCAACCTCCCCCATCGGCTGGTTCCCTAGGGAGGTAGGAAATGGGAAGGAAGGTTGACAGGGTGGCCAACAGATTAGGTGGTGTCCACCCAGGATAAGACGTAGGAGGGAAAGTAATTTTACCAGCATAAGGAAATAGCAAAAACAGTAAGGAGACAGCGAACACAGGCGATCTGAGGGAAGTCCTGAAGGAGAATGGTCACTTTCACCCAAACCTCATCGCAGGAGCTGTGTGCTGTCCAGGTCAGAAAAGGGTTTCTGCACATAGGCCTCAAGCTTTCCAACAAACTCTAGTTCAGAATTGAGTACCTGATTACCATATGTACAGCTGTGGTTCTGTTGACATAATTTATAACAATAAAAGTTGGTTTTGTTGCATTATAAGTTATGAATGTTGTTATACCACAATATTTAGGACATAAATGGTAAAATTGATATTTCATTTGTGTTTTGCTTTATCCTCAATGTGTACCACATTCATCTGACAAAAGAAAGGCTAGCCCTGGAAGATATTTATAGTATCTTGACAAATGCAGTCTGAGAGTATCATTCCAGCAGTGACAGTGATTACAATGATGAAATAGTCGATTTGTCATCTGATGTAAGTTCACCTGATCCTGGGTCAACAGCACAAGCAAAAAGACCTCATTTGACACTGGCTAAACCCCGTGTTGAGGGAGTGAAGGTCTGCAGGAAAATTTTAACCAACAACTTCTCCTGTCATTGACAGTTCAAACTCTGGCATTTTCAACTGATCTTCTTAGAAACTGGATGCCGCTGATGACAACAGAAGACTTGAAATTTAAATGCTCAAAGATGTTGATGATGAAGGTATTCTTAGCAATAATGCGATTGAAATGCACAATTATCTCAAATTCTTTCTTGAAAATACAGATGTAAAGGAAAAATCAAAGTTACTAAATTTGAGATAAATTACTGCAGAAGATTTATATATTTTTCTAGCACTTGCTATGATGACCACTTAAAAGAGGGCAGACTGAAGGACTACTGGTCAAAATTTTCTTTGATTGAAACACCAACATTTGGAAAACTTATGTCACTGGGTGGTTTCCAGCTGACCCTATGACTGCTGAACTTTTCTGATAACAATAGTCAACCCCAAGGTGGTTGACTGTATAAAATTAGGGCTCTTTGAGGCCATTTTAAGAATGAAATATCAGTCCATTTAGAAAATTATGCATTGATGATAGCATAGTAGCTTGGAAATGTAGTCAATGGAAACAGTTTATTCCATGCATACATCATAGATTTGGGATAACAATGCTTCATATCTTGGTGATTGTTAAACAGGATTTGTCTTTGATCGCATAACTTAAAACAGGGAAGGAAACTGAGAGTGAGTAGATTGAAAAAGTTGGAATCACAGGTTCTGTGGTGAAAACATTACTTACTCCTTACATAGGAAAAAAACCATAATGTCTACTTGGACAACTGGTACACAAGTCCTAATTTGATTGAATATTTATATGAAACTGGAATGGAACTGGTGCTTGTGGTAACCAATGAAAAAACTATAAGGGATTGCCAGAGTTCCACAAAAAAAGTGATGGCATCTCAGGACACATTAAAACCATGATAGTTCAAATATGGGTTGACAAAAGAGAGATCAGCATACCAACTACAATATATGGGGAATTGACGGTTGAAACCGCCAAAAGTGATTACACTAATGGGAAAAAAAATTCGAAGCCAAAAAGAATAGTTACATTTAATGAGAGTATGGGTTGATATGCAAATAAGTTTCATGGGAAATGTTAGAAAAACCAAAAAATGGTACATAGAACTTTTCCTCATGAAATTGACATTGCTGTTTTAACTTGTACATTATGTATCACATGAAGACTAGAACAAGACTACAACCATAAGATTTCAGACGAAAGCTCATTGATCAGCTTTTTGTTGTAAAAGAGAGGAAATCATCTAGAGGCCGAACATCCTTAGTAGGAGACAGCATTAGTTTTTCAGCACGTCACTTCCCTCACCCAGTCCCAGCAACAGCCTGATAGGACTAGCCAGAGTGCAAATTTTTTGTATGACAGCATACTACCAGAGGGGAGGGTAAATAGAGGGACGCAAGGGTGATGTGCATTGAATGTAACAAACCAATTTACCTACATCAATGTTTTGAGGCATGCCACACTTTGACAAATTTTTAAATGCAAAAATAGAAATACCTATAATTTATCCTAAAAACACCATCATTTGTGAGTACATATTTGCGATTCTGCAACTGAAAACACTTCTTTGTTACAGATGGGAGGGATAAAAAAATTTCATGCGATAGCAAAACTTTTTGTTAGAATGTAAAATGCAACATAATAAAAAGGCAAGTGCATTATCTTTCTGTTTTCATTGATTGTTCATCAAACATTTTTCACTGATTGTTCTTGAGTGTTAACATTTGAGTCGAAATCATACTTGTTCCGCCAATGCTTCCCTGCTTCCCTTGATGTGTCTCCAGCAAACCAGCCAAGAACTGAACAATACTTTACTAACTTACAATAACTTAACAATATATTCACCTTCTCCAAAATCTATTTGATCTTCAGCAGTCATGGAAGTGCCGTCAACCACCGAAAAATCAATAGATTCTTCTCCAAAGTCAATCTGTAATTATTTTAACAATTTTCCAAGTTCAAGTATAAAGTATATACTTATGTATACATAAATTAGTACTCCAAAGGATAGTTACCACATCATTGATTTGATCGCCCTTATCCTCATCATCAAATTGAATATCTAACTGAGGCTCTTCAATTTTTAAGGGAGGTTCACCATACATCCATTCATAAGTAGTCACATTTCCATGCTCTGAAAGAGTAATTTAATTTGAAAAGGATAACAAATCATAATCAAAAGTAAAGAATTAAAAACAGGGAAAGTAATGCTATCATATCGAAGTACTTACCAATTACATATTTAAGTAGAGGTAAGCAACCACCTAGATGCTCTTGGCCAATAATAAATTTAACAAATGCCTCATAAAATTCTTGTGCTGCTTTTAGGGATTTTGCTTTTTTAGCAGCATCATTTAGTATTTTTGGAAGACCAGAGAGGCAAGCCACAAGTTCACGCTTAATTTTAATGCCCTCAATTCCTAGCTGCTTACAATGGCTATTGAATTCGCTTTGGATGGAATTAGCATTCTTTGAATAATCAGCATCCTTCTTTTCACACTCCTATGAAAATTCAAAACACTGAATTCAGTAATTTATGTGGCTATAAGTTTTCCCATTGCATTGCATTTTGGTTTTCATACAAATATAATGAGAAAAAATATAGATTGGCACTCACCAACTGTATTTGTTCAAATTTTGCTAACTGTTTTTTCAAACTTGGCACTTCATAATTAATATTCCTAATTAACATATGTGCTGCTTCAATCAGATACGCATTCTCTCTTTCGTAAAGTTTTATTATTTCCTGCCAATCTTTCATTCTTTGCGAACCATACATTCCAAATATATTTTTTGAGTCCTTTTCGGTTTCTCTCAATATTTCTACAATTTTTTTGCAGTGGAAATAGTTAATATCTGCAAAGGAAAAACATTTACGCATGAAATTGGATAACTTTTCAATTTAGGCTGCTAAACCGGCTACAATCACAAATGCCGGCAACTATTAAAAATTTGGGCCATTCATAACGTTACGAGAATAAAACAAAGACAAATATTCCACTCAAAGACGACTTTAATGGGGATAAAACAAAGAAAAATATTCAACTCAAAGACGACTTAAGACGCGGAAGATATGTAAGCGGAGGTGACATTAGCTCTTTGGGAAGCAAGCTGTATCGACGTAGCAATACACAAATGCATTATGACAGATAAGTCACTTCATAAGTTCATGAACGAATGCACGAACCGAATAGAACAGGTTCTATTTTCCTGTTCACGCGTTCATGCATTCGAACAAGTTGGTGTGGTTACACGATGAATTTTCGCGTTAATGCATTCGTACATTAACTCGTACGGGTTAATGTATCGTGTAACCAGGGCTTAAGACATGTTCCCATAAGAAAACTAAAGAAATTCGAAGAACATAACGTATTAAAATGACGCTAAAATGACTTCTGCGGCTTCCCAGCGCGAATTTCTCTCGAACGAACTTTTGATAATAGAACTTTATGTACATCAAAATACTTACACGATCCAGAGAGCAGTTCAGCAATTCCTTCATGCACAGGCATGTCTTGAATAGCATTGTTTATTTTTTCTCTTATTACGATTATTTTATCCTGCCATTCTCTTTTGCAGTGCCTTCTACTAATCAGCCAATCGACAAGTTTATTTTTGTGAATATCAATGGGAATAAGTTGCTCCTAAACGCACCGGGGCAAAAAATCTAAGTTTAATTTATTATCAAGGTGAATCCTTAACAAATGGAGCGCCTTAATATAAGAATGGCATTCAACAAAATTCGCAGAACAGTAACTCTATAAGGCCAATGAGCATAATGAAGGTTAAATGTTCTGATTCAAAATATAATTACCTCCATTTCTCAGCAATCTGTTTATTGTTTACCTCAGACCAAACTACCACAATTGCCAACATGTCATGAATGTCGCATGGCGCAAGCAAGCGGAAAATAAAAGAGATTGTAGTTGCGATCAGTTGCGATCGCTATTGTTTTCACTTGAGTTACCCGTAGTGCCCGTTGAGTTATTTTTGTATTAACGTCTTCGTTAAGAAAATTTGTCGACTCCCTGGCCAGGAAATTCTGTGGCAGTTGTGGAATTATCTTTAGTGTCGCCATTAAGTATTCTTTAACTGTCTGTGTAATGATATTTCATGAATCTGTTGTAACGCTCTCTCTGAAAACAACGCAGGTTTGCATTCACGATGCCTAAATTAAAGCAGCCCCAAAAATTGGAATCCATTTCCATGAAATTGGTAGCGAAATATTTTCAAGCTTCCTTTACTCATATTGAAAGTCTGAAAAGTGATAGTGGTGTTGAAGATGATATATCGTCATTGGAGTTGCAGAAGGAGGTAGAATTACTTCTAGATGGAGTACCAGGCCCTATTTTAGAAGTAGTTTTGATTGAAGTCATACACCAGTTGTTGGTGAAAATAATCAGTAGAAAAACCACGAAGGGTTTGATTGTTGCCCTAGATTCTCTTCTACGCCCCAGTCTAAAGTCGGTCGACTTAGGAAAGCTTTTCTATGGAGCGAGACTACCTCGCAAGATCTCGCAGCCTTGTGAAGTTCTTCTTCCGAAGAAACTGATGCTCATGAAAAACTTAAGTGAATTGGACCTCATCAGCAGATGCACGGACGATATTTTGTTAACTTTAGCCAGGTGAAAAATCCCTCACTGTTCAATTTCGTCTCTGAAATATTTTTCGCCTACATTTTTAATGGTGTGGTATGTTTATCTACAGGTGCTGCACATCTTTGAAAAAGCTTGACATATCATATTCTGACCTTGTGACAGATGTTGGTCTGCGTTATTTGTGCGGCCTATCGGATGATAAGGAAAGTGAGAATAATGAACCTTGTAAGGGATGCAAAGAAATCGAGTGGTTAGGTTTACAAAAACTATGGGAAACTACTGTCGACGGCGTCATAGTAGTTGTGGAAAGCTTACCGAAATTGAAATACCTTCGGTATGACCAAGTTGGAGAAATATTTTTGCGGAAACTCAGTGAGAGTCAGTCTTCTAGTTCTCAGTCAAAAATTCCAAAAATACTGAAAGAATATGGGTTAACTCTCTTCGATCAAACCTACAACGTGTTTACACCTTGTGAAACTTTAGTGAGATATATTTCCGACTCTTGCCCCAACATTCGCATCCTACAAGTTTATTCTCCCGATAAATATTTACCTTCCTTTGGGATGTGGAAAATGGTTGAAAACTTTGCATTAGAAATCGATGGGGTTTGTGGGCCGGGGCTTATCAGCTACTTTGAATCTGTAGGGTTAAATCTTGTTGTGATCAACATAAGCTTTGATTCCCTGGAATCTCGTCACTTGAAAGCACTCGGGAGGTGTTGTTTGAATGTGAAGGAGTTAACATTAATGGGCAGTGAAATCAGTGAAAATGACTTTCTCAAGAATGATAAATATTTCACCAAAATGGAAGTTTTTAATATGTCAATTTGGTGTGATGAAGGTATAACCGGAAGTCTCCTGCTGTACTTTTTCTCTTACAGTGGAGAATTAAGGGAGTTGACACTCACAGCATCTGCAGGATTTTTGAATGATAACTATTTCCAAAATCAAATTTTGGCCAAGTGTCCATGCTCCAAAATAGAGGTGCTTTGTATCTTAGGAAATCCTAGGGTAAGCGATATTTCGTAAAATATTAATAGTATTTTCTCCTATTCAACTATTTGATGTATTTCACTTAACCTTTGATGTTTAATTTTAGGTTCCTTTGACCCTTAAAACAGCTCGTAGACTTCTGCGTCTATGTCCAAACTTGAAA
This sequence comes from Ceriagrion tenellum, assembly GCA_963169105.1. Classification (NCBI taxonomy): domain Eukaryota; kingdom Metazoa; phylum Arthropoda; class Insecta; order Odonata; family Coenagrionidae; genus Ceriagrion; species Ceriagrion tenellum. Next base: position 64,882,909 of record OY720632.1, read on the forward strand.
AAGTTGTCATTGTCTCGTTGGCGAGTGTCCGAAACAGTCATTAAGGATTTTCAAGAGGAAATGAAATTGAGTAATTATGATATGCTGATTATCTAATAAATAATCTTTGTAGATGATTGTATTACTGTTTGTTGCATAAAATATGTATTTGTGATATATAAAGATCTTTCTGTAATAGTTGACCACCTTCTATTTGAAAGTGCGCGCATGGATACGTATCGCTTGTTGTGGAAGAAATTCATACAAAGCCCGAGTGGTGGAGCCACGATTTCTGCGTCTATCAAATATAGCGCGAGCTCGCCCTGCCGCGAAAACACTGCTAGTGCCGATCAGCTGTGAAAGTGTGTACACACGCAATGTGGGGACTGAGATGACAGGCGCCAGTGCCGTGGTACGAAATACCCTTTTCGCGCTGGATTCCGTTGTTGACTCGCAGGGTTAGCTATTGGACCGATCTGAAAAACATTTTTCAGGCGATTGTGTCGGAAATTTGAGTTGTTCGCAATGGCTGAAGCCCGCAGTGCTGTTAGTGAGCTTCGAGTTCCGCCCAATTTAGAGGATGGAAGAGACTCGTGGAAAATCTTTTTGAAAGAGACAAGGAAGTCTATCATAAGAAGTTATTACCGAAAAAGGTAAGATTTAGTGTCTCGAGATGCTTCCGCGAATATCTCTTATCCCAGGGATTTCGGTATTGATTACTCCTGCAAGGCAACTGCGGAGTGAATGTTTTTGGCTCTCTCTGAATAGAGTATGCCTACTTAACTGCACTTCCATGTGTGCTTATATGTTTTTCCTATTATTTTGTTGAGTTAATGATAATTCGGTTTTCATGTGCCTCTTTAAGTGATAAAATACATCGGACGTCTTGTGATATTGATTAATGTTATAACGCCTCGAATGACAATAAATAGCCACACAGCAGCTGTCAATGACGCTCCCTTGCTATTTTAGCTGGCAAATTGTTGTTAAACGAGGGCCTTATCTCGATTAATTTTGTGATATGCTTTGCTACAGCGTTAGATAAGAATGTCCGTGCAATTGGCCGAATTTCGTGTGTTTCAGTGTTTACTTGACAGAGTCAACGTATTTAATGAGCATTTTTTTTGTTTACAAATTTCCTTTTGGGTTATCGGAACTTGTAACGTCCAAAAAGCATTGAGTTTCATCTAATGAGACTATTTTAATTTCCGATTATGTGCTTGTAATATAATCACGAAGGCCAATGTGATAGTTAAACATTGCGTCGTAATTATTTTCGTGGTTTTTCCTGATAGTTGTTTGCAGTTTTCTGTTTTTTCCCTTCCGAATGGGCGGAAGATCTTTTTCCCGGCTCTCCTGTTCAGTCATTTAATCTCGGCATTGGTTTTTCTCCTATGTTTTTGTCTGCGACCCTCGAGTCTATATTATTTGTCGTCATAATCACTCTGGCATTTCGTCACTTAACCTCTTGTATGTGTTATGTCTCTAGAAAGTTTAATAACCAGAGGATGTATACGTGTTATCTCATAGTGTGGTGTTTGCCATTTGGTATGTGCGTAAGATATTTTGTATCTCACTATTTGTGAAGAAAAGTTGGTCTTTTCCTTGTCTTTTGTTTGAATGAGCGAACGTTAGGTATACCTGCAGTTTTTATACGCTTATCTTACGAGTTGAGTGTTGTCTTAAGGGCTCACCGTGTGCTGAATTTACTCCTCACTTTTGATCGCAAGTCCTTCGCATTTCAGTCGCATTGCAGTCAAAATCTGCGAATCTGGAAACGTGAAAACAATTTGGTTCCCACAACTGTTTCTGGTATCATTTAGGGAATGGAGAATATACAGATCTTGCCTGTACCGTACATTTGTCGATGTCTTGCCGGGTATTTATAAAGTTTAATTGTTTCTTGCCCTTCAAGGTTATTGTGACTCCTTGATTCAGCTGTGTACCCTGGCGTTTCAGAAGCTTAATACGAAGGCATTTGGACACTGTAGACGCAGAGGCTAATGCGTGAACACTAGTCGGAGCATATTCTCAGAATGAAGCGGGCTGAGGCATGTACATCTTTCGTGAAAACAGAAAGCAAGCATTGATTTTTTCGGGTGTAATATGCCTTGTTTCCAATTGAATGTTCACGGAAATTTTAATATTGGCAGCTTTTCAGCCTTTTTGGGTACTCTCTTTAATACGATGTTTTAATCTAACGTAGCAATTTATTCTGATGGACATTACTTTTACTTTCCGATTTCTTAATGTAAATTAAGGGCATTTTCACCGCTCTCGCTTGAATTGAAGAGATTATACAATCCTGAAGTAAAGTGCTTAACTCTCTGTATTAGTTGTGGTTAACATTTTTGCAAGTTTATACGAGCGCGGGGTTTTCAGTTGATTTGAAGCAGGACCCGCCTTTAGACCTGTACTCCCACTCCACCGAGTTTATCGTATTCTCCCCGCGCAATACGTACCTAAGTGTTGTACGAAAAAAGATCTTTCTTTATTTTTGAGATATGAGCCAAATACGTTCTGCTTTTATAATTGTCTACTTTATAAAATTACTATTCTTCCTTTCATTTGTAGTTCTCACTCATATGTTGCAGTCAAGTGAACTTTCGTTCCTAGTTCGCGAAAAGGAATGGACCGCTATCAGAATGAATTCTTGGTGACAACGGTTTATCCTCGCCGTCAGATCAATCACATCGAAGGAATCAGCGCTTAAAATTTTGTCTTCAACTGCCTTTAATGGTAAAAGGATTATCTGTAGTAAAATTTTAAGCCAATCGTGAAATGATTGATAGTGGTGACTCACGTAAGATATATGTCCGCCAAGTTGATCATTTAATTCTAATGATGACATTTAATGATGAATGAGTGAGACTTAGTGGTACCTGTCTGACAGAGGGCATTTGTCTTAAAAACATGCGCCCCTAGTAGAGGCAGCTGATCATTTGTACTCGGTTATCATTTTTATTTTGCCTCGTGAGATCTACGTGCTTTTGTTCCTATTTCTTAGACAATATTTAGTGAGTAGGATTTTTTTACCTTCGTATGGTGTCGGTGAAGTCTTCCGCTAGGTGATATATTTGGTTGCAGACGTTTCTACAACTGTCTCCGACATCATCCTGAAGGCATATAGTGGAGGACCTGAGAAGACTGCAGCAATGTCAGTTGTAGTGCAAATATGTGGTATGTATGCCATTAGCAAAAGAATTTGTCAAATCTTTTGAATACTGTTTCAACCGATGCCAGTTACATGGAAATCAGTATTTAACTTTTTCATGTCAGATCGCAATTCTTTTCTATGTTATTATCGTGCAGAGTACTCGTGGCATGTAGAATACTCGTGAAACTCTTATAATAGAATAAATTGACCGAGGACCATTCGTCCTCGCACCTAAAATGCTCTTATTGTCAAAGGGAGATTAGATTTTTCTGAATTTATCTGAAGCCGTGACTTGCCAGATTCATGTTCTGAATGTTATCATTTCTGTTTTCAAGCCTATCTGTCGCTAGGTTAATTATGTAAAAAGTTGCGAGATCACGTCCTGAGTGCCACTCGTGTAACCAAGTTATCAATGGCGTCTAGAGAAACGAGGAAGAGGTACTCTTTTTGCTAATAAGGGACATGTACCAATTTATCTGTCGTGTTGTCTTGAATTTAGGTATGTACCTTGCATAATTCAAACTTATAACCTGCAAAGGTCTTCGCAGTATTTCCGTGACTTGTTAGCTATATCTCTACCTGGTTATGAAGGGCAAACTCATGAATTGCATCCTTCAAGTTCATCTCCATAAGCTTTTCCCTCTTTCGGGTGCCGGTGCTCATTTAGGCACGCAGAAAGAGTATGTAATGTATATTCTTTACACATATTCTTTCCTTGTCATCCTTTTGGCACCTTCATCTCGAACTCAGGTGGAGGTTTTGAATCTCTTATAACGTAAGTCTTGTCATTTTCAGTGTGGGCATCTTTTGTATTGGCTGATATTACGAAGGATTGGTCTTGGTATTATAAATTACTTCACTCACATTGGATCCATTCATTATAATAACTCAGCCTGATTACCATCTCAAGTCCTGGGGCGGAAATACATCCGCGAAACGTTAGCTGAAAGAGGTGTGTGAAGTTATTTATTATTACAAGGCCAATCCAATCCTCCATATATAAAATGGTCGACTAACATTAGGAATATTTAATGGCAGTGTGTGCAATTTTCGTTTCAATTGTTTTGAGGCCGAGAACTAGACTAAGTTAGTATCGAGTTGGTGTGTTGCCTGGAGTTCTGACTTTACCCGTGTTCAAATTGTTGCGGCGGCAGAGATTTTTCTCAGTGAAATCCTAATTCCGGTTGAGGGTGCGCCAAGTTGAAAACTCCATTTGTCGGCTGGGACGCTAATCTGTGATCCCCCAGGCGCCTTTCGTTGAGAATAGGCTTATGCTGATCCATCTACTCTTAATGTCCACAGTACCGAGTTCCGGTCGGTCTCCCCCTCAAAAACAATTCTGCATAGACCTACAGTAAGGTCGGTGTATTTTTCTTGGATGTTTTCTAATTGTGTCTTTCTTTGGACGTTTTCCATAAGTTGTTGATTCCTCGTTTTCAAGAGATAAACCACACTTCGCCACTCAGGTGTCATAAGCGACTCATTTTTTCGTAACTAAGTCATTGTCATCAGGGTTAGCTATGGTTCATAGGTTGGAAGCCACCGCTCTAAGTTCTCGTGTTAAGCCTTCCGCCAGTATCATTGTACTTGTCCGACCCCTCTCTCTCCTAGAACGAGGGAGGGAGTTGGGAGTGGAGGGAAGAGGACCGATACTCGGCCATTACTTCCTATGTCTCCCCCTCCCCTCGTCCTCCAAACCGTTCCTGAGCGGTAGGTTTTTTTCAATATATTCCCTGATGAAATAATTATCGCTTTGAAAGCTGGTATATAAGTGACGGTGCATTCAAAGCGACCGATTAGTGCGTTTGCCTGAAAAATTGAAGGTTCGTGGTTCGCTTCCTGGTTCAGAAAATACTTTATTTTCTGGCGATTTCATGCGTATTTTTTTGTCTTGCGCCTGGGGAGACAATAACATTATGCGAAAATCATCCGAAAGAAACGCGACTGTGAGAGGTGTATGTTGAAAAATAGTCCTTCTGGGCTGGAAGTTTTCACCGACTCCTGGAAGTTTTCATCACACAATGATTTAACCCACAGAGCGAACCTGGCGTTTTTTCTAATGTAAATTGCTTAGCTCCGGCGCTCGGGAGCTTAGCAATTTACATTAGAAATGGCTTGGCGCTCGGTGCAACAAGCGAATGGACTGGGTGGGACAAATCTGTTCTTTAGCGTTGTCATTATCGTTATCCGAAACGTGAACTGTCTCAGGCGTCGTAAGATTAACGCACGCCGTCGATTACAAATAGTGATATAAAGCACCTCATAAATTTGAAGAATTACGATAATGTATTCGTCTCTGGAACAGTATTGAAAAATGAGAGTAGAGCGAGCGCTTGCCTTATGGAGAAATGGGTCATAATCTTGGTGGATGATTATTTTTCTCAGTGGAATTCTCGCATTTATTTTCTAATAGGAAAGTTCTCTGCTGCTGTTGTTGCCGTGGCCAGTCCTTAATCGCTTTGAATTTGCCAAATGACGGTACTTTGGGCTTAAAGCGCACTTGTGGGATCATCATCTCGGACATCGATCTTATCAGCGGTATGAATTGTGCTGCACGATTCTCTTGTGCAAAACTATTTCCTCAAATTGGCGCCATCGATATGCGGATCATGTAATCAAATGGCAAATTTACGCATTTGAAATTATTATTTCTTCACCTTTTTCACTGTTTTATATGAAGTTCGTGGATAGGGAACATTCACGCTACATCAAGGATATCGCGTATGCTGTACTTAATGCATTTATAGCTGTGCTGTTCAGTGAATGGTTAAGGCATGACTCTCGTAAAAAAATGGACAAATTTGTGAACCCGGATCGTCCTGACTTTACGGTGGTATATACATATAGATGTTCGTATCAACTGCGAATCAAAAAGCTAAATGGAGTTATAACTGAGGGGACTGTTAAATGTAGGCGAGCAGTGTTGGTATATTTTTCCTCCTATTTTGCTTCCCCCCCCGTATTTCCTAATAAGGACACCTGCGCGCTGTTGGCCACTGAGCGATTGTGTGCGACATCGTTGAAGGACTGTATTAACCTCCCGGACCTGCTTTCTTGTCCGTACTGTTTTCAGAGATAAACATTTGCGTCGGTGTCGAATGCTGCTGTTCCCAGGTATATTAGAAGCGCAAAGGCTGTAGAAAATTGTGGAGGTGACTTTTTCTTTCAACCCTATCTTCCTACGCCCGTTTCCTATCTCGATGGGGCGGACTCAATTGTTTGACACTCACTCTCTTAGTTGCTTCAGCTTGTATCAATTTCGGTGGAAACAAAGATTCGCAAACATGAATATGTGTTTTTATCCCTTTTTTTTCGGTGGGAATGATTTTGGTGAAAAAACTGGAATTGAAATTTTTAGTTCAAAGGGGTAGATGTTAATCTCGAAGTTAGGTGGGCACAGACCTAAGAAGGTAGAGAAGTTGGATTGCGAAGTTAGTCGTTCGAGGAAAGTGCGTATCGGTAGGGAGAGAGTATTAGGTGATGATTATGAGCGTAATGCTGGGAATATTCGGTAATACAAGAAAACGTAATTTTAAGTGAAAAAGTAATTTTATAGCCTTATATAGGTATTATTTGTTTATTACTGAGAATTAAATCAATATAAAAAAGTTTTTACTCCTTAATGTAAAAATATCTTGCTGCTTCTAAATGCACACATTTAAAATTCGAATGTGGTCTCTGCTATGGCTTGAGAAAAATCGCACTGAAACTGCAGAAAATACTGTGTATCTACTTTTACCTATTTTCCTGCAGGCTTCCTTAAGGGTGTTTTGCGGGGGTGATTTATCACCAACAGGCACTTTAGTGTAAAAGTTTTTTTTTGTCAAAAAAACTTTGACAAACATGCACTACACTATAGGCATCCGACCAATGCTACAGAAACTATAGCATTAATGTGTAATGCAACAACAGTATGGAGGCCCCTCTCCCATATATACTTCGTATGTGGTTCTTAAGAGCATTTTGGGCTTAAGGGTAAGGATGAGACCACAAATAGGCTTCGAAGATTGATTGAAGAGAGGTATAGCGTTTGCAATGCTAAAGAAATCGTGTGATGAGGTAGGTGCCTGCCGTTGCAAAGTGGAGGGGATAGCTTCCTCTCCTCCGAAAGCTATCATCTCCTACTGACCATATAATGTGGTAAAATTTTAATGGATTTTGACGAAGTGTCTTGTTTATAATTTAACTGCGACTCGCAGACAGGTTTCTACTAGCTCTGCCTGGATGTCTCGTGACAACTCCTGTGTACGGGAGGCGAATTCGAGCGATTGTATTATAGGTATACCGAACTGGTCCTGGAGTTAAAAGCCGTATCCATAGCAAATGTGATTTATTCACAGAAATGGGTGCTCAGTGGTGGATTTTTTAGTTTTTTCCCTATGAAATGCAATGGCTCTCTGGCACTAGTAGTTTATTTTGGAATGTATTTTGATAAGGCTATATATAAATACTCCCTGTTATCGTGCTGATAGCTTGAATATATCCCGATATTCTGGTCCAATTTGTCATTGCACTGATGATGTTGAGACAGCTGCAAGGGCAATCCCTTCCCTTGGACTACTACCTTGACGTCGTTGAAGGGCTTGCACGTCTCAATGACCCCTGCAGCTGAACTAATAGGGAGCAATTATTATTGCTCCTGGTAGGGCCACTCATGGCAGATAGGACAAAGTGTTAGAGCAATACGAAAGGTAGGTTACTTGCTGGTGTCACGTCAATAATTCTGTTAGGCATGGCAAAGGGAAGCTCACCAAACTATGTATTTCCCTGAGAATGGAAGTCAAAAAGAATTGAATCCTGTCTACTACGGGATACCGCCCTCCAGAGCCGATGTCGTCTCCAGCTGCGGGAGAGGCAAGGCCTCCGCAGTGTCACCCCAGGAAATCCTTGCGCAACAAGGTCATCAGAGGATACAAGGAATACTGGTAAGAGGAAGAACAAGAATATGAGGAGGAAGAAAGTACCGATGCATAAAGGGTTTGGAATGTTCGGTCGTTAATGATGGCTGGGAAGCTAGAAGATATTATACAAGAAGTGGACAAAGGGATAATGGATGCTTAGGGGCTGTGCAATGTGATGTGGAGGGACAGTCGGGTCTATTGGAGTTATAGCTGGAGGGTAATTTATAGTGGTGTGGATGAGATTCATAGCATTGGTATCTATGGTACTGAATGCTTAACTAGGGAAGAGGGTAGTAAATATGGAACGGGTGAGCGGGAGGATACTAGTGGTAGAAAGAGAAGCTCATCCGACGAATTTGATTACTTTCATTTGTACCTACCCCTTCCGGTAGATGTGTAATAATAATGGTTAAGACAACTGCAGAGTGTCAGAAATACGCTGAGGTTCTCTAGAAGTTTGTATTAGGTTAGATGTTTAGGCATAAGATCTTCATTCTGACCTTAAATAGTTGTGCTGTTGGGTTTACGTGATACTGCTTGAATTTTTTAAGAATTTAGATTGACTGTGGCATCCTTTTCAGGCATTTCTTTACGCGACGTAGAGGCAAGAGCTGGTTTTCGCGGTTAGTGAACTTGGGACAGGATTTATGAAGAGCCATTGAAGTAGTAAACGATCGGTTTGTATCCAATGAATGACATTCTGGCTTAGAAAATGCCCTAAATTCTGAAAATGCTTAAAAAGAAATAAATAAATGGATGAACCGGTGTGGCAGGATACGCAGGAAGGAAATATTTATCACACTGTGCAATTGAAGCAATGCTTGGAGTTCCTCTCTTAATCATAAACCCGTTGTGATGAAGTAAGCGGAAAACGATAGGATCGATGCATTGATTCACTAATATTGGTTTCTATTTTGAGTAATCATAAATAATAGTTACTATTCATAATGGGGAATTTTTCTAAAAAATAGTCGCGGCCTTTTACACTGAAAACCTTTTTTTGCGTCGCATCAATGTGTTCAGGGTTTCTTCTCTCTCATTCCATCTCAAGCATCAATTACCCACCAATGGCAATTAATACTTATTAATCTTCCTCCAGTTTTCACAGTCATTTTACATCCCTTTCCGGCATTGCTTCGGCTCATTCTTTAACCAAATGATAGTGTTTTTGACGTGTGTCGGTAATGACCCTTAGACATGTGTTATTCCACTAATTTGGTTCTTATCGCACTGAAGTCATTTCAATCTGTGAATTTATGAGTTCCTGTGTAATCTATGTCGTGATTTTACTTCTTTGTTCTTAATATTTCTTCTGTACAAGATTTTGTGCATGGGCAAAGCTTAAGCCGACTGCGTTGCACTGTCTCCTGGCATTCTCCGAACGAGTTCGCGTGAAATATCCCACGGGCGATAGTTTTGAAATCGCCGCGTTGGGGTTGCCACATAGTCTGGTTTGACCCAAAACCTGTATCCACGCTGTTCCATCCTGTATCAGCAGGTTTATTTTGGTGATATAAGGGTTTATAAAAAAGATTGGAAATCCATCTTGCTTTCTCTCCATTCCGGCCTACTAATGCTTAGTGTGCTTCTTTCGTAAAGTACCGGACGATTTCACCGCCATTGTCTAACCTCTGGTGATTGCGGTCATTCCTATAGGGTCAGTTGAAGTAAAGCCTTAAAAGATTGTGTTATAAATGAGAGATGGCGGTGGTCATTGCAGAAGCTTGCAAGATGATTAGCTAGTAGCCAGCCGCACTCCGCTTAACTTCTAGTGTGGTGATCTGCGGTCTGATCTGTGGTGATTTGCGCGCGACTGTCATAGATAGGCAAAAGGTTTGCCAAATGTGGCTAGTCCCTCTCTGAAAATGTACCACAGAATTTCGATATAAATTATTGGAGCGGGATTCAAGCGTCATTTAGTTTTCCTCGTCGCTGGTTTCAAGATTTCATAATTGAAGAAGCATCAGAAAAGTTGATAGTGTTTGTTTAGTACCCGCTATTTCTAAAACTTACTGATGAGTTATGTGGCTCGTTTATACTTCAGTATTATAACCTGATTTTGCAGGAGATAAATTATTTTCGAATAACACATTTATCGGTTGAGCTCTACCTGATGGTAATTTCTGACGGGAAATTGTATATTGCTAGGAAAATGATTGCGTCAAAATAAAATGTGTGTAATTTATAGCTTGTCTAGCAATATGGTGGAAAGTCATCCACTGTAAGCATAATGTTGCCATCGTTCTAACATTGTTACTTACTCATTAGAAGCTTTTTTTACGTTCAGACCTTACTCAAGACTCCTGAACCTGTTTTTATAGCTGCTCATGGGGTTCGAACACATGATTGTAAGGTCTATTGTTCCTGATGTTCCTTGCAGTCCCTTGGGCTCTAGGGCAAATTTTCCCTTTAATTAAGTTAAGATTTTAGCCAGCGAAATTCTGGACTGGAGTGGTAAAAGTCGGGGCAGTGACCCCAGCCCCATGCCACCTGTGTGGAAGGTTTTATACTCCGCGGGCTGGGAAATGAAATTCTTCCTTGGCCGAATTTTCGGTGGATTGCGAGCCACAGCTATTTTTGTTTACGTCATCCATTGTGTTGTGCAACTTGAGAAAGAGTAAGCTGGTTATACTGCGGGAATACGCAGAGGTAAATGAGTTATCCATCCATGTTAGCGACAATCGTGTGCGTGGCACGTAACTGCAAATTGGGCTAGTCTGAACAAGTGAGCCCCGAAGAATGAGACGAGGAAGTTCGTTATATATGGACGATACTAAAGAAGACTTTGTAGTGGGCGTATCTTAGTTACAACCGCTCATCGGAATGGAGGTTGGAAGGTGATGACTTCATTAACGAGCTCCCTTGCAAAAATATCCACGTTTTAAAGTTTAGTAATTCAATACAGGCTGCTCTCATCCACGCTCGTTTATTTTATGTTATATGTACAAGTATCAATACCTCAGAGCGGGCCGTGGTCGGTCAAAATGATTCATGGAGCATCGATATTACCATTTGAAGAGAAGACATAGCCAGAAATGTAAGTGGTTACTTTATTTAAATGTCCTTGCACTGTTAAAATATGGATTCTTTTTAAATTGGTGGTAATGTCCGTCAGCATGATACCAGAAAAAAATAATCTATTAGTGCCACAATGTAGGTTATCATTAACCAGTAAATCATTTGATATTGTAAACCTTCTCTTGTCTAACCATTTATCCCAAGAGGCGAGAGATGTGACCTTTCCAAGGTTCAAGCGTGCCCTCCACTCACGGCTTATGTCCAAAGCCTTCTATTCCATGTATAAATGAATTTTTGGAGTGTAAAAATATCAATATTCAACTTTGATATGTATCATGTATTTGACGAAGACTATTACATTCTACCTGTGTTTAACGTCTAATAAATTTTATTATTATTTACTAACTTCAGATCGTATGTGCTTTCATGAAGTAGGAGTCGTATAAATCATATCCATGAGGATTCTCATCATTATGCCGCTCATTTCGGGAATCAAGTCTGAATTTCCATTAATCAATATGAGTTTGGAAATGTTATGGATCTGAAATCGTGTACACGTTCATAATTTTTCCATTATCTCCCTGGAATCTGACTGAATATAATGAGTGTAACAGTGATCGGGTAGGATAAGCTGACGGTAGCCCAGTGCAGGGGAGCCGACTCTCACGACTTGCTTTCCATTTGTTTCAAGCGAAAATAAAAATTTATCAAGTATGTTTCCAGTGAGTATCGTTACAATTTTTGTTCACTTGTTATTTGTGACTTATATCAGTTAAACCTGAAATTTTCGTAGAGCTTGTTGAATTTTGACAATGCAGATATATGGCAGTCAATTATGGAGAGTACTATGATTTTAAACGTAATCTTCCGGTCATATCCTGGTATTTATTACTCTTGACGATGGACGTTCTTATTGACGAACTTTTCTGCAGGTCAACTCTTCAGGAGTTGGCAACCCTACTTATTGTGTATCTAAGTGGTGACTTGTCACTATCGTATGTAGTCTTTCCTCCTCAATGGTAGAACTCATGTCTCTGCGCCCTTTAGGTGCTTTGCTCATATGGCTTTCATTCAGGTGATTTCTCAACTAGGAAGCTCAGAAATCCACCGAACGTGAACGACGTCGAGTGGAAAGCCGGTTTTTTATCGCAACTAGGTCATTAAGCTCAACGTTTAGGCAAGTGTGGCACTGCATGTCTGAAGCTCTTTATAATCATCACCAGGGGCGCGAAAACTCACGCAGAGGTGGTGTGTGTCAGATTGGCTAGTTGACGGGGATGTGGGATTTTGAGGGTAACTATTGCCCCTTGCACGTACAAGATTAATAGGAATTAATTTGGGTAGAATGTTGAGACAGCCTATCGAAAGAGGGCCAAAAATTTCAGCGGGGGGCAGGCTCACTGCGGACTAATGCACTCTCTGTGAACTTTCACTTCTCTGGGAACTTCTGATCAATCAATTTCATAGCCGGTAGTATTTGATACCTTATTCTCCGCGTGGAGGCTGAGCTGGAGGCTTTTCCTTAGGGCTAAGGAAAATCTGATATTTTTGCTTGCAATGATTTTGCCTTTGTGTAATCATTGTCAAATCACTGTGATTGTTCCATTTGGCTAACGCATGATAATACATAGAGAATAGAATGAAATTCATTCCGGATTTTGCACCTATGACGACAAAAATTATAAACTGCACGACGAGTGGAAGATTTTGCTTTGAATATGCATGGAGGAGACTGGAGAGGGTACGCTGGTCATCAAGGAAGACAAACGAAGAAGTGATGGATATGGTTTTAGGAGTGAAGGAGGAGACTACTAAAAATAAAAGTGTTTTTTTGGTTGAGGAGGACAGGTTAACGGTGGCAGAGGTCAAATATTGGGCTAGCGCCGAAGAGGAAGGAGATGTGAAGTTTTCAGCGAAATCAAAAGGAGGCACAGAAAATGAGGATCCTCTAACTTAAATTTTGGTATAATAATTTGACAATGGTTGATGTGTTTAGAGGAACTTGGCGATAGCCCTGGAGTGGACAAAATTACGTTAAAGGCTTACCAAAACCCGACTTCTCTATTTGTAACCCCAAATATCTAAGTATCATCAACCATACCCTTTCTGAGACATTAACCCCAGTTAAGCGAAGAGCGATATCCTGCATGTTCATACAATTTGATTCGGTCGTTATAAGAATCAACAACATGTGTTCTTCTATTAGTAAGTCAAATTCATGTTGAAAATTTTATTGTCTTCCTTGATTTTGATTTCGTCTCGTCCATCCCAATATCCTTTGGTTTGCCTGCGTCAGTTTTTGCCAATTTTCCACCTCAACACTCGGAAGCCTCGATGTATGAGTCGTACCTCGAAAACCATGCAGTTTCTGGTTGAAGAGCACAAGAAAACGTTTTGTCTTTCAACTACCCCTATTATTTTATACACCGTATGAATGAAATTGGGTAGCTATGATGGGTAGAGAGATGACATCCCATCCCTTACGGCCTTGGTTCGAATCCTGGCAGGTGGAGATAACTCAGGGGGACTCCCTGTCCAAACTAAAGTCGTGTGTGGAGAGCACTATTAAGAGTAGGATTCTTTCATTCCTTCCTTTGTTCTCAAAAAATCCTTTCCTTACAACTCCATCCAAACATCCTTAATGTCGTACATAACTTCAGGTGTCTATCGCCTTCACTCGTTACCAATCAACTGACCGATTTATTTACGCCGATACTACCGTCGTAGGAAAATAAATGTTTCTACGATGGTTGTCTTGCTTTTCACTTGGTGTAATATCCATTTTTTTTTCAGAGGCAACATACATGATGCCCCATTTTATTTTACTTCTTATTTAGTTATTTTGGCTTGTATTCATTTCTTCATTTGAATCACTGGGAAATTATATTTTTTTACTGTCAGGTGCAGAATCTAAGTGGAAACTTGGAAGTGGTATGCAGAATCTAAGTGGAAACGGGCATTACTTTCATTCTTTATGATGGAATCCTTCCACCACATCAAGCCTGAAACTTCTCTTTTTATACAGGTATATGCGTTGTATTCTTCCTGCATCGATGTGGCACGCGCTGTTTTTATCTCGATTCTACCCATTCACCCGGCTTCGGGGATTTCTTCATACACAACTGACCGCACAAAATGAACTAATCCAAGTATCTTGTATGTGATAAATAGGCAGAAAATATGATCGTTACGATCCCCGGGCATTCGCGAGACTCCACATTGCACCCCACCATCTGACGTAGTGGGTCCGATGCGTGAATTACGAATCGCTGGAACGAAAGGGGTCACTGCCAGCAGTCCTGACATTGCGTCCGAAGCTTTCACTTTCCATTTCGGCCGCGTGGGCTTGCCGAGCGGCCTTGAGCCCTCGTCGTGATCACAGCCTGCCTCCTCCCGTTGGACGTTGTGTGCGTGGAGCCGTGCGTCGGCTTTTTCACGACTCGACCATTCTCCCCTGACTATGGCAGTTTATTTGTTCTTTTTTTACACATGTGTACGCCTCTCTCTCTCTCTCTCGTTCCTTCATAGCGGCGGCGCAGAAGCAACCTCAACATGACCATCCTCCCGCGCCATATTCTTCCTCCCGTCCCCCATCCCCTCCCCCCGTGCAGCAACTACCCTTCATCCGCTCCTCGCTGCCGCCGCCGCCCCCGCTCCTCTCCCGACTCGCCGATCGTGTATGGGGACCCGTTTTCACGAGGACGTCCGTCCCGAATGTCTGCTTCCTTCGCGCGGAGGGTCACCTCTCCTGCTGGCGGTTCTGTTTCTTTCGCCTGCCGTCTTTGAACGGCGGGACTGGTTGGATATTTGGGGAGATGACCGTCTACTGAGGTCGTTCACGCCATCAAGGATAGGTTGATAGACGGGAAAGAGATTTGTATGTAATGGAAGAAGTGTAGGAAGAAACCCAGCGTTGAAATTTGCGCATTTGTTAGAATCAAAGGGGCCAAATATTAGTTGGTTTCTACAATTAACCGGCCTATCCGACGGATGGAGTATCTTGCAAGTGCTATCCACCTAGTACCCGAGAAGGATCAGAATTACTCTGAAAGATCGATCCTGAATGGAAAGCTTGTACGCTAGCTTCCACACCAACCTTATTCCCTTGTCATTACCTCGCCTCCTCTCTTACCCCAACCACCCCCGTCCATCAACATATACGTCCCCCATCCTTGTGAATGTGGTGTGTGTTAACTTGTGCAAAAATCTTCTACAATTTGTACTTAATGATGCCGCAAGTTGGCGAAACGGATTGTACTAGAAAATAAAATAGGTGGAAAAGTTCTAGTTGTATTGTTCAAGTATGTAAACTATTAACTCTTACGAAGTGTAACCCGAGTTTGTTGGGTGTATTCGTAAAAATGAAGCAAGCGTGTGAGGCCTTTTTTCCTCTTCTTAGCTCACTTCATTCGCTCTACGTTATTCCTTTCCTGGGATCTCCTCCTTAATGCTTCCAAACACTCTCCAAAATCCTCATTCGTCTTCTCTTCCCTCCTATTAGTATTATTTGACATTTTGCCTTGCTACTTCTTGGATTGGATATTTGGGGAGGCGACCGACAGCTAAGGTCATTTACGCCATAGGGGATAGGTAAGGGAGGAAGGGTGGATAGAAACCTGGCGTAGGCATTAGCCTACTCTTAACGAAAGGCGCCTTGGGGACCACGGGTTAGCGTCTCATCCGAAAGACGAGGGTACTGTACTTGAAGTGCACAAGACACTCAAGTGGGGATCGGGTTCCCTCTGAAAAACATCCGCATCTGCAGGGATTTGAACTCTGGCCGCCCGTGTGGTAGGCGAGTACTCCTGCCAGCACACCTACCCGATCCCCTGCTACTTCTTATTTGGGATTTCGTCCTCTCTTCCAAACATCGAATTTATTCATACAGTATCTTTACTCTCAGCGGTTTATCTGACTTTTCTTCATTTGCCTTCTAAGCCAAGCTTTTTAATCACAAAGCACCTCATTGCTGCATCCCACCGGCAATTATTTTTTCTCGTCCTCTTTACTCAAGTAAGGAACTTTGGTTCCGTGAAACTTCTCTCTACCTTACAGAGTTTTCAGGGGTCGATATAGTATTCCTCATCAATGTCTTCTTCCTCTTCATTAATGTTTCCGTGACCAATAAAATTCTTCTCACCATAGCAACTTTAATTAACCATTTTTCTTAGGAGACACTACTGCTATGCTTGGACATTTGCGCTTCTTATTCGACGTATTTCATTGCCATTCGGCTTACATTTTTTTGGAGAGTTCCTTCATTTAAATCATATAATTGTTATTGTTTTTTGTTTCCTTCCATCAAAAATCTCTACCAAAGATTCTCCAACGAGGAGGCTTTTGACTGTAGCTCCTCGGCTGATGGCATAGCTGAAGTTTAACTTCCAACTGCGTGTACCAACTCACAAATTTCATTTACGAGTACGCTTCTGTCCCTATCTATTCGTCTCTGACCAATTGTAGAGACTTCCGACTGTGGTGCAAACTGAAACCACATTTTTTTAAGATTAGGTGTATGCGCAGTCTCGCCATCACTTTGCCTTTCAGTTGTCGCTTAAAATCCCTTTCTACATGCATTTAGAGGAAAAGGCCTGCCTCGAGTATCGGTTCCCGCTTGATCATTCAGTTGGAATCGTTTGGCTCGCTTCGAACTGAGTGTGACTCGACCTGGGATAGTGGTCGTCAGATTTTTACCGATTTCTGTTACTTTTGTCTGCCAATAGTTGGCAGTAAGCGAGAAATATTGGCGAGATAAGAACATTTTTGTCGAAGTACGTCTAACTGATTTTGATCATCGTGGTTTTTGATTATTTGAGTTCCGTCCCTACCTAAAATCTTTGGTTGAACAACCTTATTTGGCCTCCTACAGTTTGAAAAATGACTAAAATTGGCAACCCATCTCTCATGTCACTCATCCATGGAATCAAGCTGGAATTTACGTAATAAATCATACACATTGTTGAATTTTGGGGCTAATTATGCCTCGTGTTATAACACTATCTCCTTGCTGAGTTTTGGAATGTGTGACGTAAGGGAAATGATCTTTTCTGTCCGGCGAAATAGCTATCCAAACCTGTTTTTGCGTGCGTCTCCGTCATTCTTTTTTCCGCCTTCGCCGTCTCTCGGGTAAGGTAGCTGATGGGAAGCAGTTATCGTTCTTTAATGGATCTCTGGAGGCCTTACATTCTCATTCTCTTGACTGTACTCTCGTGAGTATTGTGATCCCTTTATAATTTTCATGAGGCGAGGGATAGAACCATCTTCCCTTCCCTTCAGTTCTCAATCCTCCTCTGAAAAAGACACTATGGCTGTCGAAATATTAGGATCCTACTTGTGTTTTTCGCCAGTATTTCTGTTTTTTTCTCTACCTCCCTTTGGCATATTTATACGTCGTCACTCGAGTGATCTTTAATGAATATATAGCAACAAGGCGTTGAGGTTGGGGAAGGATAGAAAGGAATATCAGTGGACACTCACAGATTGATGATCCATGGCAACACCGGTGTTCACTGCTCTGGGAGCTTTCGGGTGAGAACCATTGTTCAGCTGGTGAGGATCACTTCTGAGGAATGCCACACTAGAGTTGAGGAATATATTCATGTATTCATTTGACATGATGACTCTCCGAAGTATTCCCGATTTACTTTAGGAAGACAAGTTGTTCTTAATTGTAATGATTTAATATCAGAGAAGAACGTGCGGTAATTTTAAAATGTATCTTTAGAGTGAAGTACGTATTCTTAAATACATTAGGCATGAATTTTGTCGACGGACCTCGACGATTAGTATAAAGATTTCTTGTTAAAATTATCCAGGCATATTGACGGGACATCTTTTCGTAATCGACTATTTCGTATTTAAGTAATGAGTTATACAACATATTTCCAATTTGGATTGTATCTGTTTTTTCTTTAATTTTCCGAAAATATTGTCATATTTTGAAGACTTACCGTGGAATACCTAGTACACTATCTTGGATACCACGGAGGAAAATTCGCGTGTTTAAACAAATTATTTTTTGCTGTTGGCAATGGAAAACTCAAAAAAAGAAAGGTTCTCTATTTGATTTCTGAATTATAGCTTTCTTAAGCAGTTGGTGGGGTGAAGTATGCAAATGAGGACTTAATCATACCGGGTTCGAAAAGGATCAGGTTGAACTGAAATACACTATAATTCTTAGATTCGTTTGTACTTCTTACCTGAAACTTTTGAATAGCTCATATTTCATAATAATAAGGTTTTTATTAGTTATCGAGTAAATTTTTACGAAGAACCAAGTAGATTATGAATCTTGAACTAGTCGCTTCTGACAAAATAGCTGTTAGAGAATGCAGTTCTTTGCACAAGTGATTCCTTTGTATTCAACTTCTGCAGTCACATGTTACTTCCCAAATGATTCATGAATGACTAAGTTTTAGTATTTGTTTAACATTAATGGATGTTTTCGACCGATATGAAAATATGTTCTAAACTACTTTATCTATTTGTACTGAAAATCAAAGTTTAATATATTCCCTAGGATAATTATACTTCGAGTCAATTTTTAGAGAAATTAGAAATAAGCCTTGCATCAATGAACGTATTTCCTCCCCAAGAATTGTTTTTCTGAATTGAAGGGAATATTTGAACCTGGTGAACGAGTTTTCCCTTTATGTTTCTAGATGAGCTGTTTTAACACAATTATATTTATGAACCAAATAAAATAACTTTGTTTACTCCACTTGAGATCTATTAGCACAACCCAGATTTCGACACTTCGTGTCATCTTCGGGTGGTATAACTTGTAAGACTCAACTACGTAACCTGAAGATGACACGAAGTCTCAAAACCCGGGTGGTGCTAATAGGCCTCAAATGGAGAAACAAAGTCATTTTATTTGGTCCATAATGGATAAATTCCTCTAAATAAAGCCTGCAGCTATTACATTACATTACAATTATATTTCATTTCCTAGAAATTCTCTGGATTCATTTGGCTGTTTGCCTTTTTATGTTGCCCATGAAATGTGGGCTGATTCAGTGGTTTAGACTGGAAAACGTCTTCTTCGTATTAGCTGATGAATATATAGGGTTTGGCTTTTGATTAAGTAAAATCAGGAAATTAGAATCAATTTGAAATTAAATGGAGTTAGCCAGGTTCATTTGGGAATTGACATTCTTATGGGGAAGGAGAAAACTCTGCTTACGATACTTCTGTTGCAAGATAAGTACTAACAATAATTCGCCACTTTTGCGATTAATTTGTTTATTAATGATAGAATCAAGTGGACAGAGACATGATGTGGTTCACTAGATAAATACCTTTATTGTCCACAAGTCGTTTCTGTGACAGAGGGCCGAATTTAATTTGAAGAACCTGCCCGGTGATATTGGGGGCGGTGGAAACCCCGGTATGTCGATAACTTTACCCGTATTTACCCGTACTTTATCGTAACTGACAATGAGTGAAATTGTTGGGAAAGCCACTCAAATGCGAATAACGAAAACTTGGACGGTTATCCTGCATGAGAAGAATTTTTACCGGTGCTAATACCGCTAATTCTATGTTTTGGGGGTAACGCTCATTAATTTACTGGGATTTAACAGGTTTGGAATAAATATCAATGAACATCACTCATTTCGTGACAGGGTAAGGTAGCTTAAAGGAATTCAGTGGTTATACTCACACTGGAATGTGGCTTGCTTAATCGTGCTGCCTTCTTGGTCAGTGTTTACACTCCATTAACCGTCAATGAGGAGCTCGAAGGACATCTTTCGGGGCTGGAGAACACTTGATACGGCTCTGCAGTTTGCATGCGACTCACACCGGCGATGATTCATGTGTTTTTTTCAGCTGAGATCAGCATTTTGGAATTTTCCTTCCTAGATTCATGAGTTTGTTTTGAAATACATATGTTTTATGAGAACTTCACTATTCCCCTCTATAATTGAAATAACTAACAACGTCAGGGATTGCTAGCACAGTGAATTTGAACGTTCCTCGTTCTTGAATATGTTTTCTCAGATTTCCTCGAAATGTCTTACTAGTTACGCCATAGGAGACAATGCGATTCAGTATTGCGCGAATCGTATCTAATGCGATACATGTTTAGTAACGTGAAATCGATCGAAACATCATATTTTGCGTTTTTTATCTGATATTACTAGAGCTTAGGGGTCAGAGGAAGAAGTGCATCAAGCTTGGCAAGTTATCTCCTGTATCGACCGAGAATATTCAGTATCGCGAAAAAATCTCACCAAAGACATTGTTCAAAAAACCTCTTAGCACCCAAATTGTGGGACCTAGATTAACTTCTGAAGTACACTGCTTGTGCTGTTCCTGTAGATACCTGTCATGTTCCATTTCCAATCGGTGCGCAAGTCCTTTAAGTAAATAGTGTACGTAACATTTTTAGTTGAATGTAGGGCGTAGACTGTTATCATTGAGGCCATTTATGCCGCCTTCAGGTGTTACCGCTCCGCACGGCTGTTTCCCGTGGAAACAAGACATGATAAGGGAAAACTTAAAAACTAGCCGTGAGAAATAACTATGGTTTTAAATTTACCGAACAGTGATAATGTTCCTCAGGAGTAATGAGTAGTTTATGTTGTTTACTCTTCTTTTCCTGCCAGGGGAAGTTAGCACGTAATCTGTCTCCGACGCTTCATTGCCGTAATGGGTAACCCGTTATTAGGTCATCATTAAATTAGCTTTCGCACGCACATGTTTTTCCTACCAATGATAGCATATCCTGTGTTCGTTGGCGGATTGTTATTTTTTGCCCGGCACGTGACAACCTTCATACTCGGATTGTTTTTCACGCATCCTCCTGGCATTATTTACCCCTCCAGGGCGGAATTGTGCCATCGGACGATTTTTAAGCAACTTCAGCGTAGCAGGTATGTGGACTTTTTACTGAATGTTGCGTTCGTATGAGAGGTAAGATGATCGCATTGAGGAGTGGATTGCATTTCCGGGGTATGCCTGCCAGAAGACATGAATATGTTACTCCAAATAGAAATAAGGGGAAAGTTAGATGAAAGTGCAAGTTTTGTGCATTATACGAGGCACAAAAGAGCACTAATATTTAGTGATGCTGTTTCCCGCCTCGGTGAACTAAAATAAATTGCCTCAATGCCTGAATGAAGTGGTTGCGAACTATAACAATTTGTCATTTTTATATTCTGTTAGATGAAAAATACACATCTCCGTGTTGTCAACTACCTCTAAATAATTGTGATTCATTTTTCCTTTGACTTTGCGCCTGCCTCACTTGGGCAGGACTTCTTTTCTTATTCAACTAATCAGCCTTGCTGTTAAAGGAAGGGATTAGGAGGGTTAGCGAATGAATTATAAATTAGTGGCATGATACTACCAATGTATTTCTGTTTTCATCATTACTCATCGAACTGATGTCAATACATGGAATATCAAAGTGATAGCCTGGGAGACAACTTGCTTCCAGTCAGAAGCTTGGGTCAATAGCTGGGTGTGCCATATTTAGATATTTTTCGTAGTGATATTTGCCAGGGGCAGATTTCCTCATTAAGAACTTAGCGTATGCATCAGGTGCATCACTCTATTACATCGTATGCATCACTCTCTGCCCACTTTACTTTGCTCTTATTGGCTGAAGAATTGTTTTTGATGGTGCGAATGACCTTAGTCGTCGAAGCACCCTAATCACCCTAATACTACTACTACTACTACTACTACTACTACTAATTGTTTTTGACTGATTGTTTGTAAAATGGGCCTCAAATTCTGATGGCGGATTGTTGATCATCTCCAGCAAGGAATTTTTACCTCAAAAATAGCTAAATGAAGAGGACAGTTTAAAAACTTTTTTTGTTTAAAAACGAAGTTCCGGAAGATCTGTGGCAAAATGTTTTTGATCATATGACGGCACCAAAGAAAAAATGTATTAAAATGTGGTATTTTGTCCGTAGAGCGTTTAGAATGTATGTTCTACTGGATGTGATTACATTTTTATGTTCTATTAATTATTTTTTGTTTGTAAGCATTTCACTTTTGTATTTCATTTGCTTGACCGTGCTCTAGATTCCCAAGTTTTCGTTTCTTAATTTATTGTTTTTATATCGCAGTGTAAATGTGAACCAAGTGGACATCAAACTGCGTATTTATAAGCTTATCAGAACGGCTTTATCTGAATGAGTATGGTCCTTTTTGATACAAGGTCCCCGGAAGGTGCTTGTGCCATTTGTTATCGATCGCGGTAACTTGAAGATCCGAGCTCTTTAACGTCCACATAGACCTGCGATAAAAGCCTCTCTGTTTTTTTCAGCTTTCAACATTGTTCTCGTGTTTGACTTGATAAAATGACGCCAATCAGAAAACGACACACACTATACGACGAAAGCGCCAGTTATATTTGGGGGAAACGCATGGAACGTGGCTTGCTTGCAAATATGCAAAATTCGAAAAAAAAGAATTTACATTTTGAATTTATGTGTATTGTACCATAGAGTGCTTTATTTTGTAAACTACCGCGCCTCTCTGTCAGGTATAGTTCACCTTCACACTATACAGACGGGAGTGTTTTCAAGTGAATTTTTCAGAGCTTACAGCCCTTTATTTATTGATATCGATGCTCATAAGCCAACAAATAATGCGTGCTACTCTACGAAACTTCTAGAAAAAAGTCCTCGTCGAATCGCAAGTTGAAAACCCTAAGCCACTCCGGAAGAGCTCCAGCGGGAGAGTATTTAACTGCAAAGTCTTCATTGGACTAAAACGGCCAAGTAGTCAGCAACAGTAAGGTTGACACAGTACAATAATTCTATCATTCGTGGCATTGATATCTAAGCTGTGGGTGCAATGAACATAGAGTCTTCAGATAAAATCAAATACTTGAAAATAACCTTAACTACAGACCTATCGTGGGGAACACGTATATAAAACATATGTGGAACAGCCTTAAAGAATCAAGCATTTTCAAGCGTAATAATGGGAAATGTAATGATAAAGTAAATGATAGGTGCTACCTCGCTCCGGTTAGGCCGCCCCACGACTACGCCGCGAGTATTTAGGACCCCATACAGTTAGATTTGACTCTAAAAATAAATAAAATACAAAGGAAAGCAACCCACTTTAAACTAAGCTGCTGCGAGCAAACATATGCATAGCGTTTCTTAGCTGTAAGAGGGATTAGGTTGGGAAACGATAGGGACTCAGGGGCTACTCGCTAGCCTTAGCTTGCTGGAGAAATTCAGAACAGATATATTTCAGAGGTTCTCAGAGTACATAATTTTGGCGCCACGTTACATCTCTTGGTCTGACAGAAGCGATGAATAAAGAAAGATACATTGTCGAACAAATAGGGTACAAAATTCGTTCTGTCCGCGAACAATGAGTGTCCGCCCATAATACACTTCACCAATTTACCCCACCTTATCCTTATCCTTCACACGGCTGGTGTCCTATCACCCATTGTCCTACGCTCGGAGGGTATTATGTAGATTTTGCTTGTTTATCTCAGGTTGTGTTGAGGAAATCTGATCGTGATAGCCATTTTTCCAACGGCTTACATTGCACATTAATCGATTGTGAAGGATTGATATTAATTTTACTACTATTTCAGAGGACTTCTAGAGTCCTTTAAAGTCATGGAGAATATGCCTCTGAGCTGCAAAGAAATAGTAGCTTTTTTCCCGAAATTATTTTTGTTTTATTTTATCATATATTTAATTAGTTTTAGAAGCAGTGATATGATCTCCGGTTATCGCAGAAAAATTTCAGACAGTGTTTTCTCCATAGTAATATAATTATTTTTTTTCTGAGTTTTATATCGTAAACCATCCCATCCTATTTAATTGGCTAATGTATTAAAGTCATTATCTGGTTAAGGGGGGAATTAATTACATGAAAGAGGGAAACTTAGAAATTGAAACTCTCTGATTCGGAAGCTTTTGGTGATTCTGATCATTATTTATGATGCTCAAGTTGAAATCCTATCGCATCTATCTCTTTTCTACCAGCAGTCTGAATTTACGATTCTTAGAAACTAAAGTGCGGCCATATACAGCTTTCAATTGTGAGACCGTCTCAATAAGCATACTTTTTTTACTCTATGGTCCGATCTATTTTATTTTACCCATATTCCCGATCGTCCTACCGAGTCCAAATTTCTCCTTGTTCACATAATTTGATTTGAGGCATCGTCTTTAGTCTAAAAGATGATGTGTAAACGTTCAACCATCGTCGATGGACTTGAACATTCCTTGCGTGCAGCCCCCCTCAGAGTAAATTGAGTATATTGGTTGCTCATATTGATAAAAGATGAACTACCGTCTTCATTGTTTGCTGTCCTTGTACATGGAAGAACCTGAGAAAGTGGGGTTCTTATTTGCTCAAAAGGCGTGTTAAACGTCAACATGAAACCTGTTATAATTTCTACATTAAACGCCGTTACTTTCAATATGTTTTCCTTTGAAGGGTTTTATCCCTCCTTGTGTATTCCTTCCTTCTGTACCATTGGTTTGTCCCGGAGCAGTAAAAACAGCAACAAGTCATCGTTATTCAATAGAATTATGAAAAAAAATGAAATACAGGTTACATTTATCCGAGTTTTGAGTGACTTCTTATTATTGCGCGAGTCTCCTGCTCTAATGAAACATTTTGACTAAACCTCTATGCAGGGTGATTCATAGTGAAACATATCGTCAAAATTATATTCAATTTTCAGTCAAAGATTCGAGAGAAATTGTGCTAAATTTTATCCTTTCTTTAACTTGTACCTATTTGCTCCTCTATATTTTTTCCTGAGAGATCATGAGATTTTAATGATGGAAAATTATTTTCATTAATGAAAATAGTTGTTTAATGAGAGTGATTGCTAGAGTCGTGGATTGTGTCAATACACACACTGCGACTTGTACTGCCCCATGTCTTAATTATTTACAAATAAAATGGATGATGATATGAATTGAAACCCGGGTCGTGTTTTTGTGTTTTTCTGTGGTGTAGTAAAGGTTACCATAAACATGACTATAAATATGATTAATTATTTACAACGCGTTTCAGCGTCACCGTAGGCGTGAGCGTCATCTTCAGATGCATTCATACTAATCTGCAAGAGTAGTGTTACCTGCTATTACTGATGTATTAACCTGAAGATGAAACTCGGGCATTGAAACGCGTTATTATAAATATAACGATTGGGAAGTACAAATCATTTTTGTACATGTAAGATGCTGTTCCATCACGTCTCGCTGAGTACAGTTGATTTTATGGTTTTTTTGTTATATAGTATGAGTTATTTTCTCGATATAATATGCGCGAGGAGATAAGTCAACTGATTTGTTTAATTAAACTTAAATTATAATTTTGTTATTGATTGATATGAAGCGATAGCAAAGTAATGCCTTTTTACTTTTTGCTCCGATTTTTATCCTGTGGCGGCCATGTGTGGCTTTGATAATTAGGGGTTGCCAATTGTGCGTTGAAAATTTAAAGTTTAATTTTTACTTCTTCACGTTTTAAATGTACTTATACGAAACAGATAATGTATCCAAATTAAAGGATTGCTCAAAGAAAATCCATATTCGATTGTTTTGTTTAACTAGGAGTACTGGTTGCCATCCGATGTCCGATGGAGACCACGTCATTAATGCAGTCTTAAACTGATTTCAGGTCGGTAAATGATAGAGATTTTACTTCAGTATATGAAAGCGGAATGCATTTTCAGGAGATGTATGTGTGGCCTTAATATCGAGACATCCAAGTGTGACACAATTATAATCAATATGAGGAAGTGTCCATTACGATTTTCCGTTTACTGAGAACAGCTTTGGAGGTTTTGTGCCGTTTGAGATCATGTCTAAGTCATCATGTAACCACACGCTAGCCTGAGGGCAAGATTTCCCTCGGCCCACTTCCGCATGACATTTTTGTATTCCCGGGGTTATTAAGAGCCGATGACTCTCCCTTTTGCTGGCATCAGATTGCTTTACCCACATGCATCAGGAGTTATGATTTAAACGTATCCTGCTATAAGCTTAACAGTGATGGATTTTGCTAATAGTTTGAATTTTTGACTTTACCATGGCTCTTATTTTTTATGAGATATGAACTGTAGAAGAAAATGGGGGAACTGTTACTTGCTATTACTGCTGTATGTACCTGAAGATGAAACTCGGGCATTGAAACGCGTTATTATAAATATAACGATTGGGAAGTACAAATTTTTTTTATACATGTAAGATGCTCTTCCATCACGTCTCGCCGAGTACAGTTGAGTATATGGTTATTTTGCTATGTTTTTTTATACATGTAAGATGCTGTTCCATCACGTCTCGCCGATAGATAATAGCTCTGAGGAAATAAAATGTGCTGTGTTTTCTTTAAAATTGCATGCACCTGCTTGTTCAAATTCTGAGTATGTGAAAAACTACGAATAAAATATAATAATTTTGGAGGCCATCCAATAAAGGCGTAAATAACTTAAAGTTTGGTCTCAAATCATACGTAATCAACTAGAACGTTGTTAATAATTTTGGCAAAGCAATAAAATCCTGTTGCCAACGTTCTGTTGAAGTTGTTGTCTGGCTTTTACGAGCAGCTTATTCATTTTTTTGGTATGTAGCCGTTGGTTACGTCGTCGTAAAATTTTTCTTTTCGATTATACGGCTAAGCTATGCAGTTTCCGGCTTAGTTTTATGGAAGAGGCAAATAATCGTTGAAAGAAATAATCTTTCCTTTTTGAAACACCCATATTGTCATATTCTTTTGCCTTCATTTGCATCGAAGAACCCCTTCTAAATAAAATGATAAAACGTGCCGCCAAAGTCATGGATATCTGAGAAGTCTGCCAGATATCAAATAGCTCTGAGGAAATGGGCATTGATCTGCAATTGTTTGTGTGATGATTAAGAATTACAGCAAAATTATTTTTATTTTTAAACTTCGTTTTGTCGAGTAATCTGTTATCACCTACTTGTTTAAATTCTGAGACGGCTGGAGTGACTTTAAGGTATGTGAAAGCTTGATGGATAAGGGCATTTATTGATGAATGAATCTTAAGTTTAACTTTTGGTAATGTTACACCTTAAATATACCATCCATGAGTATCGAATTTTAGGGCCGTTGGGATTGTTGTAAGATTTTTTCTAATTCTTCATCACTGCTGTAGTTTATTCCATTATCAATTGTTAACTTTGTATTTAATTATTCCATTTAAGGGAAACTAATGGGCGTAAAGAAATATGCGATTTTGACTATTTTCCAATTTTTATGTGAATTAGACTCTCGATTGTGGCCAAAATAAGGTTATTCGGATATGGCTCAATATAATGTTTTATATTTTTTGGTGAATGGTAAAATATCACTCCCTCCCGCAATGATCTTTGAATACGCTCACATCCTCCAACTAACGTGCATTATTCCGATAGTTGTCGATAATTCTCAGGTGAACTCTAAGCCTGTGTTTTCTTTAAAATCTCAAATCCGGATAATAACCTAGAATTTTTCACCAGCGACAATCCAATTACCGAGAACTGTAATTCAATTACGTGAGCTTTTGACGTAATTGCTGAAGTGCGTGCTAAAATGTGTGATTTTTCTCGAATCGATGTCCTTATGGTTTCGATTTGGGCCATAAATGGTGATGATTGAAAGATAGCCAAGGTCACGTACCAAACATACAGGAGAGAATTCCAATAGAAATAAGTTATTGAAGGGTGCGAACGTACGACTAAAAAAATCATTCTTTTTTGAATGATGAAAGTAATTCGATGAAGTAGTTACTCACCGTGCAACTTCCACCATATCCTGTCATACTCTCCTAATTGTTTCCCTCCTAATCCCTCGTCAATCATCAGGGGATTTAAATTTAGCACATTATACTAAAATAGCAGCTGGGCTTGCATACATCTTCAACAAAAATCTGCCCTTAGGTGTTTATAGATGTAATCATTTAATTTGTTATTTCGAAAATGTCATCGGTGAAGCAGTGGTTTATTATTTTATATCTCTGAACACGCGGTTGTTGGGGAGTTTCCTTTTTTCGCAGGTGTTTGGCATAGTCGCGCAAATTCTGCTGCGACAGGTGCTTATGTTTAGGGTGCATTTCACACAACAAAGAGTGCATCCTTGTAGTATACTCTCTGCGATTGGAGTCGTTGGTAGCATTGCGTGCGAGGAAGTCGCCCCTTAGGGATTCCGTCCACTCCATACGAGCACCCTTCTTAATGTCATTGTCCCTTGTTAATGTCATTGCCCAACCCAACTCCACTGGAGCCCTCTGGTGCCCCGGGTGAGGATATATTTTATTTATTATATTTAATTTTCTGTAACAATATATCTGTCAAAATCTGCCGTGTAAATGAACTCGAGGTGGTAGCAACGATATGCACCGCAATGCGTTTGACGACAATACAGTGTGACGATTGGGTGATGGAAAGCAAATTAATTGGTGCTAGCACTAACGGGAAAGTGGTAAGAAAAGAAGCAAGGAAAATGATAAATTACAATCAATTAATTCTCCAGAAAGGTGGAATATATAAAGGATGGACTAATATCAATACCATGTGCAGTTCTCTATAATCCTCCGCCGGACACCTCATTCGGTCATGGATGTCATTCTACAAGAGTAGGCCAGGAAATATTTCCATTGCTATAAGTAATTAGGAATAAAAGATTAGGTTAGTGTTTTATATTGTCATGTTTGTGTCGTTTGACTAAATGTTAACCAATCATTCATTTCTCTGTGTAGTGGGCGCGAAGTTATATCACCCGTAGAGGAGCAAGAGAGAGTAGAAAACGTATTTATAATATGTTGCGTAGTGGCGTATAGATGTTTTTTAGTGATGTAGTGATAGCCTAAGGGGTGCATCAGTCGTCGGCCGACTCCGAGGTGCTGGAAAATTTCCTACTGATGTCTCTGTATTTCAGCCTTAATATCCGAGGGGCTTTCATGGCACCAGCTCTTAAGGGTAAAGCCTATTGAGAAAGCACAAGTCGTATTCTACCATTGCGATTGCTAAAATTTCACAATTTATCCGCATCTATTTACCCGCCCTTACATTTAAAGGCTACAGGTTTTCTTAGCTCACGGAGATAAAATTTAATTTTCGGTATTCGAAAGCAGGATGTGTCATTTATTTAACTTTTAGTGGACTAAAACTTTTGGAATTGACAAATAGGGGAAATATTGTCGTTTACATCTACATCTACGTCATACCCTGCAAGCCACTCAAAGGGTGTGTGGCAGGGGGTGCTTCCACACCAGGCATGCATGAATGATACGGTAGAACACCGAAATTACATTGAAACCCGCGTACCACACATGCAACGCGCCAATTAACAATCTACTAACAAAAAAACATTCTATCGTCAATCGTTCCTACGTGCAAGGGGTACAAGGACTACTAATACATATTCAAAATATCATGCATAAATAAGAACGTCAGTGTTTACATCATGCATAAATAAGAACGTAGAGAATATAAAGAAAAAGATTTACTGTCTGCCCATTGTCACAATTCGACTATTCATGACGACGTTTATTGACGCGGGACTCTGTTTCTCACATCGCTATGGACACCTTGAGAAATAAGTAATGAAGGTGTTTATGCTATTTTCTTTATGTCTCAATCAATCACGAAGGATGTGATATCCTCATCTATCTTTGGATCGGAGTGTAAATTTAGGAAAGAAATGGAAAATTCCCTTCGAGATTAACGCGCACAAGTGTCCAATAATTCTCCGCTGCCTTATAATAGCGTATCATCGAGAGTGAATCGCACCTCAGCTTACTGCACAGTTCGTGCGTTTCCGTTCGTCGTCGGAGAAAATCTCGACCCACGGTGCGCGGCGAATATTTCGACCAAGAGTTTCCCGGCTGATTGAGATCTTTTACGTAACAGTTCGACTTCCCGGCTGCCTGCAAGTTTACCGTTCTTAGGAGTGAGATTTCTAAACGCCTATAGGAATTTAAAGGTCACGCTCCGGCGAGGAAGATAAAAAAAAGTAGTGCGTGGGTATTGCGTGAATGTGAAGACCCTTGGATTGCTTTGATGAGTGTTCTTGTGTGTGTTGAAAAGAGTGGAGTGATGTTGAGGATCGTTGCTCCCGAAGAGTCTGGAAGGCCGTGTGATCTGCGAGGAGGGAGAGAGTGATTGCCCGATGATTCGGGTGGATTTGTTTGGGGAGTGGGGAGGGATGTAATTGCGACATTAGAAAGGCGAGGAGCAATCAAAACGGGGAGAGTCTCGGGAAATATTTTTTCATTTGAGCCGCCCCACAGTGGGCTGAAATCGAAAAAAGCTGGCCAAAATTCAAAAAGTGGATTTTTTCAGTCTGGAAGTTGAAATTTAGCATAGTGACTCTCCTAATGGTGCATATAATTTGTCATTCATTTTGCATAACTCTTCCGCATTAACATTATACAAGGGTTTAAAGTTGAACAAATTATGCAAAAAAATTCAGAAATGAGATTTCGCTGAAAATCTCTAAAATGAATAGTCAACAGAACCTTTTTTTAGGAGCTTATTGAAATAAAAAGTGATATTAGTTTAAAGAAAAAACTTCATTCTTTGGCATAATGAAATTTTGAATAATCTAGAGGGATATTTACCCTCTTAATAGGACAAAATGGCGGATCCTATTTTTCAATGATTTTCCGGCTTTAGGTAGAAAAATAGTTGAGAGGGACACGGAGTAACCGTAAGTAACTTACATCACGGTATTCACTGAAGCTTCTAGAATGCGAATCTGTTGAGAAATTCGACGGCAGTCTGCGGCGCCGAAAATAAACTCGGTTTTTCGATCGCGCGGCGGGGTCCAGCCTAGTGCGCCAGCTAATCGAAATACAGTGACGCGGCGAGTATCATCATACGCTATTCAGCCATGAACTTAACTATGGTGATTTTCTATCTGTATATGCTGTAAAGGATCGCTAAAGGTGCTATAATGGTAGTTTGAAAAGACCATCCATTCTCTTTCACATGGTCCGATAGCCCTGGTTATCTCTCTTCGAATACATTCAAGGAGCTAAACCAGGCACTTCACGCTAACACTTAAGGCTGTGAACAATTAGTTCAGCTTCTGTGGGCAACATGCAGAGCCCATTGAACATGCACATTATTTCCCATCGGCTAGAAGCTGGTGTCGCACCACCATTCTTACCCCCCCTCCGCCACCTCCTCCCCGCCCAACCCCTCCGTGCCACCCAGTGAGTGTCTAGGGAAATTTGGCATAGTGACTAGTGGGTCACTATGCCAAATTTCAACTTCCAGACTTAAAAAATCCACTTTTTGAATTTTGGCCAGCTTTTTTCGATTTCAGCCCACTGTGCGCCCGGTCCGCTGCCTTTAGCGATGGGCTGAACAGTTAATATTTTGGACTTGTTTCGCAAAGCTGCTGGTGACACTTGTATGCCGTATTGTATTCCAGGGGGTTGAACCAAGTAAAGCGCTAATTATTTTGGTCAGGGCAGATCTTTTGTGCAGCTTGGTTACAAAAAAACTAGGAACCTACAGGGAACCCTCTTCATCCTTCAGTGCCGATGTGTCTTTTCGAGGCACATCCCCATCGAAAAAACTTCTTCACATTAAGTATTGTGAAACTATGCTGAGCGTGAGAGTTGCGTTCCGCAATTGTACAGAGTTATGTGAACATGCGTTGATTAATCACTAATCTTATGGAAATTATAGGGTTACGTTCGAACGTAGAGTACAATGGAACTTAGGGACGATTTTTCGATAATTATGATGTATTCAAAGCGTTTTCAGTAAGTAGGACGTGGATGATGTGACTGTTGGTCTATATGTGACGTATTTACGTAATTTCAGTACCTTGGACGGTTTTTTATTATTATATTCGATACAAGATTATGAACTCCGTTGTCTCATGCATGACTTCGTGGAATTTGCTTAATCAACGTGCCACGTCAAAAACCAATCGGGTCGTCTTAAAACCAATTTTATCTGGAATAACTAAGTTTTCTTTTCATTCGCAAAGACAATGCACTTCGCAAAAATAATTACGGCAATACATTTTTGGCTTAGCAGTATATTTAACTATTAAGCTGTTTGAAAAGTTCACCGGCCCGCGAACGTAAAACTTACGAGACGCTTTGTGAAGGCGCTATTTGATACGTGGAATGGTTTCATCCACATCTACAGCTTACCCTGCAAGCCACCTCAAGAATGTGTGGCAGGGGGTGAGTTTTCAACAACATGCATTACGAAATACTCAACTTAAGATTATGTAATTGTAACTACTAATGTATTCGCAAAAACCTGCTGAAACTTGCCATGTGGCGAGCCTCTTAAATCCGCGTTGCGATCAAGGCATGTTGCGCAGCATTAATGTTTTTACTACACTTCGGAGAGGTACAAGAAGTACACCGCAAACATGCACGGCGTTTATTAGTTTGGTAGCAGACAAGTATACGCATAATCGTCAGTTGGATATTCCTAAGATTGATTGACTGACTGCAGCTGCTTGTGCTCCTAGTTTCCTGTCTTGGATTAGATTTTTCATTTTCGTTATTGCAAAAAGCCTTTCATTCATTATCAGTATTGAATGTTTACTAACATGCGCGTATAAGCTGTGGTTCATGCCATGTACTTCCTCTCATGATGTTAGCTCACACGATTCCCTCCCTATGTCCGTGGATACGGTCACAGAAAATATTGAGAAGCTCAAACAAATCCGAGACACCCGGAACGAAGGGGTGTGTTAGTTTTGGTAGCTATACTTTCCATTTCTGGGTGGGGTTGAAATCCGAGTGGTGGCTAAATTTGAATGGCGGTAGACTGCCGATATCAACTTTAAGTGTTATGTGGAGAGCACGTCAAGTTCAGTATGTACTCTGTATATCGGGTAGGATAAAAAATAATGGACTTTTTATCGCCTTTCTTCAAAAGGAGACCCTCTCCGAATCCAAATTTCCTCTGTACTTCATCAGTTCAAGAAAAAATTTCCCTTTCCAGCCTACCCACCTCTGTTTATGGCACAAATGTCTTCAGTTCTCGATCCGCCTTCGTATGTAACCCACCAACGTAGCATAAGCGTCCTACTTGGTAAGCCACAGTATGGGAGATTAAACTCAAATTTGTCGCTTTTCAAGTGACTAATTCATTGAACAATTATTTTCTATGAGATGTAGCTGAGAACATGGTAGCGCACTGTAATCTGTAGGAGTGCAAGATGCTGTCCAAAGTGTTAAGTTGGAAGCTATGGTTGAAAATATGATGCTGTTTTCACTTTCCTCCAGTTATTCTTTGCTCGAATCTCGCGAGGAAGTCTACTATATCTCATGTGTGCGTGGTAAATGTCCATCATCTTATCTGCGGGAAAATTTTTTTTCATCTGCTTTACGAACTGATTTACTCCTGATTTAATTTACTCATTAGGAGTTATTTTACCAGTCATTTTAAGCTTGAAACACCTGATTAAATCAGATGTACATTGGACAGAAGTTGTACCTGTCATTCAGTTTCTGAAATATCATACACTTCCACCGCTGTATTACATTCTCGCTCGGGAAGAACGCACGATATGACGTTCGTAAGAGATTTGTTTTAGATGTCCGAAATTATTGTCAAAACGATGGACGAACATGTGATGGAAAGTACAATATCATGTGGGTATCTCGCCATGACTGAAGTAAGTGGCATTTTTCCAATATCAGGAAGACGTCGAGAAGAGATCAGTGAGAATGTTGTAAATTCGTGGAAAAAACTATCATTTAGGAGCAATCCAGGGGCGGATTGAGGGAGGTGCATGGGAGAGACCATCCCCCATCACTTCTTAGAAAATCGACAATTACAATTATAAGGTGTTACCCAGTGGGGAAAAGTTGGTGGAAAGGACATGCAAAAACATTCTTTAGTGCAGCGTCTTTGGTGCAAAGAATGTTCTTCATGAACGTCCAAAGAAGTATCAAATGGCGCACTATCCAAGTGCAAAGAACATTCTCCTGCAGTAGTGCAAAGGACGTTCTTTGAATGTGCATCGTGCACTATCCCTGACCAGATCCTTCAATATGAAGGTGCAAAGATGCTTCATAGACTGTACATGGTGGACGACCTTTTTCTGACATGGTGTTTTGGATGTTCAAAAGATATGCATGGAGCACCACCTAAGCCCAGCCGGGGATTTAGAACGTGCTAAGGACATGCATTTTGGTTCATTTTTGGATGTTCACGGGATGTGCTCCGAGCACTACCTAAGCCCTTCTGGGGATTTACAATGTGCAAAAGACGTGCATTTTGGTTAATTTTTGGATGTGCTCCGAGCACCACCTAAGCCCTGCTGGGGATTTATGTATACACGCTATGTGTAGGTACTTACACCACTACTAATAAAAGAACATAGGGTCCAATTGCTGAATTCTCTGAAACAGAATTAATATACGAACATTCAAGTTTTTGCCGGTGTATATGGAAATATACCATCAGTTCACTGTTTTTTTAGCGATCAATTAGAAGGCATGTTCCACACTCAGCATTTCAGGACATGAGTCCAACAGACATCATTCAAACAATGTGCTAAAACAACTATCATTGTCGTAGTCCCCTATGGATGTTCAATGAATGTGCTAAGACTGTTCACGTTGTACATGGGCAAAGTTGATGCAGCGAAGAACATCCTTTGCACGTCTTATGCATGTCCATTCTACATTAATGCACCGCTGCACAGACTTTGAATTACTTCAAACTTAATTCTGCACAAACTTTCCCCACTGGGTACGTACCCCCAGGCCCTCGGAATCCGTCTACAAAAGCAACGACCTTAATCCACCCATGGATCCATCCGCACAAAATATTGTACGAAAGATCCCTTCGTTTTACGCCGGATTTTCTTTGTATAGTTGAATACATATCGGGCAAAAGGTGTTTGTTACACTTGTATGCGTCTTGTACATGAACCTGCGTATAGATATACTACAAGTTTTTAGTGTCAGCAAGCTTCGCATCTTGTACGACCTCCTGTACATTACCTCCTTTCCCTCTCTTTTGCGTGAGCAGGAATGCCCTACGGAATGGAACATGGCCCACGTCCACCAACAACCTCTCAGCCGTGTTCCTCATCGTGTTGGTGCTGCTGCTGGCGGACCCACCGCCTCCCCCGCGACCCCTCTCGCTGCCACCCCCGCCGCCCAGCCACCCCCACCATCAGCAGCCGGCAACTTTCCTCGCGAGGGTCATCTGGAGACTAGTTGACCAGGCTCCGAACTTCATCAGAAGTGAGTACCTCCTGACATTTCCATTCCATTGTGCCGTTCACTTCAATGCATTACAATCCAAGTATAATGAGCGATCGTTATAAAAGAAACAAACTGAAAAGCTTCGATTTGCTCGCCGAAATTCTTCGGTTGAAAAAAGGCAATATAAGTTCTAGTCGTGTAATGGATTTGATAATTTATTTTGTGAAATAATCGTATTCACTTATCCGCTGAATGCCCAATTGTGGATGTTGATTCTTTTGTGTTTGAAGACGTGATGGCCGCCTGATGTCTCTTGCATCATTCACCGCTTGCCGTCAGATACAGATTCGTATCGTGTCGTCGAGGGATGAAGATTGAGCCCTTTTCTGTTTCTTTTCTGTGTCATGTGCAGAAACAGTCCCAGTCGGGCTAACCACTTGCCCGATCCATTCCTCCATCATTTGAGTGGCTGTGTTGGTACGCTAGCAAGCGTGTCTTAGGTGTGTGCCAATCTTAATTTTTGTGTTGTGATCTCAAAAATCAATTTTTCGAATGTATGAATGCATTTATGTAACTGTTTCATCTCTCGTGTATGAATATCTCATTTACGTGCGAGGCATCATGAAAGCCGAGTGGTTTTCAAATTCGACGCTAGGTTAAGGGACCAGAATTCGATCGTGGGATGCTGCTCTTCTTATGTTCTTTGAATATCTTTACAAATAAATTTTAGTAAATCATAAGAGAGTGATAGAAGAGTATGGTTAAAGAAAGAGAAGGTCAATGGGAATATGTGGCCGAGCTTAATGGTCCTTTGACGTAATTCTTCAACTGTGTATGCTCCTAAGCATTGTGATTCGTACTGTACTAAACGTACGTACTAAACCTATAATTGTGGGTATGGTGTTTTTTCCGAGTTTTTTTATTGTATACCTCGCACCTGATGATAGAACTATAGCAGAAACGGGTTGTGTCCAATCTAAATAATTAGAGAAAAATATAAAGTTGAGCTCTTGTCAATTATGGCGTTTTTCACCGGTACAAATTTTCCCTGCTCACAATTTAGTGAAGCTTTTGATGGCAAAGATTGGGTGTTGTTAGTATACATCAGGAAGCCTTTTTATTTCTTCAAGTATGCAGTTCCATCTAGTAAAGCATCCATGTGTTATGTAAATTGGAGATTTTTTGGCTGAGAAGTTTTCATATGCGTAAATATTTCTTTTCCCATTATATCCGCAGGGCCGAAGCTTTTTCTTTAACCTTTAATTCATAATATCAGTTACTCCTCCTCGCATATAGTACTCCTCTTGTGAACGGGGAAATAGAGCATGGAGATGTGAAGCCAATAGATATGAGAGGAAAGATACCCATAGTCGATGTGACTATATACCTTTGCTCTCAATGATAGGTGACAATGGGTCACACCTTGGAATGGCCGTGGTGCTCCATCTCTAGTCACGGTCATCACATAGCCTCGAAACGGAGCAACCTTCGTTGCTGTCGCGTGGAGTGTGGGACGAGGGAAAACAGTATATTTAGAAGCACCAGTTGCAGTTGTATTCCGTGGTGAAGGGACATTTTTCCCCAGTTACCATCGGTGTAATATGTATGAAGTGCTTCTCAAAAGGACATTGCGCAAGGCAGTTCCTCTTGTAGTGAGCTTGTTCATCTAGAATACTCCCTCCCGTAAAATTGCCAAATCGTGCGAATTCCTTCGTTGCAAGAGAGTGGAAGTGAAGGAATTGACCTCTATCTATTGCAGATGAAAATTTTTTTCACATCATTTCATCAGTCATCGACTCGATTGAAAGCAGTCTCTGCAATTGATGTGATGTTTATATTGGAAGGAAAAGTATTATGATTGCCAACCAAAATTGACTATTAATTCGAGTAGCTTAAAATTTCGAATTCCGAATTTGTGTTCTTGGATATTGGTTAATCCTCGGTGGTGTTTATCTGCCAGGGACGAAATATGAAGAAATTGGTGAAAATGGGGAAGTGTGGAAAGCTAAAACTGCGGAATGATTTACATCTTAACTAATGCTGAAGCCACTAGGAACGTTTCCAAAAGTGCGAGTAAATTTAATTTTTGCAAGGCTGTCATAATGGCGTTATGTGTTTGCTCGTTCAGAAACTGCATTTAGGTAACAATTATTTCATTTTTTGCTAGTATGAAGCTGTATTAACTACAAGGCGGAAAGAATTGAAACATTTGAGTGAATTGGCGTTGTTGTTGAAGGCTCTGGAGTGAATTTATGAATAAAGGTAAAAGAAAACGGGTCTGATTTGAAGGAATAGAGATCTCTGATAAAGCACAGGGGTGGCTCTTCGTCAAAATGGTCGCTTTACTTCTACATATATCGTTAAATTAATATTTGTCGTATTTCTCTAATTCCGGATAAGATTTCTACTTAAATACTGATACTTCTTGAGTGCCTTTGGATGATAATGTTAATTTTGAAGGGATTGGAATGTCAAGAAATAATCTTTACCCGTGCCGCATTCTATCTTCCAGTTGGCCAATTGTTAAATCAAACGTCAAATGATGCGAGATTGATTCAGGAACACACTTGTACTTTACGATGGTGATAATTTTTGGAAGCCAAAGTCTCTCTATAAACACATGGGGTTCCAAAAAACACATCCGTATTTCCCACTTTTCTATTTCTCGTGATTTGAAACATTGTTCATGATATGTCTTAGTAAATACTCTTATCATATTGCTGAAACAAAAACTTCGTTTTCTTCGCGAAGTTCCATATGCTACAGCAACTGTCATCTTCAGCGAGGCATGCGGACCGTGTAAGCATTATCATTCGAAGTCAGATGGTAAATTATGCTCGCTTACCCTTCGGCGAGTCCTGTTTAC
The DNA here is from genome assembly GCA_963169105.1 of Ceriagrion tenellum. Classification (NCBI taxonomy): domain Eukaryota; kingdom Metazoa; phylum Arthropoda; class Insecta; order Odonata; family Coenagrionidae; genus Ceriagrion; species Ceriagrion tenellum. Next base: position 64,920,984 of record OY720632.1, read on the forward strand.
ACTGCGGGAAGTGTGTGGTAATCCATTTGTCTGTTTAGAGTTCTTAACTACTAGTGCTACGGAGGAGAAGAAAGAGTGAGTGGGGGATGGCTTTTCTTTGACCATATGATTTTGTCATAAACCTTTTCTCGTATTTTATCGCTACACGGAAATTGGGTATTGTTTGTATGGTACATTGGCCTCAAAAGACGCAGTTTTTGATACTCATCAGAGGATGTTTTGTGGAATGAATCAGATGGTGAGAAATCTGAACAGGACCAGACGTTCGTCCTTGTTGGATGCCCATCGGGAAGAGCGTAAATGATATTCGCATGTACGCCTTGCCCCGTGCTCAGTCCTGTAATGCCACGGGGCAGATACTTCATAATCTCGCAAAAATACATTCGCATTCCCTAAATATCCTCAATAGCCTCCGCAGTTCGTCTTCCTCGCCGATTCTTAGACAGAGGGCGTTTCCCTTCCAACTTGACAATCTTGTTGTTCAAATGCGCGGTGGACACTTTTTTCTTTGCGCTGATGTAGGGAAAAATCGGCGGCTCCATGTTGGCCCCCGCCCACTTTTTTGCTGATTTCGAAATTCTTTCTGTGGAAAACATAGCTTACACATTTTAAAGTACAATTGTTAATTTTCATCGGACGAGGGAGGAGGGGGATGTGAGCTTTTCTGTCTCGACATTCGGTCTTCCTGAACGCTCGCTAAGTGCTTTTAGTTGTACGCCGTGGCGGAACGAGTTAACGAAGGGTAAAATAGCTGACTGTGATAATGTTCGGGCAATCGGAACGTAGCCCTAAAGTGCATAAAAGCGATATTGGGTTCAACAAGCCTTGAGGTACGTAGCTGAGTAATTTGGAGTTTTCTTTCGGTTTATGATGAGGTGAATGTTTTGCTTTCTCTTTTCCTCACTCTTTAAGCTATTTTTCTCTTGCCATCCTCATGTGGTTATTTCAGATAATGTATTCAAATGCTCATTCTAAACTTTCCTCTGCAATGCTGAATTTTCCCGTGGCATTTTATATGGCTTAAGTTGCCTTTTACACGATTGCGTAATTCAATTGGTTTTAATGCTAGCCATTCATTTTGATCGATTTTTCAGTTTTGTTGACAACACGCGATGCTGCCACTGGAATAAATTAGATCTTGTTGGTATACTTGCCTGCGAGTTTCTTCGCAAATAAATTATTTCCCCAGCAGCATCCGTGTGGTTGTCTTAAATGGTATTTACCCTTTTCTGTTTTGGGAGGCGAGCACTCTTTTCTTGGCCTGGACTCTATGATGTTCGCCGTTTAGAGAAAGGAAAGGATGAATTTTTCAATTTCGGCGTTTCATGCTTTGAATATTCTGGCGTGGGTGACTTTCTAAATGTCTTTCCCCCAGCTGGGGGGAGGGAGTGTGTGCGAGGAATCAGAGCGGCAAATTTGTCTCCGATGAATTTTCGAATTTTCGTATTCCTCTCATGAAAATGTTTTTCACTCTTCGCCTGTGATTGTAGGGAGTGATTGCTGAGTTTATTTTAATGGATTGAGACTTTCAGAATTCGGGATACATTTTTTTAGTAAGTTAAGTGTCTCGTTTCGTTTTCAGCTACTGATTCCCTTTTGTTTAACCTTAATTGGCGCGCTATTTTCAAATATACTATTCCTCTTCAAGATGTCGTTAGACGACTCCTCAAATGTATTCAGGGGTATTGGACTTCTGGTAAGACTGGATTACTAGATATTTGTTAGTTTTTAAGTGGACTATGAACGATTTACCATTGAGAATTTGATTTTTGTAATCAGAGTTTGTTTTTCAGCTTTATTACTCATTTTAGGTTGGACAACTGTTAAATATATGGTTGACATTGTAGCATTCTAGACCCCATTCCTTTCTGAGTGATAGTTGAAATGTTTTAATTTTGATGTGCTTAAACGATTAGAAAAATCATCTTCGCGACAAATTACAATTAATTTTTGTTACGAAAATATCCCCTTTACCCCAACTCAATGGCGACGTAATAAAATATGATATGTAGCAATTCTCTCTTTCAATTAAATGACAAAAATCCCAAGTAATCCATTACTAGCCGCCGTAATGACTCTAGTGAAGTCAATTTACTGATGAATAATACTCATCTGAGTAATTATTGGTTGGAGAAAAACGTCATTGAAGTTGAACTCAAATCAGGTGTTGAAATCAAACGCATATGCATATTTGGTAAATTTATGGTATATGATACATGTGTTGTATGGCGATTTAATTCATTGTGAATTCTGCTGGTAGGGGAAGACAAATATAGTTCAAATGAATTTGTTTATCGCTCTCCGTTTCACATTGTCAAAGTCTCATTGATGAAGGTCGAAGGTCGTTAGGTCCAATAGTTCCCGTTTTAAAGTGGTGGATTGATGATCGATTGTGTATCGAAATACCTGTCCTGAACCTTTATTCGTTGAATAGCCTCTAGGCAAGGAAACGCAAACTTGGCCGGCGCCGCATGTAACAATTAACAGACCGCCGCGCCATGCAATAAGCGCTCCTTTTTCCTACACTTCATGGCCGTGCGGCGGCAGCTAACCGTAGGCGTTTGTAAACAAATAAGTGCTCTGAGACATGCCGCTATGAATGTCGTTGTGGCGTCACCGCTCGTGTGAAGAAAGTGTCCGAGTCCAAGGACTGTCAAAAGCGCTTTGAAATTGCCTGCTTTGGCGCATTTAGGATTGTGTCTATGAACGCTATCGAAATAACTTACCTAAGATGATAAATATTTCGATCCGTTCGATTGAGTAAATGGCTGTTCTTTGAAGCATTCTGAAGCAGGGGCACCCCAAGGAAATTTTTTCACCCACGGTCTCTAGCGGTTCGCCCATCTTCCTCTTTTCAGCCATTATTATGTACATAACAATAAGACTCTTGAATATTTAGTCATTAGTAAAAAATTAATGGTTGTTGGCGTAACTTTGTAGAAAATTTTCGCAGACACGAGGAAAATAATTCTTAGTGTGTTCCACACTTAAACGTTTATTTTCGACCCAGGTTTCGACTTCACAGGAATCATTATGAAGGTGATCCTCGATAATAATTGCTGTGAATCGAAATCTGGGTCGGAAATAAACGTTTAAGTGTGGAATATACTAAGAATTTTTTTCGTCATGTCCATCAGTAATATATTTAACTCACAGCCAATGTTTCGCCAAATATATTTGCATCTTCAGGGCATTGAGCTTAACATTGAACAGTTATAGTATTGAGCTTAATACTGAACAATGCTGTAATATTGAGCAGTTACTGCCAATATATTTGGCGGAACGTTGGCTGTAAGTTAAATATATGAATAAACAAATATTCAAGGATCTCACTATTATCTATATTTTATTGGTCGAGAAAGTAATAATTGATTAGTATGTACTTCCTAATAAAAAATTGGTAAAGTTTAATTCTATGTAAATCATATGTGAAGATAATTTTATATTTTGTCATCGTTGATATATTTGAAAATCTATATTTTTGCGGTAAAACTTTCTTTCGCCTACTGCCTTCACACCACCCACCCCTCCCCCAAGGTCAGCGCCCCGGGTGGTCTCTGAGTCTACGCGGTTCTTAAGCCGCTTCTTCTCGGAAGTTTCACGTTTTCAGGGATTATTTCTATTTCCAAAAACCCTCTTCAATCCTGGGAACCCTTATTTTTCATTTCATCAACGGCTGACTAATGACAATTATTCGTTATTCGCGGCAGTTTTAACATGGATCTCTCCTGGTGCCATTCTTTTTTTCCTGTTCTTCCAAGCGTCCATATGAGGTCGCGTTATATTTTTCCGTTCGAAGCCGACAGAGCCTGTAATTTCCTTCAAGAAGCCGCAGTCGGGCAAGCTCAGCGCGCGTGGGACGATTTGAACATTATAATGAGCACCGTTTTATTGTCCATGTGCTTTTTTCCACTTGTCTCCATGCTTTCTACTCTAGAAGAACCGGCAGACAACTCTCTAGCTCCAGTTTGAGAGCCAAAATCTCGCCAAGCGTTGTCACAGAAAAAGGAAACCATGTTAAGTATTTTGTTAATTATCAATCTTGTTAAGCATACGACGACAAAAAAAGTTTAAATAAATGAAGACGATGGGTACCGGCGTGACGTATTACTATAACTAAGACATGGAAGGAAAGATTGTGCCGGAGTTAGAAAGATTGCAGCATCATATTTCAAAGATGAATTGAGATTTTCGTGGTTTTAAAATTTTCTTGGACCCTCTTACAAGTAACCTTTTGTGGTATTTCTAGCCTCTCTTAATCTATATTGCTCCTCGTAAGTTTTTACTAACCACATGTGGTTTCAGTCTAATGGTTATCATTATCAAACCCTAATATGTTAATATTGATCATTTAATTTCACGAGGAGACTTTAATGTGTACTCTGAACGATGCAAAGTGCTCTGTTTAGAATAGTAGCGTGATTAATATTTCTTATATTTCAAGGTTTTTCTCATAGATTAGCATTTTTTTCGCATAAGCATTTGCCATATGACACGTGATATTTGTCGTAATTACTTAAATCGCTGCCATGTTTTCACCCTAAGTGATGTTTGATTCTCTGTATCAGTGGAAAAATAAATGTCTTTCCTTGTCGTGCATCCTAAAAATTTTGTATAAATCGATTGGTGCGTATATTATTCGGATTTTTAAGTTTTCTATGTCATGACGGAAATCATAAGTTTCCTAGCGGCCACCGAAGTTTCGTGTTGACATGCTAAAGTCACTCTACGTCTGACTTATCTTTGCAACCACTTGATAACCTACTCTATTTCCATCCCGTGTTGTAGCCACCTGTGGAGTGATAGGTATTCATTTTCGATTCTCCTTCTCCATTTATAAGTTTCCCCTAAGGGCTTATCGAACTTTACGCTTGGCTCAACCATAACTCAACTTATCAACTCAATTCGCACTGTCGCCGGATCAACAGTTGCATATGGCTGCGGTAGTCGCGAAAAATGTGGATCGAATGATATTGATCTGTGTTTAGAGGCGTAGGGGTTGAGTGAACTCGTTCCCAGTCAGCGATACGACCGGACGGAGAAGTCGTAAACAAATAACCAATAGTAATTTATCGGCTTGGTTTCGAGCTGGCCGGTGATTGGTTTATTTACTTGTGGCATAATGTAATGATTGTAGGCAAGTTGTGAATAATTCTAGAGCCAAGGAGAATGGAATCTTCTGACAAGGGGAAAGGGAGGAGTGCTTTTCATTCAGATCTCATTTCAAATGGTCGTAAAATGTGCCCCGTCAGTAGTCCTCGGCAAAAATAGCAAGGAAGGCGCAACGAGGAAGACATCCAAGCCCAAATTATTCGTCGCACTTCCTTACGCAGCGGATGCGATTGACAAAGTTGCAAGAACACCAAGAAAGTTTAAATCTTCCTTGCAGATGTGGCTCTCAAAAGAAGGCTCGAGACCTTTTCCCAAGTCAGAAGACGCCATAGACACAAAATAATTTTATGGTGAGCATGATCCCGGCAATTTTGTCATGGAACACATTGCGTGAACTAAGAGGGCAATTTAAGTTTACATTTTTGGAACATCAGAAGAATTTTCTCAACGTATACTATTATTTCAAACATTGCATGTAACAAATGATGTGGTACGAAGTCACTCGCACGGGTGCATATACACCAGGGCTGAAATATATAAATAAATAGTTCGCATAAACCCCCGCGAAATTCGCCTTGAAGGAAGATGGCTTACACACCTGGCTAACACACCTGACCAGCAATTGGGAGATTCGGGTTCGAATCCCGGTCAAGTCAAATGATTTTTTCATATCGAATTTCAACCCTGGTGTATGCTATTATTATTAGGATTATCCAGCGGTTACGGAGTTTGCATTCCCCGATTCGGAACGCTGTGTTGATGGCGATGGGTCAAAACATGTAGAGGTAGATAAGTCATATTTCCCTTACTTAACTCTTTAGGCAATTAAGAATGGAAAATAAACGCTGCAATTGAACAGGGGTGGGGGGGTTTGCATGACCGACAGTAAAATACAAATACTGATAACATTTAAAAGAATAACATTTCCGGGTCTTTATTTCCCGTCTAACCGTGATCGCTGTGAGAAAAGGGACGAGAGACGACCTTGAAGGCAGAAAATACACTCCAGCAGATTCAAACATTATTATGCTTATGATATAGGTATAGTATAATATTGCAACATTAAAGCAAGTATGTGATTAAAAGCGACTAAAAAAATAAAGCTAAAATGGAAAATACTGACAAAAAAGGAAAATAAACGAAAATTCGAACAGGGTAAATAATGACTTTTCCCGCTAATGAAGATATTCTTTTAGGCTGAGCTGCTCACAGAAAATATCATTTTCCTTGCTGCAATAGTGATTTTCATCCTGGTTTCTCCATTGTCTTAGTTTAAATGTTACATATATACTAAGATTATAATCTTCAGCGGTTGTAAAATTCTTGCTAGCACCTCATATTCGACGTGAACGGAGACGGCATGTGAATGAGCAAATTTTCTTGATGCCTATTGACGATTGATCGGATATTTCGCAATCGCCGGTTTGGTGGCACTTTCGCGTTTTGGGTGCTACCAATGACTCCGAAGCAAAATCGCCGCACTTCAAGATTTTATGGAACCGAAATACTCTCCAGATTTAAATCGTGCGAATATCGCAAGAATGAACCGAATGCTGATAGCGTTTTGAAGCAGCATCGTTGCGAAGGACTTGAGAAGGTATGAAGAGCGTATCCGTCAGTCGTCGAATTTCGCATTCCTTTTCCACCTCATCCTTTCACTTTATATTTTTTTTCAACAATTTTTGTGATTATTATTTGACCAGGATATAAAATTTCAGAATATGAAATCCAGAAGTGAATCTATAATAGATAAAAGGCACCCCAAGCGTAATATTGAGTAATTTAGGTGTACAAATTGACTACAAGGAAAGAGAATAGAATAATGGAAATTAAATTTTCAAATATCTCAGAACTGTTACTTAGGGATCGGTTTCTGTAGTTATGTGAATGAGCTATCACTTAAATACTCTGCTAGAGAATAGAACGGTTTCCTGTTGTAGATGCTAGTTCAATTTGTTCTAATAGCAATGCATATCACATGCATCATTTAAGGTAGTTTTTTGAACGGTGCTTATGCTCTGTTGATTTCCACTTTGTCGCCAAATCTCGTTCGTTTGACTGATTATCTGGCGGCGGGGAATTGGCTCATTTTCTCTTCCTTTTGTACAACAGGGTTTTGCGTGTATCATCTGCATCACCTTCGTCTCGTCGTGGAGTTTATTCCCTGCCGTCTTCATCAGTTGGATCCCGCGTACGGAGACTTAGATTACAGCGACGATATTTTTTTTTAGAAGGCCTTGTTGGCTTCTAGGAACTTGGTTACTGAAATCCATTACTAAAATTATAGTGAAACTATAAAAACTGTCGCATAACATTTACGAATGGATGTCATTATTTTCTATTTTAACGCTTAATCTGTCGTTCATCCTAGCCTCTGCTGATCTAGTGTTGATGTTTTTTCGGAGGAAGACCATGAAAGAAGATCGTTCCTTTTCATTTCTTTATGAAAACATTGACGTTGGTGAACTGAATACCTGAGAAATGGATAAAAAGCTGATAGATTTTGTCAGCCGCGGTGGCGGCATATTCCTCGCAACGTAATCCGAGAGTCTCGGGTTTGAGTCCCACCTGGATGGATTTTCCCCACCCATGTCATCGTTTTTGTGATCGTCTGTAGTTCTTGTTTAATCGTGTTTAAAGCCAAAAACGCAGTATTCCGTAGAGATAAATAAATAGTCATGATGATGACATTTCTGAATTCGAATTCAATTTAAGGGAGAAACTGTAAGGTAAAATAAAAAAAACTTTATGGATCATATAATTGGTAATTTTAGAGCGAAACTTTAGCACGAGATCTAGGAAGAAATAAACTCATAGAATATGATGAAGATGTCTAAACCCTTCAACCTCATAGAAAAAAAATGTTTTGGACAACTAAACCCCATGGAGAGACCTCGGGACGAAAGATATCAATTCAAAGTTCAGCTTCATCTTAAGCCTCTGAGATCATTTTGAACTCCTTCAAAATGAGAAATACTCATAAAAACGTCTCGTGTGAATTTAAAACGGTTTTCTAGCGAGAGAGCACCTTGTAGGTATAACTAGATATAGGTTCAAATAACGGCTAACATGTGTATCTTGTTAGCTTTTTTCACACAAATTCTGTTATATTCTTTATTCTTTGTTCATTATACGCGAAAATCAACTTTACTGCTGAGCGTTCGTGCCCTTATTTTACGTTGGATTTCTCATTTAACCCCTACTTGTGTAGGAGGTCCTTTTTCCTTTCTTCAAAAATCGAAACGCAGCTTAAAAACTTCACTAAAAATCACCGTGTTCTGCTTGCTTAGTTCAATTTCATAAGGCTGAGGTTGAATGGGTTAACCTTAGTTTTTTTAGCTCGTGCTTGGTTCGAATGACACTTTCATGGAAAGAGATTGTGTAACGATTTTTTTTCAAACCATTATGTTACCAGTTATTCATGTCATTAAGACACTGTTTTTCTTGAACGTATGAATTGTGAAGAAAAACTCTTTGTAATGGAGCAGTCATTTGGTGGAGGGAGACGGGGAGGGCGAGGGCTTTAAGTGATGAATGCGTACCCGCTGAACTCAGTGGTGGCAAGTGGGGTGATTCGTCATGCGGTCATGATTGGGACAGAGAGGAGGGGTAGAAGAAAGTATGCCTCTCGCATTATCTTGGCATCATCATGTCATTCCACTTTTGGAACTGCAAATGTAGAAAAATAAACTCTGGGCGTCCCGAAAGCATTGTTGTTCGAAATATCCACTGGATATAAATAATCTATTTTATCTAATCCTCTTCCCACTAATTTTTATTCGCCTACTAACGGTTTTTGCCGTGGTACAAGGATATTTTCCGTATTTATTCCCTCTCGCTTGTGTCGATGTTGTCTTTATAATTTTTGGCTTGCGAAGTAAGTTGACTACCTAAATTTTTTCGGCTATTTTTTTCCGATCAAATTTACGTATACATTTGTATTTTTATTTATTTACACTGATGGATGAGGACCGATCGGAAAAATTAATCTGCAGCATGTTAGAAATAAGAGCATATTCCTCCTTCATTTAAACTTACTGAGAAATTATAAGTAAAAGATCAATGTATGCTATTTAAAGCATGAAGGAAATATATACATAAGGAAGTTGATAATGAGATTTTCAATTATTGTGTTTGTATATACAGCAGTTATTCATGAAAACAATGGCTAATTTAAAGAAGTGTCCCTTGATTTCTGTAAGTCTATGTGCAGCTCACAGGTGAGCACACTTCACGAGATTTTGGAAGAAACACCCATCCAGGGTGTTATATGTTCGTATTGGTCTTCTACACGCCGTCTCTGGCTTAAGCGGGCATACCCCTTGACTTAAGCGGGCGAGGACTTAACTCAGCTTTGCGGGGCCGGGAAAATTTTATCGCCCGTCTCCATGTCGAGAGTATGAATCGTTTTGCTGCGCGGTGAAGAAATGTGGACAGTATGACCCCCGAGGGCAAGATTGGATTCGAGCCGTTGAAGATGTTGACGTTGAGAAGGATGGAGAATGTGCGGTGCGCAGTGATGAAGACCGCAGATAAGTACCAGATAAGGTGGGTGAGGAGAGGGATCCGCTGGAGGAAGTGCGGAGGGTGATTAATCCGAGGGAGGAGGTAACAGGGCGATTGGATGCTTGAGTCCATGATAGAGGCAGGACGTTGGTAGAGCGGGGATGGGGCAGGAAGGGAAGAGGCTTTATGTGCGGAACGAAGAGAGGCAGGGCGTATGCAAAGATGCAAAAATAAGTAATGTAACGAGGTTAGCCTCCGATAGTGGAAGATTTTGTGGGGGTAAATTTATCTCCCTTTCCACCACCCACCTGTAATCGTTAATTACCTCTAATGCCTGTTGATAACAGTAAAGTAACCCACGCAAGATAGTTTTATATTATTTCTGTTTCAACATAATTAGTCAATATGGTGGAAATAGGATCATATGTATTCTATATTGCGCTAATACCATGTTTTTTCGAACATTTTAATCGTTAGGCATATTTAATTGCTACCGTTATAATTGATTTTCCTTATTAATCAATCGTTGCAGAAAGTTTCACGTTTTTCGAATGGCATGATAAGGATGTTGATGAAGAATTCTCGGGTATGGCACTGGGTTGGGCTCTCCATGATCCATGGAATGCCTAACTCGAGAAGTCTTCAACAATATAAATCACCGGTAGAGAGCCTTGGATCTTTCATGATGAGGTCTATGATTTGAACGGATTTATAAAATTCATTTTACTATCTGAATCGTTTCTATGAAATACCTTAACCCTCTATGGACGAGCGAGTCAAATTTGTTACGCTTCAAAATCATTGAAATATCTGCTTTCTAAGGGCTTTCCCGTTTAGTTGCTGCGCTAGACAGAATTATAACGCTTCGGATTTAGTGGGTGGAAAGTTGAGTCTCTTTGGGCGGTTTGTCAAACGATTTGACTAGATGAATGTGTGACGCTATTCACTGACGGTGGCGTGCCTGGTGGAGCTCTGAAATAAATAGTTTCAGCTGTCATGTGAAGAAAAAATTGGGTAAGTTTGAAAAAGGTACGTTATGAAGGTAATATTGAAGTATACCTTATACAAATATTAGTATGTAAAGTATTATTTTACATTAAATATATAATATAATTACGTCACATTATAAAATAAATGTTATTATCAAATAAAGTGCAATTTTTTTAAATGCTTAAATAGCACTTTTACAAAACAAATATAGTAGCAGTATTTTATTCATGCTGATGTTTCATAATTCCGTCCATAGAGATTTAACAATCCATTCAAGAAGTTTAACAATCCTTTCAAGCCCGCCATTGATCCGTCGCATCTTATGAGGTACAATTTTCCATACCGAGCTGGGAGACAGAAAAACGGTGACTCCTCTTGACGTACATTCGTGGAACGTTGCGATAAGATGTGCTCACTTGCGCGCGTAGGTGGTTGTTTTTCGTATGAGTGACTCCTTTCGAGGAGATGGATTTCCCTGCTTGTACAAGTTTCGTTTGTCGACGATAAAACTTCTCCGGGACGAGGCCGTGCCAATTGCGGAGGAGAGAAGGCGAGGAGATTATCCGTCGCGTCGCCGCCTGCACGGTTGTTGACCTACTCTCCCGCGAGTGATTTGAGAGAGGGAGAGAGTGCGGACCCGCGCGGATAACGTGAGTCGTGACGTCTCTCCCTGTGTGGCCGCGCGCGCGCGGACTGATGACGACACACTCGGTGCGCGGTCGACCACGCGGTCCGACTGGCCGGAAAAATGGGGGAAGACTTGTGCCTTCGTGTCGACACACACAACGTTATCCTCCCCCCCACACCTCTTTCGCTCCTCCCCTCCGCCATCTCCTCAAATCTCCTTCAAACCCCCTCTCCCCCCGCCCCTGTTTCTCCCTGACCACTTGCACTTTCGCCTTCCCCCCCGTGCGAGTTGCCCAACGGAGTCGCTTCGTTCCCATTATTTATTTGTGCAACATCGAAGGGAAAGATCGAGCGGGGAGGGATGGATGCTAATTATAGTTTTCCATCCGGGAGATTGCCCTATGTGCTGCTGTGTACGCCGCAACCCGGAAACCATTCGGACTTCTCTCCCTTCTTTTTACCGCGCAGCGTTTGCAGTAATGTTTCCACTCTCTCGGGAAAAAGAGTGGGCTCATGCATTGCTCACTTCGTGAGTTCTTACGACGAAAATCGAGCCGTTTTCTTACGTTGCGAGGTAGAGACCGGAAACTACGATTCGATTCTTTCGAAAGTCGATGGTTTTTAATTGAATCTTGTCTTTTTAACTTTCCTTCTAGTTGGTTTTAAGTAAGGATAATACCTCAATATAAAGAAAGCTTTACGAAGAGATGATAGTTACAATGGAACTATTTGAAGGTTTGAAAAGAAAAAATCATTGAAGTCACAATGCTTAATCCGCATTGTAGTGAGTGGCAGTCTTGGCTAGATGGTCACAGTTCAAAAATCGGTAATTATGGAAGTAGATGATTAGGACGTCAGTAGAACCGAGCTTTTCGCAACGCTCGGAGTGATATTGTCCACGACAGCAAAACTTTGACCTGTGATCGCTTAGTCTTGTATAATATTTCCTTAAGTTATAGATGACGCAGACTTACGCAGACGTGATTAATGAGTTAACTTTTTGACGGGGTGGAACGGGAGGTCGGCCGAAGCACAGTAGAACTCCATAGTAGTCGATCTGCCCTGGTTATTAGAATCATCGAAGAAGCCTGCTAAAAACGAATATTTTATTAGTGGCAGTGGAATTGCTCAGTAATATTATGGTTAACCAATTTACGCCCCAAGTGATCAATTATGTCGCTCGCTTTTATAAGGAATTGCACTGAAAGTCAGCAAAAAATATCCCCTTGTTTCAGTTCTTGGTGTGCGTGAGTCAGTGAGTCTAACGCGCACGGCCAGTTGTTTTCGTATTGCTCTCTGAAAGGACTTTATTTTGTTTTGACATGAGCGTTCTTTCTATACCCAGTGTAGGTGTTAAGAATACAAGGAAACGTAAAAACACCTCCATTGCTGATGTAATTCCCTTAATTGTTACTAATGGATTCTATGTCAAAGAGGAAAAATTTTGGGCTTATCATCTCAGGTAGAAACATATGGCTTTTTTATCTACTAATATTTCTTTCAGGAGATAATGATAGCGTATGGTAATTTATAGCATATTTCCTTTTTAAGGCTATGCTAGCACATTTGGAGATTTGTGATTGGGGTATTTACAATTTATGTTTTTCATGTTCTATGTTCATATGTTTTAGGGAATTTGTGTTGACTTCAAATTGCGTTTGAATTGTCTTAATGGCTCATGTATTTTCTCTTTGGAACGTAATAAAAATTCCTCCCAAGTGTGCATTTTTACATTCATCTGCAAATACTTACCCATTTTTTGCGTACATTACCGGTATTTATGACAACTCCATACGTTCGAAGTTGGACTAAATGTAACAGGTTTCCTCGGCGTAAATCGCAATGGCGCATCATTGTCAATATTGCATTTGCGTTTTAATATCAAGTTATTGCAGAACATAAAACAACACAGAAAACAGAACGGATTCAACTTTACAAAACTTGAAAATATAATAATACTTAAGGATAACATTAAGTCTTAGAGAATATTTTTGATTAAGTTGGAGGAAAATGGTCCATCTATTTCGTCTTTAGTGCAAGAAATTATAAGGAAATGGCGCTAGCGAAGGAGGAATTCGGTAGAAGGAGAGAAGTGGTAAGAGAGATCCTTTAAAGGCTGAGTAAGAATATAAAATATAGGCTCATGAAGACGATGTCGAATGTCGCAATTGGTAAGCTTTTGAAGGCGATTAGGAGGAGACAGAGTAGGTGGTTGAAAGAGGTGATGAAGGGAGATGGGTTGCTGAAGGTCAAGATAAAGGAGAAGCGGGTGTTGGGTAAGCGGAAAAGGAGAAGAGAGAATAGGCTATATGGACGAATTAAAGAGTGATTGGACGTATGCTGAGATGTGTAAGGATATAGCGGCTGGCGCCTGTTGAGATTCAAGGATATTATCTATTTTCCATTCCAAACATCCTTACGCGTTAGATTACTCTTAAGTCTCTTGAATAAAGGACGATCACGTTGTAACTAATGATAAATTAGCAAGTATAACATGCTGAGATATGCATACTATCCGAAATATTTCCTGCCCAGTTGTCCTAGACTCCTTGAATGAATCGTTGTGGATAACTTCTTCAAATCCGAATTGTGTAACCAGAACTCCGTTGTTTTAAAATCTCTATGTCGTTGATAAAAAATTATCGACCTGCGATGGTGAAATTTTTAAAAAATGCTGCGCTCTAATTTTGGGCAAACGAGGTGATTTTAACAAGTTAAAACCTGTTAATTTTGAACGGAAAATAGGCAGCCAGTTAAATGCATGCAACACATACAGGTCGATCAGACTTTATTGATGATGTGTTAGAACATCCCACCAGACGGATGACTGCATTCCAATTTATTCGTGCCCGAGATTCTAGTCGAACTCTTCCGCTCTGGCGGCCTCCTTCATTCCCTATCTATTCTTTCCTCCTTCATCGTCCCGTCGCAGCGATAGACTTTTAACCCGTCTAAGATTTCGTATTTCAACATCCCGGTGATCATTTATCTCTCCCACTTTCCTCGACTTTTAAATGCCAAGACACTGTCCTGTCCTTTACCCGACCTTCTCTCACCCTACAGTTCCCTTGTCCTTCGATGTGACCTCGAAAATTTACATCCCGTTTTCCCTGTAATCTTCTCATTAGTTGTAATTTAACTTTTAATTGATATGATTTGCCGTAATTTTTCATTAGAAAAAGATTTTTCTTAGATTCTGAGAAAGGAGTTTCATCCCGATAATTTTTACCAAATAAAGGTGATAACTTTTCAGTTACTTCAGAATGAGTGATCAGTATTTTAAATGCTTCAGCGGAGAGCCATTTCGAGTTTTTGATTTCATATTTTAGCCACTTTGTTTTTCGTTAGTGTATTCAGAATGCATATAAATATTCATCTTTGGTTTACTCCTTTAGTTTCAAATGTACTTCGCTTACCTTGAGTGTACGTTTACAAAACTCTAATAAATATGTATTAGTCTCAAATATGATATTTAAGCTAGTAAGGACGTAGATAATAAGCCAGCATTGGCTGCACATTTAAATACATTAAGTAGAGTTGTGACGTAGACCTTTACACTTTAAATCCCTCTTTCAGTAACTTTTCACGAGTCTTATCCTTCAGTGAAGAAATCATTTTTGCATTCGATTGTTTTCATACGAATACAGTTGACGGTAGAGGTCGCGAAAGCTATGCCGCGTCGCATGGTATGAGACTGTCGCAAATATGTGCCTCCAAGGTCGTAAGTCTTGATGTACCAAGCACTTGTGTCCTGCTTTGCGAGGTTTAAAATGATGCAAACGCTGGACGGCTAGGTCGATCGAGCGCATCGAAATGAGCGTCATCGAGGAGAGTTCGAGAAACGAATGTCTTTTGTTTGATTCTGAATCAGTTTACACTGCCCGGAAAAATGTGGTGGAAATCTTTCATGCTTGGAACGAAAGCTGAACTTCGTGCGCAGCAAAGTGTGCTGATCATTTTTTTAGTCACTGCCTTTGTTTCTTTGCATACCAACATTCTATACTAGATGATTTTCTCGAGACATTTCTTTTGTGTACTTCCGGATTGTTGATAAACGTATTTTGTATAATAATGAATTGTTCTGGGTCTAATTTATACTGTTTAATTTTGGATTGTCCATTGACATCTTTAATTTGTAACCCACGATTGAATCGTTGATTTTGTTTTTGATGAGCCGTGCTCTCCCATAATGGTCAACCAATATAGTACATATGAACCCGTGGCGACGTATCCTCACCAACCCATTCATCCACGAGATATGTTTCGAAACCCACATGAAAAGCTTCCTTCGACCGGAAGCTGTGTCACTCACGACATTTCTAATCGCTCTCGAGGTCGCTGGCGAGCGATGAGTCCTCCCCGCTTGGAGGATACATGGTCTGCCGGGGAGGGATAGTACACGCGCGTCGCTTTTGAAAAGGACCTGCGTAGTAATGCAGTGACACTCATGCGTTAGATTGTTTGAGGATGTGGTGGGAAGTTTCGGTCTCATTTGGCGCGTCCGCTAAAAGCATGATAACGCATCGCGGTCACTCGCACTGCTGGATTGTCACGAGCGGGCGGACCGAGTTTATCGAGAGCAGGCCGGAGGAAATATTTAAGAGTTGGTTTTCTTATTCTTTTTTTTAACTCGAGTTGGGGAGAGAGAGAGAGCCAAACCAGCCATACTTAACGGCTGAATGGCGTCGATGGCTCGCTTGGTTCGCTTTTTAGTAGATCTTGGGAATTCGTCCTCCGTGAAATATTCGTTTCCCAACTGCGACGGAGCTCTTTCTTTCATCCTTGTCGCGCACCATCAGAAGCAAACGGCGGAAAAGAGCCGATCTTGGCCTTGGCTCTTGAAATCTGGATTTTCTTCGCGCTGCTTGGATTGGCCGCGTCCTATTTAAAACTTTATGCTCCAGGACATTCGGCTTGGATGGTCATTTTTCTGTTGCACTCCGCTTTTATATAATTTCTCTTTTCTTAGACCACATCATTTTCGTATATACCTATCTTTGCATATCATCGTGATCAGCCGATGATCCTTCTCTTTAGTTTGAAACAGTTTTTATTTTGATGCATACCATTCATTCTCAGCGTTTTAGGGTCTTCTTTTCGTTTGAGTAGATCTTCAATGGTTTGCGAGCTAACTTTGTGGAATTTAGAGTTCATATTGAGATGTAATAAGAACACGTTGTATAATTCACACAAAACTTAAATGGTATTAGCCCGACCGGTTTCAACACTTCCGTGTTATTCTCAAGGGACTGTACGTCCTTTGAGACCCTTGAGAGAGTATAGTCCCTTGAGAATAACACGGAAGCGTTGAAACCGGTCGGGCTCATACCATTAAAGTTTTGTGTGGATTATACCAAGTGTCCTTATTTTATCTCAATATGATCGTTTAAGTAGATCACCGTAGTGTTTTTATTCCCTAGAAAATCTCTTTCTGCAATGCAGTTGCCCGTCTTGTTGTGCTTGGATCAATTGGCTGCCGTCACTCATTTTTTAATTTCTTTGCTGAGTTTGAAAATGGAATTTTGTTATTGAATTATATAAACTTCCGAAAAAATGGAAGCAACATAAGTGAATATCATTTGTAGCTTAATTGGTCAACGCATAACTCGCGCGAAACTTGGTACACTCCATTAAGTCAAATGATTTTCACATCTGCATCCTTACTTTAATGTTATTATCTCCTGGTGATGTCGGGTTATGGACTAATGCCTTGCTGCCAGTACCAGTGCCAGTAGTGCCAGTACCTATTGCTGAAGAACGATACTTCAATGTATATCATATAATTCTTTACTGCCCAACCGGGCTCATTGTTTATGCATTTTCAGACAATACTGCCCAGTAGTTTTCCCATGACTACACATATATTTGTCACTTGTCCCTTCATAACGGCTGGTAATTGTTGAAATGACTCGAATCAATGAACAAAATAATATAAATATTCCGAATTAGTTTTTCAGGGACAATGTGTATCCTGCATTAGGGACTGCATCGTTTGATTTCTCTGGGAAGATGGATAATAGGGGTTATGTGACGCAATGGGGCTGTGGAAACGAAAAAAATGGTAATCAGCCTTTACTGGTGAAACTAAAATGATATTTAAAGTCGGCATTTATCCCGACGCCGGATGCTTCTGTAAGAATCGCCCTCAAATAAGCCTCCAGCCCTTGAGGAGAAACGTGAATTTTAAATATCGATGCGGAAATCACCCATAAACTGTTATTATATATTCGTGATACTGTTCGCGAAAGTTTAAAAAAATATGGAGAATGGTATGATTTGTCAAATCTTACTTGAGATTCATATTTTTTGGGTCAAGGGATACGTGCGTGGGTTTTAGCGTGAACTATTATCCCCGTAGCGTTGGGAAGCATGGATGACTGATAGTTACGAGGTGAATTTATTGCGGGGTGCATTGTGTTGTCCTGTTTGATCCCTTGACTTTCATCGTGCGGTTGTGTTCGTAAGAGAATTAATGGAAAAATGACTGCCCATATGAAGTCCCAGAGCCTTGAAGCTCATATGCAATTCCCATAAGGAAGAGAGGGATTGGGGCCTTCCTCATTCCTGCTCTCTTGTCCTTGTGGGAGAGAATTATTTTTTTCAAACCTTTGTCCATGCAAATTACTTTTTGTGACGTGAAGGAAAGGTAGCCATGAAGGTTGAAGTAATGCAGTGGTCTGATAAAAAGCTCTAAGTACACGCTTTTTGTCAGTAATTCTTTGTTTGTGAATTTATTGCAGTTTTTGTGCTTACTCTATTCATTAGCTATAGCAGCTTCAACAATTTTTGATGTGTATAGGAATTAAATGAACTCATTGCTTAATTCATTTTCTCTCTGGTGTGAAAAATTCAATTCCATATATTCAAATGTTGTGAACAAATCCCTTGGCTTTGGAGTATTTATTTCCAACCTTGTTATCACCTTGCGGTCCGGCAGAGAGTTTACTGGTGCACACACGTGAGAAAGGTGTCCTGTGTTTATTGATACTTCATGTGCCTAGTAAAGTGGCTACACTAATTGCCGATGGGAAGGTTGGAAATATCTCTCAGGGATAGAGACGTTTATGAACTTGCCGACTGCTTGAAGGCATCCAGATTTTGCTTGTTATTTTAGCGAGTACTCTATCGGATGCTCAACCAATCGATCGGATGTTCGACCAATGCCCATGTGAATCACACATGTGAAGTGATAATATGTTTCTCATGACCAAGTTAGCCTAAAATTTTTGTTTTGCAGTATTTTAATTTATCCCAGAAACATTTTCTAACAATTTCCTCATTTCGAGTCGTTTATTCTTCCTTTACCTGCGTCAGGCCTTTAATATAAGTGATACGTTTAAGCCTCTTGTATATTCCGATCACAAGTTATGGGTCCAAAATTGGGCATTAACGTCGCCAAATTTTCTTTCAAATCGACGATTAATCTCTTACCTTCCGCATCGGCAAGTGCCTTGGTATTATAATGCATTTCAAACCATGTGCGTTTTAGCAGAAAATAAGCAAATCTGTTGTTTATTTCACGCATTTTTACCTTATATCAATGTAATTTATAAGAATCTGAATATAAGTATTTGGCGTATGTAACAATTAAAATTTCTTGTACTTGAATTTCATGTAGGCTTTTTTCACTTTATTGTTTGGAAAAATAGAATAGACCTAAATTAGGGATAATGCACTTAAAAAAAACACTCCGCGCCAATATTGCCTAGCACTATGCCTCTCATGCATATTTGTTGGCATATAAGGTATGTAAACTCGACTAATTTTCTCTCGGTAGTGCACTATATCGGTGCTTTGTAGAATAATATGCAGAATAATTACTTTCCAAAATATTTATTTTGAATTTATTACTTAATTTAGAATAAGGAAGTCTTTTAAATTTCTGCCTTAGTACGATGTTGATGCTATATGAAGGTTAGGGGTGTAAGGAAGGACGAACGAGATAGTATTTGGGGGAAAGAAGAAAGTAGAAGAAAAACTGAGGAAGAGGTTGAGGCAAGTTTGAAAGATGATGCTCTACTGGAAGCCCTTCTAGGAATGTCATTGACATTCCAACATTTACGGTCGAGTTAATGGCCAACATAAACCATGTTTAAACGTCGTGTTTTGAATGTTTGTACACAACGCTTCCCCCATTTCACTCAATTGATCGATGTGCTCCTGCTATCCCATCCTGCCGTATAGATTGCGTGCAGGTATGATATTTTCATTCCCCTCTCATATTTACCTATTCTTTTCACTTCCTATCTGTTTGCTACTTCCCTTCTGTCACGTCCAGCTCTGGCACCACTTGTATACCAGCCTTCTTACTCTGCCTTCTTCCAACGTCCTCTAGAATATTATTTTATGTCCTCCCACACTATATCCAACCCTAATTCGTATTCCCAACAGTACATCTTGTTTTCTCCATCCTTCTGCTAAATAACTTCTATAACGGCTCCTATTTGTTCTAATCTCGTCTCTGGAAAGCACAGGTTTCGATATCATGGAGCGCTAATCTGCCTATAATGGTTTTCACCATTTTTTTCCTCACGTCACGAGAGACGGTCACAACTCGTTTTTTTATTTTGTTAACTCGTCTTTCGCTTATGCTTATTCCAAGTATTGCTTGTTTTTCCAGTTTTTTCTCTCTTTAAGTACGAGGAAAATTAACTTTTTTCCTTTGTTAATAAGCTCCTATCTGGGTATTAATCGAGCCTTCACTTCCCGATGTTTTGTTAACTCAAACCTATTAGAAAGATGATTAGAAAGTGTTTAAACACATGTTTAAACATTTTTAAACATGTGTTCCAACACATGTTTAAAAATGTTTAAATTTGTTATTCGATGGAATTGGAGGTTTTCAGCCGGTGCGGTGGGAGCGGGCGCCGGCCATGGGAACATGTCAATAAGGCGTTGGCCCATATGCCAGCGAGCACATTCCACGGGGTCGGCCTTTAGAGAGAGAGAGACACGGTTCCGCTTTCCGCGCAGCGATTCGAGGGTGTCCTCTTGGACCCAGTCCTCGCATTTCTGGCTTTTAAGTGGGCTTTCATTTTTGTCGACCATCGGGAAGCGCTCTGCCTCAACTGGTTGAAGGCCTTCGATGGTAGCAATTAAGTAAAGAGGCCTCGGGCAATTTGGGTGTTCTTGACTTCTACAATGAGAAGTAAAAGGTAAGCTACGGGCACTGTTAACGTTAGAGAGCAATTTCTCTTGTAGACTCCTCGAATCGCGTTCCTTTGTTAGGCTAGTGTACTATTTTGGAACAGCCAACCACTCACTCAGTGATCCACCATAAATCTGATGTCTCCCCAGTGAAATTTTTAACAAAATATTTACGGAAGCGGTTTGAGTGCCGTGTTACAGGCGGAATTAGAAGATTATCAAACTTCCTTCAAAAGTTTTGAACAAACAGATTTTGAACAAAATTGAAAAGATCGCTTTTGAAGTTTGTCATCAACAAACTGATCGTGGTGAAGAATAATTTCGGAATGACACTTGCGGCTCTCACCTGTAAATTTTCCGTTTCTATAATACTTCACGCTGGCGTGGAAATACTTTACGGTCCAATAACCTCTTTTCTTCGGCTTTTTTGTATAAATGTTTACGTACACCCATTTCCCATAGCAGCTTTGCTGTTTATGGTTCTGAATATTTCTTAGTCAACTATCTGCTTTCTGATACAATTATTATTAATGAAGTTTACTATTCCTATCGATGAGCGAAATAAGTGAGTTCAAAATGTTTTTGTAAATTTGCTCATTAGACGAAATGTACTTGCGAAAAATTTTGACCGTCGGACAAAGGCTTCAGTTTTATTTTCCCAATATTAGAGGATTTTGCGACCGCAAACATATGTGATTGCATTGGGTATGGAACTCCTCAGATTCCTATTTCGTTAACGAGTGTGATCAAAAGAATTTGTTTAATGGTGACAAAGCTGATGAGTAATAAGACGATGTCCGCGTGTATTTCGTGCTTTTTCGATGGTCGGAAGTCGGAATGTAGGTGCAAGGCAGGTTCCTTTAGGTTATGGAGGTAATTTCAATTCCTGTGTCGTCTGTGTTTATCGGGTGTCTCTCCAGTAAGGAGAAAATCGCGCTGCAATAATTTCGATCTTAGCGGCTTCATCCGACTTTGAACTCAGGGCTCTGAGATCCACGAAGACGAACTTTATTGCAACTGCGCCGCGGAGATGATGAAGAAACGGTAAATGAGAATCCGCTCGATCATTTCCCGAGAGATTGTGGCATTGAGCTTCAGAGTGGATTGAGTTGAGCACAATTAATTCTTTACCGTTGTAGTACTTGAATTTTCGCGTATTTATGACAGTTGAGGTAGTGTCATGATCCTTGAACTCCATTTAATTGGATAGATTACATGGCATTAACGGCCGACGCGAAACTCGTACCTTTACTTTCGATTTTACCGGCGAACGCGTGAGTCTCTGAAATAATCAGGCCAATGTACTCAGCTAAATGTGGATGGAATCACGGACACACCTTGGTTTGATCTTGGAAGTTATTGTATTTGAAATTAATATTCTTGGAAAACAAATAGCGTAGTAAAATGGAAAAATAGTGCAAACATGTGTGCAAAAGTGCTCGTTTCGTAATATGTGCTACCAAGTGTTGGAAAAATACGCGAGTTTCCCGAAAGGGACTACTTGGCAGCCAAGCGAGTACTACTGACTTCAAACGCCCGTTTTGTGACCAGGAATACTTTCCCTCTGCAGTTGATTTATCAGAATAAAACTTGATATAATTGTGCGTTATCAATAATTCATGCATCTATTTCCCATAGTTAATCATGTTTATTCATCAAAATACCAAAAACAGCGAATACGTCCATTAAATTTGGTTCAACGAGTAGAAATGACGAAAAATTATAATTCCAGTCCCTCAAAACCAAAAACGTGGAGGATATTTTTTTAAATGCGCAGAATTTAAGAAAAGAGTGGGGTAATTATCGTTTTATTCCTTATAGCATGAATGAGGTTAGATATCAAGAGCTCTTTCTTTGTCAAATCTCTGTTTCCAGAAGTTCCATTTCATTCCTATAAATTTCTAGTGAGGGATGTGTATGCCGTCTCCTATGCATCTCATTGCTTCTTTGTACTAATGATCCTTTATTATCTATCTGCACTTCTTCGGCTTTATGCCTGTCCTATTCATTATTCGTGTATTTTCGTTCATTTCCTTCTTTGGCTGTATTGAACAGCAGCCTGGCTGTTGTTTTGGTGGAGAGGGGAATGCCTACGGATAGCTGTAACCACACCTGTTCACTCTTTCCAACGTATGTTGATGCTGCTAAGGAGCTGCATTTAATGGCACTTATTATATTTTGGCATGGTATTCAAAAACAAACCGTCAAAACAATCCATCATAAATGTATTTATTTTCGTTATACTCCTTGAGCGGCAGTTAAAATCGGAGCGAAACTTGTTCATGGTAAGTGATGCAAGATGTCCTCGCGAAAGGTGAATAACTTCAAGTCCTCTCAGATAGAGCTTTCTAATCGAAGCCGGTAAAATATGTGAGGAAGCAATTTCCTTACTCAATGCGAATGATATCCAAAAATTCGTAGTAAACAATGATTAGCCGATAGAGAAGGCGATGAATTCCTTATCTTCGGTCGTTTATCTGTAAAACGCTGCAAACTAGCTGATGGTGTGTTTTTCTTCGGAAGCAATTTGATACTTGTCATAGTTTTAAGATGGACGTCTGCTCCTTCGAGTATAAATATCGAAATAACATGATCGTGACTCGATTAGCTCTCTCACCAGGTGTCTAGCGACATCGATCTGCTGTGGAACTTGGCGAGTGCGCTGACAGCTGTCGCTGAGGAAAGAGAACAGTTCGTATGCACTGAGCGAGAAGGCGATAAGATATTCTCGTTGGGCTCCTTTTGTTTTCTCTCTGAGAGCAAATATCAACATGAGCTTGCGCTATGCGGGGAAAATTCCAACCCGGGGTATTTACTTTGGACTCGATTTTTGTGAGTTAACTGTGCAATGAATCGTACCAGCAGCCTTTAAAAGTAGTCTCTTTATTTTACGTACCCATTTCACGTCGGGCCTATGTCGACCTTTGATTCGTGCCGGTGTTGTTGGAGAACAGAAGTTTTGTTTGTGGTAAAATATTTATCATTGTATCCGAGTGGAATTTCGACTACAGACCGAAGGATTACAGGTTTATCCAGATTATACTCCCATCCCTCGGATGTCTTTCCGCGTGCTTTCCATTTCGGGGCCCTTAGAGAAAGCGACCGGTTCTCTTACATTATTGTTATTATTAATATTTTTATCAGGAGTATTCCAGATGATGGTTGATCGAGGAGGATGTAGACATCGTCATATTCTCGTCAATTTCTTCTTAAGAAAGAACGTAATCTTTATAGGTAATAAGTTCTTCCTCATCTCGGGAAACTTCTTTGCTCTCTTAATTTCATCACCCAGGATAATGGGTATTTACTAGCTTAGGCGTGGAAAAGAGCGCTCAACCTCCAGCCAGTGAAAATGCCGAGCGTAATTCAGCTTGTGTTTGGCACCGCTAGTCTGACAATATAATCAAACAACCACCCAACATCGCCAATCGACCTGAAGACACCTCTTGTAACATAGGAGAAACATAGTCATCTAGAATTTACTCACGCAGCTGTACCTGAAGTCATGGGATCCAACTGTTCAATGCGGAAGCCTTCGCTACATCTTTACATGGGGTTCCAGTCAATATTTCCCGTAGCAATCGCTGTTCCCTTCGCATAAAGTGCGAATGTCACTCTTATTTAAATCGTATTTTACAACTTATTTTTTAATTTTACTTTATTTTTTTGTTAATATACTTTATTGCAAGTCGAGTTGAAATCTGCTGACGTTCGGAAAACTTATGCCATAGAATTAAATAATCTTGATCCCTCCAAAAAAATTTCTGTGGAGGAAAGTTGCCAATTTTGATGGAGAGTGTTCAGTTTGTTGTTATGCTCAGCCAACAGAAATGCGCTCTCTCGATTGACTTTTTCGCTCAAATTTTCCGTAGCATGATTAATTATATCGCCATGAATCACTGCTATGGCACATTTCTCGTGTTATTGTCAGGCATTTATCGCCTAGCCGTGAAGTCCGCACGCATCAATCATGAATGACGTCACTGCAATGCATGAGGAAATTGAGTGAGTCATCTGTGTGCGGAAATTCGGTGAGAAGGCTGCGAGCGAGTTTTGTCGTAACGAAAGCTTTAACTTAAAAGTTTGTGCTTTTGCTGAGTCTGATTAAGAGCGGAATTGGTTGAAGTGTGGCATGTATTAACCCTTACTGTCTCAGGCAAAACTTGCGTAAAGTGAAGACTCAAATATCTCAAAGCTTTAACGTTAAAACTAGAAATCAATTCGAAAAAGGCTTCTTATGCAATATAGCCCCGTACGGTGCAGTGACATGAACTGTAGAGAAAAATAAGAGCTGTAGAGAAAAGAGAGCTTTGAAGAAAATAATAAAGTTTGCATTTTACATATGACGGTGAAAAAGAACGGAAATAGTATTCATCCGAGTACCCATGTACTCGTCCGGGTACCCAGGTATTCATTCGGGTACTCGATTACAAGTGAATGAATACATTTGACCCATCTCATCTAAAGGAGTTTTTCGTCTCATCTAAAGGAGAATAGACGCACTAAAAAATGCAAGAATTTCTGGCAAGGTCAATCGTATTTATTCTCGCTGAAGTTTTATTTAACCGACAGGGTTTGACGGTTTACATTTTTCGACGCAAAAAAACTGGCGTCAGTTATATGAAAATTGAAAAGAAATTAGCTATAAATAAATGCCGCAAATAAGTGTTTCAATCGTTGCTGAAATGGAAATATCAAGGACACGAGGCAAATGATGAGCGCGAACCTATTAACTTAATAACGAATCAACGCACCCAGCAAACATGATTAATGAAACGAGAGGAAATGCTACGCTTGATATATGGTCGAGGTTTTCACTAATCCGAAGTTACGTGAAGGAAAGTTAGCCCACTGCTGCACATTAGTCTTTATATTTAGGCTTTTAGAAATGAGAACTGCATCAATTCATTGTAAAAATTTGTGGAAGATCCCTTGCTCTACCTCTCCGATGCGCGAAGTAGGCAGGAATAAGCCTTTCTGGATCGTTCAAAGACGACGTTCGTTGATTAGAATTGGAAGAGCAAGTGAAATTGGAGCATTTGGTCCTGAGAGGGGAAAGTTGGTTCCGATCTACGATTGTTCATAAAATAAATGCTCTTTCTGAGCCAGAATTCTGTGAAATGAACTATTTATTTTAATCCTTGAAATGGGAAGTAAATACAACCTTTGGCCACACAAAGGGTATTTCGTTTATGAACTCGACAGTTTCCTATTGAGCAATTTGGTCTTTTCCTGTGGCATATACTGCTAGAGCATAAGGAAAATTTGAAGTTTGTACCTGAAAATGGAGAAAATGAATAATTTGTGCAAGTATATGGGTTGTTGTGATACATTTTTATGAACTTTCTCACCTTTGAAAATTTCGTGCCAGCGGAATAGGTCAATTTAGAATGTGGGTCCAAATGCGACCAATAGCTGAGAGACCATTTGATGTTACACTAAAAATAGTTCCTCTTGAATGTTATGCTAATCACCTCAATCGCAGAGTCGTCCAAATACCAGAGTGTATGAATTGAAGCGTTACGTGCATATTTGCATTCATAATGACGCCTTGTGTCTCATTATGAATTTATGGTTCCCAGTAAACTTGCCAAAGCTGATGACAATATATTCCCCGTGACTGTATTGTTACGAAGTGAGTAATTCCAAACATTTTCCTGATCAAAGAATATATATATACGTTCCTGATTGTCTTCGAGATGTGGCATGTAATGAATAATTTTAGTCGTAAATGCCGGTGTACTCCGAGGAGTGAGAATGTATTTTGGATGGATTAGTCACCTATTGTGTTAATTCTTTCGATGATGTTCCCAGAGTAATAGTGTATAACTAGCAGTTTCAGAAATTTGTAATTTTTAAACATCCATATGATAGACAACTATTGGTGCCCATATCTCACTTTGAGAGGTTGACCTACTTTATTTAATCACCTGGTATTATTAAATGCCTTATGTAAAGACTGGTGCATTTTTCTTGTACTTGTTTTCAGTTATCGCAGATCTCATTTTAGATTTTATCTCCTCTCTTTATCAGTCGTTGGTCAAGAACTCGATTCAACAACCTCGTATCAACTGGCGTTCTTTGATGGATGAAATTCCCGTAAGTGTTATTAAAGAACGTTCTGGAAGCCTTTCGGAGTGAAGTCTTCTGCATCTTCGCTTGCGCTTGCCTGCGCTTTCGTGTTTTTCCTTGTAGCCACGTTTGTTAAGTTTGACGTTTTTTATAGTTTATAAAATCGAAAGCAGATGCTGAATGTTTAAAAATAATCTCCGTTCCAGGAAAGCTTTATTTTTCCAGACTTGTGTTCCAGCCTTTCTGTGGCAAGTTGTTGTTGCATTTTCTGTCGTTGACCCTCGTCACATACTGTTGTGTTTGTCTCACCACTACTGCCTATGACCTCATGTTGTTTGCGTTCTTATTTTCCTCACGGAACTTTCTTTTACAGGGTGGTCACAGGTGCATTGCATGGTGATTGCATATACGTGTAATTCTTATTCTCAGTAGTTATAATACTCCCTGCGAAAGCAGTTTGTGAATTGTAGTGATATTGGACTTGCCCACATATGGATTATTCCCTGCATTATAAGAATATTTTTTCTTGAAATGCGTTGTGAAATAATGAGCGAATAGTTTAGAACGTTATTATCTTTTCAGGGTATTTCAGGAGTGAGTGATGCTAAATTTCTTCACAGCTTATTTAAGTTATTTCTCGCTAACTTTTGTTGATCTTATTCTCTCAGTATATTTTGCTATCTCTGGGAATCATCCAAAGGTTTATTTAAATCTGATTTCATAGTCAGTAATTATAGATTTTAGTACCAATAGCCCTACGCGGGTGGTGACAAATGCTTCAATATATATTAATAATCCCTCTAATTTTAAGTTTGTGCCCCGACCACTAATATGATCGGAGCGAAGTAGAATAGAACGATTGCCTGTCCTCAGAACTACCATCATGCCGGGTTAAATGAGGAAAATGTGGCCGGAATACATTACTTTAAGTTTTTTTTGTGAGAAGAAAAATGCGTCGCGGCAATGAGTGATAGAGGAAGGAGCGCATAACAAGCCAAATTAAAATTATGCGTAACCATCTAACCACGTGCATTTTGCGGTCTGTGGCGGACGTCACCTACGTCACTCGCGGAATGCAGGGCCATTTCGAGTGTTCGAAAATTCCGTCTTCATATAACGAGAGGAGTAGTAGAGTATGAATGAGAGAGGACTGTCGATACCGCAGAACCACTTTTTAGTTCTATTTCTGGATTTCGTTTACAATTCCTTACGACTTTCTTTCGTTTCCACCACCTTCGTATCACTGGCGGTACTCTTTCCCACCTGAAGGAGGTTCCCTCGTGACTCGGCGAAATTAAATAAGAAAGATATCTCACATTTTGAGTCGGCGTCTTTTAAAAATTTAATTTTTTCCCTGCTGATATGCCGTTGAGGAAAAGTTAGATAGTAAATACATATATATATATATGACGACAAATATATTAACCTAATATTTTTATGAATGCTCTTTCGAGCCCGAGGAACCGGTCACATTTTGGCTTTAAAAAATTCAGTAATTAGTAAATAACTAAGATAAACTATATTGGGTGAGTGCCTTAGTTTTGCAGCCAAACGATTCCCTGGAAGTAGACCCTTAATGCGTCAGTTTTTCGCAAATTTGATTTTTTCATGGTTGCTGGTAATTGTTAATTTCCCATTCTTAGTCCATTATCGCCTTCAATACTAGCTTATTTCAAGTTTTATTAAAAGGTAGTGGAAAAAGGTAAGATTTTTTAAAAGTTTATTAGATAGAGGATGAGATTTGGAGGGGGCAAGTTGGTGATTGGAAGGGGTAGTGAGGGGTGAAGAGTTGCTTAAGAGATTGATAGAAAGGTGGATATTGGGTAAGCAGGAAAGCTTTTATGACGGGATGAAGGGTAGGACGTATGATGAGATAAAGAAAGAAATCGTGTGGGTAGATATGACCCTGTACCTGTAGATCGGACCATTACTCAGTTCCGATATTTAAACCTATATGCCCTCAGTATATAAAATACCTTACTTGATGGATTACCTTCAACGGCCCCGATGGCGGCTGGGTCATGTCCTCACCTGCTAACCCGAGGGTCATGGAGTACCGCCTGGGTGGATATTTCACCACCCAGACGGTGATGATGGTCGTTCGTCAAATGTGGTTGTAAGAAAGGCCTGAGGGAAATTCGCTCATAATAAAGATACATTATTATTATTCATAATAATATGGTTGGTTGTTGTGACAATAGGATAGGCAGGTAATTATAGAAAAAAGTGAAATTTAAAAATTTCGCTTGATCCTCCATCTTAACTGTTCCTTCAATTTTGTCCTATTTTCCTGTATTTACCCTTCTGTTATGTTTTTCTCTTGCTCTTTGTCACTCTGACCTCCCTCTTCTCCATCCCCTCCCGCCTCCTCCCTCCTCTCTCTTTCTGGGACACCCAAATCCCTTTTTGCTTCCCGCTGCTCCCCGTGAACCCGTCTCCCGCCTTCGTTCCCGTGCGCTTTCGCTCCGGAAACACGTGGCTCGCACGCGGTTGGCTTCTCATTTCTCTGTTGATGTTGATGGACGAGAAAGTCTGCTTGAGACTGAGGACAACGCTGGGGAGCGAGTATTGTGTGTGAACTCTCGGTCGCACGCGGATGGGATGGGAAAAGCGATGGAGATTGAGATGGAATACCACTTTTGGCTACGTTTTCAGTGTAGTCGGCTTCGACCTTGTGAAAGGTTAATCGAGCATATTATGGGATAGAAAATGGAGTGATTAACATTTGCACGTGAACTTGAGAGCATGATGAAGAGACAATAGGGATTGAAGGTAATCCACAAATCAAGACTATAACGCTTATTAAAATCTCGTAACATGGGTTTCGTCGTTCAACAGACAGGTCTAGGATTAAATGCGAGTAATTTTTTTGACAGTTTGGAAAAAAATCATGACGGCTGTTGTCGGAAGGATTTTTTTCATGGCGCTGACTTGAGTTTATTTTGGCAAGGGAAAAGATTAAATGAGTCAGTCGATTTGGCGGAGGGAGAGACCAAACAGCGACCCTCGGTCGAATGAATAGTCCTTCTGTCAGTCCCAATCCCATAACTTTTCGATCGATTGGCCTCGAGCGAAATAGAGTTCATTGTTCTCATGTTTGTATGGCACTCTACGATCACCTTTCCTAAGGCAACGGGGTGTATTTATTGACAGGAAAACTGACCTTTCACCCGGAAAATACCGACTTTTAGAATTGTGGAATTGAGGCACTGAACGAACGTCCTGTGAATAGTGAATGGATTTCTGTTTGAAGGTCATTAAATAGGAGTCAAGATTAATAGAATTTAACAAATCTAGGTGGTAAATTTAGTGTGCCCATTAATTGATTTTTTATTAGATGTCGAATTACGAAGTCAAAAGAGTTCATCTTTCCGAGCATGCCGCTGCGAGAAGAGCAACTATGTCGCTAGAAATAGCCGTTAATTTTCGTTGCAGGAGTGGTGGGCGGCCAAAGCGCAACTGTACATCCTCCAATTTATATTCATCCGCTATCGTGGTGAAATAAGAGTCCATCAGAATACGATGAAATTGCCGCGAGAAAAATGCGGCGTGGATCGGGAATCGAACCAAAGGTCCGTGGTTCTACTCCCGGTCCACGCCGAATTTTTCTTGTGGCAATTTCATCGTATTTCACCTGCTATGTTAGAATATTTCCACAAGGCCATCAGAAGGTAATGATGGGGCGACCTATCCTTACTCAGCTGTATCCTTTTTATTTATCTTTCCCCTTGATCTCTTGATTTGTAAAATTTATTATATTTATAGAAGTGAAATTCGTCATGTCTGACCTGCGGCTGCTCATCTTGTTCCACGTATCTCCTATTGTGACTCTATTATCTCCTATCATGAATGCTATTTCGTCTTTTCTCTCGTTTATTCCCCACAGTGTAGATGTTTGCAATTGTTTACGATTTCCGAATGAGGCCACTTCCGTCGAATCCATGCTTGTTATTTCTCAATCAACGGGATCGACTCTCAAACGAGACTCGGGAGTCTGCGTATTTCAAATAAATTTATTTTTCCTCGAAAGGAACATAAATCCAAACAGAGCTCTGTCCCCTATTTTGTTATAAAGTTCGTTTTGAGTGCATTTCCTTAACGGGCATTTGCGGAGAAAATTATGCCGATACTTCCACTTTTATTTAGTACTTCACGATTATGGGACAAGCTGGAGTTGATGAATTTTGAGCCTGGAAACATTGTGGTACCATTGACTTCCTTGCCGATTTATTGTCTTTGTATTGACTGTGCATTTTTAATCTTAGGGAAGTTTTCCTGGAGGTGAATCTTTCTCCATGGCTTGGGGACTTTGGCGCGTGATGGTAGAAGTGAAAATTGGCTGAAATTGTGGTTCACTATCAGTGTTTACGGTGAATATATCTCCTATTCTGGAACAATTAGGTGGAAACATATTCGAATAAAGAGAGGCTAATTAGAGGTTCTTCGTAAGTTTTTACGAAGGAGCTTCGGTGAGGCGAAACTGCTTTCTTGGGACTGCTGTCCCTGCAGAACGGGCACCGGAGCCAATGTATACACATAATATGTGAAAAAACGTATTTTTCCTCTCTCCCGTTGTTTAGAATGATAAAAAAACTTATATCCTTGACAGTTTACAAGATACATAAGCTGTTAGACCCTTTCCTAGCGTATTCAATTCAGAAATCCATTTAAGAAATTACAGAGTAGTACAAAATAATTAACCCTTAAAGATGAGCCTGTATTGAGGCTACTATCAACTAATCCATGCAAAAGCAATTGCAACAAACAAAAATGATTTAAATTGTGCTATCAAATGTTTAAAAATACAGTGAAGAATTATGAACTAATACAAAAAATGACACAGAGATATACGGTTTGACAATGGTGGTACAGTGGTACAAAATAGGAGACACATAAATACATGATCATATATACTTGCTAAAACAATAGTATTACAATGACGCTTCATTTTTTTACGTTAAATTTCACGTTGTCACTTCTTGCGCGCGCAACTTAAAACGGATGCAACAAACAAAAATGATTTAAATTGTGCTATCAAATGTTTAAAAATACAGTGAAGAATTATGAACTAATACAAAAAATGACACAGAGATATACGGTTTGACAATGGTGGTACAGTGGTACAAAATAGGAGACACATAAATACATGATCATATATACTTGCTAAAACAATAGTATTACAATGACGCTTCATTTTTTTACGTTAAATTTCACGTTGTCACTTCTTGCGCGCGCAACTTAAAACGGATATTTGGATGAGCGGGGTGTACTGCAACTGAGTCATTTTCCATCAAGCTTTAGAAACTGATGGCATGATTAAATAAATCCCTTTTTCTAGTCAATCGATCATAAAGACGTACGAATTAAGTTAATTCATTTATTACTCTTGGAAAAAGGCCCTCCATTTATCAGTTTAAGAATTTCACTCGCAAATTTTCCTGGACCCGGGAAAGAGAATGAATGTAAAGGACGACTGAAAATCACTTTAAAATTACATGGGCAGCCTAGAAATGCTATCTCTTGCCTGTCTTCGAACCCATGTGCACAGCTCTGATGATTCAGACCCATGAACCCCATCCATGCCCCCAGCCTCGCGGCCCAAGCCTCACTAGGTGTGTATGCGAAGAAAAATGAGTTTAGCGCAGGCCCGAAAACACTATGTGCGTGGATTACAAGAGCAAAATTTCTTTGAAAAGAATCAAGAAATGTTGGAAATACCATATATTACCTCCATTCTAACCCCTGCCCATGGCTTTGGTGATACGGTCGCATTAACCCCCCTGTGAGCCACTCACCTCGCGTCCCTAGACGCCCCAGGTGTGGCTTTCGTATGTTCCACTCAGGTGCCCACATGTGTTCATGATTCTTTGCTGTTTCAAACCGAGAACTTTAATTTTTGAATGTCCAACCATCTGCATCATCCCTTACCCTTTTCTCTCACAATAAGTGGATACCCAATGGGCGCCATGGAAAAGATGTTTCTGTTGTCGTTTACTCCTTCAGTTTAGCTCAAAATTCCATGCGAGAAAGATGTGTCCGACGAAAAAAGTGTCCTTTGACTGCAAAATCTAAGATCGGAAAGTTCTGAGGAAGAAAATCGTGCAAGAAGGAGACCCAAGAATTCGACCAGACGCGATGAGGATACCATCACCAATATTTAGGAGTTCTTTGACAGTGCAGAGGCAGGTGATTTGGTTATTGACACCAATAAAGTTGTGTCAAGTACAGCAATTTGTGCGCGCGTGAGTGAGAAAACAGTCCTTAACATCATTAAAGAAAGGAGAGAAATTGCCGATAGTGAGGTGTCATCTTCGAAAAAAGTCACGGAAGGTCTCGCATTGTGCTTGACGAGTTCACCCAAAGAGTTATTCGCCGAAATGTGCATTCATTTACCACAGAAAAAGTTTCCTACTATTGTCAAAATACTGGATGCATTGGAGTGAGATCTGGAGGATTCGCCTGACGTTAGGCCAAGCACAATGCTGAAGTGGCTTAAAAGGCCCGGGTTCACATTCCAAAAATTAAAAAATAATCCGGTGCTATTGGAAAATCCGCGAGTGGCCAATCAACGTCAAGTTTTCCTACGAACAATTACAAAATTACGAGCGTCACGCTGAAAGGTATTTTACTGCGATGAAACTTGGTGTGGCGCTAACCATACCCTAAATACGCATGACAGGAGAAAGTCAACGACGGGAACAGAGGAATTGACATCGGCCGTGGAATAATTCCAGAGGTAAACAGTTGCTATTTTTTTCAAAATTAACTTCGTTGAATAATGGAGAATTTTTCTGCGTGTATCATGGGTTTACTGTCAATGTAATGAACGAACGCGAGTATCAGAAATACACACGGAGTTGGTTCTGTCCATTGTATTTGCTTGCGCTGCAATATGACAGGAGGAGTCGACGGGCTTTGTCGCCTTCCTCCCGTTGAACGGCCTTTCCCGTTGTCGGATCGGTCGCCGTGCCGTGCGGCGCTGTCCAGTTGGCATCAATTGAAATTATTAACAATAACAAATGATATTTTTACATATTATGCATCACAGAAAAATTACAAATAAATTAATAAGTATTTCCTTGGCT
The DNA here is from genome assembly GCA_963169105.1 of Ceriagrion tenellum. NCBI lineage: Eukaryota > Metazoa > Arthropoda > Insecta > Odonata > Coenagrionidae > Ceriagrion > Ceriagrion tenellum. Next base: position 64,954,523 of record OY720632.1, read on the forward strand.
TTAATTTTTCGATTCTGTGCAAATTGTAGGACTGGATAATGTTTAAACATTTTCATTCACTAGTAACAAAATATGCGTTTTAACAAAATTCGCTAGCCATTTTGTATCTTTATCAACTCTCGCAACCTTTGGTGAGAAGTCAATGCTGTATATTTCGCAGATTTTCCTAGGCTGAGCTACAGAGTTAATGAAGTGGACAAAACTGCTAAGTTTAGGTACTGCGGTGTCGATTATTGCAGTTACGTGTCTCCATTTTTGGTTATGTTATATAATAAAAATATTGATGAAATTAAAATAAAGTTATCTTAAAAGTGGTGTATAAAGTATTGCGCTAGTGTTTACACGGACCAAGATATAAATTCTCAAAGTACAGCGGCACATCATTTTAACGCCGACCCTCGTGGCGAACGAGGGCGTAGTCCAATCTTAGAAGTTAAATATATCCGTTGTTTATGCACTGCCCACGACCAAACTTGTTTCTGAGGTAAAACAAAAGACTAACATGTCAAACTAGAAAAAAATAATTTAAAAATGGCTGTATTTTTGTTATTAAAATGTAAACAATTTTAATAAAATTTAGTTTATTTACATAACTGATAACACATTGTTTTTGTAAATTCTTTTGAAAACAGAATAAGATATCAATTGTTTCTCTAGCTATTTTCGTTTAGGAGAGATACCAAAAAGAAAAAAGGTCTAAGCGCAAAATGGTCGAAACTTTGATCGTCTCTAGATCTGCCGAAAACCTTTTTCCAAAAACGCTTCTAATTTTTTTCATTTAACGCCAGATGGAACCCACACACAAATTTTGGTTCGAATCGGTGACACCAAGGGTCAACTCACTGCTGATCTGACGTGGAATGTGTTTGTTGTATTTGTTTTATTCAAGTAGGAAACGATTGAAAAGTATTTGCACCAAATTAGAGTACTTATTTGAAAATTTTCAATGTAGCGAACCACTTTAATTAGACTCGAACGCAAAACTATCTGTGTGTACAAGTAATAATAAAATGAAGAATTATGGAGTGAAAATTGTTACTGGCACAGTAAGTAATAGGATTAAAGAAATTTACTGAAAAAAAGTGTCCGGAAAAGACTTTCTTTTTTTTTGCTCGGAACGAGTAATATTAAACGGGCAATAGGTATTTGGAAGGACTGAAATCTGGCATTCTCTGCTCTGGTACCTGAAAATCAATTGACTCAGACTTATGAGTTGCCGTCTTTCTTCCCAAAAATTTCTATAATATTCTGAGAGCCAGCATTATCATCCTCTGATATATTTAGCCTCCTGTGGAGGCTGGCCATGTGTCCCTCGATAAGTCTTGTTTGGGGAATTCTAGTCTTCCATGACTTCGAAGTTGAGCGCCTGCTCTATCTGGTTAGTTTACATTTAAAATCTGAATTTTTCCCTAAACTGCCATTTTTAGTTACCTACGGAAAAAAGTGGTGGACAATGCATTGAACTTACACGTTGAAATACTGATTTTTTTCAATGTGAAAAATAAATATCAGGTGTAATAATATCATTGTGATAGATTTCACATTATAAATTTGCGACTAAACTATCGAGATTATATCAGATTTACGCCATATTTAGCTCAAGAAAAACCAGAAAGAAAAAGAAAGAACAGAAAAATACCTTTAACATGAAATGGCATAGTATCCGAGGGCCTGGGTTCGAATCCTGGAACTCGTTGAGATTTTTTCAGTGGAATCCTGGTTCCAACTTGTTGCCTTGAGTAGAGTACTTCAGAAGTATTCCTACTCCAAATATGGGACGTTTAACTCTATACCCCTTGGCGCCTTTCCCTGGTACAGCACTCCACTCATTCCTCCATTCCTCAATTTAACTTTTCCCTTATCCACCAACCTGGCTATCGTAAAAAGTGCAAATGGCCTCAGTTGCCGGTCGCATCCCATGATCGCCAATCTCAGTAAAGGAAATTTCTTTTGAAAGCTTAAGAGCGAGAAGAAGAGAGGAGAGCGAGAAGGGCAGGCACTCTGTAGCACTTCGCTGGTATACGACGCCGTGAATGTTGATGGTATTGTATCCAGATGGCCCCTATTTCCTTTAATCTGTACAAAGGCCTTTGAGATAGATAAATATATCGCGGAACTACCATAAGTTACGTTTAACGAATCGTAGAGTTTAAGGAGATGTTGAAAAACCAGTTTCCTTCGAAAGAAATTATCCAAGTCTACGTTATATAATCTGGCAAGTTAAGTGAGATCGTTTTTCTCGAAATCATCTCTTCAGTCGGTGTTGTAATATCGAGTTCTTTTTCGATGGTCATTCAAGCGACATAAAAGTCGTCGCGCCGGACATTATTGTAGTAGTTACGGCTCTTCCGTTGTCATCTCTTAGTGAAGGTCGGTGACATGGACGAAGGAGAGCGCGGCAGATTCCTGACATAACTTGCAATTCCTGTTGAGTGATTCTGACATCGTTAGAAAATTATGGAAAATTTGGAATGCACTTTTCTTTTCAAAAGTTTTGGTGCTCCTGTAAGTTGTCAATTTCAGCTAATGCTATGGTCCGCCCGGTAGCTATTAAATGCTCGAAAGCTGCTACCTTTGTGGTAATTGTGATGTTTCTTCGAGATCAACCTTATATGATAGGTGATTCTCTGGAAGAGTGTAAATATATTTTTTTTATTGCATCCAAAACTGGTTTTACTCTTTCCTTTAGTGCCGATCTTAGGTTAAACTCGCTTGAGTTGGCCCCTTTCTCTTCGATAGTAGTTTGTTGCCCTCGTGCATATTAATTTGTAGCGTATCGCGTTCAAAACTACTTTATTTTCATCTATGAAATCGGAACACTTACATAAGTGTGAGATAATGGAGGAGCTTTCAGAAGACTTCAAAATATCCAGTTTCGAAATAGGAGAAAAAACCGTGATACGAATTTTTCAGTTGCCATGTGATTACGCTATTCGTTATTGTGAAATGCCCCTCTCAAATTTCATCGCATCATCTTTACCCTATTGTTATTTTTTTCAGTTTTGAAAACCAGTATTTTTCCTCGAAATCTGTTTCCGCTGTGTCAATTTCAGAAAGTTTGCTGGGATTTTCCTCTTCACGAACACTTTTATCTCTCGCAACTCAAGGCCATCTCGTAAAGGTTGATGGGAGTATTTCCTGATAAGATACGTGGTTGGGCGTTAGTGACTAGATATCCATCATCCTTGCCACGCTGTTTGCTAAAGACTTTAAATTAGGTGGCTCTGGCTTCATGCTATCGCGCTTTCGCTGAAATGGATTTAGCGATATGCGAGGGATTTCATTGGGTGCGATATTAGGCATTAAGAGTTAAAATTATCACGCCTCTGTAGGTAAAGACAATTTCAGCCCAGAATATTACGTATTTTGTGACATCCTTTCTTTTCTTCTCCATTCTCATCAGCTGTCCGATCTAAATTCGGGGACGTATTCCTGGTGAAATTACTAGTATTTTCCCCTAACAGGAGTGCTTTTGTGTTTACGGTAACATTGAACGGCTAAATACCAAATTTTAATTCATTGAGTGCAATTTTCAGTGCTAAATATAATATTATCTGAAACTTTTTAAAAACTGTCTGCTTAACAAAAACCAGAGCGTTTGCGCTAGAGTTCACGAATTGACAGTACATGATTCGAGTTTTGTTTTGATTTTTAATTAGCAGCTCTGAGCGTCGCAAAAACGATGCTTTTTCGTGATTTCGCCTTTTCGAAGGTCTGCGATAAAATGATAATCGCATTTTAATCCAATATAAATTCCAGGAAAAAATATTTCTTTTCCGTATTATTCGTAATTTTCTTGAACCAATATTGTTTAATATGCACTTTTACAGTTTTCATTGAAGCCTTCGTTATCAGACCTTGTGAAGTATGAATTTCTCATCCATCATATTTTGCCGTAGCCATACTTGACTCTACTTGCTGCTATTGTAATGATTGGGCCGTAGAAAATACTTTATAATCACTGAAAGGGTGATGAGAGTGTATTGATTTTTTAAAAACTTATTAGAAGTCTCAGTTAGGGATATGAACTAAAATGAAACCAAATGATTCATTTCGCTTCAGCTTGAAGTGAAACTTTATTTGCTGAAAGTGCTTCACTTCAAACCCAAACGTCTCGTCCTCAAATGACTTTGTTACACTCCAGAAACTGAATTTTTTTCTGTGGAGTTAAATGAATTTTAAATGAGCGGTGCAAGAACTGTTTTAATTATTTTAACGACTTGAATTTTGATTGTGTGTGTAATTGAAGAGAACCCAAAGTAGTTATAGCCTGCAGTGACAACGTTCCCGGGGACTCAAACTTGATAACCGATTCTGAATTTCTTGGTAACCTCATCAGCCCGGACCGGCCAGCTCTTCTCCTGCCTAGGCTGGTTACAGAGCAAGTGTTCCTGTCACAAAACCTTCTGAGATTCGCCTCTTTTAGCTCTATTTCATTTCTGTTCACTTCCCTGAGTCATAGGCGAACCATCGAAGAAGTTGTTCCCAAAGTCCTTGGTGTTCTCTGCCCGAAAACGAATGAGACTGATAATTGATGGCCTTTCTTGGCCTTTGGTTTGTAGGTGTAAATAAACACCAAAGACTATTATAAACGTTAACTTCAGTGTTGAGCGCATGATAACTTCCCTCAACTCGGAACGGGTGTGAACAATAATCATGGCTTAAAGAGGGCTAATAATGGCAGATGAAACTCGATTGAAACGCCTATTACATAGTTGCTTATATTTTACCTTTCATGTCCTGTAATATTGAAAATATTTTCTACCAAAACACCCCATTTAGGATGAGAAAACCGATGGCCTTTTTTGTGGTTCCGTTTCCGTGAGGGTTTAGAGAGTCTCTGTGGTGGAGGTATCATCTTATGCGAAAACTCCACGGAATACCGATATTCGAATGATCCCACGGCCGAGCGTGAAATATGAGTAATGAACCGAATAACTAAATGATTAATAAGCGGACGTCAGATGTGTTTGTTTGCTAGCGGTGAAGCGAAAAATGTGTATAAGAAACCGAATGAATGTTGTGCAAATTCTTGCGCCAAGTCTTTTACAGCTTTGCGACACACCGGACGGGGATATTGATGGAGAGTTTCCGTGTTTTTCCTTTCGTTATGTAGTTTTTGAATTGCTTAATCTCTGTATTTGGATGTGGTGTTTACGGTGGCGATATTTTCACCATTCTCCTTTGTATGTTGCACTTCTAGAGAGATGAATATTAATTCATTCTGGCAAAAACAGGTGCATCCATATGAAGTTTCACATCCATTAAAAAAATACGTTTCTTAGACTTGAGGAATCCCAGTGAGCCATTATTTATCTTCATATGTGCGTCATAGTGAGGAGAGAATTTCTTTTCCGTGTCATTGTTTTATCCATCTGACTTTTAATTTGATTTAGCTAGCTTTTTTACCGCAACCTTGAAAGTAATAGCTATTTAATATTCGTGGTGAAACCTGTTGAATTTAAATTCAGATACCATTGGCGTAGACTTATGCTTTGACTCTTGATTTTTTTCATTTTTATTTATCTCAAAAATTAAGAAATTAGAAATATTATGGAAAGTTGTCGATTAAATTTAAGGGTCTACTGTTTTGGTAGAAAAGAATTTACAGTTACAGGACAAGGAAGGTAAAATATAAGCAGCTATGAAGTAGATATTTCATTCAAGTTTCTGCGGCCATTATTAGTCCCTCTAATGCCAAGATTAATATTCTCGTTAAATTTCATTCAACGTTCATGTTAAATCCAATAATTAATATTTTGAGTCGAGGGAAGTTATTATGCGATCATATACGCTGAACTTAAGGATTATAATAGTTTTTGGTGATTATTTACTCTTACAATGCTGCAAGTACCTGTTATATGATCTTATTCGTAATAATGATGCCTAAATAAGTTTTATTTAGCCATAAATAGGTGTATTATGGACATGGTGCATCGTTAGAAATAGAATTTCAATTGGTTATGGATTTGATTTTATTTCCAAAATTTTGTCCTCTGTACTTGTTACGCTGTAATCCGAAAATTTCTTTGAAGTGAAGAGCATGGTCACAAACACTTTCGTGTAATTTGAATCCTTTAGATGGCTATTTCCGTTCTGTTTTCACCCGAAGAGAGGCCGATGACCCTTGTTGACATTGTTAATTCTATTCCGATGCTTTCCTCTGTTGCGAAATGACCTTGGGTGAATGTTTCCATTGTTTTTGTAAACATTTTAGACGTGTGAAATGATGAATCATAAGTGTTCCATCGTGACCAAAGCCAAATATTGTAGCTTTCACATCTACGACATTGTTTCTGACGGGCTACAAATTATTGATGCGAAATATCGAGTTTTGTTTATTTAAATTCCATATCCCCGAAAACATTCGTGCGGTGCGTGGCACTCAATGGATCGGAAGCATGGACCATTGGTAAAACTGACCAGAAAATACTAGAATCCTTCGAAACCTGGTGCTTCGAAACCTGATGCTGAAGATAAAATAAGAAATGATGAAGTGTGCAGAAGAGTAGATGAGGAAAGGACCATATGGAACACCATAGAGAAAAGAAGAAAAAGATGAATTGGGCACACCCTGAGGCACAATGGGTTTGTGAAGAACGTAATTGAAGGCAAAATACAGGGAGAAGTCCCCGGAGGAAGACCCAGGAATAAGACCAAATAAAGAGATAAGTACATAAGAAGAAATACCAGGAGGTAAAGAACTTGCATTATATAGGGAAGGGTGGAGGGCTGGTGTCAACCAATCCTAGAATTGAATGGCCAATGAATGAATCCCCGAAAACATCCGATGAGGCTTCTTAAATCGGGCTATTGACATATAATCGGATCGGTTGAAGAAGTAGAATACTGTATTGCCATTTCAGAGGGATCAGGTTCGGATACCGTCTTTGGTAGAGATTTATGTGTGTTTATTCCTCATTCCGGCTTTCTAGCTCTGAGTAACACTTACTGAGTCAGAAGGAGAGTGCATTGCTTCGTCAATCGGATGGGACGTTAAACGGTGGCTGCCATGGCGCCAGCGCGATGAGTTTGCTAATGCTGCGCCGAGTTTTCCTCCTTATCTCGCCAAGTAATCATTCCCTTACCGATCTAGAATGGTCTTATAACTCACTGTCCAGCGGTGCTACCCTTGCTTTAGCTGAAGTCACCTGCTGAGGAGATGGGCGAATATGCGATATTTAAACGAAGATAAATTTTTACCTTGGCCTTCAGAAATCCAAATCTATTTACGCCAGTTTAATTTACCAAGCAAGCGTCTTTGGCGTCCTCTTCACCTATCACAATACTCAAATGGCGAGCTGCGGAATTATATTTTACATTTTAATTATATTAATAATCTCATGGAATTGAGCCAAATCTCTTGCGCAAAGAGTTGATGCGTGGTAATTATCTACAAAACATGTGGATTACAATTAAAACTAAGTATTATCGTTTGCATCCAAGATACTTAGGAATGTCATAAGGCTTTATATAAACATACCGCGGACTCAAGTCTCAACATGGCATTCCCTGAGAGCTATTACGCCCCGTGTAGGGGCCAGAACTAACCGAACAAAAATGTTTATATTTCAATATTTAAAAAGGTATTCATCTAAACAAAAATAGGAATTGGCAATAGGTTTAGATAAGTAAAAAAGTTTTTGAGTAGCGAGTAAAAATTGCATCTCGTTAGGTCTAAAATTCTATTGAACAGTCGCCATATTTATCTATTAGATAGATGGTGAGATTTCATCAACTTAGTTGAAGTTGCGTACTTATTTGATAAAGCAAAAAGATCTAAATGAAGGCGAAACTTTTTAATAATCTTGATGTTTCGGTAAGTCTACCTGGAATAATAATTTAAGTCAAATTAATCTTGCAAACTGCAACTATGCCGCCCCTCTAGCCAGAGGGTTTTAATTATGGATAAGCAAACAACTCACAATTCGAGTCGACTCTTTTAATATCGATTTGAAGTAGCTGAAAAAATGATGTACCTCATGACTTTTCTGGAGTTTCATCTAATGTTCATTCTTTGCGTGCAGTGTTATAGTGTGCGACAAAAATGCTATAGTTTAAGTTTATTGCCTCATAAGTGCAAGTTACGTTGAGTTATATGACTAGGAAAAGTGAGTCAGTTTACTTCTTAAAACGATGCCAAATTTATTGATTTTTACTATTTCTTTCTCAAATTAAGTCCTTTGTTTAGATTTAGGAAAGTTTCCCATCTAAATGGAAAATTCTGTTCCAGCTGTTGAATTGACAATAATGAGGAAAATAATCTTGAATTAAACAAGGCTTTGAAGGTTTTTATTTTCTCTAAAAAAAACAAAATATGCCGCTGATGCTCGAACTCGACTCGAAACTAGATTTGTAAACCAATGATCGACTCGACCTCGATTCGAGTTGAAAATCTGGTGCTCGCACATCCCTAGTTATAATAGTAATGTGTTAAATTTCAACGTAAAATAAATGATTTAATATATATGATAAAATATTTGACCCAACAAAAATGGCTTTCCCCTTCACATCACCTTTCTCATTATTAAAGTTAATTGAGTGACTTCACCCACACAGACACAAGAACTTAATACATTATGAATACGGCTTATCCTTAAGATGCGGTCAAAGCTTTTACCTTGGCGCGTACCCTTCATCTTTTCCCGCTACTATAAACCATTCCTACCGTGGGTGAAACGTTTCTCGGGTGAGATATATAACACGCAATGCAAGGTTAAAAATAGCACCCTTCTTTTGGATAACGTGCTGCCCTCTTTCATTTGGCCTTTCGGAGTATACCGAACTCCACGGCTCGGCCGCCAGCGTCGGTCGATTTCCATTCGAACTCATAAAAACACAAAGTGAACACATCCTTCAAAGGTCGCTCCATTCCAAAACTACGAATGAATAAAAAAAATCCGTTCCCAAAATATGGAAGCCAACGCCTAGAATATAAAAACTTCCGTCCTCAGTAGGATGATCTTATTTGATTTAATTACAGGGGGACTGAAACGGGAAGCGCTAAGAAAATTGTTGGTAAATCATATTTCCCAGCATCGGACGGATGTATGCCGCCATATGAATAGCCACCTTAAATAATGGATTGAGTGAGCAAATTTATCATGGTAAATATTTCGCGATGGAATTTTCAGCCAGAATTAACCACCATTAACCATTAATACAAACGAGAGATTTGTAGCCGGGCAGTGGAATCACGCATAAAACGCCCTCTCCTCATAAAACTTTACACAAAAGCAAGACTAAGCAAAGTTTCCTTCGATGCTCCCTTTTTTTCTAAAATATGTTCCGAAAACATCCTGCGAGTGAACAGTTTCCAGAGACGCGGAAGTATCGGCAGTAGGTAATTCAGGTTAATGACTGTTTATATGCACAAAACAAGCCGCTAGATATTTTTCAGTCGGTCCATTACCACTCTTCCTCCGCTGCCGTCACTGCCGGATTTGCAAGTGGCTTGCTCGCGCTGTATGACGTGTTTGATACTATCCCTTTTCGAGCTTACTTTGTCATCAAATATTTTCTTACTCGCCCCCTTGTAATCATGAAAGTTAAGTGAGCGGATAAAAGTGACATCCAATCACCATCAGGGTCGAAGATGGTTAAATGCAGCTTTTCATTCCTTTCTACTTGCAAAAAACCGCACACGCTAGTTGAAGGCCGTATTCCCATTGCAGCCATGAACCCGATCGAACGAGACCACAGTTACTCTAATTATGTTGTCGTTCATGAATAAATAAACCGGAATGCATCACCTCGTAAACGTTATACACATCGCCCTCTCCATCCCGAGACCACATTGTCCGACGGATTACAAAGACGTATACGCGTTAAAACATACTCAAACAGCATCACAGATCTGTTACTTCGAAATGAAATAACTGGAAAAATTGGGACATACTCAAACAGCATCACAGATCTGTTACTTCGAAATGAAATAACTGGAAAATTGGGCTTTAAACTTAATGGGGTATAAATAATGGAATTTCAAGGGGGCAATGTAACAATGTGGAACGAAAAAATGATATAAAGCTTTCGCAAGGAAAGATATGAATTAAGGTTCTTAGCCTACCACGCAATTCATAATAATTGGCAACTATCAAAAGCCCAATAATCAATTAAATTAATCAAATAAATAAATTAGTTCGTTTTTAGAGTGTAAAACATTATTGAAATTAATTAAAGAAAGAAACCTGTATTAAGCGACCACCGACGGTTTTGTTGAACAATGGTCGTTCGAGAGGGGTTCCGTTTCATGGAGTACATCTGCAAATGAACGGGCAGTTGATTTAAAAAAAAATGGAAACATTCTTGAAGCAACGGTTTAGTTAAAACCTATACAGATGGCGTTTATTTCCTCATGATTTAGTTGCTTCTGGGAAATTTCAATGCATATTATTTTCATGTACACATACAGTGAAACCTGAAATAAGCCACCATCGATGTTTCCGCTGAAAAATGGTCGTTGAGAGGGGTGGTCGCTTGATAGGAGTGGTTGTTAAGAGGGGATTCACCATACATAGATTCATTAAAACTTAGATAAATAATATTTCTATTGATTCATTCAAATTAGTCATATTTTGAACAAAGCTACGTATTTTTACGCTAAGGCTTAATTTTTCCACTCGTTCAAAATAAATATGCGGTCAATCGTCCAGAAATTGATATGTTCGCTTTTAATATGCCTAATCTCTCTTGATGTAGTTTTTTGGAGGAATCTTGAATATAACTCGTTAGTTACATGAATTTGAGTACTTGTCTGCCGTTCATTGCCATATAACGCACGGTAAACACGGTTGATTTTAATGAGCATTACCTAGCCAACCATGAGGTAAATTGATTCCATATTTAAGTTAGAAGCTTCTACGTAAGTCAAATATTTTTACTCACTGTCTCTTTAATTTCTTGAATAAATTGATATGACGAATAAATTCCTTTTTCATCAAATTTCAAAGCAGTTCAAAGATTGCACTCACCCAAGTGTCACATTAGTTAACCTATGATCTTAATCGTAAGGCTTATATCCGAGGCGGGATACGAACCCGCGACCCTCGTAATGGCCAGACGGTACATTACCAACTAGGCGATCTTTTCTAGTTCGTGGCTGAAAAATGTACCCCTCTGACTCACTCATTCACGTTACTAGAGGTTATGGGAGCGTAACCACGACCTCGCGTTGGTTTGCGCGATGAACATGCCTCAAGTACCAACCAAACACAAATGAAGATAGCAAACATATTTACTACTCCACGCTCAGTCCGGACAATGAGAAGGAGAGATGCGAAACGATCGCTTGTTCCAAGGTTTCATTAGAGCTTTCTTACTGATCATAGGTCACGCGATTGATCACTCGTCGAGTCGCCAACGGCGCAGACTTCAATTATGTGCCCACGATCGCCTCCGCCTTCGCCGTCAGACGAGAGAGGAGGAGGAAGTGGGCATTGGGACAAGAGTCACCCTTCACTCCGCTGCACGAGACGCGACACGCAACGAACTGTTGTCTCCAAAGTTCGCGTGACACGGCGCCTTTCCAACCGTTTATTTTCCCACCCCACCCCCCGTCAGATGCCCTAACCGCCTACTCATCACGGAAAATCGATTACCTATAAACGGCGTCGGCATTTCCAATGCACGAAAAGTGCTGAGTGGACTTCTCCATGATATGGTTGTATCCAGCTCGCACAGCTTCAGTAGTGATGGAAGCGGAGTCATTAGCACGACTAATAAAGGCATGTGGTACATATTTGCAGGAAGAAAGAAGCCCATCTCACGAATAAATACGAATGTTTCAGCCTGAAGAAGGTTCAAATTGTCGATTTTCGAAGTGAACGAAAATCCTTCCTTAAAACTGTTGACGTATACTTTAACCCGGTTCTATACCCTCTGTTTAACGCTAACCGCGTGAATACATGCCCTTTTCGTTAAACTGATGTTTGCTGGGAGTTAGGGACATGCATGGGTTAAGAAGAGAATGGACGAATCCATTAAGTCACGATAGCCCATGGGAATGTAGAATTAATTTTAATGAGCAATCGGCCACATTGAATGGATCAGCTGTGCAATTAATACGCCGAATACCTTGGCTTTAGTATCGGCAATGTAGCGGTACCCATGAAAATCCAAATTAAAAAATCAGCGAAAACGGCATTGCATTACCCATAAAATATATGGACGAATTCTGTGCGGTAGTCAAGTAAGGAGTATCATTTTTCCGCGAAAAAACAGGCGCATTTTCCAATCACTATTTCTCGCTGGGACGCCAGCTACCCACTTCTTTGATACATAGGGTTTCGTATACTTCGTCAAATAATTGGTTATTTTACTTGAGCGATATTGATGGGAGAACGAATGAATGACTCCAATCATCAAATAAAGAAAATCCACAGATGAACGGATCGGGCCTTAAAGAAAGTGCTTCTTTCACCATAAAGCCTATATTCCAAGTAGAATTATATGAAAATTACTACAGGGGTAGCAAAATAAACGTTTCAGAATTCTTAGTGGCTGGTAATTATCATTGGTAGCCTTTTCGCTGATTGAACTATGGGCTGACGGTCGGCAGTTCAATATTTTGACCGTACGTCCTTATCCTTATTACTCGAACTTGTTCTTTTCATTCTTCAAGATGCCTGATGCCAACATTCGTTAGAGCTAAGCCATCAAGTCCACTTCATCCGCTGGTAGAGTTAGCAGTAAAAGAGGCCAGTTAATTGCCTGTCTGTGCAAATAGTTCTCCCCAGATGTTCATCTCTATTGTGAGTGTTTTGCTTCTTCTGTCATTGAGTAGTCAGTGATTTGATTAATATAGAGATGAAGTTACAATGCACACAATGTATAGGATTTCTTAGGGATCGACAATTTGAAAAATAGATCCACTAGTGGTGACAAACTGCTCATTTTTCTTTCGCGCGTTTCGTGACCACTGCTGGACCACATTTAAGGACTAAAGCTGATAATTAAACACAATTTTTACTCGTCGAATTTGATTTTGAGGATACGGTGTGATCTCGGAAAAAAACAGCCGTTAACATTTTCCACGCTCAAAGCTATTACCGTGTATAATTTGAACGTCTGCCAGTTTTGTCAGTGGTTGACACCTTGGTGAGCTATAACCTCGAGTATAGAAAGTTGGGGGAGTTTCATGTTACGATAAACATTGAGGATAAAACGATCGGTACTCCAATTCAAGACCAGCTGCAGTGAACATGACTGGTTATAAATTAAAGTGAAGAAGACAAACATGTTAATTTCAAGCTAAATAATTAATTTCGTTTGCCCTTTTTCACCACTTATTTTTGAGTATTTTCCTTCTTTATTTCACTTTAATAGCACTTAATTGAACAGCTTGATTGAATCTTCATAAGGTTATGAATAAAAACTCTGTTGTCAATTTCCACACTTTAAATACGAACTGGTTTCAACACTTAGTGTCATCATCAATGTATATCAAGGCTCGTTGGTAATGACACTAAGTTTATTAACTATGAATTGTACGCAATAACAGAAGTGTGGTAATTTATTACAGACTTATTATTATTATTTTATATTATGTATTTTTTGTCGTATGTCTCTAAAGGATACAAGTGGGTGTCTCTAGGCCATCTGAGGCGCCCAAGATACGAACACGTTAGTATAGTTTAATAGAGCTTTCTCTTCAGCATGGAGGGCCTCTGGCCAAAGTAGTGCAGTGGATCCAATCCTCACTAACATTAGTAAGCGGAGATTTCCTTGGCCTAGTTGTGTTCTTATAGACTGTGCCGAGGTGGACTAATGCTTTAAGTTCACCTCGAAATTTTCTCTGATCAAACTTCTTTTAAGTCAATTCCTTTTACATGCTGATAAAATAATGCTAGCTGCGAGGTGAATAATTATAACAATCGAATTTTCTTAGAATCTCCAAAGGAACTTTTATACCAGAGAAGCGAATTTTATGAGCCATTCCATTTCCCGGCAGATGGGCTTTTCGTAAGGTTCCTTGTTGGGCTGCACGACTGTTATTCGGGTCACGGTAATTGAACGGTATCCTTATGTTTATCTTTTTATCTTTTCCCACGAGCAAAAACATAGCTCTCGATAAGATCCAGATAGTTATGAGAACAGTTATAAATTGTCTCGGCTGTTTGACAGGTTCCCATGATAAAGCGCAAATTGGTTCTCAGGGTTTAATTCCATTTTTTCCTCGTACGTAAGGAGCTTGGATGTATACTCTTTCCGCCCATGAGGCAGGTATAACCCGGGTCATTTGCGTCAAAACCCCTGTTCGGTAACAACTTTACTGCCCGGCAAAACGGAAAAATTTGGTGTGAAAGTTAAGAAGAAAAGTAGATTTTCTTGACGAGGAACCTATCCACCTTAGACTTACTGGTCCCATGTGTCCGATACCCGGTACAGAAAAAGTCTACTTTCAAAGAATTTCATAGTGGTAATCATATACGGAATACAATAAATGATTCGATTCGGAGTCGCGCGAGTAATTGGCAAGATGTACCCAGAACTGACCTAACCTGTCATGAAAAATTATGGATTAACTGAGCCCGTAAATCGATCTCCCAATTGCTGGTCAGGTTTGTATGTCAGTTAGGCCTCCAATCCATCTCTGTACAGGGAGTAAAATAAAATATCGCTGATCTGACAAGACATCGTAAATGTGTGGGATTCAATGAGGGAAAAAAATACATTTACCTTATCGTGAATGTGAGTCTCGAATTTCCCTTATTCGCCAATGGTTTTAACCATAATGTAATCAGCTAATCATGTGAATATCTTTAAAGTTCTCATAGAAAAATGGGTGGCGTTTTCTCTTTACTTGATTTCATCGGTTTATCATCGTGGTTCTAAGTTAGTATAATGTTTGAAAAACGCTAGTTCCTAATGATAAGAATATGAAAACAATTCCTCAAGCTATTGTATCGTATGGTTAATGGTACGGAGTTATTATCTGCTTCTATGATTATATAATTCGTTATTTCCATATTAATTTTTCTGGTTGATTCATCCATTGAACTTCCGCTTTAAGGCTACATCGCCATCATCTTGCGCTCGAAAATTGACATTCAAAATGAATCAACTTCAGCGTTGCCAATTCTTTTGAGGGCTTTCAGCGTGATATTCGAAATTTTGACAAAAATTATATTCAAACGTGATTTTTTCGAATTTTTGAATCCTCAAGCCCCAATGATATTTGTTAGCAGCCATCATTATATAATGTGATATTTCGCGTTTGGGAGAAAATCTGTTCATATCGATACGAATGGTGCGAAATGCTGCAGAGAAATGGAGGAGTAGGTCGTCCACGCCCTCTCTCATGTGGAGAGTGAGAGTGCCAAACTAGTTTCTTGCTCCGCTCGTGTGGCACACGCTGCAGATCGTCCTCATCCCCCCGTGAGTAGTAAGGAAATTTCAGTCTATTCTCGTCAACTTCGTTTGCAGAGCAAGCCAGCTTTGTGTGAATCAGGACACACTATGCACCATGCCTGGTGAAAAAATAAGTAACTCGATAGAAATATCAATCCCATGCTCTATAAATTTTGAAACGAAACTTAATGAAAAGATTAGAAAATACATATCGCTAGCAACTGAACTGTAGCTACGAACAAGGAAAACTTAGTTATAAAACAAGGAAAAATTATCAAAAATATCAATGGTCATATCTTCAACAGGAGTGATGCCAAAAAACCTTCGGAGTAACTCAGTAAATGAAAAACTGGACAGTAGAATATTTATTAACTTTTAAAAAAGTCTTGACGAATACCTCACCGATGGTACGGCAATTTTTAGATAATAATGCTTAAATAAAATGGCAGGAAAGGCACGACTTGAGAATGAGATCTGTTGTACAGAATATACCCGGAATAAATACAGAGAAAAATAAATTAATAATAATAACCTATATAACTTATTACGAAATACATATCACGTGCCTTAAAGCTACGTGTTAAATTAGCAATTCGATCGCTAAGAAACCAAATAGGGTATGTACATTTTTTCAAAGTTATCCATTGATATCACTGATAAAGTCACGAAGGTAAAGCGAAGTTTCACACTAATTTCTGTATGGACGAAAAACTCTCAAATCATCATAATTCCCTCGTATTGAAATTCAGAGATCTGGGTTCCAATCCCAGACTTAAATTTCGCTCGCAAATGCTTCTTCTCCGCGGGGATTGCGATGGAATGCCAGTGGCGGCCAGTCCCGCCGCTTATTCTTTTTCTCTAACTGTAGTAGAGACTTCATTCTTTAATTGATATTTCCTTAGTTCGAATTACTTATCATTTGAGCATAAAGTTTTTCTTCACTTTCTGTAATAACACGTGTCTTTCTAATATTTTATAAAAAGTAAAAACAATATGCGATAAAAATGTATTTCTCAACCTCTTATGTAAAATACGCACTTTTTATGATATTTTGTAAAAATTCAAACAAGATCATACAACGCGTCAAGAGTAAAAATCATATAACAGTTCTCTTGAAACAAAGGCTGATGGAAATTGGGACGATTTTTTCTGAACTTCAAAGATCTCTACTTACATTAAAAATCACTTTGATATGATATTTGGCTATTGTATTTTGGATATTGTACTATTTGGATACTGCAAGTGCCTCATTTAAAATAAGAGGTGAAACAATCAGTTTTGGCCAGCTTTATTCGATTTCAAGCCACTGTGCGCCGTTCGTTGGTTAATAAATGGATTCATGCTTGCAGAGGTCCGGACTCGCTCGACGGAAAGTGGTGACATTCCTTCCTCGGAGTCTGTACGTCCGTCTCGGGCTGCGCCGTTCATCCGTCTGTCGCGAGTGTTCCGGCCGCCCCATTCACTTCATTTCCCTTCTCCAGCCGAAGCGCCCATCCTCCAATCAATTCTCGTGCGTCCCTCTGTCCCAGCAATTGGTTGCAGCATGCTATTGTGAGGGGAATCCGTCGACCTTGATATTAAGCGATGATTACTTAAATGGTAGCCGGGAGCAAAAGACGCCAGAGAGAGAGAGAGAGAGAGAAAGAAATGAAGAGAGTGACATCGGGAGTTGGACCGTCGCACGGAGAGACGCGACGAAATGATGTGTGATGACACCGTAGGGCAACGACAACAAAAACAAGAAGAGGTGACTGGGGGGCTTCTGACCTCTTCTGATCATTTGAAGCGGTCGCTTTGGAGTGGGGGGAGGGTCGTTGGGATAGGTCAGAGCCCGGGCTTCTGTTGAATCTCCCCGGGCCATTTCCTCCGCCTTCAATTCTTGCCGCGAGGAGCTCTGCGATCAATGTTCGGATCTCGAAAGAGAGAAACGGTGCCAATAGCGGGCCTAAAGTTGTAGTTGACAGTTTACAGATACATTTAGGAAGGCGAGCGGATTCGGGAGGTCCTTGGCGCAAGTGTTAACGGGAATTCCTGAGAACGGAGTGAAAGTTTTTCCCGCCCGTTCCCAATAATTTTAGGATTTTCTTCCCTTAATCCCGCGAAAAGTTGATCCGAAAACCAGGAATATAACTCTTCATCGATAGTATAAATATAATAGTTTTCTTTCCTTCATATACCTTTTCTTTCGTACCTTGATATACATTTCCTTCCCCAGAGGAATACCAAACGAAAAATACGTAGGAAAAGTAAAGAAGGAAGTGCTTAGGACGAACTACCAGGAAGTAAGAGAACCAGCATTATATCGGGAAGAATGGAGGGCTGCAGTCAGCCTATCCTAGGATTGAACCACCTGTGAATAGCTTTCACATTTTTATGAAGTAGTAGAGTAACAATTTGAAGTATTGGTACATAAGGAAAATTCCGGAAAAACCTCAACTTTGCGGACGATTGTAACGGATGGGGTGTGACACAGCTTGGCGTCGGCATTAGCCTTGTGTTAATGGAAGGTACATGAAGACTCATGTTTGAAGTGCAACGGCTGAATCGAAACTTAAGTTTTTGCTGTATTTATTTACCTTGTTTTGTCACTCTTAATAAACGACAATGCGTAAGAAATTTTTTCTTGAGTATCCCTGTTCAGAGGAGTAGGAAAGTCGAATCGAATTTGAATGTCGTATACGTTCGCGTCGTCTACAAAAACGATTTAAGTATCCGTATTTCATGTACGATGCCAACTTTGACGCAAGTATATCATTAATAGTTGTTCGGCGTGGTGGAGTTAGAAGGAAATGCTTGGTGACAGTCTTATGAAGGCAGAAAAAAGCAGCCGGAGAAGTTATTAAAAGGTTGTTGAGGCAATTACATGTTGAAGGTCGCGATGGTCGTAAGGGTGTAAGGTTAAGTGACGCAATGCCAAGAAAAAAATGGGAATTTTCGGTGTCATAAAGACTGGTATCATTTTTGTCGTTAGTTGAGTGGCACTTACTTTTTTTTTAGTTTTAAGTTTTAGTGGCACTTGAGTGAAATAGCCTGTTTAAAATCCGAATGACGGCTCGCGGGCTATTGAAATACGAAATTTAACTGCGTCCTTTTTTTGAGAAAGTGGAAATTTTAATATTTTTACTACATCTAGAACACCAGGAATTAATGGATTTACGACGTAGTTCAATCATTATCAATTAAATAATCCCAATTGAATCCATATCAAGTATATGAAGTTGATTCATTTGAATATATGGCCGCTATTACTTAATTTAATCATCGATTGATTCGAGTCAATGAGGTCCGTAATTGTAATAATTATACAGAAATGGACGATGAAAAGGACGAATTCACTTTGTTTAATGTGATGAAGGGGGAAATTTGACTATGCCCTTAACTTTTAAGCAACGAACTCGGAAGGTCATGAAATGGAGTTCCCCTGGAATGTCAGAATTGTATCAGCATCTGTAATGAGCGTCAATCTAGTCTCTTCCACATTACTCGGCGCTTGAGACAGGGAGGAAAGAATTTTTGGATAAAATTGGTGATTTGGAGAGTATGAGTCCACCGCTGTAGTTATCTTAGTCTACATCCTACTCCGCGAGCTGCCACATGGGCGTGTGGCAGGGGATGTTAGGACACCAGCAGTGTACAGATGTGAAGAATGAGGCTTTGGGCGGTGAAATGGTGCAGTGTATAATGGATGTGTTTTGAGTGGAGCTCAGTTTTTATTATGGTCACTTATTGTACGCGGAAGGAACGAATTTTTATGCCCATCTGTTCGGCAATGTACCTCTCTTACTTTATCGCTTACGTCGGACCAGAAATGTGGTGTGGCGTCAAAATGATATTCTCTATGGCGCTTTTAAACACACTCTTTCTGAATTTCTCGAGCAAACTAAGCCTAGCGTGAAGCTTCTAGGTCTCTGGCAGCTCCCTAACTTAAAGGTGGAAAAACCATCCTCCTCTAAAACCTCCATCTAAAAGGTGGAAAACGATGTTCGCTCGTAGCCCTTTCTAACGAAGCGCACCACTTTTCTCTGTATTTTATTAATTTTTTGGTTAAATCTTTCTGTCCAGGGTCCCAAATTCTCCCGGCGTATTCGAGATATGGCATATCCAGAGCGAATTATGCAACTCTTCAATATTCTCATCCGAGGACCTACCTATTACACGCTTGATAAATCCTAGTTTCTTTAATTCTGTGCCGCGTATGTTTTGTATATGTGTGCCCCATGATACGTCTGAATTATCCAGGTCTTAATGGCAGAAACCGTGGAGATTGTGGTTTTACGCCAACGGACGTAGAACCGCTGCTTGAATTGATCTCCTCTTAGTGGTTAGCATTGACGATTTTAAACCAACCCCGGGACTTGAACCTGGAACCTCCGCGTGATGAGCAAGTACTTTAGCTACAGCGTACTTCACATGTTCCATATTTAATACTTCACGTATTTCACATTTGGCTTTAATTGCATAGTTATTTCAGTTGTAGCGCTACGAGTGATGGTGCGTTTTTTTTTAAAGCTCAGACGGTCTTAACCTTTTCTGGAGATTGCGACGTGGTGTAAATATTTTAGGGTCCTCCAGAAGCACTTCCTCTAATAGAGAGGGTAGGTACTTATTCATGACTAGCGCCCATTATGGAGGAGGCCTTGCAAGAAGGGCAAGAGACTTCCAGGCAGAGGGCCGGGCCCCTTCTGAATGTGGAATTAATATTTGAAACGCGGGACGACGTAATGACGCAAGTTTTTATGTGCAGATGGATCTTTAAATAATTTTCCCGTCTACTTCTTTACACACTCGAAACACTTCATATTTAATTCCACCATTTGATAGACAACAACAACAACAATAAAAAAAATCAAGTGTAACCAAAATAAACAGGATACTCAAGTACTTATTTCAGCACACATAAGAAACAAATGAATTATGATATATTTAACTCCATGCAACATCCTGCATTCTCCCACATTTGCTAAAGAGAAGCTTTTGCAAATTAAACAAAAGCAGTAAAACAACTCCCTAAAGATCCAGCACTTCACGAGACCACCACATCCGACGTCCTCTTCATATGATGACCTGCATTCAGATTTTCTCAACGGTATGGTTATCTTGGACTTCCCCTGTACCATCATCATGTCCCAAAGTGCTCGGTGAAGGGCTCATGTCCGGCAGCAAGTCCTGGGGATGTGATGTTTCCAAGTGCAACTCCAGAGGATATAGTCGTTGCACTGGTCTCAGTAGAACCCTCTTTTTAGTTTTAACCCGAACTAGTCTGCACACTTTGTCTCTGCCTGGCAGTAGTTCGACTACCTTGCCAAGAACCCAATCTAACTGCTTTCTTTCAGCACAGCCAACCATGACTACATCCCCAATCTTCACACTGTCCCGCTCCTTTCCTTTTCTTGCACAGGAATGTAAAAGGCCTAAATATTCCTTTTTGAAACGCATCCTGAGACCCGCTCTAACCTTTTGTAAATATCGCCATATTTTTATAATGCAAGAACTATCCAGACGATCAAAATCAGTAACCTCACATGCGGGTAAACTTTACAGAAAAGAAGATGGTTTCAGTGTTATGAGTTCACCAGGTTCCTCAGGAACATATGTCAGAGGGCGATTGTTTAACACAGCCTCACAGTCACATAATAAAGTATATAACTCCTCATAATGTAGTGATGACCGGCCTAGGTTACGGCGTAGAAGTCCCTTTAGCATCCCTATCAAGCGTTCCCAAAAACCACCCATTTGTTGTGAAAGACGTATACCAATTAAGGCTGCCATCAGTCCTAATCTAGGTCTGAGAATTTTCGTTGGTGCCACTCTAACTTTTGCTTGAACAAAACTAAGTTGTACTTTTCCTTCCTTCTCTGTCCGCAAAAAATACAGCAAGCATATGCTGTTTTGCTCGCATCGCAAAAAAAACATGCAGTGAGTTCCTATGGTCGATAACAATCCGACGAGGAATTTTGTAGCAAACTAGCATTATAAGTTGAGAAGCCCATTTATCGAATTATTTCCTGATTGTCTCAGGCAGAGCTTCATCTCATTCCAGTTTCAGTTGCCATACACGTTGAAGCAATAATTTTGGAATGAGGGAAACTGGCACAGTGAAGCCAATTGGGTCGAAAATTTTCTGAGCACACGATAGCAACGTCCTCTTGGTTAATGTTCCGACAGTTCGTCTCAGTCTTTCACAGTCATAACCCAATTCATCTGTCGAGCAATACCATTTTAACTCAAGTACGGGTTGCACTGAAGTTTTGTTATCAATATTACTTGCCCATCCTCTCAAGTTGATGCCAGCTGGTAATAATAACTGCTGAGACTCATTTATAAAATCTAGCTCCCCTTTATATGAAACCCCCGTTATGCAATTGTCAACATAAAAGGATCTCTTCAATGTTTCCAGCAGTATCTTTCAACTCAGGAGAAGCGTGTGATTTAATCCAGCAAGTGATTTAAAACAGCAGCCAACAGGAAAGGACTACACGCCACTCCAAAAGCCACTAGGCAATGGCGATAAATAATTCTCTGATCTTTGTCCCACCACAGAAATCGTAGCATGTCTCGATCGTTAGGTTCCAAAGACATTTGTAGAAGGGCCTTTTCAATATCTGCGGTAAGACCAATGGGATATTGTTGAAAACTGATCAAAATGAGAGATATTAACTCAATCAGGTTTGGTCCCTTCTCAATACAGTCGTTAAGTGAAAAGTTATTTTCACCTTTATTTTAGGCATCAAAAACTGGTTGGACCTTTGTGGTTCCCTGTTCTTTCAATACAGCTATGTGTGGCAAGGAATGTACCCTCTTTGTCTCCTCGTGTCGTTCAACCTTCTCAATTATGCCCATATTTGGCCATCCTTTTAAAACCAAATCGTACTCTTTGAATTTGGCTATACGGCGCAACTTTCTTGTGGTTGAACGTAGTCGACCTTCCGCAGATTCAAGATTTGTTTGTAGCTCTTGGGACCGACCCTCAATCCAAGGTAGATGTACAACTTAGCGACCAGAAGAATCTGTTCTAACGGTTTTCTGGAAAAATCTAGTACTTCTCGGTCTTTCTCTTCCTGTATTTTCCTTGTTCCTTGGTCCAAGATCCCGAGTGTCTAAATCCCAGAATGTTGTAATCTCCGTGGAGTTTAGGAAGGCTACGAGGAGTGTTGTGGAGGCTGAACGATACCGATAATATCCGGCCGATCCCATTACTGTCCATCTAAGTTTTGTTTTGATGGCAACTAACAATAAGCTACCATTCATCCTGATCCACTCCGTTGTTATTATTTGAGACCAAACGTCAGCGCCAAGGAGAACCTGCACACTTTCTAATTCATCGGCTGTCGCTGAGGAAAAATCTGAAAGTACAATTCCTTTTTCTTTCAGTTTCCCATAGTCTTTCGTCCATTATCTTTGGCACGAAGTTACAAATACGATCCTGGTCCAAAGCATCTAACTCACATTTTAAATTCGAATCCAAGCCTCGTAGTACTATCCGGTAAACACCGAGGAACTGTCATTCCTCCCCCAAATAATTCTTGTCGGACGGAGAGTTGGGAGACTCGCGGCAAAGCAAGTTCCTTGACGCAACTATTGAGAACATATGACCTTTGAGAGCCAGAATCGATTAATATTCTGACTCTTTTGCGTTTATTTCCATCCACGACAATATGGGCCATGAGAGTTTGCAAATATGTCACAGGGTTATTCGTGGACAAGTTTACCGTCGTCTTTTCTGACATTTCTAAGTCATCTCTCGCGAGTTTTGGGCACATTATCGCGTAATGCCGTGCCTTGCAAACCGGGCATCTCACATATTTTTTGCAATCTTTATTCATATGTCCTTTCCTAAGGCATTTAAAACAGACACCTTTTTTCTTGATCTTTTCCCTCTTTTATTCAACCGGAATATTGATGGCTGTGGCACAGTCTTGAGGTGGATGAGTGTTCTTCCCACAGAAAATACAGTCAACATTTTTACTCCTTTTGTTTTCCAGAGAGACTAAAGTGGCGGATGAAGGCACGTCCTTCCTTGACCTCACAAGTTTCTCTTTCACATCGACCTTTGTAACTTCATCCATTGGTTCGAAGCTATTCTTCCGTAACACCAACCGCTCTCAGCTCTCTACTTCGACACGCAAAAATTTCATTAATTCAGTCAATTCGTCATTTACTTCAGTGCTAACTCTCATCGTTCGCTGCCGCTCCCAAAGCAGGAAAAGATCTTCCGAAAGTGCCGATTCAATCATAGGCATTAATATGGAAACAATTATCACATGTAACGCCGAGCGTTTCCAAGGCTCTTAAGTTAGCTTCCAAATTGTCGTACAGTTGAACCAAAGGCCGATCTTCTCTTTCGTTTAATACCAATGATGAGAGCTCCCTTACATAAACTTCAATCAATAGGCCTGGTCTAGCATAACGCGCTTTCATCAAGTCAATTGCTTTATTGTAGTTTCCTTGGATGAGGGATACCCTTCTATAAGAATGCGACGCGGAGAACCGGCTTCCAAAGCTTGTATTAAATACTGGAATTTGTCTTCTTCTAGGAGATCTTCTCGCTCATGAATTTTAGAGAACTGACCCCAAAAGCCAATCCAACTTTTGACATTGCCGTCAAAACGTTTAATTTCCAGTTTCGGTAACTTCAAATTTATTTTGGAAACCCGGGTTAAGTTATTTTCTTTTCCTAATAATTCTGGTAGTTGTTACTTCTTAATTATTTCTCTAAATGTAAGATATCGCAACTCGTATTCCCCCGTTTTCTGCATTTCTGCCTCTAAATCTTCCTCTCGAAAACTTTCGTCGTTAAGAAGATCTTTCGGGTATAATTCATCGAGTGCGCTTAATTTTTCGTACTTATTTTTTAATGACGCAAACTTCGCATGAACATCTATTTCACATGCCCCCGAGCTGAGTATTTCTTCGAGGTGGTTTGCTTCTTTAGTGAAAAGCGATCTGAGAGCCCATCGTTCTATATTTCTCGAACCCTATCGCTTAAACTTTTACAAATAATAGCAAACGTAAATAAAATCTCAACTTACCCGATAATGGTACTTTATAAAGTGGGGCACTCACGATTAATTAAGTCCTGTCACAGTTACCACTATTTTATCTTCAGATGGGTCTTTAAATAATTTTCCCGTCTACTTCTTTGCACACTCGAAACGCTTCACATTTAATTCCACCATTCGATGGACAACAACAATAACAATACAAAAAGTCAATAGTAACCAAAATAAACAGGATACTCAAGTACTTATTTCAGCACACATAAGAAACAAATGAATTATGATATATTTAACTCCATGCAACATCCAACACAAGTAATGGAGACTACCTTCCAATTTTGCCCACCCACCAAATTTTTCGATGACTGCAATTTGATATCGGATTTGTTATCGGCGAGTGGCGCAGGGAGAGGACGCCATAGAGAGAGAGTTGCTAATGTCTCCTCGCTAAAATCGATGGAGGATAGCTATAAAATAGCAGGATGGCTATCGAAACCGATGTTAGCTTAATCCAACGACCGCGGGTGGAGAACCTGAAAATGCGGAACACTAGAAGTAGGAAAATATTTCTCCCTTGTGATTTATCCTTTAGTCTGTGTCTACCTCGTATTGAATATGATGCATTCCAATTATGTTGCTTGTTAACCCCTACCCACGGTATTTGAGTGTTTAATTAATTTATATATCAGGTACTGAGGGGATGATTTCTTCTGTAACTGATAATAATGTTCGTGGGAAGAGGGAAGCATTTTTAATTTTTCATATTCGCGTAACTCTACAAAACTGTAATCTACCGAAATCAGAGTGGATGGCACTGGGTGAAAAATCATCCCATAGTCCATTGTTATTAGCGTACTATGACTGCCAGGTTTGATCCGTGATCTTACACGCGCAAACTTCTGAAGACATTATTTTTCGATCGAGTTTCGTCTCCATCGGCAATTTCTTCTCACTTCTACGTTGGTGCAGGTTCTCTTAAGAGCGATCGAGAGCTAGTTTCACTCGGGGAGGCACTCGTGTCATAAAGGGATTAGTTATCCTCGGGTATAGCATAAGTGATAATTTCATTCTGGTCCGTCCACTGATTTCTTTCGTTGCTTACAAGTAAGGATTCAGCTGAGTCATATGGCACCTTTAGCTCCTATAATTTAATAATACTCTTGAGATGACCGCTGACATAATATCTTGTGAGATATAAGATGAAATGAAAACAACAAGAATTTCAGCGCTTAACTCCTGAGGCATTGGAATCCGTAGAATGGGTGGTATTTTAGGCAAACAATAGATTGTAGAAGTATGGATTACGAAAAAGATTTACCATACACTTTTAAGTTATTTGACCATTGAGAATTGTCCATTGTTTGCAGGTCCAGTCAAATTTTATTGTTTATATGTTGTGGAAATTTGGAATTACTTTCGAGGTTTCTAATGATTTATCCTCCTGCGATTGAAGGTATCCTCATGGAATTACTCAGAGGTGCCATTATCACTAAATGGCGATTCCGTACCTCACAGCAATAAGCATTAGCTCTAAAGAAGTAATGCATTAGCAGCATTGTCCATCTTATTTTTCGATAATAAATTTTCGGGAATGCTATTTCCGTCTTTTAAGACGTTTCCCGAACGCATATATATAAGACGCATTCCCGAAAATAGCATTCCCGTTGTGCAGTTGTTACCATCTGTGGAAATCCACTTTGCTCCCATGGACTGTTTCCATTTCTTAGAAATATCCAAATCATTAGGAGCTTTCCATTCTAGGTGCGAAAGTTAGCGCTGATCAGAACCTTTTAGCGCACACGAACGGCATTGAATGGAACGATGTGGGCTGGCGAAATATTTTGTAAACTGCCGATAGGTTGCTTTCTGGGGGTGAACAACAGTCACGGCTGAATGTTTGTTGAATTTGTCCAAAATAATTCTATTAAAACTTAAGGTTTTATGATTGAATAATTAAAATTTTAATAATATGCATGTTTTACGTCTTTACTGAAAATCTACAAACTAGACAACAATCATGGATGCCATTGTCAATGACCCTGATGTTGTATAACGCACACCAACTCGACTCCCAATCTATATCAAAGTGGGCTGCGGGGTCTAAAAAGGCGGGTTTACACATGGGAGTCACTTCCGTGGCTGTAACCTTGCTCGTCGCTAACAGTTGACACTTTGATGTGTCCTCCTGCACGGACTTCCATGGCAGTAGGGATCGATAATGTTAGTAATCGACCGAGGCTCGCACTTGCAGAGGAAATAGCCTGGCTCCTATTTTGTTTGCAAGTAGCATATCGTTTCCGCGATAAAATCGCATCGCATTGGGTGGAATCTTGGTCACATGACAGGAAACGGAGATATAATGGAGGTGTAAAAAACGAATAACTTGGTTGGAGGACTCATTTTTGGTTATGTAAATATTTATTTTTACTTAAAAATATTTTGAATAGTATAGAACCTCTAAGGTAAGCTTTATGACTTATTCTTATTAGATAATAATTATTATTGTCACAATTGACACGCTTGATTCGACGTAATGATGCATAGTTATTGTAATTCGTACAAATGTATTATCAAAACGCGTCATACCAACTAATTATATTTTGTGGTAAAGTAAAAGTTGTATTCTTTCAGTATAGTTTCCACATTTGCATAAGATTTAAAAAAGCAGATTTTGAGTTGAGAGCAAAACTTTTAAGGAGAAAGAAACGTAATTCTCAAACCCACGTCTAAATCAAAAATATTTTTCCTTTACGATCTGATGGTGCCGAAAGCCGAAATATTTGAAGGAAGTCATTAATAAGGGAAAAATAAAAAATGCTTGCATTGAATTCACTGGTATCCTTATAAAGTTATTATTAAAAAAAAACTGTGGTCTCCATTTTAAAATCTTGGTAGCCAAACTAACAATCACTACATTTACCAATCGAACTCAGATCGATTTGGCCGGTTCATCTCGGTATGGTAAACGCAACGGGCTAGTGGGATTGATATGAGAAGAGGGATAACTCGGTCTACTTTCTCTGCCAGTCTGAGATTTCAAATCGGTATGAACCGATTCAAATCGATATTTCAATCGATTTCGCATTGGTAAACCAGGCGATCCGAGTCGGCTGGCATAGAATGTCGAGAACCTGAGTTCGATTGGTAAACGTAGTGAATAAGTACCTATATTTCAGATCGACTTATTAGCTTGATGGCTTACATTCACACCACATTTTATATCGACCTCGGCTTCAATTCCTTTAAACTAGTGTGACCAACTGGCACAGGAGAACTGGTGGGCAAGCATTTAGTGAGAAGAGAAGGAAAGGCCAAGGCATAATCGAGAATGGGAGAGCAAAAATAGGAGAAACAAAATATATACTAGCTTTAACTTTAGACTGTCAGCGTACTGAAGAAATTTACTCAGACGAGAACATCGTAAAAGATATATGTAATTCGCGCAAACGTGGAATGTGCTTCTGCTTACCTCGTTCGTTACCAGAGCAGCCATTGGCCATCCTATCCGAACAAATAGCGAAAATAAAAGAACCACTAGCTGCCTCTTGCGACCTGAGATCTCAGAGCATTCATTAATCAACGTCCACTTCACGGTCTCTGCGTCTTACACCTTGAGATTTTTAATCCATAAATATCGTTGTCATCACAGTAGGTTTGGTGGGTTGAAAAAAATAGCCTGGATTCGCTTTAGTTTAGAAGAGAGCGCTTTGCTATCGCTATTTATTGTAAGAGCTAGATAAACACGCCATAGTAAACTATCAAGAGTATATCAAGGTTGCGACTCAGTGTATCAAAGCAGATTATCAACCAGGGCATGGGTTTTTTCAAGTTTGTCAATCAAATTGGTGCTCTGATTATCCGACTGATAAATCCGAGTTTACTGGTCGTAATTCAATGGTGTTTGGCTACTCCTTATGCTGGGAATCTTCCTTGTAAACAGTGCCCAGTAATATGCGGTCCACGCCGCAACAGTTAAGACGAAGCCTCGTGCGATCGCGGGGCGTTCAAATGAAATATCACGTGTCTTGAAACAACTTTGAGAGACGACGAGACGGAGACTGCATGTGATTAATGGCTATGGGATATGAATAAATTTATTCGTATGTCATTCTTCATCAGCGCATTAATAAATGTTCGTTCTCTTTTACTTACGATATGGATGTACGTATAATGAGTTTCATATTTGCTATAGGTGTTTATTATTCTCGTTTGTCAGACCGTAAACGACAGTGCATGTGCGTTGTTCTCCGATTTATCGCTTCGCATGACTGCTCGCCACGATGACCTGTACTCGCCCGTTCGTTTTATATGCCTTACCTCGCCGTAAAAACAATTGGGTAGAGTTTTTATACCACTTTATTGCTGTCGACCTATCGTAATACTGCCCCGTCCCACATCAGGTGTTGAAAAATATTTCCTAATATTTTTGTCCGACTACCTAAAATTTTCAATGCAAAATAAGTGTAAAATTTGCTCATAAGCTATTTTAGTTAGTAGTGCATGTTAGGAATTAGAAGCACCCACAATTTTTTGATGGGAAAATTAGCTCAGATTAAATCTTCGGCAATGAGCGTTTAAAATGCATTCGTGATAGGAGCCTGGAGTGCCATTATTTATCAGTGACCTAAGCTTTATACATGGTTAATGAGTGCCTGAGAAGTTCAATTGGATCTCAATTTTCAACAACATCGAGTTTTTGTACCATATCTAGGATGGCGATGAATATTAGTGTGATCGAAATCGAATAACGACTGTGCGTGGTATCCGGAGCCATGACCCTTAGAAAGCAAGAATACGATCAACTGTAAGTACATATAAATTACATCCTTCGCGCTCAAATTCGGGTGTTTAAAGATAGAGAATTGGATAATTAATTAATTAATTAATAATTAATTGAAATGAAAGTGGAAGTCATCATCAATATCTTACTCTTCCTCAAAAGAATCTGAAAATTAAATTGCTGTGATAATTTGTTTTCTGGAACATTCCGGCGTGTTTAATCTTGGCGCTCCACTAAGTCAAGCAAAGGGTTTATGAAAGAGACAATGTTTAAGTATTACCCCAAAGAGGAGAATTTATTTTATTTTCCCAGGAGTTTTGATCTGCAAGTAATATTTTATGGTGCTAATAATTCTCTAGAAGTTAATTGTTGATTCGGTCGCTCTCTTATTCCTCGAGCCTTAAATCGATCTCACGTCGTCGTGGTTATATTTCTCCCTACAAACCTTTTCTTTAATATTCCGTTCCATCTTATCCTTCAATTGTTACTTTACTCAATGGATCCCTATCACGGTCAGTATGCTCTAAATACGACTTGGTACTGTATATATTCTCAATTACTTGTTCAATACGCGCATGGATTTTAAAAGTAAAACTGATGGGATAGAACATTTTTTTATTTCCATCCCAAATAAAAGAACTCCAATTTTAGTCCCATTCTAAGCCGATACTTACGGCCATGGTTTTTGGTGGTAAACTTCAAAAAGACTTCGGGAAGACTTCGAAAATCATTGTGATTTTTAAACCTCATGATGCATCAATGAATGGGAAGAATTATCAGGGAAGACCAAGGACTATTGATGAAGAAAATTGAGGAGGACGTGGAAATAAAGAATTATGAATGAATACATTTGTTTTCTATCAACAAACTGGAGTGAAGAGTTGCTGCCTACCAATCTTTGGACTAATAACTGATGATTATTCTGATGAAGATGCTTCCAGGAAAGACATTTAGCTTAATTATTTCAGAAAAATCCCCAATATGCGTTTTATTTGGTCACAGGAATCACGCTTTCGGAATTATGTTAGCGGTATTCTTTCGCTATCTCTTGAAATAGAGAACCTCAAAACCTGAAGAGGACAAATGTATTTCTGATATATTTTAAAGGCATAATCATTTTTTTATTTATAACTCTCAGGGTGAAATTAAATTGAACTTCTTCATAGATTGCACCAAAGCAATTAAATGCATAGTTTTTTTATTACGAAGGAATGGTGTGAATTTTATGTCTAACACTATTTTCCTCTTTCTTTCTCTCCGAGTGGCCTTGCATTCTTGCATGACGCTATTGCTTTTACTAATCTTGGGAAAACGGAGTAAACTTTTGAGACCCGCTTACCCTACCTATTGTGTTCAATTAGATCTCCGTGCATCTCTGCGACCTTCGGGAATGCATGCATCCCTCAAAGCAAGCGACGATGCGTCGGGAAGTTGCAAGGTCAGCCGCGAAGGCGGAGGTCTCCCCAATTGAAGGCTTTACCGGTCGTCCTTGGTCAGGATATGAGTGTGTGTGTGTGTGTGTGTGTGTGCGTTTCTCCCTGTGGGAGTTTCAGCTAGCCAGCCAGCCATCCAGCCATTTCCCGTGCGAATATAAGTGTGGCGCCCTCGGTGCACTCTGTGCATTGCCCATGGAAGTGATGTCGTGTCTCTTGTCGAGCGCTTGGAAAGGAGAGCTTAGTATTGTCAACAGCGAGGCGAAGACTCCCCTGCGGGCGACCCTTTACTGCGCCCACCGGAGCGTGGAGGCCGAACGAACGATGAGTTTCCGGGAATGTGGCTTCGAAATGATCCGTCTCTCACGGGATTTGAAAGAGGTTCTTGGATGGTGCTTAGGAAACTACGGAAATTCCACCCCTTGCATTACCTATGTGGGCTAGAGATTTTTAGTTAAAATCATAAGGAACAACAATAAAAACAGAAAATTTTAGATGAAAAGATAAATAAATGACAATATGAAAAAGACCTCTGTCGTTTAAGACTTAAAATTTGGTAGTCTCAATTAGACGTGTTACAGGTTTCCCTCGTTGGTCATCTTGTGTGACTCGGTACTGCTCCGTAAGGAAGTGTCTCAAGCCTTGAGAGCAGTCGCCTCATCCCTGTCGTTGTTGTCAATATTGTTGTTCTTGTTGCTTTTATCTTTTGCTTAAAATTGAGTGTAGTATTTAGTAATTTTGTAATTTAATTGCATCGTCGTATCACTGACAATGAGTTCAGCAAGGTAGGTGATGGGAGAAAACTGCTGGAAGAGATTATGAAGAGGTAGAGCTGCTAGAAAGAGCAGGTAATAAGGGACGATGAATATCTGAAGGTGGCGATGGTAGGGAGGATGTTGGGCAAACGGGGAATGGGAAGAATGAGGAAAAGGCTTAATTGATGGGATGAAGAGAGGTAGGACGTTCGCCGAGCTGAAAAACAAAATTATGGAAGTAGTTTGGGATGTGGGCCAACGAAAGATGAGGAAAGGTGATCTTTTGTTCATATAAGCCTATATCAATCGGTAGATCACCTCTTAAGATAATGTGACTGAAATATTTCAGGTTTTTGTCAGGTAGGGGCGGATGCATTGGTTAAAGCGTTCTCGAATTTTCCCGCGTGGTCGCTGGTTTATAATAGGATATCCTGAGGGCGATAGCTGTCTTATCCTTTGGTACGTCGGTACTGACCTTCCCTGTTACGCGGCGGGAAACTAGGGAATCCTTCTTCCGTTTTATTTCACTGGTTGATAACGAGTGCGGTAGAGGTATAGTTGCAATTCAGAGTTGACAGTCAGCGACAAAGGTGTAGGTAATGGGATTCTCCTCAGAGAGAGGGGAGATTTAAAAAACTAATTAGAACGGAGAGTGTAAACTAGACCCGTTGGAACGATTTTCATATTCTGAGTTTGTACATGGTGAGAACTAATTCAGTTCGAAGGGTATAAGGCGAAGGATTACATTAGGGAAATAAGTATATACGATCAGGAGAGCACTGTAGTCGGTAAATTTGAGTAAAGAGAGCAGTGAAGAAACATGATGGGTGCGCGGCGCCGTATGATACAGTAACTTGTTGGTCTGTGAGGAAAATTAGCACTGAGGCTTTTGGGATGTGGATATAGAGAAGCATAGGAACTGTAAACTGGTTGGAGAGGAAAATAAGTAAAGGATTGGATAAGCTAGAAGAGGAAAGACGGCTGATGAGTAAATATTTGTTGTCAGCTAAAGTGGATGCATTTTGTTCTGAGAGATAAGGACGAGCGGAAGAAAAAAGGGACATTGATAGAAAAATAAGAATTAGGCAAACGTCGCAGTGGGATGAAAGAATAGGACTCTTGGAAAGAGCGACGGCATGGAGAAGTTAGTGTTACTATTTACCATTTATTACTCTGACGATGATAAATTGACCACTGAAACATGTACCGTAGTGGCATGACTTCGATTTCAAGCCTGCTACTGTTCTGCGGATGACAGAGGGGGCAATGAGAACCCAGTTCATCTTCCGGCAAAGGATCCAAATGCTATTTTTTTTAAACCGCTGAGGTTTAACCTCTTCTTCTCCATATTTTATTAGTTTCTTGGTACATATCTGTGGTTTTGTCCTGTTGCGAGCCCAATGAGAATTAATCTACGCAGGAACCACATTCTGCGCGACTTTCAGCATTGATGGGAATAATCAAAAAGTTAGTATTTCTCAATATCAAATCGTGCGATATAAGTTTTGAAGCAATGTATTCGTGGATATACCGTGGTAGTTATAGTTAAATGGGAAAAGTACGTATTTTGATTCAAAAACGTGCTATATATGCTAACTTACACCTGAGCATTAGGGTTTTAAGGGATGGTCTTTTACAGGACATATATATTTTTGCTTTTGTGGTGATCGTTTTACATTTTGTATTCAATCTACATACTGTTATTTCTCGCCTATAGCTCCTCTAAATATCTTCAAGCAAGATGACACATTTGTGTTTATTGTAAATTTTGAGGCACTCATTACCCTTAACCAGTCTAATCCAATGTCCCATTATTGAATTTCCGCCTGCCAACCGTATTGATGCCACAAGCGCTGATGGAAAAGCCTGGATTCCGGAACAAAAAGCCTCCGTGAACTCTAAGGAGGTCAGAAAATTTTCCGATGTCATCCGAAAGAAAGAACATTTGTCGGTTGTTTGCTAAAAAGTCTCTCTAGTATTGGTGTTAAAATAGTAACAACTACTATGGAATTTACTTAAAATGACTTGTGTTACACAGATTAGATATTGTGTGATTACTGTAGATTGATCGTTCATACTAGCTGTGTATTCTAATAAAATTTAACCGGTGTGTGAAAATAATTCCTCTTTATTCCAAATGTATTATATAATTATACACACTGAATATATGTATTCTCCAATCAATATTTCCCCAGATATATCCTGAAAATACATTTTAGGGACATTGCTATCACCGGAATAACTAGTGGTTTAGGTGCTGTCATGCTGAATATATGTCTATATTGAGCTTTGACGAGTGTACTGCATTAAAACGATGAATTGAGGGCATGAAGCTCAAGGAATAAACAGTTCTATTCTCAGCGCTCTTCTCTTGACGTAGGCGCTCGATTCTCTGCTGTTGGACCTTACTGGTGTTTCCCCATTTCCTCCTTGATCTTGTGAAAGGAGAGTGCCAAGTTTAACATCCTGTCTGTCGAAGGGGATCTTGCGCAGATTTTCAGCGACTCTTCCGGAGGCTTTTAGGATCTGGGCAGCCGAGAGGCGCCGCGCGCCCGCATCCGCGTCTCATAGCTAGTGACCCTTCTGTACTTAATTTTTAACTCATTGATTAGAATTTATTAATTGACACCAAAGGACTTCTTGATTGAATCGGTGAGTATTATCCAGTGAACTCCGATTATTTTTAACTCAGCTTTCATATTACTACTCATTGCGTACACCCTTGTAATATCATTGTTTCTCTGAGCGTGATACCTATAGTATCTCATTGCGCTCGTAAGAATAGAGTGAAAGACTAGTGAAATTCTATTACCGCACTCAACTGAATATTATTTTTAATAATCGAGAAAGGTATAATCCACGGTTTAATTGAAAATCTCTAGCCATTTACATTCAGCTGACTTGATTATCTGATATTCTCTGATCCATTACTTCTTACTGTTTTAGCCTGGCGAATGTAACAGCTCAGCCACTCTCTCAGGTGACGGCATTGAGTGCCCCAATGGAGCGTTTATCAGTAGGTAGAATTATGTTAAAGGGCTCTTGCCTGGTTATTTTGCCCAACTCTCGAGTAAATTTACATGCATTTATGTAGCTTAGGAGGTAAAGATGTGACTTTGGAATATTTTGCATCCCAATTTCTGCATTGAATTGCTTTTTCACAAAATGAAAAAATAATCGCAATAGGAACACGGAAATTATATCGCTTGTCTCAATCGATGAAGTGCTTTATCTATCACTCTTAACACTAGAATGCCGGAGGGTGTCATTTTGACACCCTACACCCACATTTGTTTGCAGAACTACCCATAAAACTGTGTTGAAGAAAAAATCTTTCGTGACTTCTACTCATTTTAAGAGCTCAACAAGACCACTGTTTGAGATATGGCCCCCCCATCTATTTTTCATCTTAAAATTTCAAATTAACCATAAATGCCGGAGGGTGTCATTTTGACACCCTGTAAATGTTGGCATTTCTTCTTTCGTTTTAGGTGTTTCTTTGGAAGCGATTCGACAGCTACTAGTCAAACGGGTATTTTTAAACAGTATATCACATTTACATTTGATTAATTCTACACATTAACGATAAAAGTACTCTATTTATTTATTTTTCGAAAATTTAATAGCGCCTGAGGTAAGTCTATTTTCCACTACTTTTTTTTGCAAATGATTCGCCTTCAAACCAGTCCATTTGTCCGCGGTGACACAAAGATGTTTTTATTTGCCGTAAAGCAACACTGTTGCTGCCAACAATGTACTGACGAGACAATGTAGATGGCAACTGCCGAGCGTTTGTAGCTGGCTGTCTGGCTCGCCAGCTGGCTGACTGGCTCGCTAGTGTGTCGCGACCGGTCATGACTTCCCCTTGCGTCGTAGCGGTTGCATTGAGATTATTTGCATTTTTCTCTTGGTAATGGCGCTACGTAGAGGTCTAAGGCCGGAGCAAATTACGGCAGTACTAAATGACATTTCTGAAGACGTGTCCGAGAAGGGGTCTGATCAAGATGTTGAGTCGGACGACGATGTCGTTGCACCGGAGGACACAACATCATCCAAAAGCGATGGATACAGTGAGCGCAGGAATTTTCAATGTTTTTATATTTGATTACTGTAATTTAGTTACAGAAGACATTCACATGTACTCATTCATTTTACGATTCCCACATACACATGTTCGAGTTATTATTACCACTATAAAATATCAGCAATGTGTCCTTCATTGTGTCTGTAGACGAACCTGGACCTTCATTGGTTGTCGGACAGAAAAAATCTATTGGTAGTCGTGGACGAAGTTTTTGGTAACCCTGTAAGAAAAAGGCCTTTGATTTCTTTGAGTTTTCTTTCACAAATTTGTATTTTACATATGGATGATAAATGATTTTATGTAAACAGTAAATGAAGTAAAAATATTCAATGATTATTTAATTGCTACTTACGTGCGTCCTCCAAAGTTTCAACACAATCTTCGCGCGGTGCGATAGTGCGGTCGGTGCGCGCGGTGCGATAGTGGATAAAAATAGTGTGGTCGAAAGAAAAATTTTGCAGATAATACATTGCTAAAATCTAGCCACTTTATAAAATTATCTTAGTTTATTTAAAAAACCGACAAAAAAACACCGAAGTTACCACATTAACACTAGAAACCATAGAAAATAAAATAATACGCACGTAAACATTGCTATTAAAACATAAACAGATGGGTGTCAAAATGACACCCTCCCGGCATTCTCGGGGGGTCCAATTTGTCCGGCATTCTAGTGGAAATAAAAATCCTTAAATCTACCTTTTTTCTAACTCTGAAAGTTAAATGGACAAATAAAACGAAATGAAGATTTTTACAGAAGATTAAAGGACGGAATAGGCAAAGTCCGTCAATAGTGTGGTGCCATGGAGAAGGAAGAGGTGTACTGTACGTCCTGAGATACGACGGATTTGTGCGATAAACGATTGAAGGAAAAATATTGGAGATTATCTCAAGAGAAAGAACGCCAAATGAGGAAGGGTGTGATAAAGAAGGATCACTGGTATGTAATAGATGTAGCAGTGAACAGAGAAGAATTGAGGATTGCAGTTAACCATACGCGACGCTGATAATGATTCCTATTCTCTTAGGGAGGATCCCAGTGAAGGGCGTAGAAGTTGATTGCAAATCGTCCAATGCTTTCGTGGCGGCAACTTGTGAATTACTGCCGGGTCGCCTTGGGAATAGCAGTTAGTCTGTCGTCATTCCCCATGAAACGAGCAATTAAAAGCGCAATTAAAGTCCATCGTTAAGGTTAAGGTTATGACTAAGTGATGCCATTCGTCGATGTAAATTTCGACGAATGAATTTCGGTTTGAATAGATCAGCGATTCCAAAACTTTTTCAGCCACGGGGTCCTTTTCGAAACAAAAGTTTCTCGTGGAGTCCAAAGAAATATTAAGTGATTAGTGCTATCTATTTTCTATGAGGCATCTTACAGACAATCAGTATTAGGAAGTATGAATAATTGTATATAAATATTAATAAGAAAGCAATAGTGAAAAAGCTAGATGGAAGTGGTAATTTTATTTTGATTATCCTCAAAACTTCCGCGAACGGAGCCCTAGGGGCTCCGCGGAGCACAGATTGGAAAATGCTGTACTAAATAATTTATTTTTTTTCACCAACCTGCGTGTTTGTTGAGTCGTAAGAAAACTACCAGCTAAAAAAATAATTTCAATTCTTTAGCTTGATTGCTTGGCGACTGGAGGTGCCTTCACTCGGTGATTCTGCATCACCTTAAGCCAAATCCACGATTGCTTCAAGTGTCGACCGCAGCTGCTACTCAGCTCCAGCATTCAGAAGTGAACATCCGTAATTACCTCTGCGTCGAAGTGCTCGGCCAATGATGTATATCCAATCCGATGCTTCAAACGATGTCTTCAGTCGCTGAAGCGTGCTTTAATAGTCAAGTGACAAATCGGAACTTCCTACTTAAAAAATTGGCGTCTGAAGACAAGTTGCGCATGCGCATTTCAATTTCAATTCCTGAGACGGCGCTGGAACTCGGGGAATGATTCTTAAATAATTCATGGATACATATCAGAGCTGGGGGACATTTTTTGACTTGCTCTCCTTTTCTTGCCACAGGGAAAATTTATACGATGCATTTAATTTTCGAGGGCAATCAACGATCTTGCCCGAGTAAAGACTGAAACCATCTCGTTGCTTCAACAGCAGTCGTGGACCCCATGGAAGATTAGCGTAAAGAAACCTTTGTTTGACGCTTGGAGCTGGCGACCCGTCGCACACTGGGCTTTTATTCTCCCTGAGCGTTTCCCTTCCACTTGACCCCTCTTGCAAACAGTCTCCGTTCCCCACCTTTGTCCTCCGATGCTTGCAATTCACCTCCCTCACTCCATCATCCGGCGCTCATAACGACAAAGGGACCTTGCGCAACCGTAACTACTAACATGAGCATCATGGAGACGTCGGTGCGTCCGCCTACAAGAAGGGAATCTCCTAGAACCCGGCTCTACGGGACGGCGATCGCACACGAGTCCGTTCGGCTGTCCATCTGTCTGTCGGCGAGGACGAGTTGCGTGCTGGGCGCGAGATGGCGAAATCCGCCGCTGCGAGGAGCAACCGACTTTCACCCGGGCTTTATGGTGCCTTGGGTTGAGGAGGGGTGCCTCCTCATCTGCCCCGTATAAAAAAATAATAAAAACGCGACCCACCCAATGAGCCAACGTAATGGGGATGGAGGAGCAAAGGAGATATCGAGGTGGAAAGACGGTGATGTAATCTTTTTCCCTCCTCTTACACCCTCCCTCGTGCATCCCTTCCGAGCCGACCGCCTATAGTCAATTATCGCATCGCTCCAAAAGATGCACGCCGGTAAGCGCGACTGCCGTGCTTGCGTAGCATTGGTTGTGAGCTAACACCTCCCCCTCTTGGTCACTCTAAAATACCCGTAAGAAGTTCTCTTCATCATATAATTTTTCTAACCACACATGCATCGAAATATATCGAAAGATAGGTGGTACTGAGTGTAATTTTTTTTCCAATTCAAGAGAAATATCT
The DNA here is from genome assembly GCA_963169105.1 of Ceriagrion tenellum. Taxonomy (NCBI): domain Eukaryota; kingdom Metazoa; phylum Arthropoda; class Insecta; order Odonata; family Coenagrionidae; genus Ceriagrion; species Ceriagrion tenellum. Next base: position 64,992,883 of record OY720632.1, read on the forward strand.
TTGCAAAAACTCTTAACGTTGAAATTAATATGTAGAAATATTTGCTACGCCCTACGGAAAAGCATTTCTCGCCAGGATCATGATTGCTTCAGTGTAAAATAAATGCGTGAAATCACGTCCATCACTTTAAAAAATCATACAAATCAGTTCAGTCGCTGGAAAAAAATTCATTGGGAGAGCTTTTAAAACTATTTTTGAATTTTAATGATCATCATTAGTCGTTCAATAATAAGATTGGATGACTGCAGCCCTCCGTCTTTCTCCATTCTAATTATTAATTCCCTTACTCCGTGGCAGATCTTCTTTGTCCTTTCATTTTTATTTGGTCTTAAGTATTTATCCCTTGCCCCTCCTCTTGGGGGCATTCCCTCGATTCTTCCTTCGATTATTATCTTCACTAGCCCATTGTGCATAAGGATGTGCCTTATTCATCTTGTTTTCTTTTTCCATATGGTTTTTCCTTTTCTAATATTCTGTAAACTTCTTCATTTCTTATCTTATTCGTCCATTTCATCCTCAGAATCCTCCTCCGACACCATGTTTCGAATGCTTCTTGTCTGGCCTGCTGTTCAAATGATCTATGTTTAGATCCATGGTGTTCGTTGCTCTACGCGATTGTTATACGATTTACGTACGATTGTTTCACGATTGTTTTACAATTGCTTTTCCTTGCTCGTAGTCTTTGAACGCATGAGTTACCTTGTTGAAAAGGCTTTCTTAGCTTGGGCTATTCAGCGCTTGATGTCCGTTGTACTTCTGCCATCCGACATAATGGTACTTCCAAAGTAATTGAAGGAATTCACGTGATCTAATTACTTTCCTTTTAGTGTTCTACATTCATCTTCTCTCCTCTGCTTCCAAGAATATTGGTCTTCCTTTTTATTAATTGTCATCTTATATTCTTGAAGAACTTGATCCATTCAGTTATCTTTGAAAGTCATAATTTCCCGCTATAATTGCGATATCGTCTGCAAAGCTTAGCATGCTTATCTCCGTTTATCTTAATATCTTGTGCTTCTCGTATTGCCTTCTCAAATTGTGTGTTTTACAGTGTTGGTGAGAGGTTGCATCCTTGTGTAACTCCTTTTAAGATTTTAGTTTCTATTTTTCTTTAATCACAATTTGACGACTTTGCTTTTTGTATAGCTGGTAGATTATTCGTCTGTCATTGTTATCCATTTCGTATCTGTCCTAAAGTCCGAACAACGTGTTCCACTCACTTGTCGAAGGCTTATTTCAAGTCCACGAATGCCACATACGATGACTTGTTCACTCGTATCGATTTCTCCACCATTACGTTTAGGTAGATTAAAGCCTACCTGATTCCTGTTCTTCCGTAATCCAAATTGGTTTTCCAATATGATATATTAATTTTCCTCCCCAATCTTCTGCTCATGTACAGTGAAGTGTTTATTGACGCCTGAGACACCAGACTCAAGGTTCAGTGCTCCTCACAGTTTTCAGTCCTTGTCTTTTTCAGTAATACAGTAATTACACTCTTTGGCGAGTCTTCCGGTTGTCTTGCGCTTTCATGTAGCTTCACAAGATATGGAGGTAATATCTGCTGTGGTTGGCAAAAAAGGATCTTTAAAGAATTGTTGGATCATTTTCAAGACTACTAAATGAATTTCTTTATAAAACTGAACAGTGTGTGGGAAAACGTAACAATTTCTTCGAAATTTCTCGAAAAATATAAAGCTTAAAACTCTTGTTATTATAAATGTTTTTAAAGGAATATAACTGGAGTTGTGTGTATATTTGAAATGAAAATGAGTTCAAATATTCAACGACTTTGTTCCTTAGGAACGGAGAAAGAATTCACCTCACACAACTTGAAACTGTATACTTCTTTCAGCTTGGTATGATTTTTATCTACATTTTTGGAATTGAAGTGAAACAGATACTAGTTCAAAAGGTTAGGAATTGAATTTATTTCATTGGATCGGAGGTATTATTTTATCCACCTGACAGGAAAGTCCAACATATCGGCTTGGGATTGTGGGATACTATTAATTTTATTCGTATTTTTATATTTTTGTGATGATTCTCCGCACGGTTCGGACACGATGTCTATCGGTTGGATCAGATACAGGTGATGTTAATCACTCTAGCAAGTTTCCAGTTAAAAATTTTGTCCAGTTTCGGACTACACGAATTCAATTGCCCTTTCAATTAAGTACTTTCAATTGTTCAATTGCTATTTACAATTCAAGTACCTTTTCTCCTCTCGACACTGTGTTCAGGTAATTTTTGTACCAATCATATGACTCCGGAGCGAAGGTTCTGGAGTTCTCTGTATTTCATTCTCTACACTCTCATTTGATGGACCTCCATAAGAGTTAAATTTGGTCTCGGCTACTAATCACGGTATCCTATCACTACACCAATGATCGTACCCGTTGTCGTTGTTGAGAATAATGAGAGTGCTCCTCACGAATTTCGTTTGCGATTTCCAATTTTCTCTTCCCTTGTCATTGATTGGGAAAGAATGGTGTCATGATCATTTTTTCCGGGATACGTAGTCATTTTTAGCGAGTGGCATTAATTTTTTCGTTGTTATTTTCGAAAGTGACCAGCTTCACATTGCACCGACGAGATACTCTTTCGTAAAAGTGACATTGGAAAATCCGGAAAGCTGAGCACGAATGCCGATTGCTTTTGCGATATTTTCGTCGAAAATTGTCTAATGGAAGCCAAGCTAACTTGATGCAGTTTATGAATTTTCTCTTCATGTGCAACGAGAGACACTGTTATTTTGTGAGGGATCTATTGAGTCAATTAGAAAACGTATCAGATTATTAATTCGAGAATTTTCATGAATATGGAAGCTAAGTAATATCTGATGTTTTCCCGGCGAACGAGTTTCTCAAAAATTTCTCGTGCTTCCATCCGGGTGAGTGGGTCCATGTTTCGATGCTCGTGTCGAGATCGAGTCGAGCATCGAAAGATGGACCCACTCACTCGGATAGAAGCCCGATAAATTTTTGAGTAATATGGAGGCTCTTCATCTTTTTCTCAGAGCCCGGTACTCCCGTCTTATCATGTAAAAAAATGAAACTTATTAGTAAAAGATTGAAATATGGGCATAAAGCGTACCGTTTATAACGATATGGCAATCTTCATATTTTCGTAAAAAAAAACTCCCGCGAAGATTTTAACGTACACTTCTTTCTCTTCACTTTCGCAAGTTTGCGTAACGTTCGTGGTTAGCGAAATCGATGGATTGTCAAACATAAATATTTTAAGTTTTTGTTTATATATTTAAACTAATTCTGTGTCGCAACAACGTTTCGAAAACATCGCTAGAAGGGGAAATGACTGGAAAGAATTATCGAGGGAGACCAGGGCTGGAATAAATTAAGTAAATAATGAGGGACGTTAAAATTGAAACTTAAACGGGAATGAAACGGTTATCGAGGGGAGGGTAAGAGCTGCAGCAAACCAATCTTCTAATAGATGACTTCTGCTGATTTTGAGATTTTGCAAAAATTAATTTGAAAGATTGTTTTCAAATAACCGTCCGACTAATCGTGGGGATAACGTGCTTGCCAGCTCACCCGTATGTTGAGGGCTCGAGTACCGACTTCGGACCAGAATTCTGTGCGATGTGTAGCTTGGAAAACTTTAAGATGAGCCATGTGTGTCTTATCTGGAAACATAAAACGCATGGTGAAACAAGGAACTTCGAATAGGCGGAAAAAGTTAATTACCACTTCTGATAAATGTTTGAAGACGAAAAAGCATTCGATACATGATAATGATGATGCGTGTTGGTTCTTTTGTGTGCCGACGGTCGATAATTCGATAATTGCGGCTGATGGAACGCCTAGTCACTTGGTAATTCATGTGGGGAGTGAAGAGAGAACTGTTGCGAGAACTTGGACTGGGTCAATGAACTATCAATTCAAAACTGGGAAATGAATTATGGGAACATCCTTATTCCCCATATGCATGGAACGTCCTCCTAAACAATGAGTATGGGATTAACACGTGTCCGGAATCTCCGGAGATTGAATCCAAATCTTCAGCCTTGGAAGAAAAAAAACGCAATGAAATATATCTCTATCTTTAAAATGTGTTAAATCAAATTTGTCCGTGGTATTTTTGTTGAATCGGGGTGTAAAAAGGATGGATTTCAGTGGGTGTTGATTAGCCTCTGTCACCCATAGCATTTTTATTTGTCATCTTGTACTGAGCTAAGACTTATCACTGTGAGAGATAATCATTTCGTTGGCCATTAGGGTAAGCGAACAACTACTGGAGTAACGTGCGTGTTGGGGGTATGTGGGTGAGCTGGAAAGGGAAGGATTGTGACCCCAAAAGGTCCATGGCTTCACGTTTCATCCGATGGACGGAATATTATACTGTGTGTGCTGTCCACATTACATACGAGTAAAGATAAGGATTCAATACATATATCCCCGATACTGCTGGCAATCGATCTCAAACATTTGGAAACTAGTTATCCAAGCACGGCACCAATTCCATCCCCTTACTATTTCTTGTCTTCAGGTTTTAGCGCCGCCCGGTCGGTCACTCACCGGACTCAATATTTTAACATTTGAGTGTTCGCTCATCCCCATTGATACCCTCTTTTATCTTAGAGTATTCATCGCAAATATTTTTGCTTCCCTTTCTTAGATGTAATAGTGGTATGTATTTTTTCTGGTCTCACCACGATTTTATTTTATTTCAGATGCTCCGCTTTGGCTGCAAGCTATCATATTGTCCTGGCTGGTGTCCATTGCATTCTTTTTAGCTCTTATGAAGATCCGACAGTATCTTTTGAGGATGCTTCTTTCCTACCATGGCTGGATGTGTAAGTTGTGTTGATTTCATTTCTATATAATATTCTAAAATAATTAATGAATAATATTTTTTTCTCACGCATGCGGGAAAAAAATTTGTTATGGTATACTTTACTGATGTCTTGAATACCGTAAATTGAATGATTTTTTGTCGAATATGTTATTTATGTGCAAAGAAACAAGATAAATTTTAGTCTTTTATTGAAATCCTCTTATTGCCTTGTAACAGGGGTCACCAGATCTCTTTAACGCATTTGCGGATAGGTGTGGGGAGTACTTGTGACAAAGGTGGAAGAAAAATGATGAAGGCGGTTAATTTTGCGGACGATCAAGCGTTGGTTAACTAGTTAGCCTAGGTTATCCCATGATGTCTTATAAAATCAGTACGAGAGATAGGGATTAAAACGGAATATAAGATATACACTACAATATACTTTCAATCGAAACATTAGAGAATAAAAGGTTTTTTGGGATGAGTCACGTAGGATATATGTATTAGTATGGTAGGGAATCAACTGGGACGGGTAGACCAATTTAGACCCTTATATGGTATTTTAGATTGGCATTAATGTTAATTGTGCCATTTATGATTTTTGAAAGGTAATTCATTTATAAGAGTTAGCAGGAGAGAAATGGTAACAGAAACCGTGGGTGAAGATATTGATAAATGGTTTGTTTGGATGAGCTTCACAAGATGGAGGGTGGTTTTTTGTTGCGATTAATCTTGGACCCTTGGCATATGGATTGAGGATAGATTGAAGGCATTTGAGATGCGAGTGTGGAGAGGAATAGGGGAAGTTCGATGAACCGAAGGCGAGACGAAGAAAAAGGACTTCATGCTGTCGCCACCGATTAAGTCCTCGCATGCTAATCCAAGGGTAGTGGGTTCAAATCCGCCTGGTTGTGTAAGTGTCGTCTATTGTTGCTTTTTGATCCACTCGGTGTATGTGGAGCATCTAGCTGCCTTCGGGTTTTCGGAAAAATAAAATAGAGAGGTAAGAGATGTAAGTAATGGTGAGGAGTGGAAAGAAGTTCTTTGAGGGATAGTGGAGAAGTCAGGGGGCATATTCAGGTATTAGTCGTCCGCTAAATACCATTTATGTTGTACTATAGGAAACATGGTGTTTATCCTTATCCTGAGGAGTTATGCCTTATTGGTAAACCAAATAATGGAAATGGCTTTTTTTATTAACTTGAAACTTTTACAGGCCACAGAATATTACCAGTAGAGGGGAAGGGGAGAGGGGAATATTTGTGTGAGAGGACAAATTTGGTAGAAGGTGAAGATTATACAGTGGCTGATAGGATTGGGAAATTGTGAGGAAGCAAGCATTCATTTACAAGATTAGCATCTGGGTCACCACATCTTTTCAAAATTTCGAGCCATTCTAAAGCATTTAGCTCTCGTCGATTGCCTGTTAAATGCAGCACATTCACTTTAAAATCACTACCGCGATTACAGGTTAAAAGATGTTTGGCAAAGTTGCTCTTTCCGTCATGATTGTTCTTAAAAGCACTGAGGTGTTATTTTGTCCTTGTCTGGAAGCTTCACAAAGTCTGTCCCTCGTAGAGCCCTCACAATCGTCACACGAGAGTCTGGTCTGTAAAAGGTCACGAGAGCTTTAAAAGTTTTAAGTTAATAAATTTGTGATGGAGTACCACGAAGTTAATGAAGATCGAGCTTTATTCACTGGAAATGGCCTTCTGAGGAAATCGAGCAACCCTCTCGTCGTTCTCAACTCTCTTGACGTTATATTCAGCATCCTTCACTGCAGTTATTTGTAGCCCTCGTGCTGCGCTTCTTTTCACCATTTTATCTGATTTTTCAGTCTGTATATTACGTTCAGAAATATAGCATATCCATTTTCAATACACCCAATTTGAATTTTAGCTCGGTGCATAGGTACTTTTTTAAATGAAGATCACTGTGATTATATCTTGAAAAGAACTCTGGATAAAAAATAGACTCCAGATTGTCTGTAGTGATGGTATCTATGAAATGGGATGCCCTCGAACACACCTGATTATGAGGAAATCTTCTTGCCATTGTTCGTTGCTCCGTCAGAGCGAGCGAGGCTCGCTTGTTTTGAGTCCCTCATGAAGAAACGAATTTTTACGATTTCGAATTTTTTCACTTCGTTTCAATTCGTAAGAAAGGCCAAATTCACGATTTTCTTTCACCACAATCTTGTTTTTTACTCAATTTTGTTTCTAAAATATGCCGCTTAGAGGTGTCAGGCTTGGTATCTCTCTATTTTTACCGAGTTAATTTTTCTCAAGTTACTGCTGCTAAGTTATAAATTAATGTATTTCGTGTAAATAAATAAGATAACTATAAATTTGAGGATTATGAAGTCAGAGCGCACTGGTGCGGCCGCTTCCCCTGAGTGTCTTGATAGAAATGTGATATCATGTAAAGAACTCCTAGTTTGAGCTGTGGTTTAAAGAAGATGTAATTTTTGGGAAATCATCTGCTCAAAAAAAATACTCTCTGGAGGGTAGTGGTGGATTTATTTTGAGAAAGGGTGGTGTATGAATCACCAGATAACATTTTGAGCAATTGTTTGTATACTATATTTCTTTGCTTATGATTTGTATGTCCTCCTTGTCAATGGTGTTTTGGTGTTTCTTCGTGTCATTGCAGATGCTCCGCCCAAGAAAGTTCCCACAAAAATTAAAATATGGGCTGTGTGTGTTCGCCTCGTGTCCGGTTATCAGCCGTCCCTGTTTAGCTGCCAGAGGTCATTACCTTTGCTGCCAGTGCCTCCACTTAAGCAGACCCTTAGTAAGTTAACCATTTTACTTTGTTTTCACTCTTCCTATCTTGCGGTAAACAACTATTTTTTTATGTCGACCATGAATGGCGGCGGTGTCGTTCTTCAGTTTTAGTTGACGGGTAGACATTATATTGCATGATTTCACTCAGATTGAATAAATAAATTAAAGTTGATAAGTTTGGCAGTGAGCCCTAAACACTGTAAGTCTAGTTTTTACCTTAAATTTGTGATTTGGCGTAGGAAATATTGGCAAAAATGTATTGCACCTAACGTGATACATAATTTAAAATATTATTAAAAAAAATTGAATAGCAAGTCTTCAGATTTCTGCTTCTACTGCCCTAACTTGATCACTCTCTAATTATGAAAATATTCTCCCATGTGCCAGTAGCTTATATTGTGGCATACTTTAGTTTCAAATAAAAATATGCTGTGTAATTTTTCCTTTTGTTTGTGAAATTGAAACATGTAATGTCACAACAACTCGAAATAGAAGTTCTAAACTGCTTTCTAATAAACATACTTGTCCACCAGACGAAGATTCTTCTGCATGTTATAACGATATTTTAATTTTGATTCCCTTTTAGAAAAACTTCTTGCAAGCTTGAAACCTCTGCACACCGAAGAAGAACTTAAGAAGCTGCAAGAACAAGCCTGGGAATTTGAAATGAAATTAGGAAGTAAATTACAAAAATTATTAGTTTTAAAAAGTTGGTGGGCACCCAACTATGTATCGGATTGGTGGTAAGTTGGTCTGCAATTTTTTAAATTTTAAGCCTTAAAAGCTGTCGCGGAATTATTGAATTCAATGTGGAGATATTTTAAAGGTTTTCTGATGACTTTTACTGTGGCCTGCCCGTTATTCTTTGGAATGGACCCAATACAATCATCTGGAAAATCTCCAGTTTAATGAAAGGTATATCAAGTGTATCACGAAGTATGTTTACATCTCTTTGGCGATTCTTGCGGTTAAAGAAATTAACCGTTTACTAACTTTCACATTATGCTGGTTTGATTTTTATTATCTCCATAATATTTATCGACACCATAATGGTGCCCTATGGATAGTCCTATGGATTGAGGTTGTTCTGCGTGGGAATTTCATGCTTCCGTTCGACCACCGTGGGTACCTTTTCCTTCACACGAATGCCCTCTTCAGCTCTGCATTTCATTGCGTATTTCTGCACATCATAAAATTCCATTACCTCACTCCATTTTCCTAAAAGTTTTCCCTAGTTCCACGGCTTTCTGCAGTCCATAAATCTAGGTAACAACTACCAAATCCATTCTCCAACTTTATCTCCTCCTTGCAAAATTAATTTCGGGTTTCCCCCGCGTCAATGACTCCTTGCTAGCCGACGCGACGTTTCGAATCTCAACTTGGGCATAGATACGTCGGGCAACATGATGACTCACAATTCAATCCGATCCAGTGGAAATCCCGGGAGGAATTTCTCATGGAACATGCCGGAAAAGAACCTGATGGTTTCTTCCTTATTTTCCCTTGTGACTTACTCCTCTTCCGTTCCAGTCTACTATCATCCTCTCTCCTTAAGTGTCCCGATTTCTAAGCCACTCTATTTATTGATCCCTGTCAGACTATTTAACAGTCTGCTTACCATTCTTACATAGCGTACCTTTGACTCGTTCTTTCCCAATAAAAGAACGAATTCTCCATTCGCTCTTCGTGATACCGTTAATTCTACTTCCAAATTCGTCCTAAACACTTCCCAAATAAATAGTTCTCTATGCTCCTACTGATGCCTTCCAAGTATTATGGTTTGTTTCTCGTTTTCTTAAATACTGTTTTCATTCGGTTAACATTCATTCCGAATGTATTGCGATAATATGATTATCCATCTTCCTATGACTGTATTTCTTTGGATGCCTGCCGAGTTGGTTTGATTATGAGGTTACCGGCTAAATATGTATTCCCCTACTTTCGGTCCTACTCTTTCCCTTTCGAGCGAATATACCATTCGCTGCCATTTTCTTGCCGTTAACGTTTAAAGGTTACGTAGTATCTGAAGAAATTAAATATTAACTGCCCTGAATTAGCGTTTGAAAATATTGAATGGTAGTGACATTTTCCTCGATGAACCTTGGAAAAAGTGTGGAATTGTTCACTCTCACTCACGAGAACAACGCTATGAAAATTGAAAAAGGATATAAGATAAATTTGATAAAGGCTCACAGCATTGATGAGTGGAGCTTCAAAGAACGACTTCAGTATACGCAACACATTATCTCTTCGTAGTTGGTAATTGTGTAGATATATACTTATTGTTTGCAATTGTTTATTGTTTTTAAAACTACCTTGGAGCGTGGCATTGATAAGAAGTTATCGGTACTATATGCTTACGAGATGCATGAGGACGAGTGTACAAATTCAGCCATTGCATTCAATTAATATAACTATCGGTAGCGTTCGATCAAGAAATCGTGTACAAGACACCCATCTACTGAATGGAAACCTTTTAGCTCTGTTGCTTTATATTGTTAAAGAATTATGCTATTACCATTCGTTATAGGTGCTGACTGAAACCAATGTCCAAGTACTTGAGAAGAACCTCCAAGGTATCTAAATACCCCACGGTGTAACTATTTCCAACGGAAAGGGAAAAGTTAAAGGTTTTCTCTTTTTTTTCTTTTTGAGAAGCTCATTATTTTCCTCATAATCGATGGGAAAAAAAGGTTTTATATGTTCTTTTGTTCGATCCTCCCGTCGCTAGTCGAGGGTGTGACGTCTCATCAGCGAGGGTTGTGGTAGAAGGGGTGGCTGCCAGAACTGCCCAATCAATGCAGCCTTCCCTATGACGCGGGTGCCAAACACTCGTAGAGTTCTCCGAAGAGAATCACTGAATGGAAGCCTCCCTTTCTTTCCCCAGCCACCCCCACCCCCTCCACTATCTCGGCGGGGCACTTCTGTGGCCTGCGGCGGCCGCCAGTCGGCTGAACAACCTACTTACAGGGCAGGGGCCTTAGGGGAGAGCAAGGAAAAATGGTTTTCTCGTCAGTGGCGCCTCTGCGCGCCTATTTCCGGGGATTAGTCAAATGCGATATTGCGATGCATGGAAAGCGATGTGCGATATTCATGATATACCTACCGCGTTCGATAATATGCTGCCGGGGGATAGATGTATGTTGGGGATATCACAAGAACACGTAAACGTGACCTGCATGTTGCCTATACACCAGGGGCCGTATTGGCAAAACAAAAAATGAACCCCCCTGTCCGACAGAATCATATCATAAAAATCAGCAATGACGAAGACGATATATTTTCGTGTATGAAATCACATTCTCCTAAAAAAATAAAAAAGTTAATTCCAATCAGCTCGCTTTTATATGCATATGCTACATATGGCTTTGGTTTGCTTGATAAAAATGAGAGCTGGATGACATAAGTATTCATTCTTCATTGGGTATAATGGCATATGGAAAGAAAATGATAAATATATTCATGTAGAATGACTCCAACTACGTCCGATGGGTGTTAATCATGCGAAGTTTTTATTCGTAACATTTTTTTAGGTCTCTAAGGCTCAGTGATAAATTTAATATAATCTCTGACTCTTTATGACGTTGAAGTGGACCAAACCTGCTGCGAAGCAAGTAAACATACTCCGTAGCTTAGTGGCCTGTACTGAAACACGTGGATCTATCTGCAAAGATAATGCGTTACGCTGCGATTAGCCTTGCCTCACGGTTGATAAAAATGCGGCATCTGTTGGGAAGCGTTACCATGGATTGCATTTTAGTGTACTACACGCAGAGCTGGGCAGTGTTTCAAATACACTTATTTGAAATACTAAATATATTTTTTATTTAAAATACACTACGCAAAAGTATTTTGTGTTTCAAATATTTGCTTGATATATTTTTAGTATTTTGAAATACTTCTGTTAAATTTATTATTGAGTCAGAATTACAGTTAGGGAATTTAGCTCTAATAGATTCCCAGTTGAATCAGGTGACAGAAGGGAATTTATTTAAATTTTTAATTCCTTAATCATGGTATAATCTAAATTGGAAATTTTTGACGAACATGGAGAAACTGCGGTAGACTTCCTCCATATGATATAGGCTGCAATGAGGCCGAAGGGGCTTCTCTAGAAGATTAAGAACCCCACCAGAATTGAAGCAAAGCTCCAGGAGCCATATATTCAAAGAAAGTGCTCGTAGTTGTGCGTCCTACCAAGCCGTGAACAAGTATTCATTCGATGTGATACAAGTTTAAATTCTTCTGGCGCCTTTGAAAAACTCGTTTCTCTAGGTGGTATCATTTATTTCCCAGCTAGAGAATTACATGCAGATAATATTTTTGTAATACTTGTGGTGCTGAAGGGAAATAAAGATCTACTCAAGGCTTTTGGCATTGTATATGCCCCGTATTTGAGTTAACCCCCGTTGGTTGATACATTTTATGATTACAAGTTGCTTACTTTTTTCTTGTTAGTCATATTCACTTGTAAATGAATATTCGATGTCTTTATGTCGACTCTAAAATTCTTATGTCGCACAGCCCTAGATACCGGAGGGAGACGATCTTTAGGACATTGTGGTTCGATCTGGGCGCCATCATGCATTCGAATAATCATGGAAAAATGTTCGAGTCGTGGGCAGTGTGTACGTAAAATAGGGCAAAGGGCTGATAATTATCGGATGCAGATATTCCTTCAAATTCATGGCATCGATCGGCCGATAAACTAAGAAATTTCGTTCCGGGTTATCGGAATTCCGAATTTCTAGTGATGAGTGAAGGGAGATACTGCCATCATCAGGTCATATACTCCGCATAAAGCGCGCTCTGTGGCGGTTTACGACTTAAGTTGAAATCGCGAGTTGTGGAATTCGTAGTATTTTCGAAGTGAGCGTTTGTGAGATGTTCTGATGCATGGTACAACAAAATATAATATTTCTACACGTATATTATGATGAATGCCATTTACTGAATTTTTAACAATCTCGGCGTTGTTTTGCTGTCAGTCGCTGTTCATTTCTCTTCCTGCGTCAAATGCAGCCTCTCTTAGGGCCGCTTTACTCGATGTATTTTATTGCACAAACGAATGTATGAATTATTTCAGGAGGAAAATTGTACCATGTTGAGGAGGTTGGTCCGAAAACTAAAGTCCATGTCATTTTCTTCATATTCGCAGAAATTATAGAATAAAAGGCCCTCTATCGGTTGGCGTAATCAGAAATATACCTTTCCGTTCTGGTTTTTCCAATAATCGCATTTGAAAGTAGCTATATTTACATTATGTAGTACAGTAGGAGTGGATCCTTGGTACATAAAATATAGATTTAAGAGTGTTGAAACCCATGTCGTTTGTACAAAAAACGGATATGACATAATCAAAGATTTAAGAAATTGATTAGTGCAAAAATTACGTTGGGTCACTGACTTAGTTTTTGAGAAATTAAATGATTATTATTGAAATTTTATCTGAGACACAGTAGTTAGCTGATCGGGGCACTGGGGTCGGTCATACATGTGGCAGCGTTGGAAGTGAACTTACACATACCGTGGGAATTCAAACAGAGAGGCACATTTCAGAAGCTGTAAATTGTTTGTTTGAAAAGATAGTACCACCTTGATCAATGACAAACATCGGTCAAAAAACGAAGGGCCTCAGATAACCCAAACAGGCCCGGTAAATATTCCTAAAACATTTTGTTGTCACATAATAATGATTGACATTACTTATAAACGACTGATAAATACGGAACTCACAGCTTAAATGTACGCTTGTAATCGTAAATATTTCTGAATAATACAAACTAGTTGTTTTTAAATCCAAATGTATACCTTTGTGATTTTGAAATCATGTCTGTTCATCGTCATAGGCAGAAGTAGGCATATATATTTGAATTATGACCTTAGGTAACATTCCTATTCTTAATGCCATTAGCCCATCATCTATATAAATTACTTTCTTTACTCTTTTTTCCATATCATTTCTCAGAGTTTTGAGCTCTAGCCTCTGAACGGTCGATCTGATCGAAATTCTGACATTCAACTTTTTGTAGGCAACGAACCGTTCGTTCAAACGTTCAATTTTTATCTTTTTTGGGGGAAAAATATTTTTCAAGCGAGTTACGATGATGAAAACTAAATTTTTAAAATATGTTAGTGAAGAAAACTATGAAAAAAAGAGGAAAAGAATTCCTCTTCAGAGAATCGAACCTCACTCCTTCCACATCACCAGTCGCTCCCTTTCCTCTCGTCCATCGCTAAGGGAGAGTACGGAAGCAATTAAACTATACAAAAACAATCTATAAAGTGCGTTATAGTACTGACCTCCACAATAACACCATTTAGTGATCAATTTAGGCCTGAAAAGGACTATTATATATTGTGAGAACTTCTATAAAGAACTTATTCAATGTGTTCAAGTAGGAAAGCACTTCAGTACTCACACATCAAACACCAATCACTAAGGACATCAACAAAGTTCAGTACAGCGTTGCCAAAGTTTTTTAAATTAATTAACCTTGAAATAAATATAAATGTAGGGTTTACTTGAGAAAATTTTGTAATATAACAATCACATGAATTTTTATATATTTCTGGTGGTATATATTGTTGAAAAGATTTCATAAATCTCATTTCTTAATTAGGAATAATTACTGCACGACTCCATTCTCGGAATTCAATTAAAATATCTTTTCGTAGACTAAAAATCTTTCGTATTCATTTTTAATGCGATATTTCAGCTTTCCTCTAAATAAGACATACCTATTACAAACCAAAGCAGTCTTCTTTTAAAGGCTCATGTACATAACTAAAACAATCGGGATGCCGCTAGAATTATGACTCGCTCAGTCGCGAACCAACCTCCTTAAGCGGCAAATTGTATGACTGTGTGAAAGACTGAACGGGAAATAGAGCACGCTCTAATTCCATTCATTTTCTTGTACAGTCTATGATACATTCGTTTGTGCAATAAAGTAAAGAAGAGGAGGTTCTATTTTCTGTTAAGTTATTCAGACAATCGCTCAAGCTTTCATACAATTTTCCTCTTTCTTCGGTGCACTTTTCCTCATGTTAGAGTCCATGTAAGTGCTTGTACATGCCAACAAATGTATCTCGTGAAACGGCCTTTAAACGTGTGATTGGTTTTATCTTTTCGACCCACTTGTGATCGGCAGAAAGTTGGAATGCAGCTTATCTAAAATGGAGTTTCATAATGCTATTTTTGCGCAATATTTATTCAACTTCCTATATTCATTTTTTTGTGATTTTTCCCTTTCCTCAATTTCATATAAACATTACTAACTTCTCTTGATGTGTACTAATTTGTCAGCTTCTTGTTGATTTACTATAGTTAATTCACCAAGTGTCGGGTCATTATGACTGTGTGAAATAATTTGTTTCCAATCACTCCAGCCTCTATCAAAAATAGCGAATCTTTATTCGTTATACTCAGTTGTCTCAGGTGTGACTTTATGGAATTTTATACATTGTAAATGAAATAAATTTGCTACTCCACATATTTTTTTTAAAGACTAAGATTTTTTATGAAATAAATTCACTCTAAATAAAATAACGTCTAAAATAAAATGTATGTGGAATAACAAAATTACTTCATTTACAATTTAAATTTCGACGTGGCACGTCATCATTGGGTGCTGACTTGCCACGTCGAAACCCTTCGTAAATAAAATTTATGTGGAATAACAAAGTTATTTCATTTACAACATTATTCGTTATTATTTCAATGCCTTTTTAAAACTTCAATGAAAAGGCGTTCAAGGGAATAGTATTTCGAAGTCTTTCGATCAGTGAGGCTCGCGTTCCCAGTTCTATACCTTGAATTTTCGGGTATTTTTCGCGAGCAAGAGATTGAGTTATGCGATGAGGTGAGCGGCTTACGGGGCTTGAGAAAATTTCTCTCAGTTGATTTTATTCTGACAGTTCTTACATAATGATCTCTCGGGTGAATGGGTTGCGTGACTTGAGGGCAAACATTTTTTTTCTTTCTGCTCGTACGTATACGTCTCTCAGCGCGATTGGATCTGAACCAACACGCGGTCCCAGTTGGGTGTTGAGGGACGGGGAATGGGCTCGAAAAATGTAGGGAAGAAGTTACACTCTGTAGGTGATGGCATATTCTTTGTTTGCTCGTTTCATCGAATGATATGAAATCAATTTGGCTCTGGAAAATGTGTTGCGAGTTTGCTCCTTTTTTACCTGTATTACCCACATCGTGTGTATTTTCTTTCTTTGCAAGAATTCAACGTTTGACGTGTTTTCTCGATCTGGTACGGCACGTTACATGGGGTGGATTTTTGTTCTCCCTTTTCCCATCCCTCCTGTGCCTTTTCCCCCATACTCTTCTTTTTCCCGGCTGAAGTTCTCAACATTCTCTCCCATACACCCTTGTGGTGGCGCCCTAGTGCAAGATATGCATATATATTTGCAATCTCTTTGCATACAAATGAGAGAGCTGAATGAGAGGGAATTGTTAGATGAAAGTGATGGATTTAAGATGGATTAAGCCCCAGCCATGTTAAAAAAAAGTTGACATTTCTATGTTGGGGAAAATATTCACTGAGATCTGACCAGCTTTAATATGGCAATAATTTGAACTGTTAGCAGTGATTAATGAATGGCTTGAAAAGTACTGGTGTTTTCAATTCTTTAGATGGTGGAAATACAGTGACTGCTGAGTCAAAAAAAATACTAGGCAAAATTGTCATCAAACATTCAAGTTAATGAAGAGGTATGCTAGATGCAAAGGTGTAATGTAGTTGTATCTATGATAATCAAGACAAAATTTGTCACTTTCACAATTTATTGATAACTTTCGACCGGTTTCGGCTGTCACGCCATCATCAGGTAATCAACCAATGATGGCGTGACAGCCAATGGCGTGACAGTCAGCGTGACCAACCTGATGATGGCGTGACAGCCGAAACTGGTTGAAAGTTATCAATAAATTGTGGAAGTCACAAATTTTGTCTTGATAATCATGGCGTTCTTCCACCACGTGAAAGCTTCGAGTTTTCATTTTATTTTTAGTTGTATTTAGGTGATATTTACTTAATTTTTGGCAATGGTGTCGATTAGTAGATCCCAACCTTGGGCACACACACCCTTGGCTTACTCACTTGCTGAAATATGTGTGGAAGAATAAACTGAAAATTAGCAGAGCAAGCATAATTCCATTCTGCAGTTGGGTCTAACTGATGACATTTAATGCATGGATATGGGCTATTATAGGGTATGCGAGTTAGGAGAGAAGAAGTTGGGAGCTACTGGTGTTGACAGAAAAAGTAAAAAATGATATCTGTTGGCAGAGATGAGTTGCAAGAATGGGCATAGCCAGGGGAAGGTGGAAGGGGGGGCAGCTACCCCCCTGGACGAGAAATTTCATACCAAGTCTGACAGGACAATGTCTTGCCCCTTCCAACTTAACCCTTCAACATCAGGTTTGCCGAATTGGGCACATACCTCCAGAATTGTTGTGCCTCAGTAACCATGTAAGTTATTCCATTATAGCCCATTGGGACGTTTTTGGCACGCTTGTACCTAAATTCTAGGCTATTTTGAGAAAACTGTTTTAAAAATGGATGGGCGTGCTTTAAATTATCTCCCTTGATTGGGATTTGGAAGGAAAAAATTTTTTTCTTAAGTAGAAAAATTGTTGTCCATAAAGGGTTAAGTCCTCCCCGCTTCCAAACCTAAATCATGGCTAAGCCTATGGGTGCAAGACTTCCTGGATATGAATTTTAAAGTTTTATCGAAGGTAACTAAAAATCAGTCATATTTAGTTAAAAGCTACTGAAATGCCTTTTCTAGCTGATGTGATTAAGAGGAGGTTTCAGTTTCGTGAATTGCAAGCTTTTTCTGAAACTTTATCAAGTGAACACATTAGATTATTAAAAATTATTTCAAAGCCTTATTTTTCACTGTGATGTAATTAATTGTATCCTCAACCTGTGAATGCTTTTTCAAACAGGGAGAAATATGTGTACCTGTATGCCCGATCGCCGCTTGCGAACAATTCCAACTTCTATGGCTGTGACCATAGCCACTGGCAGCCCACTAGCCTTCCCAGAGCCAGAGCTGCCACTGTGGCTCACCTGTTTCTTGTCTTCCGAAGGATGGTTGACCGAGAAGAGCTTCGTCCTCTCTCACTGCGGTCCACTATTCCACTCTGCATGGCACAATATGAGCGCATATTTTCCACTATTAGGTAAATTTTCCAAGTTTTTCTGGTAATTTGCATGTATAGTCTCATTTGATAGATTCATTTTCTATCCATTTCATAATTTCTCAGACGATCGAGGTCCTCTATTGTTGAGTGATGAAGTGGAAGGAGTACAGTGGTTTCTTTCAAGTTTGTTTAGATATGATAAAATGTCAATCAATTATTGGACTTGCTATTTCAGTTTGGTGCTCTTATATTGTAAGCCTTGAAATAAGGATCTGTTTATCCTAATTCCACCATCCACCTTCTAGAAGCTGTGGAATTTAGAGGCGATAAATTTTTCTTGGGCATTTTCATGACAGTTAAATAAATCAACTGATCAATATTCTTACTATGTGGTTAATGACAGTCATTTGTTTACTGCATGCACTGCTGGTGAAGGAGTGAGATAGTGATGCTGGTTTGTAATCTCCACATGATTAAAAAATTTTTATGTCTCTTGAGGTGCTCAAGAGAAAATGTAATGGAAGAACCATTTTTTATCTCATACTGCCTTAGTCGTTTTTGTTTGAAACCAAGGTACTGAATCGAGCATGTTTGAGTGCTGAGGTGTTGAAAATTTGCCAGTAATTCATTCATTTTTTATGAGGATTAACTTAAGGGATCTGTATGTGAAATTTCATTTGTTCATGAAGAGCAATAATGAAATCAGCTTGTTTTATTTAACTAAAATTAAGGCTTCAAATTTTTTTTGAATGTAGCTCTTTAATAAACAAATCCCAGGGGACTGAATCGTTAATTTAGTTTTAAAATAATTTGAAATTATTTTTAAAACTTAAAATTTTTTATTTTAATGATAATTTGAAGTTATTCTCCTTAACCCTTCAGTATGGTTGGCTCTTTCATATAAGAGGTTCAAATTTTTCATTTGCTATTCAAATTTTAAGCTATATTTTTTCTATTTTATTTTATAAACTATAGTAAACGTATGGCATATTTTTTAAAATATTTCTCAGTACATTTTTGTAATAGATGATGCTTGTGTTGGGTAACTTCCTCGCTGGGTTTCTATGTCATGTGTATTGAGTATATCACCATTAATTTTATTTTCTACCGCTGTAACTTCTAAAAGTTGCTGTATTTATTTTCTCCCCCTTTTGAATGCCATATTGAAAACTAAAATTTACATATTCAATTACCCAGCTACGGAATAATAAGGATTGTAATGACTATTAATCATGCAATATAAAGATAAAGTTGGGTTTTATGCAAAATTGCAAAATACATAAGTGTGATGAGTAATGTAGATACTCATACTTGGTGCTATTCACTTGAAAAATGGCCTCTGCAGCAGAAATCACTCAACTTCAGGAACCAACTGAATTTTCACACAGAAAACTCAGTACAAGGAAAACACAGAAAGGTTCAACTATGTATACACATTTCATTTCAGCACAGGTTGGCAATTAGAAAGCTGCAAACCCTGGTGCATACTTTGTTTTTGTGTCAAAAGATAAAAATTTGTACTTGTGACAAAGTATTCTTCTCCTGGCCAGAGCCATGACACATGGCAATATATTTATTGCATCTGGACTCTTAGAATGGGCCATGAGACACTGCTGAGGAGGGACGAAGTTTGTCACACCATTGCAGTTGGTGGATGCCAGATGCCTAGATATGAAAAAAGTCTTTTTTACTGCAGTACATAATTAAATAAAACTTCTATTGGGTACAATTAACTATAATTGACTTGAAACTCTACTGCTAAAGATATGGATTGAATTTTATGGACTGTATAGAAAATTTGGCTCTTTTACATCCCCCCCAGGTGTTGAACACCCACGCAACCATACTCAACGGTTAAAGGATACATTTTTGAATTAAATGAATTGGAAAAATCCATAATTAACCTACAAAGTACTTTTCATAATAAGTAGAAAATCTAGGTATACCTTCTCATGAATGATGTTTAAATATAAAACTAATGAATTGATTTGTGAAATGAATTATCTGTTCACAGGAGACCTGGTGAAGATGAGGATGAGTTAGTTCATTTTGATTCCTCAGAGTCTCGTCATGTTGTTGTGTATTCAAGAGGTCTTTACTACCGTGTGGAATGCTATGACTCCCGTAATCAACTGCTTAGTCCTACAGCATTTGAAGAGCAATTTGAATGGATCAATGAGCACTCATCGAAGCATAAAGGTAAGTTGATATATCATTTAAAGAAGTAAAAGAAACATTCAGCTTTTCATTGACAGTATTTTTTAATGATGATGGCTGGCAGTGCTTCCTGTAGAAAATGACTATGTAGGGCTTTGGTGGGGGAAGTCTTAAGAATACACCTACTTGGCTGGACATGCTCTCTCTGGGTCACTTGATACACTAATTGATAAATGTAATGCACATAGTCTTGCAATCTTTCTTATCTGGGTTGTTATGACTCCTTTATTTTTAGTTCCTATGTATCCTTAAAATTTATATAAATGTAGGCCATCATGAATCTGGTCAGTTCCTACTGGTATTTTTATGCTCAGAAGGTTTGTACGCTTTCTATTTCTTACTATCCTCAAACTTGTTTAACATGCTAATTTTCATGCTCATATCTCTTATGGCATCATGTTGTGGGAAATTCCAAGGCATGCTAAAAAAAACTATTTTCTCTACAGGAGAATGCAATAAAAGCCATGGTCTGAGTCTCTATAAGGGCTTCTGGCAAACCTATCTTTCTGGCCCAAAAAATGATAACTCCTTCCATATTCATTTTGAACTGTGCCTCTTTTGTAAAACTACATCCTCAACATTTTCTGTGGAATGAAAAAAGACCATCACACTTGCACAAAAGGGGATATTCAACTCAACAGTCACAATCTGATTTGTGCCTGTAAGGGTCTTCATCACACTCCTGCCATTGTTTCCAATTAATTACAACATCAGTTAAAAAGTTGTCCCCCTTCCTTATTCAAGGCCAAATTAAGAGGCTTTTTGATATGCAAATCCCTCTATGATGAAAGCGAGTATTTAAATGAATGTATGTAGTCCCATTTCATTTCATGACTTCGATCTTCATGGTCATGTGACCCTGATATGACCCTGACCCAATACATATATGTTGCCAATTTGGTGCAAATGAAATCAAGGAAACTTGAGCTCTATGGCCTCGTAAAATAACAAAAAAATAGGTAAGAATTTTTCTCCAATGGCTGTAATTATTGGCAACACTTGTCATAAGGAAATATTTACTGTGTTGATTTAACGGAAACATCAGTGACCAACCACAGCCTCTCAACCAGAAAATCCTATATGGTAGTTTATGGGAACGTGAATTCCTTGCCAGTGACCACTCACAGACACACACTCAACCCAAAATGGGATCCTTCACAGGGCTAAAGAGGATGCCTGGGTTACTCTCACAAGCACCCAGAAAAAACACTTACACATTCAAGTGGGCCAAACTTCTGGGAGAATCAGACTTGAGATGAGCTTGGTCAAAGAACACAAAACAGGAAAAAACAAGGGTGTGCATCGGATATGCATATTTCGGCCACAAGGTGGCCATCTTCAGCAAACTGAAAGGAAAAACACTAGCAACACAAGGTTGAAAGTGTTCAAATTCACTTTCACTAAAGTATTCACAGGGTCATTCCTTTTCTTCTGTTTACAGCAATTTTTCTGGATGTGGTGTCCATTATGTATACTCTTTGTTTGTATATTATTTGGAAGAGACATTTTATTGAACTTACTATTCTCCTTTTTATTTTAATTAATTAAAAAAACTTGACTATGAATGGTAGGATTATATACACCATAATCAATAATGAAATGTTTTTAACTTTGTGTTTTAAAATCTATTTTTTGGTGGGAAACTCAGGATTGATCCCTGATATGCTGGAAATGCTGCCCTGGTATAATTTTTAAATAATTTGAAGATGACTGGTCTACTATGGATGGCCTACATCTAGGTTATCATGGAAATGACAAACATGGTGAATTATCAGCCTGTTTAGTCCAAAATATAAATAATTTACCTTGATAAGTGTGTAAATAGGCCAAATTACTTTTTGTTTGTATAAATAAATATTTTACTTGAATGTCTTGACCTCATTATCATTTTTCAGACTCTGTGTGTATGGAATGGCGACAGATGCCAGCTCTTACAGCTCTTCCAAGGGCAGAGTGGGCCAAAATTCAGAAGCAGCATTTCTCATCTGGTCTAAACCAGGAAACACTTAAAGCTATTGAGAAAGCGGCATTCATGGTAATCGCTCTAGCTTTAATTTATTTTTATATATCATGTTACAGGAAAAAAATATGCCAAAGATTTTCTTGAATTCTCCAATGCTTTAAAATGGAGATCATCAGATAAAAACTCCTTGTCCGACATTGGAATCAATGAGTGTAATGATTATAAATGAGTGGAAGGTTAGGGGTACCTTCTTTGACAAAAGAACTTGCTTCAGATCAAAACATTTTACTTTCAACAGGGAAATTTTTAACA
The DNA here is from genome assembly GCA_963169105.1 of Ceriagrion tenellum. NCBI lineage: Eukaryota > Metazoa > Arthropoda > Insecta > Odonata > Coenagrionidae > Ceriagrion > Ceriagrion tenellum. Next base: position 65,015,126 of record OY720632.1, read on the forward strand.
TCACTATTTAAAGATGATTTTCATCCATGTGTTGGTAATTGTGAGTCATGCCTTGTAGGAGGTCTAAAACATTTTATATTTTACTCTTGCATTGATCACTAATCCATTTATTCAGCTGAACTGGGTAACTTTTGAATGAAAGACTATTATTTCAGAATTGCTTCTTAAATTATAGTGCCTAATTAGTGAGAAGAAAATTTAATTCTGAACAAGCTGAAATTTTACTCTTAGAATTGAGCATTTTAGTTTATCTCCTAAAATTCAATCTGCCATTCAAAAGAATAAACCCAAGAAATTACCCTGGAGTTTTCCTGTATAATTTTCTGGTTGCTAGAAATCTATTGGAGACAAGGACGCTGACTTACTGGTTTTGCTGCCTATTATTTCTGTGAATTTCATTTTTTTTAAATTATAAAAGACTCTTACCCTCCTCATCAAGCATACATTCATGGGAATGTTCAAATACTTTAAGTGATTTTTGAACTACTATGTTTTTCTTTCATTGAAGACTCCAGTTACTGAAAATGCTAATTAGCTGGTTGAAGTCCAGTTCCTTTGTTGATGACCAGAACTTATATTTGAGACTGTTTGTAGAGGACTCCGAAAATTCATGCATGACTCTGAGGAGGAAAGATTGATTTTGAAAGTGAAACCTGTGCTATTACAGATAGTGCTGACTGAAGAATCACCCCCTCCATTTTCTGAGAAAGCCTCATGGTTGCTACATGGAGATGGTTCTTCTCTTTGGTTCGACAAGTGTTTTAATCTTGTCGTGTTTGGTAATGGCCAATGTGGAGTGAATGCTGAGCATACCATGGCTGATGCCCCAATTATTGGGCATATGTGGGAATATGCGATGACCAAAGAGTAAGATTAAATTGAAATATTAGATATGTACTGATATATGCATCTTCCATTGAGTGATGATTACTTAGCAGCCTCTCCTTGCCCCATAATTTTTCAGAGTAACTGATCGACTCTACACAGAGAAGGGACATTGTATTCCTCCACAAAGACCTTTCCAGCAGGCAAAATGCAAACAACCCACTTGGCTATTGTGGGAGGTATCGGTGGATATCCAAAAGAGTGTCAGCCAAGCTTATGATTTTTCTGTGAAGGTGAGAATCATCCTCTTCTGCATTTCATTGTTTGTCCATAAAGTGATGATCCTAATTTTAGCTGAGATCAATTTTCTCAAAGTTGAATCAGGTCGAAAGATGAACCTTGCTCAAAGATGGAAATTGAACTTTATGCACTAATGAGACCAGCTATTTTGAGCCCATCCTATTAACATTTCCTCAGCTCTATGTATAAATTATGAAAGCAGAAGTTGTCTCAAATTTTGGGTTCTTATGGAGTATATGTACTAGGTTTTCATCATCTCATAACAATGTTAAGGATATCACAATTCAAATGTGAAAGCATTGCATATTTCACTCTCAACTGATTGCTCTTTCAGTTGTAAAGGGCTTGAGTTGGTTGCCACAGAAATTTAATTGGACATTAATATTGACTGAGCTAGCTCATAAGGAGCCCTTGCTGATAAGCTGGGTGATAAGGCTAGGCACATTTGGAGCAGTGAATTCGTTAATGAGTTGATAATTCTATAGCTTTAATTTTAATTGCACCATTGATTAAATCATGTCAAAGAACCTATCTCAGAAATATAACTGGTTCCATTAGCAGACGGGAGATGGTGGTCTTTTATTTTTTGCATCTGCTCCATGGACCATCATTCCTCCTATGTTCTTCATTAACTTCCATAAATGTGGTATATTGTACACATCTTTAAGCCTTAGTGGATTTGAAAGAAAATTTTTCATTTTTTCAGAATAATGCAGATATGCACTTGATTGTGAAGGAACATTCAGCATGGGGGAAGGGCATAATGAAAGGCTTTGGAGTAAGTCCAGATGCATTTATTCAGCTAGCTTTGCAGCTTGCTTATTTTAGAGATTCTGGAAGCCGACAAAAATTTGCCCTGACCTATGAAGCTAGTATGACTCGTCTATTTCTTTGTGGTCGCACTGAAACAGTTCGGTCATGCACATCAGAGGTGGCTGCATTTGTCAGGTAGACCCTATTTTGTAAAATTATCATTCACTAAATTTTTGATTCTATTTATACCCTAGTAGTCTCATAATTGTTGTCATCAAATATCAGTTGAAATTTAACTGGCTACCAGTGAAAATAACTTGTGGTGATTCCTATCAGAATGTCATTAGGGTTTGTGGACCTTCATAAGTCCTTACTATAACTATCATAGGTATATTTGATGATAACTTTTCATAATATTTTAAAAATTATATTGAGTCTCTTTTAACAATTAATTAAAAATTACTATGACAAAAATCTAAAACTATAAATTGTGATATTTGCGTTTGTTTGCTTATTCTGAAAGTAAAAGTGGATTATGATAGAATGCAAAACAATGCAAATGCAAATGCAAAAATTATTAGAGAATTTCAAGAATTCATAAACATGATCATATTAGAATTAGTTACATTATTTTGCCCTCGGTAATATAGAAATGTATTATTACCCACAAAATTTTCAAATTTTCATTCTTTTAAAATATTTCCAATGTTTCAACTGACATTTTTTGATGTGGTACTCTAATGAGAAGATAAGTGTACTTAAAAAAAAAGGAAAAATGAATGTGTTGAAAATTTGTTCTAAAAATCTCTTATGCTTGTGATGAAGGTTTGCTGCTTATCTTCCATGGATGAAAAATGTTGTTTATGCCATGAGTTTTTAGGTATTTACCTTTAATTTGCATCTTCCTGCATGCTCATTCCAATTATTAGGGGCTCATTCTAAAACCCAGATACCATGAGTTTTGGATGATGAGGTTTTTGAGAAGTTGGAGACTCTTTCAGTTTGTGGGTTTTCAGTAAGGTCCATTTAAATTCCTCAAGTATAGTCCACTTCTTAAAACCAAGTTTACAAAATAAGAAAATGCATAGCTAATATATATCACTTTTGACTAAGTGATATCTTCCAAACAACTATATTAATTATTCTATGTCTTAAATCATCTAATATATTTTATTTTCAGATGGAATTAGATTATTTATAGCTCATCCCTTAGTCTTGATAGGACTGTAGATGTAGAGAAAACACATAGAGATTCCTCTTTTTACTGCGGTGAAACCATAAAATATTGTGTCCATGGAAATCACTGATGAATTAATATTTTGCCTTCATTTTTTTGCCATCCAGTGCAAAATTTAACTTCACCCCTGAGTATAAGAACTGATTCTTTCCTGGCGAATGTTGAGTATACTTAACTCTGCTTCAATAATTTCCTCCATACTGACCTATCCTTGCAAACCTCTTTAGCCTCATTTACCCCCACACTTTGCTTCATACACACCCTCCTGTTTTTAAGACTCCTAATATTCCTCCTCTTAAGAATTTTCTCAATCCCATTCAACTACAACTTTCTCGGCCTACCTCTCCCTCTCGCACCATTCATTTCACTCCTATATATCTGTTTCATTATCCGACTCTCATCCATTCTCTCAACATGGCCAAACCAACAAAGCACACTCCTTTCATATATGTCCATTATTGGAGCATCTAACCCACAACATTTATTACCCACTCATTCCTGATCCTATCCAACCTACTTTTTCCACAAACACTCCTCAGATAACTGATACCCACAGCATTTAGTCTACTCTTATGTCTATCCTGACGTACCCATATTTCACTGCCATACAACAAAGTGGGGAGAAGTGTACTTCTGTTCTTGGCGATTTTGCTTCCTTTTGAAGAAGGTAGAAATTTGGGATTGAGAGAGGGGGGAAGTATGAGAAAGGAGAATGATGGAAATTCAAAATTATATCTCACTCAGCTTTGTGCCAATGAATAATTTTCCCATCTATTGTATATATGTAATTGTATATGGCCAAGTTTTTTGTAGTTATGCCATTATATTTTATCACAGTTATTATTTTTGCAGCGTTACTGCTGACATTGTTGTTCAGTGGTTGGGGTATATTTTATAGCCAGAAAGTCATGAACTAGATGGCACCGTTGTATATAATGACGTAATGCCTGTTGATTATGAAATGTGTTGGCATCACTGGTGGTAATGGCTGAGGTTTTTGGAATGAGCCTCACGTGTAACCTATTTCAAATACAGCAATGAGAGCCTTTCATTGGCTACCTGTTGCTTTAGCCATGCACATATTTGAATTTTGTGGGATACCTAATGCTTTCATTCTTAATTTTCAATATTAGGGATAAACAATCTAACTAGCAGTCTAGGGTTATATATATTTAATAACCTCCTGAACTTTTTGCCTATGGTGAGAGTGAAATTTAGTGAAAATACTGTAGTGAATATGATTGAAGTACCAATGCATGTGCACATTTATCATGATTGAGGTGACTCAATGAATCCAGAATTACCTCCATTTGTGGCATATCAGCATAGGATTATCAGTGTTGAGTTTTCTTGTATGGTTTCACAAATTGTTATCTTGGGCTGTAGCAGAAGAGGAATCTACTATTACTCATGGTACTCTTACTCTAAGATATTATTTCACAGTTTGTCTTCCAACCCTTTGCAGCTGTTTAGTGTGTACCTTTACATTTTTTCAATAATATAATTACTTGTTTATTTTTTCACTAGATCAATGTCTGATGAAAGTATTCCTCGAGAGGAGAAGATAAAATTATTCCGAAAAGCAGCTAACAAGCACCAGGACTTATACCGGCAAGCAATGACTGGGCAAGGCATCGATAGGCATCTGTTTGCTCTATATGTGTGCTGCAGGGGCTTGGGATATGTGAGTATTATTATTGCAGTTGCATCACCTAAGCATATATTTCTAATGACATGGCAGTCTCTAGGGAAAAGGTAGTGATTTTTGGACTTAAACTCTCCTTCCTTTTTAGTGGTAGATCTTGTTTCTAGGAATGCTACTGGATTTTTATGATAGATCTGTAAGCTATGAATATTTTGGCATTTTATGATTGCTCCATTGAGTATCTAAGATATGTTCCTAAATATGTGCAAATAATTTATGGAACATATTGGCATTATGTATATTATAATGTAGTGATCCATAAAGCTTTTTTCTGATATTATCATTTTACCTAACCTACCTTTTTATCTAACATCATAACCTTCTCAATTTTTATAGGAAATGAGTTTTATTGAGAATTAACCTCATGTGTGCAGAGGCTCAGAGTTATACTATGTATTGTTTGATACCTTTTTAAGTATGAATGTTAAACATATCATCCTATATCCCTTAATTACCTTTTAAAAGAGTTGAGAGTGAATACTAAATGAATTTTTTTCTAATTGGCCTTTCTTAATCATAGAAAAGTAAGTTCCTTGAAGAAGTTTTAAGCCAGCCATGGACTCTATCTACAAGTCAGCAGCCACATCAGCAACTCTCTCAAATTCCTGATTGCAACCTTGAACCATTCAGAGATAAGGTAAGGATGTGTTCATACATAGTCAAAATTTTAATGAATATGGTCCTCTTAATATGTCCATGACCATGTAACCAATTTTGTAAGAAAAATGGTACTTCAGATATCATTCACCAACTGTATTTTTTCTGTCCTTCTATATCATCAAAAAAATGTATGACTATTTCATTACTGCATCTGGGAATGGCTATTCCAATTGTAATGAGTTCATTTTTAATTGCATAATTACAGGTTAGCCCAGGGGGTGGTTTTGGACCTGTGTCAGATGATGGCTATGGTGTGTCCTACATGTTGCCGTCTGACCATTCCATCTTCTTCCATGTTTCCTCCAAGCATTCATCAAAGCTTACTGATTCAGATAGATTTATTGATCAGATATTTAACAGTTTGAATGACCTTAAAATCCTCTTTGAGGGCTGATCAGGAAAATATGTGAATCGCATCTCAAGTGCTACTCACTACAAATTCATGTGATTTCAGGGAAATGAGTCTTTGTGATATGATGGCATATGTGCCTTCTGATGTCTGCTCACCAATGGTTTAAGAGATGTGTATGAAGTTACACTCTCTTGGATAGAACTTATGGGTATTTAAAATTAGATTGGTCTAATAGATATGAATATATAGTAGGGAATTCGTGGAGGGAGTTTCTTTGGAGGAGATTTCATAAGGTGGTATGAAATTTTCTTTGGTCCATTAATCTTTTTTATGATCGTAAGGAATAATCTGCAATTAATGGATGAATGAATGCACATGTGTTGTGGAATCAGATTTGTATTCTCCTAGACCTACAAATGTTTACCTATCTTTCTTTTTTAGTAAAATTGACCAAGAAAAAAGAATTGTTGCTATACCTATGTAGAAGGTGGATGTCCATTATGCGTGCTCCAGCAACTAAAAATGGGCCATACATTGGCTATGAGGAATGTTATTTGTGATTGTTTTGCCTTAGCTGTGGTATTCTTTCACATGCGATGGTATTAAAATTTTATGCACTATACATATATTCGCTCTATGACCAAAGGGTTTTAATTACTGTGTCGTGAAATATTTTGCTGTAAATAAGATAAATGAATGTATTTTTGTCATGTTTTAACTTTTAGCTTGAATCTTTTATGTATGTAATCAGAATCAATCAATGGACTGCGATGCATAAATTTGCTAAAAATGCCACGTAAAAAATTAAACAAGATGTTTATATTTGTGGTATATCAATAATAGTGGAATTCACTGTATATTGTGGTTTGTCTGTTGACCTTATACTCTAATCTTGGAAATCAACATTTTTATATGCTCTTCATTCAAATTACCCACTTCTTATCTTCTTATATTGATTATTAGAATTGGCTCTGGGTAATCACTAGCAAGTAAGCTGATGATTATCAAAATTAAAAATGAATGAAAGTTTACGTAATCACGAAAAACTATACCTCATTCCATGTGTCATGATTGAAATTGGTATTCTAATTACATATATTTAAGTATGTAATGAGCATTTTACTTCATACCTTTCTATAGACACTTGCTTTCACAAAGACATTTAGTAGCATAAATTAGTTGATCCTTGGTGTATTTGAATGACACTAATGTGTGGGTACCTACAAACTATCCTGATTAATGCTCCAAACCATAATCTGATATATGAGCCATCATGGTTTAATTGGATGCGATTAATTTCTATGGAAGCCTTTTGTTGAAATGTAAATACATACAAACTTGATATATCTATTATGGCAACCGATGTTTTTGGGAGCAAATTTTCAGAGTTATAGGCTGAGTTGTTCACCAAAATTTAATGAATTTTTTTATTTTGTGAATTTACTTTAATTGTAAATATTTATAAATGGCTGATCATGAAAATAGATACTACCAAGTATTTTATTTGTGTGCCATTTGCACCCACAAAGAAGGATGAAATAAATATATTCCCTCTTTACTGGAAATATAATTTGCAAGGTGTTAACTAATTCATGGACATAGCCAGGAGGAGGTAAGGGAATTGGGGGAGCTGAACTTCCTGAACGAGAAATTTTACTCCAAGTCTGCTATATGGAGTTAGACAGGATGATGTCCTGCCCCCTAAACATAAATCCTGGCTATGTCCATGAACTCATCAAATTCATTTCACATACATTAATTTAATGTGAAATAAATTTTTGTCATTATTTGTTATAATGTTTTTCATTTTCATCAATTATCCTCAATTTGCACATCAATATTCCTTTTGTTTGCCTCTTGAAGATTATTGCTCTCTTACCAAAAATTATTCTTTTTCGAATCTCCTTTATGCATGCATTTACAGTCGCTAATGATGGAGGAAGGCCTATTGGATAATCGATTGTGATGGATAATCCATTCATGTTCAATTGTGAGCCTTGGTTTCAGCACCATGCTTTCTCAAAGTCTTCCACACATGCTATGATAAAATACTCATATTCCTTGAGTATAATTTTGTTTATCAGGCAGTTGTTCATTCCATTCACTTATCCAAAACATTTAAAGCAACTAAAATTGATGTCTGTTGATCATGTGCAATAAATATGCTCATCATTTGTTGGAGAATCCTATTTTCAGATGTGCAATTCATTCCATTTTTATGATCCTATTTCTGATGTTTGCCTAATATAGTAAGAATGTAAATTTATGATTGCAATGTGATACACTTATTATGAGGAATCTGACTATCCCAATCAGCGAAAATTACTGGCTGAAAAAAAGAACATTTATTTAAATTTAACAGGAATCCCGCTACCCTGAGCCTCTCAAATACTGATCTCAAAGTCCTGAGATGTTCCCCTTTGGTAGCCCCTGTGACCAGGCAATTGTCAGCAAAATTAATCACCCAGGCACTCCTTGCAAAACTTTCTCCACTTCCCTTTGGAATAATTCACAGGCTGGCTTAATACCATAGGGCAACCTATTTATTTCAAATACTCCTAAATGTGTGCTCCATGTCAACAACTTCTTGGATTTGTCGGACACTACCAATTGATTATACGTGTTCCTAAAATCCAATTCTGTGAAATACTCACCACCCTGGAGAGCAGAAAACAACCTTTCAATGAGGGGTAATGCAAATGTACATCCCTGAGGTACTTATTTAAGGTGGTTTTATAATCTCCACACAATCTTAACCCTCCATTTTCCTTTCTCACAACTACCAAAGGCGTGCCCCATTCTGACTCAAGCTGGCTTCTGTCTTCAGCGTGATTTCCACTAAGTCCGCCAGCTTAAATGTAGGGCTCTCCTCACAGAGCCTATCCAATATATGCCCCCGTGTAAGCCCTGTGACAAACTTGTCCCAGACTTTGTCGTCTAGCTGCTGTCAAAATTTGCACAAAACTGCAGCATTCTTCGCCTTTGCGAACCAGTCACTTATCTATTCGTCGGTATCTTGGCGTAAATCATAAAACATTACCCGCTGCCTGAAAATACTCACTTGCAGGGAGAAAAACTTAGCTAACTTTGCGCAAAGGTCGTCGTATGACAATGCGCTCGGTAATGTGGGATTACAAATGTCCCGCAACGTGGTGTCCGATAACCATTAAAAGTACCGCTACTTTTCTATCACCATCGATGCTGTTAGCAATGGTGTATTGGTCCAATCGCTCCTTGCATATAGGCCAATATTCCCCCGCCTGAAACTCGCTGATAGCGCCTATTGAGCCCATCATGGTGACCGCCGTGGCCTTTCTTTACGAAACTCGCACAAACAACTCTCGCACAACTCACGCGAAATTAAAGTTAAATCCTTGTTGCCATTTGATCTGTAGTAACTTACAGAACTTTGTAAAAATCAATTTAATGGCTTAATATCTATGATACAAAAAGATGCATTTTCGTAAATCAGGCATGACTTCTATCACCCACTGATAGCATCCTGTAAGAGATGCTCGTTCCCAAAAATGACGATAAAAAACACACAAATAAAAGAACATCAATATATCACAGCAGGATTCCGGGGAAGATGAACAAGAAAGTGTTAGATATGGTGGGAGAGGGCATTAGTTGCAGGCACGGACTATAAACATATTATATATTTCTATTATCCTTGGTTGCAGGCACTCAGAGTAGGCGAAGAAGTGTATTGGTACACATTGAGAGATGAGGGCATAATAAATGGGTTGATACGTTGGAAATTCTTGATATGCAATGGAAGAGAAAGAAAGAGGATAGGTATTCAGGATTTGGAGTGGCACATTAAGTAATGAGGAACCTGAGAGATACAGGTTAGTGGGTAAGTAAGGCTAAGTACAGTGAAACCTCTCACTTACGGACAGTAACGGTCCTAAAAAATGTGTCCGTAAGTGAGAGGTTTCCGTAAGTTGGAGGTGACCCAAAGAAAACATCATTTTTACGCTTTATTTTACCACGCAAATATTATACTGTAGGAATTTAAGGCAGTGAAAGAAATCCTTTTATTTCAAATATCACTTCTGAATAATTATAAATTGGAAATAATAAAATAACGTAATGCATTTACTCACATATATTTAAAATTCTCGAAGCATTTACACATTTTAATATGTGTACATGCAAGTACATAGCTCACTCGGGTGTAAAGAAATCATTGATTTTGGTTTGTATATTTCTTTTTGTAACAAATTCTTTTTCAAAATTCAACTGTACATCAATAAGGCTACTTAATGCCTCGCTGTTGCCTTTTGAAATGCAAAATTTTTTTAACTTCAATTTAATGCAACAAACCAGCATACAATATCACAAGCATCTCTTCCACTATAGGCTCAGGCACACTGTCATCCCTTTCACTGATTTCGTCGTCTCCTTCATCAAGAGCACTTTTAATAATTTCTTCGATGTCAACCATCGTGGTCCACGGTCAACAAATTGGAATCAATTCTCACATATTCAGCACAAAATTTTACCCAACAAGGTGTCCGTAAGTGGGAGTGCCCGTATACTAGAGGTTCGATCCTTATACAAATGCATATCCTTCTGCCGGGGGATTGAATACTGTCCCTAAGTCAGAGGTGTCCGTAAGTCAGAGGTGTCCATGAACAGAGGTTTCACTGTATATGGTAGTTAAAGATGATGCCAAAAAAGGTAAGTGTAGTACCAACTAAAATCTACCAATCAGCTGGTACCTACATAGTTCTAAAATAAAAAAAATCCAGTCTCCAGGAAAAAAAGCAAGAATTATTCAAAACCTATTGACACAAAATATTACGAAATACTGAACTTTCTCGTTCTTTTCCTATTTCCATTCTTGTTTCTACATACTCAAGTAAGTAATCCTCTTCACCTCCCAGGTCCTATTGCAGAGATATCTTTGAGTTCTCATAGGTCTTAGAAACTTAGGATTTTCACATGGTTACCATTGAGCCTTGTGGGTAGCTACCTATGTACATTGTTTTCATATAATACCTTGCAATTGCCTCTTTGTCTGTGTCAATCATACCACTTTAATTTTGAAGCATACATACCATCCATGAGCATTCCATCTTCACTATACTGTGAATCTTTCATTTGCCACCATAGTCAAAATAAGGAGTCAATGCAGGATTCTAGGAATTCTTGAAGCAAACAATATAAAATAAATGGCCATACTCCACCGGCCAAATAGGTGGAGTTAACTGTGGATGTACATGCTAATTTACCTAAATGTTTTTACCAGCAAATCCATATGTTTTTCCTGAGGTGATTGAAGTATGAATTTTGAAGAGGGAAATATATGGGAGAACACTGGGGGAGAGTAAAAGAGGATAGGAATTCAGGATGAAGTTAGAAGAAGAATTTGAGAGGGATCAAATGGCTGATCACATGCTGGAGGGAAAATGGAATGATATTCGAGGAACTGGGACCTTAGAATTAGTACTGTCTATATAACCTACTAACCAGCTGGTAGAATACTCAAATGAAAAACATATAGTAGAAATGAGTAAGAGAAAGTTTCCAGTCTAATATCTCTCACAAGTGTCCATCATTCAGTGTCAAAGAACTGAGGAAACAAAACATCACCCAAGCAATATGCCATTAATTTGTGCAAGTGTGGCGTAAATATGTAGTATGTATCCACAATGGACCATTTGTTCATTGCTGCACCAAGTTACATACAAACAGTATCGCTGAAATAGCTTAGTGAATCCTGATGTACAAAGAGAACCTTGGACAAAAATACCAGTTCCTCACTTTTGTTGCCTATAATAAAGGGTCACCAACAGCAAATATAAAATGCATGAAGTATGGCTAATTGTAAGCATAGTGAACTGATCTTTTGCACTAGGCATTTCCCATTATTTGGCAGTGAATTTTAATGACATTAAAATTTTAAAAACTTGCATTTTTTATCATTATCATTTGTATATTTGTGTAAAATATTTTGTTTTTTAAACACCTACAAGGAAACCAAGATGATTTTGGCATAGGTAAGTAGCAATTTAGGAGGTAGTTCTTGATTTAGGAGTAAGTTACATACAGCTCAACCAATTGAGAATTGCATAAATTCATAGGCTTATCGAGAAGGGAAAAATTTTAGGAAAGCGAACACGATGACCACAATGTTTCCACCTGGATACAAATATAGGTATGTTAAAAAGTAAAATTATTACCAATAGGAAAATTGAAGAATTTTATAACTTAAAAAACAATACATTCAATTTTTACAGGAATAAAAATAATGTTATGAGATGAATTATAAAGATAAATTTTTATCTCTATAATTCATCTCATCTTCATAAAAAGTTTTACTTAAACTGTAATGTCCATGGATCTTTTTCGCTCTCAAAATTCAATATTCCAACTTTCAACAGTTTATTTTGGACAACTTTACTCAGTAACTCTTTTCATGTAAGCCTTTTTACTTTTGCATCATGCACTTGCACTCGCCTACAGTTAATTTTCACAACTCAGTCGTGTTTTGATCCTTTTCTGGAGTAGGATCTGAATTTGCTTTCCTAACATCTGTGACATAACTTGGTACAGCAGGTGAAATTATTGGCTGTAGCTCAGATTGTTGAAGTTCTCCATTTTCACGTTTTCCTTGTGAAATCATTGGCTGTATTTCAGATTGTCGAAGTTCTCCATTTTCGTGTTTTCCTTCTCTTTTTTTCTTCCTGCCTGGCCAAGGGGTGCCATAGCGACGCTCTCGCAGTGTGTCTTCATCATTTATTTCATCATTACCAGCATCTTCATAGCTTTCTTCTTCATCCTCATTTTCATATAATTCCAATCCTTGAGCGATTATTGCCACCCAGACCATTAAGGCACCAGAAATTAAAAGTAAACCTGTAAAAATGGAATAACTGTGAGAATTGATTCATGCATCCTATTAAAGGATGACATTTAAATCCCTATAGTTCATCTAACAGGCCAGAGTATTTACAAACACATCTTGTTTTTTGAGAACAGAGGTGATCAATTTATTTACCTTAATTTGGATACCAATATCTAGGAATGTAATAAAGGGGTCAGAAATGAAAGATTAGAAGGGAACTGAAAATGAAGAGTTCAAAGTAAAAATGAATCAGGGCCATGAGGCCAATGGACAAAGATATCAACAATATAGCAGACTCAGAGGAGAGAGATCTGCACGTTTGGTTTTTTAAGGAAATGGTTTCCAGGTAGCCCCATAAATTTTTATGAAAAGTTACTTTCCAATTTATAAAATTCAACCAACTGCAGTGTACACATATTCCAACTTTTGAATCATCAAAACTTCACTTCATAAGTAAATGATACTGATACTTACAAGAAGTTAAAATGCTTACTGACAAAGCAAGCATTTTTGAGTGATGCATTTGGCATAGTCCTGCATTTGTCCAGCTTATACATGCCACATCTGAAAAAAGATATTTGAAATGATATTTGTTAATCATTTTAATGCCAATTTATGGGGAAATAGCATAAATACACTGACCCTATACAAATTGAGTATGTTGATACAGACTAAGGATGGGCAGATACTAAAAATTCAATACTCGGTTCTCGATACCAAAATTTTCACAATATGTACCATGTTTTTCTGATACCTGAACATAATAAGTAAATTTAATCATCTATTGATGGGAAATAGTGTACCAGTAAGTATATTTAAGAACATTCATTCCATAGTTTCAATAATTATAATGAAGAATGAATTATGGTAGGAACTCTTATACTATTTCTATTGTCACTAATTTGTTTTAAAAAATGCCTAAACTGGTTGGGTACTCAATAAAAAAAATATTTATACTTAGTCAAATAATGGACACAATTATTTTACAAACAAAAATTATAATTATCGTATATTTCCGCAGAAAAGACGACCTTGAGATAAGACGAGGTGTGAATTTTCGTCAATTTTTTATAGTTTAAGCATATATCTGCCCTAAATAAAGACCCCCAAACTATTAACGGCCGAAAGTGAGGATTTACTTGAGCTATTTGCCTCAGATGATGAATTGGAGGATTTTAAATACATTGATTTGAAGTGAGTGATTTATTTTATATTGATTTTAATTTATATAAATTTCAACCTTATTTTTTAAATATCTGTCCTATAAGACGACCCCGGATTTTGGGGGCCTTTTTTAATGATTCAACTATCGTCTTATCTGCCGAAATATATGGTATTATGTTACAGCCTTAAAATTTCTCATTCATAATATGCTTAAACATGGTTGTAGGTCAGCCTTAATTTATCCCATAGTCATTTTCAGTCACATCCAAGTTCTCATGAGCAAAAACCAATATTTGGACTTTGTTTGGATCCAGATAAATATTTTCTTGCCATCTTCTGTAGCCAAGAATACTGCACCTTGGTTTTCTAATACAGAAAGACATGTATATTGGCTGGCAGCTTTGGCTCCAATAGGTATGCTTCCGCTGCATTTCAAGCAGAGACTTTAATGCAAACTGATCGTCTGGAAGAGCTGCTTTCCGTGATGAGTTAGGAGTGCATCAACCACATAGGATGCTTAGATTCACTTCGTTTTTTTCTCCATTACTTCCTGCAAATAAATGCATTCAATGTGCCAAAAAAGGTCCTGTTGAAGTATTTTCTTAGTCTCCCGCTTAATTTTGGCTAATGACCAGGCATTATCTATTAATTGGGTTGAGCTATTTCATTGGCAAATTAAATTCTATGCACATGAAATATATCCTCCATTGGTATTAAAGGATTAAAATCCTGCTCTTCCACTGCTTTGATTAGGATATCCTTGGCCGTTGGAAATGTTTCCGATCCTCAGTAAATGCTGTCCATCAACCTTGGGTCCAACAGTGTTGCTAAAATATATTTATTTTCTTACTCATATCTACCACAATACCTTTTCAGTAGAAATAGAAGTTTGTTCTAGAATTACATAATTCTGCCTAGCTAACACAGTTTTTCCAACTCCTTCCACCAACTATTTACAATAGCTAAAACTTCTCAAATAGTCACCGTTTCTGTACTTACAGCACATGTTGCAGTATCAAATGACTTCTGAAGCTTGACAACCAGTTCCATTCCAACCATTCCAACCAACAATCCATTAGGTTACAGTCTTTGCAATTTAGCTCCGCAAAAAGTTGGAGCACACTGGTGGCAAGGCTAGGTGCTTTCCACTGTTTGAGAAGCCATTGCATCATGCTGAGCTCAGGATCCCAGAGTGTATGTTCATCCTGAATCAGCTAGTACGATTTAATTTTAACTGTGCCCTTTTAAATACACTGCGGGATTTTACTGAATGCTTGAAGTGACCAACCCTTTTTTGACACTTTGCAGTCCAATTTTTCACAATGCCAATTCCAGCAACCCATGTTTCACAACAATTTGTAAAGCATGTGTATGGCATGAAATAAATTTGAACTGGGATTTTTTGATAGTACTCAGACCTATTATCTGTGACCTCAGCAACAATTTTTTCAAACAATATCCCATTCTTTCATAACCTGTAGGATTAGATCACTTATACTTTCACCTGAGTGAGGTTCATCTGGAAATACTGTCGAAGAAATTCTGGGTCGATGAAATGAGAAGTAATAATCAGAAAACTGTCATTGCTGGTCAAAGTCCACATATAAGAGACACTTCATAAATCCTTGATATTACTTCATTTGAAAAGGTTTTTCTGGATGGCATGACATATCAAGGCTCAAGATGTTTAAGAAGCATCTAGAAGCCTTAGTCTTCAACAATACTGATTGGTTGGTTATCCATGAAAATCATCTTTCCAGAAAGCTCAGAGATTTTCCACACACATCTACAACTAGGTGTAACGATACTGCTCTTATTAAAAAATTCATGAACTGAAGCTGTGAAGCACAGGTAAACCTCACAGACTAAAAGAGATCAAATTTCCATGTGACAAAGAAAAGTAGTTGCTGATACATTGGAAGTGGAACTTGTATGGCTAATCTTTTCATTTGTTAGAAAATCTGGATTGCCAGCATCAATTTCCAGTGCATTTATGTCCATCGAGAGAGCTTGACTACATTGAGCATCAAGTCTCATTCTCTTGCCATTTTCTGCTTCTAAATCCGATCTGTGTTTATTCTAAAGGTGCTTTTTATGGCTGGATGTGGTATGCAATGTGCCACCCTGGGAAAATGAATTTTTACATACTTGGCATAGTCTTTCTTGTTGGGATCTATTGCAAAAAACTGCCAGACATCAGATTGTGAAAGCCTAGTCACACCAGCTATGAGAGTTTATAGTAGAACAAATGTATGATGACACAAAAGCTTGTTTGAGGACAAAATCATCTCATACAAGAAGCTGAAAACCCACTACCTCACTACAAGGCAATATTAACCAAGGCAAGTAGGTGTCCTTCCCACCTAAGCAGACTGTAAGAGGAGGAGGAACTTTCATTTAGAGGAATTGGGAAAACCCATTCCCATTGTGTAGTGAGATGGGGGGGGGGGGGGGGGGACAAAAACTAATGCACACAGCAACACACAGGTGATGACTAGGCAAACTGCTTTCTCTGGGGTGCTTCGTCATTTTACCCCCAAAAGTAGAAGTAGGCATCTGGCAACTGAGGCAAGTCCAACTATCAGCAACTGATTTGCTGTAAAATGCCTAAGTGCTGCATAGTACCAGGGTGTTCTAAGGATGCAAAGAAAAACAGCAAAGTGGGAAAGAGGAAAATTTTTAATGCGAAGGTAATTCGAGCAATGGATTCTATCTCCATTATGCCCTGTATTTATTTACCTTCCTCGTGTACTCCAACTATGTGTGAGGTTCGTCACCTATTTTCTGGCCAGGGTTAAACAATATAGACTGCAGTCCATGTAGGTGAGCTTTGAACAAAGATACAATGTTCTCTAATGTTGCTAATACTAGTGTGTATGATTTTCTCAATGTGGCCCGCGAAATACTTCTTAACCCTTTCCAGACAATGAGGTATTGTATCAGGGTGAAAACGTGCCTTCGATTTTTGAAAGATACAGTAAAGAGCAATGGATTCTATTTCCACTAAGCCATGTATTTATTTAATTATCCCTACGATTATCTCACATACTTTAACATGTGATGTGTGAAGTTTGTAACTTCTTTTCTTTGACCATATTGACCATAGTCCACATATTGATAAATATTGACCATAGTCCACATAATTTTGCTTTGAACAAAGATACTCTGTCCTGTCAAAGATACCATGTTGCTCACCATCGTGTATGCTTTGTGTACAATTTGTATTGTGGCAGGCTAGATGAGGGCATACTTGTACTCTTCGCTATGCGTGGCATTCTATACATTAAATAGTGTTTCACTTGCAATGTGCCTAGCTTGTTTTTGCCGGCCAAGTTTCTCCTCCTCGTACAACCGCCTTATTCCCACAAAGCAAAGGAAAATGAAGCACATAAGGCCAGATTCATTTGATGCAAAGTCAGCTAAATATGTTCTTGATGCACTTTTAATGTCGAATGTGTTCATACATCTACTCGTGTAGGCTCATGCATCAAGTAAATACGGCTTAATACTGATAAATCAAGAATTTAAATTCTTACATACTGGCAAATATCATGAGTAGATTTGTTGAAACTGAATCAATTGCACATCTGAAAAAAATATTTACCTCAGCCACGAATTGAGCATACCTATTAATTACATGTAACCAACAGACATCAGTTTTTGCAGGTGAAATTTTACAGAAAAGAAAATAGAATTAACAACTGCCGAATCAACCAAATTATACTTTAGGAATATGAGTATTTCATCACAATATGAGTTAAAGATTTCGAGAAAGCATGGTGCTAAAACCAAGGCTACAACTACCACACAATTGAGCATGAACGGATTATCCATTGCTTTGATTATAGGATCAGGCTTCTCCCTCAAATAGCATCAATTTTTGGTGCTTACTGTATGTGCAAAGTGAGTTCATGACTATCATTCAATTAAGAATATGCATGTACATATTGTAAAAACTGGTGAACAGGAATAAGTTATCACCTCTAAATGAGAGTTAAGTGGACAAATTTGTCAAATGAATGAATACGCACCTTGCAAACCTATGTAAATAATTTTAAAGGGTACAAATGTGAAAAAGGATATCACTGCCATTTCCAACCCAAAAACCATTGGTTTGTCTTGTGGTAAAACACACCTGGAAAGAAATTATGGCAGAAATTAGTACCAGCAGAAGTTCTAAGTAAGATTGCACTAATGATGAATTTTCTTATATTTCTAAATGCTTACATTGCTAATGTGAGTCAAAATTGGAAATGGTAATTCTTTTATTAACTTCTTAATCAATAGGAAAACACCCAAAAGGCATGCAACCTAAGTGGATTCTCAACTTTATATATAAGGGTACCTGAGATTTTTTTAAAAGCATAATAGAAGCAGCAGAAAATAATAAAATTTACTAAAATAAGAGTAGTTCATGAGAATATACTTGAGGTTTACTGGCCATCAGTAGTGTTTTGAGAGCAACCTAGGAAATGCTTTCGTTTAGTGCAGGTACTTACCTCAGGCAAAGTAAAAGTTTCCCCACAGCTGCAGATGCAATTAAAACTTGAACAAAAGCTAGCATTGCTTGATAAAATATCCACCCATACTGGCAAGCAGCTGAGCCACCAGTAATACAAGCTCCAAGGGCTGCCTTTTGATGACCAGATCGTTGTTGTTCAATACAAGAACAATTTTCAAAAACCTATGAGTGTGCAAAATACAAATATTAAATATGAAAAAAATACATAGGGCCCTATTATTATCTTGAGCATGGGATAATCATAATCAAAAATTACAAATAGGTATTCTACGAGACTTTATTTTGTCATACCAGAAGTTGAGAGGCTTTTGTTTAAATCTAGAAATTGACATTATACAGAGTCATAATTTGAATGGCAAGTGGATACCTTTTGGAAAATTTTGGCTCCATCTATGAATAATTTAAAAAATGCTTAAAACTCAATAACTACCCAGATAAGAATATGATAGACAATAACAAAGGTACAATTTTTTAAGAAGTCAATTTATTGATCAATATAAAACCACCATGTTAATTTTAGTTTCAGTGCACTGAACTTGAAGCTATGGAAATTTTATAAAATCTTTGCACCACTTATAAGTGGATCACTAATTATAATTGCTCTAAATGAGAGAATACGTTATAGGGTTCTCTGGAGATGTAGATTTTTAAGGGAGTATTGATTAATGTGAGTCGTCATGGCTGTTTGGCTGGCTTTCTGATGCCTGAAATTACATGGTTGAAATGTCAAATCATATTCCCTCGCAAGTAAGGGGCATCAAACTATATTCAACCTTTTCAAGAAGTTTTCTAAGTTTTGATGCCTAAAACAGCATTCTAATGTTTCAGTAATAAGAATTATGATAATTTCCCAATCAAATGCAAACTACGCAAATGATTACGACCACATTTCATAACCATAGGAATATTGTTAACTTCGTCATTCTAAGGAGATGGTGTTAGGTATATCTTCCATGACAGTGGACCCATTAATTGACTATGTCTCCTTAGGCTTAGGACCAGAACACTGAGTTCACATCAACCCCTGCCAAAATTCACCTCCGTTTAAGATGATTTGGTGTAACTAGCTAACACATCTGACTAGAGAGTAGGAAAGCTAGATTTGAATTCCTGTCAAGTTAAAAGGTTTTTTTCATAATAAATTTCACCCACAAGAATAATGATAGGTAAAAGTATCCTTTCATTTTTCATAAAGAGGATTCTATAAAATACAAGGTCTCTAGAAACTGTTGTGGCTTCAATCTATTCCCTGCTAGTCATTTGTCTCAAGAATAAAGAGCCAATAACAGGTTTCTAGTGGCGATTCACAGAGAGGGGAGGAGAGAAAGAGAGAGCAGTGCTGGTAGATATGCCACCTCGAGCTGCCGAGCCATGAGTCTTGTCATAGGATGAGTTCAAAAATCACCAATCCTAATGTATTCAGTGAGAGTGATAAATTTTAATCATCATGGACAGAAAATATATGTTTCATTTCCACACTTCAGGATGTTCTTCATTATCCCCTTAAGGCTCACATTAATTAATATGTTTCCGTGAGTTTATGAGCCATATTTTCTATAAATTTACATTTGGAATGAGTTCTGGAAACAAATCAATCTAATTAGTATTTCATCCCTTTTTGTTAACATTCGATAAAACAGCCACAAAAACACATTGTAGATCCCATCACTGAAGGCCAGATTTAACCCATGATGGCATGCACTTTTTTTTGTTATGTGATAGCACGCGGGGTGGGGAAAAGACCAACGAGTGGTATGCAGCTAGACAAGCAGTTACAAATAATTCAAAGAATCTTTATTTGAAACTTTTGGCATAATAAATGAATAGCTGGTAACCATGCTTAAAATTTAATAACCAATTTACAAAATTTATCATGGTGATAATAAAATATACAAAATTTTCTGATTTTCAATGCAATGCATTTTTGTTTTACTTGTCTCTATTGAATTTATAACTAGGTACATGATATAGAAGTTACTACATAGTGCTCATGACAGATTATAGTCTATCATAGGTCTTGCATACAGTATTTGTTTTCCTACTTTTTTAGATGGGCAGTAAGCACATCTACCATCAACAGAAAGATCAGATTTTTCGCATTACTCTGAAAGACCTAATATTTCCCATAGCCGGTGTTGTAAAGAAAATAGAATATTTTGTTGTTTCTCCGTTCTTAGCATGTAGTCCCCAGTCAATAGTTCAGCAATATCAGTGAGATACTCCCTGCAATTGGATTGGCCTGAGTTTGCTTTGTGTGATACTGTGATAATGTGTGATGAAGTGTGAATGATAAAGTGTATATAATGATACTGTGGATTGCACAAACATTCAATAGGGTGAAAAATAGAGAAGGGCCATTGACAGGAAATGCGAGACGCGCTGCAAGTGGACTGCAAACGATCTGAAACATCTCCCACCTATTTTTGGATTTATACAACATTACGATTTCTGGTTTATTCTTCTGAGGATCCAAAGTATCATCTTGCTACATTGATGATAAAAGTAATAGAACCTTATTATCTTTATGTGATATATTGATGTTCTTTTGTTTGTGTATGTGATTGATTGATGTTTAATAATGGAATAGTCCATTCCACATCTCCACCTTTCCATCCAGCTACGAATGGGGCAGCAGAAAATGCAGTCCTGGTATTTAAGGCAGGATTAAAGAAATTATTTGGGGACCCAGAAAATAAGGGATGCAAGTGGGATGCTCTGGTGGCAAGGTAATTGCTTTCGTATAGAACCACACCCCATTGCACCACTGGGTAGTCCCAGGCTAGTTTGATGTTTGGCAGAAACCCCAAAACTAGACTGGATTTGATCCATGCGAGTAAAGACAAGAGACAGGAATCACATAGTAGGCAGGTTAATGGTTTTAATGGGAAGAGGGAAGACCAGTTTGAGTTGGGTGAGCAAGTATATGTCTGGGATTATACTACTACCAATAATAAGAAGTGGAAGAAGGGGGAGATAGAAACAGTTTTGGGAAAAAGGAATTACCGCTGTAGGATTTTAGATAGTGGTCAGCTATGGATTAGGCACACTGACCAAATAATTCGAGTTGGTAGTTTTTATAACAGCCAATATGGGGAGTTGGGAAGTGCAGAGTGTGGGCATTACTCTGGGGGCTCCACAGGGAGTTTTTCAAGTGGGGTGCGGGAAGAACCTCTGTCTAGCCCAAATGGAACAGATCAGGGGGTGGACGAGCCACCACAGGAGGAGAGTAGGGCTGCAGATGATGGCTTGCATTCTCCTATCACTGGGCCAGGAGACCAAGGTTTGGAAGAAGGTAAGCAGGTACAAGCAAAAGAAAGACCGAAAAGAGTAAGAAAAGCACCTGAAAGGCTAAATTTGTAAATAAATGATAGGTGCTGAGAAAGTTTTGTTCAGTCTTATATAATGTATGCTTGTTTTGTGTTTCTATACTTTTTTTTGGGAAATATGTGTGGGGTATTGTGATATATTGATGTTCTTTTGTTTGTGTATGTTTTTGATCGTCATTTTTTCCGGAACAAGCATCTCTTCCGGGACACTATCAGCAGGTGCTAGAAGTCATGCCTGATGTATCTTTTGTAAAATGTAAATGTATCTTTTTGTATCGTTGATATTAAGTCATTCAATTGAGTTTTACAAAGTTCTGTAAGTTACTACACTTTATGTTTATATGACACAAGCGCACATAATTTTCTTTCGGAAACCAAAATTGCTGTTTCCAACTACCTTGTCTTTTGACTTGGCTGTAAAAAAGTGGTATCTAGCCCTTATTTTTCTTATTGTTTCCACTGCAGTTAGACTGATTTTTAGGGGTTCTAGTGCTAATATTTAGGTGATAAACCAGTTATCAAGGGTGACATTTCTGTCAGTTTCATAAATATGCTGAGCCATTCTTTTCACAATAGAATCTGGCCTGTAATCAACTTCGTATGGACTGAGATTTTTATTTTCAACACAGCCCTCCTTATTACTGTCGTAAAATGTTTTTGCATCACTACAGCCAAATATTTTTATCCCGTATCTTGTGGGCTTGTTAGGCATGTGAACCTGAAAATTGCCATCTCCACAGAATTGGGGGATCATCTCATTTACTGTAACTACCTCACTCAAGCTTAACTTATCCGGTAGATACTTACAAATTCAGTGAAAATAGCTCTAATCACAGAAAATGTCCATTCTCCTGAGTTCACATCTATTGTGAATATTGTCAAATCTCCACATTTGTAGCAAATATTTGAATCTGGTTACGATCATGACAAGTCAAAAATATACATTCCCTGTACCATCAGCTTTCCAGAGATCAAAACCATTTGTATTACCCGATTTTTGCCCCCCAGCTAGGCAAAGTAATCCCTATGACACCATAAATTCCCTTAGGTCAATTTATTTAGTATCCCAATGATGCTGAAAACTACTCTGCACCATTCTTATTTTTATATTCATGAAAGATACAACATCTAGCAGGAGAAAAATCAGAGAAGAAAGTTGCCAAGAACCCAAACATCCGTAATGCTGCACGCCTTACCAACTGGCCCAGGAGAATATTTCAGTATATCGCATTTTTCAATCCAAGATCTTTTTTATGGTTTATGGTTTTATGGTTTACAGCAGGCTACTCCATCACTCTGTTTTTTCCAACAAATGATCTGATTGTTTCCAAATGCTCATCCTCACTTTCTTTGGTATGGAAGTCGAGATAAGAGCGATACCTTATGGTATTGCATTCCTCCTCGTCACTCTCACTCAAATCCACATTATCCTCTTCACTCTCAGTTTCTAGCATTGTTACTATTTGCTGTCTTTCAGGCTCACTCAGAGTCAAAAAAAGGTCACCTTGGATTTTCAATTCCAAACCGAAAAAAGATAAACTATAGCAATTCCATGAATTCTCTTGAAGAAAATAATACTGTAGATATTAGAATCACAAAGTATACCATTCCAAATAATTTATAGGTATTGACAGAGACTACAACTGGTGAATGTGCAGGGTGGAGAATACAATGAAGCAGTTACCAAAGTGAACGAGCGTATTCTTTCCTCAACAGCCTTTTCTAATTCGGAAAGGAAACTGCGTTCAAGAGCCGAAAAATATAAGATGAAGCAAACAATACAAAGTAGCAAAGAAATGATGTCAATGGTGCAATACTTTGCCTATACGCCAATTTGCGGTAATTTGTGCTGTATGGGATATGAGCGAGCCAAGTGTCCAAAAAGTCCGTAAGCTGAAAATGTAATACGATAGAACACTTGGGCAGGGAATCGACCAACGTGACATAAAAAGTAACTCGTGCATTCTTTTTCTATTGTGTGAGCTGTAACTAAAGTAGAGTTAAGAAAAAGTAGGCCAGAAGGAGTATCAAATTTAGGATGTTGCAGAGAAATAAGAAAAAAAATATTGTGGTCGGGCGGGGAATCCCACCAGTGTGTGCCATCGTGGGTTAATTGAGAAAGGAGCCTTAAAAATACAAATGAGAAAGTAAGGGTTAAAAACAGCAAGGAACGGGAATTTGAGAATGAATTTCTGGTACTCTGATTGCCACTTACTTGAATGTTGCTTATAACTTCATAGGATGAACAACCAGCATAACATGGGGAAAAGTAAGTTACTTTTTTTTCCTCATCACACACAGGAGTAAATATTGCAGTTGTGGCTTTTACAAGGGCCAAAAGCTTTGTGTCTGATGCGTCATCATCACACAAGCAGTTGCTGTTACACAAGTCTTCCAAGTCAAGTCTGAAATATATCAAAATATTTCTTTAGAAATGAAAAAAAATTAAAATGAATTTTGAAGCACATAGAGATCACAATATTGAAAATATGTTTGAAATTCATATTTTCAATATTTTGACACTTTAGAAAAATAATTTGTAATGACAATAGCTCACTTGTGGTACCCAGGTAAACATATTTGGTCTGCAACTGTTCTGGAAGACTAATATCTTATCTGGAAGGGGTTTGTAATTGGTCTGGTTTTGAACATCTTTAAAATCCAGTTACGGACCACTTCCAGAGCTGTTATAGACCAGACATTTTTACCTGGGTACCATTAGAAAAAGCACTGTGGGGTTTTTGACCAATTGTAATGGATGGATGGCTATATAATGCTTCTGACATCGTTTTCCCATATCCTAAATGGTAGGCCCTGCAGATATAGTGATTAACAGATGTACAGTGGCATTGGTGGTATTTGTGACCATGACCACCCTCTGTGCTTAGCTCTTTACTCAAGCATATGTAATGTGATATGGTACTAATGGGGAGCACGGGTGGCCCAGAGGTAGCGTGTTCTACTCCCATTCTGAGGGTCGCAGGTTTCATGACCATGTGATGGGAAAAATTTCCTGACTCCGAAATCCAAATTTACTTGCTACCACTACTGAGGGGCAGCAGTCTCATCAGAAAGCATTGATGGTGTAGATCAAGAAGATCGGACTGGTATCAACAGCCACAATTTCGGGACAGATTGAAGTTCAAGGAATCGGCAGGGGTATTCTGTTGTGGAAGTCAACCACCCTAGGCAAACCACCACATTAACTTCCCTAGAAGATGCATCCCTGCAATATAGCCAACCAATCTTAGGATTGAAAGACCAATGATGAAGTTAATAATGAGAGACTCAAACCTAAATTTATTGAATTAAAAGTGCCTATCCCTATGAAAATGCCAGTAATGCCATGTCACTTCTTTAGATATCGATTTCTCATTAGAGCACTTGAAAATAGTTACATTTAGTTTGATTTTTCTTTGCTGTCTCATGTTTTTTATCAGTCATCAGAAGTATGATAAGAAACTTCTTGATTTTAGCTGTTCTATGGGTGAGAATTATTTTATTGCATAGAGGAATGCTAATACAACTGCAGCCACATAAAGTGGATTATAAATCTTGGGCAAAAACTTGAGCTACAAATTGTCAAGTTCCTAATTCCAATTCCTTAGTAAATTCCTAAGTCCAACTGTCAATATTCATTTCATCATAGATCAGACCCAACTCCTTGTATCTCATTCACATAAGCGAGGCACACAAATAGAGGAGATTTTTGAACTAAACAATTGAAACTTTTTAAAGTAGTAGAGGAAGTTTTAAATCAAGACTGAAGGCTTATACCCTTGAGAGACTCCGATTGCCTAGCCAGGGGTTACTTAATATTAAATGGTTGAACTGATGGCAAAAGTAGATCAGTTTCTTTGGGCCAAGCAGAAAATTTCCGTGCTCATGCCATTGAGTATTTAATTTCTTTTACATAAGTTTCATGTGAATAGTTAAGATTCTTGAGTACTTTGGAGTAAACACATTATGCATACATAAGATGATTAACATTCCATAGCATCATCATGCAAATTACTTTTCTACACTTAACTTTGAATTAAAAAGTTATTCTAACCTGCCATTCACCTCTCCATTAATTTTTGAGGGACATACCATGAAAAGAGTTATCAATAGACATATCCCAGATAATAATACCATAGAGGCTGCCCATGCAGCAATAGAGGTGGCTTTGGGCTTAATTCGTGATATAAGAAGACCAGACACTACCACTGTCATTGCAATCAGGGGAGCTTTCAGCATTCCTAAAGAAAAATAGGAAAAGATGCTTAAATATGGTTTTCATGAACATTACAAAATGCCTTCACAAACATTACAAAATGTTTCATTTAAAAATATCCATCAAACAAATAGTTAAGGTATTTTCCCTCAAGAACACAATAATCTAGAGAAGGGAAATCATGACATTCTGATGTTGATCAAGAAGTTTTCAATATATATATGATCCTGTATGTGTTAAGTATAAATGATACGTGAGATTTTCCCCAACATGCACTACCTGTTATCAGTCTAGACACCCAAGGGTCATTAAACCTTCCCATGCCATGACCTTGAAGTGATTTTTGTTTGGGTATTTGATAGACTGCTTCCAAATAAACCTCTTCTACACCCATGTAATTGCTCAATCCTGCTTCCAGGAAAACTGAGGATGCCAAACTAACCATAATCATCTTATTATGGAGGAGACGGCTTAGTGTGCTTCGTAGGGATGAATCTGAGGGTAAAATCAAGTGAATTATGAAAATCCAAGGATCAACCAAAATACCAGATATAAGTATGTACTCACCTGATTATGTAACACCAATTTAAATATTATTGATTAGAAATATTTTTTAATAATCTATGCAAATTATTTCTCAGGACAATGATGAAAAAATATTGACAAAAAATATGTAAAAATGCAAAAAACATTTAAAATGTCTACCTGTGCCTTTCTCTCTCAAAGCAACCACAGAGAATTTAAAATAATCGAGCAACTTATAACTACGAGGAACTTCTGAAAACTATTAATGCAAGTACTTACACAGGGTTTGTCCAATAAGTATTGGGACAAAAGTAAAAAAAAAAATTGATTGGTAATACACAATAAGAATACCAAAATCTGGGTAGAGAGAAATCAAGAAACACGGATAAAGCAAATATAAAATGGCAGATTTGGAAAGGTGATCTCATAGAATTATTTGACATTTCCCGACAAAATGTGATGGACATGACTAGCGTATCACAAGAAGATAAAGAATTTCTTAGGACACAAAAGAAGATCGTATGAGTTCGTCAATGAGTGGAGTAGACAAAGTTTTCACCAGGAAAGTAAGAACTAAGTGTACAACAGAAGAAAAAAAATCATATAAGAATAAAAATTACAAATCTATCACTGAAATAAATAAGACAGTTATGCTGGAAGATTCATCTCCATCATCATCAGCACCTAGTGACGAAGAGGCCGAGTTTTTGCCTCCAGCAATGAAAAAAATATGCTCAAGCCCTAGATTAAAACCTCTTGATCAGACACTCACGTCTACTTGGGATCGAGAACAGCTCTCTATTCGATAAGCAAGTACTTCATTTAT